>JAJQQW010000024.1:12164443-12764443 GCA_025583905.1 Ia io | reverse complement strand
CAGTTGGGCGAGAATGGCAGCCTTTTGAGGTGCTTCTCAGTTGACAGGTGATGCCATTTAAACCTCCAGGAGCCACGTAGGACCACCTGTGACCTTCTCTGCCTTTCCCTCCCTGCAGTCAGTGTCCGTGACCTTGTCCGTGACCTTGTCTCTACTTCCTCGAGGTTTGTTTTTCCATTGTACAAACCTTCTTGGTGTTGCCTTCACTGTGATGAGCCCTGGGCCCTGTGTGGAGTGGACAGGACCAGGGGGAGGGGGCGGGGGGAGGACTGTGGGTCCAGTCAGACAACATCCAGGTGGTTATACAAAACATGGTGATTAGCTGAAGTCTTTTGCGTTATAGAAATTAGGAGGGAGGAAGAAATTGGCAGCATTATGACTCCAGTTCCCCCATTTTTTTAGCTTGAATAGATTTTTTTCCCTTGATCACATTACATATTAACGTCCAGCATACCCCCATATGTTTGTTATACAAATGGTTTATCCAAACCGCAGGTCGCTATGTAAACTCCTGTAAAAATGGAAACAAATCTAGCTCGAGTTTATCAGCTTTAACGCTGTTAAGTGAGAATGCTTGAGAGCATCGCAGCTGAGTCAACAGTACAGAAAAGCAGGAATACGTTAAAGATAACTACTCACAAGCCACAGGCCGGCCAAGTTCTTCTGCTTAATTGCTTTTAATCCCTATTACTTGTCAAAAGAAAAGGGGAAGAACTTCCCTGGGTAAATTCAGAAATCCTATCATCAAGCAAAAACTCCCTTTGTAACAAAGTGAGAAGTGGAAATCCACTTAAAAAACACACACACACAAAACACAATTGCCGTTGTTGGCACACCATCTACAAATACAGTTGTTTAAACACGACAGATAGCCAGGGCTCAGCAGGTTCATTAGTCACCGCTCAGCGTGAAAATTACTGGGGCTATTAAATTTCCACCCCATTACCTTGACTCCCATTTGGAACCGCTCATCAGCGAGCGAGCGCCTCCTTCGTTAGAAGTCACGGCTTAACCAAGCCATCAACCCGCAGAAACACAATGCACTTGGCGGTATCCTGGAAACGCAAACCCTTAGCTCAAGTTGATCGCTCCCCAAAGTCTCTGAAGCGTTCTAGTCATCTACTCGAGTCCCAAGCCTTTCATTCAAAACCATTAGCTGCAGACGTTGCAAATTGTGCTTGAGTAAAAGCACCCCAAACTCCCAGAGTAACGGGCTTCAGGAATTGGTCTTCACCACCCTCCCACCCCACAAGATTGCTCCCCGCTCTGTCTTTGTAGTAGTCCCCAAGCGCAAGTTTGTTTGAGGAGTTTCCACCTGCCTTTAGGGCCTGGTTCTGAGGGAGGTGTCTTCTGAGATAAACTGGACCCCAAATTGCATTAACAAAGGAACAGCAGTCAATTGACATTTATTGATTCTTCATTGAACTGAATACCCACTACAGAGAATTTGGGCCCCAGCTGGTTTGGCTCAGTGGATAGAGCATCAGCCCGCAGACTGAAGGGTCCCAGATTCGATTCCAGTCAAGGGCACATGCCCGGGTTTCAGACTCCAGACTCCATCCCCAGTGGGAGTGTGCAGGAGGCAGCCGATCGATGACTCTCTCTCACCATTGATGTTTCTCTCTCGCTCGCTCGCTCTCTCTCTTGCCCCTCTCCCTTCCTCTCTGAAATCAATAAAAGTATATTTAAATAAATAAGATAAAACTCTCCTTGCTTCACCCGAATTAAACTTCTCTCCCTGCGAATGGTGCCAATGGTAGCTTAATGAGAAAGTCCCCTGCTGTTAGGGATGTTGGTTTCCGGTGGTTCAGGCCCAGGCAGAGCCTCCGCACCCTCGTGTGCCTTTGCTGCCCCCTACCTTCCCTCTGGTGCACCGCACTCTCCCCGCTCATTCTTTTTCGCCCTTGGTAATGGTCTATGTTCCCCAAAGAAAACCTGATTGATTAACAGTAGAAGCCTATGTGAGTCTTAAAACGGATGGAAATAGTGTGACGCAAAGGAGGGAAATACTAATGGTGTAAACCAGATAGGAAAAGTCTCCAATCGTCTGAAATAGGCTAACCGCAATGTAGTCTGTAAAATGGAAAAAATCAGCTCTTCATTTCCTGTTTAATTGAACACTCTATAGTCCGAAGTCTTTGCAAACAGAACAGTCTGTGGAACTGTGTTTGGGGCGGGGGGGCGGTTAGGCAGGTCAAGACTGATTGGGTGAAGCAGGCTCCTTTGTGAAAATCATGTCTACATTTTCTATTTGAGATGATTTTAAATCACATAAGATATACATAAATAGCCATTCATACGTAAAGTTAGAGCATTCGAAACAAAGCTCAAGTCTCTTTAAGCATTACTCCCTCCCAATCCTGGCTCTTCCCCCATTTCCCAGAGACGGCCAGGATCAGACCTGGCTATGAGTTTAGCATGTATCCATTCTCTTTATTTTTGTAAAACACATTTTTATTGATTTCAGAGAGGAAGGGAGGGGGAGAGAGAGAGAGAGAAACATCAACGATGAGAAAGAATCATGGATCGGCTGCCTCCTGCACGCCCCCTACTGGGGATCGAGCCCGCAACCCGGGCATGGACCCTTGACTGGGAATCTCTCCCTGACCCCCTGGTTCATAGGTCAATGCTCAACCACCAAGTCACGCCTGCCGGGCAGTACCAATGTTTTACAATATCTTGCTATCTTGCAGGTCAAATCCCCTCCCTTTTTCTTTTTCAAAATTATCTTGATTTACCATTCCATATGGATTTGCAGCCAGTCTCATGTCCATGAAAATCCTGTTAGTTTGATTTGGTTTGTATTAAATCTATAGATTAACGAGAGAATCATGACTCTTTTTACAATAAGGAGACTTCTTACCTATTAACCAGGTTTATTTTTATGTTTTTTTGGGGGGTTTTTTGGTAAAGTTTTGTAGTTTTTGCAATGTGTTCTACACAGTTTAACTAAGTGTATTTGTGGTTACGTCATAGCTTTATTTGCTGCTGAAATGGGGTCCCTGTTCCCCACCAGTTGTTGGTAACAAGGGAGCTATGGGTGCCATGGGTGTCAAGCTTTCTCTCTTCCAAGTGAAACCCACTTCCTAGTCTAATTGTTTCTCAGTTGACTCAGGTGGATCCAAGTCCACCTTCGTGGCTTCGCTCAGGATAAATTCTAAATGACCGTTTACAAGGTTAATTTTTTAAATGACTGATGACCTTCTAGATTTCTGAGTCACCAGCCTGAGCCTCTGGGGTACAGGAAACACCGCTTAGTGCCAACCCTGCCCTGTGTCGTTGGTCCCTGATAACACCAGCTTCCTTTCTCATTTGCCCTTTTAACAGCAAACGCAAGAGAAAGTCTCCCCTCACTGACTTTAGTGAGTTGGGTTTCAGGGGTGTTTTTAAAAATACATATATATTTTTATTGATTTCAGAGAGGAAGGGAGAGGGAGAGAGAGACAGAAACATCAATGATGAGAGAGAATCATGGATTGACTGCCTCCTGCACGCCCCCTACTGGGATCGAGCCTGCAACCCCAGCATGTGCTCTGACCGGGAATACAACCGTGACCTCCTGGTTCATAGGTCAATGCTCAACCGCTGAGCCATGCCAGCCGGGCCATGGGTTGATTCTTGTAAGTGCCCTGACCAGGGATTGAACCTGAAACCTTGGTGTTTCAGGACGATGCTCTAACCAACTGAGCCACCCAGCCAGGGCTTAATGGGTAAATAATTCAAAGTAAGCTGGGCAAGTGAGGTTTCATCTTCTGCACTAGACGGTTACTGACTGTCTGAGTGAGAAGTAGAGGAACCTTCTAGAATGATTTGTGCTTAAATCTATGTGCCAGAATGTTGTGCCCCATCGAAGAGAACAGGACTCAAAGCATCAGAAATGGTCATGTTTTACTTCTTTAAGTTTGTTAATCCTTTGGTTAACCTTTTATATATATATATATATAATTGCTTTCAGAGAGGAAGGGAGAGGGAGATAGAAACATCAATGATGAGAGAGAATCATGGATCGGCTGCCTCCTGCAAGTCCCCCACTGGGGATCGAGTCCACAACCCGGGCATGTGCCCTTGACTGGAATCGAACCTGGGACCCTTCAGTTCACAGGCCGACACTCTATCCACTGGGCCAAACCAGCTAGGGCTCGGTTAACCTTTTTGGAATACATCACGTTTATACATTCGTGGGAAACCATGAATGCTTAACAAGGCAACAAAAGAACATCTTGTATTCTAAAATATGCGTCTCCCTCCCCCTTAGACAAGGATACACATTGAACTCTGTGATAAATTACAGTGTGTTTAGCGATTAAAGGTCTCTCCGCCTGCGTCCCCTCCCTGCTCTGTTCTCTCCTCCACGCAGCTGCCAGACTAATCCTCCAAAAACACCAATTTTCATGCGCCACTTCTCCAAACCCCACTTCCTGGCTCCCTGGTGGCTGAAAAATCATTTCCAATGCTTTTGTCTGCAAATGCGTACGGACTCCATGTTTTGGTTACTTGCTAAAGTAGCACCAACTCGTGGTGACAGGTGCATGAGTGAAATCCAACGTCAGATTCCATGGTTACCAAGTCTGCAAGCCCTGTTTTTGGGGAAAGAACAACTGGAGGTCGCAGAACAGGGTGGCCATGGCCGCGTGAAATTGAACATGTGATTCCAAGATTCATGCCTATTGAGGTGCTGTTGAGAAATGTTGAAAATGTACCATTGTAAAGAGTGTTTTAAAACACTCCGAGCAGCAATAAGAGGAGAAGTAAGAAGGTATAGTGTGATAGCAAATAGATTGTGTCGGACCCCTTTGGGAACTCCCGTGCCTAAAAAATTATTTTTAAATTACTTTTTTTAGTCGTCACAATAATAGCTTCCATTTGCATTATACTTTACTAGAGGGCTGGTGCACGAAATTCATGCACTGGGCAGGGAGGGGCGTCCCTCAGCCTGGCCTGTGCCCTCTCATAGTCTGGGAGCCCTCAGGGGATGTCTGATTGATGGTTTAGGCCTGCTCCCCCTAAGCTGTCAATTGGACATCCTTAGCGCTGCTGCAGAGGCTGAAAAGGCTCCCGCCACCGCTGTTTCGCTCACCAGCTGTGATCCCGGGTTCTGGCTGAGCAGAGTTCCCCTTGAGGAAGCGCACTGACCACCAAGGGGCAGTTCTTGCATTGAGCATCTGCCCCCTGGCGGTCAGTGCGTGTCATAGCGGCTGGTCCTCCTGCCATTCGGTCCATTTGCATATTAACCTTTTATTATATAGGATAGTTTACACAGTCCATGGGAAAAATAAAGGTAATTATGGGTATGGTTGCAATTCATAAGAAAGGCGGTACAATGAAATGGAATGAAAGGGAATAAAAATCAATGTATATATCATCTTTCTTTTAAAAAATTAATGCCCGGCCAGCATGGCTCAGTGGTTGAGCGTCAACCTATGAACCAGGAGGTCATGGTTCGATTCTGGGTTGCAGCCTCAATCCCCAGGAAGGGGTGTGCAGGAGGCAGCCAATCAATGATTCTCTCTCATCATGGATGTTTCTATCTCTCTCTCCCTCTCTGAAATAAAAAATATGCATATTTTAAAAATGAACCTTAAGATGCATTTCTGCCACTCGTTTTCTGATTGACATAATAGCCCAGCCAGTGTGGCTCAGTGGTTGAACACTGACCTATGAACCAGGAGGTCAGGGTTCGATTCCTGGTCAGGGCACATGCCTGGGTTGTGGGCTCGATCCCCAGTGGGGGGCTTGCAGGAGGCAGCCGATCCATGATTCTCTCTCATCATTGATGCTTCTATCTCCCTCTCCCTCTCTGAAATCAATATATATATATATATATATATATATATATATATATATATATATATATATATATATATATATATATATATATATATATATATACATTTTTTTTTTTTAAAAGAATGGGAGCGATAGGAAGCTGGAATAAATAGTTTAGAGCTTTGAAAAGCAAACCAGCTCTACAGCAATGCTCCGTTTCCTTAGGTCAGTGATGGGCAACCTTTTGAGACTGGTGTGTCAAACTTCGCCAAAAAAGTGAGCATAACTCGGGGAGTGTGTCACTTTGAGGAAAAAACATTATTTCGCAAATGTTTCATCCTCAGGAGCAGCAAATGTTTCATCCTCGGCATGCGGCCGCCTCAGCGGCCGCGTGTCATCAAAAATGGCTCCGCGTTGTCAGTGCTGACACGCGTGTCATAGGTTCGCCATCACTGCCTTAGGTTGTGCTGCTAATCAGATAGGCCAGCCTGATGGGTGGTTTCTGATAACCACCCTCGGTAACACTTCCATAAACAAGAGACCTACAGAATGAACCACACACCCAACCTCAGCATTGATTCTAAGAGAAAACACCCAGAAAAAAATTTCCCTTCTCACCAGAGGGCAGACGGAGAGGAAGTGGATCCTCCCACCCACAAATTTCCCAGGGAAGCGTTCATCTGGACGGTATTTCTCTCCTCAGACACAGGGCGGGCCCCTGCTCCGGGTGCCTCATGTCTTCGTAGCACATTTCGGAGAACAAAGCGCCATGGGCTTCAGGACCACCCAGCAGGTGATGAGAGGCACGCAGCAAGGCCCGGGACGCCAAGACGGTACGTAGACCTTCGATGCTTGCCTGCAGCGCTCAGAGCTGAGGTTTTAGCTAGAGGCGGCTCCTTTTCAATGACCTGTTAATATTGTGCACTAAGCCCTAGCCGGTTTGGCTCAGTGGATAGAGCGTTGGCCTGCGGACTGAAGGGTCCCAGGTTCGATTCAGGCCAAGGGCACATGCCCGGGTTGCGGGCTTGATCCCCAATAGGGGGTGTGCGGGAGGCAGCCCATCCATGATTCTCTCTCATCATTGATGTTTCTATCTCTCTATCCCTCTCCCTTCCTCTCTGAAATCAATAAAGACATATATTTTTAAAAATAACATTGTGCACTAAAAGCCATTACATGACCTCTTTCCAACCTATTCCTATCTTTCTATTCTTTTTTTCTCATCAGTCTGTTTTGTTCATTAGATTCCACATATGAGTGTGATCATGTGATACTTGTCTTTCTCTGACTGCCTTATTTCACTTAGCATTAATACTCTCCACGTCCCTCCATGCGGTCTCAAAGGGTAAGAGAGCCTTCTTTTTCACAGCTGCATAGTATTCTGTGGTGTAAACGTCCCACAGCTTTTTTATCCACTCGTCTACTGACGGGCACTTGGGCTGCTTCCAGATCTTAGCTACTGTAAATTGTGCTGCTAGGAACATAAGGGTGCATGCATTCTTTCTATTCTTATGTGTTGAAAGCAGACATAGATTATTTAAAAACCCTTAAGAGATTCCTTTTAAATGTAAGTTGCCCATCGTCTTTGTATAATAAGATTTGTGATTGAGGATAGGTTTAAAGTATAACTATCTTTTCTTAAAAATATTTTTTTTTTATTGATTTCAGAGAGGAAGGGAGAGCGGAAGAGAGACAGAAATATCAATGATGAGAGACAGAATCATGGATTGGCTGCCTCCTGCACGCCCCCTGCGAGGGATCCAGCCAAAACCGGGCAGGTGCCCTGACGGGGAATAGAACCGTGACCTTCAGGTTCAGAGGTTGACGCTCAACCACTGAGCTAGGCCAGGCGGGGTCTGTGCGGGTTTTAAGGGTGATGTCTCCGCTGCTCCGGACCTGGGCGCACCTGGGCGCGCGCGAGGGCAGGAAGGGTGGCGGGGCTGGGGCGCACGGGCACCCGACCGTTCCCGCTGCTGCAGGAGGGACCCAGGACCCGCGGCTAAGGGGTTCCCCTAGTTGCCGGAGCAGGAAGTGAGCGCGAGGAGGAGCCAGGAGGAGGGGAGAAGGGGGAGGAGAAGGCGAGGAGGAGGAGGAGGAGGCGGCGGCGGAGGAGGAGCGGGAACCGGACTGGAGGAGGGGCGCAGGCCGGCGTGCGCTCCGCGCGTCCCGACCGCAGGCTCCCCGTCCCCGCCGTGCGCTCCCTCCCGTCCGGAGGCTGCGGGCGCGGCTGCGGGCCCCGCTCGGGCGCCGTCTCCCCACCCGCCCGCCCCATGGCTTCGCCGGAGGACCCTCTGCGCGCAGGTAAAGGGGTGCCGCGCCGCGCGCTCACCTGGGGTGTTGGGGCCCGAGTCTCGCGGGACCCCCCAGGGGCGCCCGGCCCGGGTCCTCGCGGGGCCGACCGGGGACCTGGGCACGAGGTCCTCCGCCCCCCGCCCCTGCCCCCACCTCTCACGCGTGCCCCGGACGCGCCTTCCGTCCCCTCCGCCCCCCACCTCGCAGCGCTTTTGTTTGCGCTCCTGCGCCAGGTTGGGACAAGTCCTCCCACCTCTGGTGGAGAAGAAGGTGGATTCCCCTGTGCCTCGGCCTCTCCCTTCCTCCCGCGCTCAGGCCTCCTCCTCGCTTCGCAGCCTCTCCCTTCACTTGTGCTAAATGGGTTTGTTCTAAATATGGGGCCTCGAGCTATTGCCTATACACCAGCATCTCCAGACCAAGAGCCTGATCCACCTGGGGGGGGGGCGGGGGGTGTCTCTGATTCGATGGGCCTCTAGTCCTGTCCTTGCTGTAAAATACTGTGTTTAGCCCTGGCCGGTTTGGCTCAGTGGATAGAGCGTCAGCTTGCGGACTGAAGGTGTCCCGGGTTCGATTCTGGTCAAGGGCAACGTGCAGGAGGCAACCAATCGATGTGATGCCTCTCTCTGTCTCTCCCTCTCTCCTCCACTCTCTCCAAAAATCAGTGGGGGAAACTCTGGTGAGGATTAAAAAGTATATATACTGTGTGTGTGTGTGTGTGTGTGTGTGTGTGTATCTACTAGTAAGGCCAGAATCTGGATGGTTCTCCAATCTCACTTGGATTTTCAAATCCTCCTCTCAGGAGTTCTCTGCCCGCACTCTCACCTAAGGTGGGCCCAGTCTGCCCGGAATGTTTGTTAAACACATGAATGAATGAATGAATGAATGAATGAATGAATGAATGAGGTGTGAAGGCTGTTGTAGTTTTGTGGAGGCTGAAGAGGCTGGGGGGAGACCGGATACCCAGATGGATACAGAACTGCTTGTAACCGCGCAGGTCAACAGTTTCCTATTCTGTGTCTTGGGCTCAGGCAGGGCCGAGCTTGAATGTTCCATCCTTCATTTGGGGCAGGGCCCGGCGGGCGTGGCTCAGTGGTTGAGTGCTGACCTATGACCCGGGAGGTCACAGTTCGATGCCCTTGCCCGGGTTGTGGGCTCGGATCCCCAGTAGGGGGTGTGCAGGAGGCAGGCGATCCATGATTCTCTCTCATCAAGGATGTTTTTATCTCTCTCTCCCCCCTCCCTCGGAAATCAGTAATAAGAATGTATTTTAAAAAGTTGGGGCTGGAGCAGTTAGGAGGAGAGGGGACATTGGCCTGGTGACAGGCTGGGTTTGGGGCGTTTCCTGGACATTTTGAAGAAAGATCTAAACTCTTCTTCAAGTAACCATTTTATCGATGGGAGATGGAAGAGAAATCCACTGTCTGGATAGCCATTGTGTGGTAAAACAGAAGGGTCCTAACGTGAGAGACCCGCCCACTCCCCATCCCCACCCTCCCCCCACCCCCTCCCCCACCTCCCCTCTGAGAAACTCATTGACAAGGTGCAGGAGGGCTAAGGCCAGACTTGACTAACACTGGTGGTCCCGGGACTTTTATATATATTATATATTATATATATATAATGGATTTCAGAGAGGAAGGGAGAGGGAGCAAGAAGAGAGAAATATCAATGATGAGAATCATGGATCAGCTGCCTCCTGCACGCCCCTACTGGGGATGGAGCGTGAAACCCGGGCTTGTGCCCTTGACCGGAATGGAACCGTGACCTTCTGTTTCCTAGGTCGACCTTCAACCACTGAGCCACGCCAGCCAGTGGGACTTTTTTAATTCTGAGGGGAACTTTTAAGTCTGTTTTAATTGTTAAGATCTTGATAGGGACCCACTGAATGGGAATACATGTAAACTCGGCGGTCGCCTCTCCCTCCGGGTCAGGGGCACCCCACGATGCATGCACCATTCAGCCTCAGCGCGGCAGCCGTGGGGTGAGGCCGCCACAGGGAAGTCTCGGTTCTGTGATGGTCTCTGAGTCACCTGGGCCCAGCCCAAGGCGGGTTGGGGGCCCCCAGCTTGGATCAAAGGGGCTTGGGAATCCCAGCGCAGGCGGGGTGGCGGCCGACAGAGGGCCTGACCACAGATAGACAGCCGGGTGTCTGTGGAAGGAAGGTCTCCTGGACCTCTGGAAGCAGCACCTGGGGGTGACGTCTCTGCCTTCTAAGGTAGCGCTGTCCTTCTCACTTGTCGTTCGGGCATCTGAAAGGCGTCCTCACGCGCATGCCCACTCTGGGATGTATGGACGCCAGGAGGGTTCCCCCGTTTAAAAGAGGCTGAAAAATGACTTCCCCTCTGGCATCTCATCTACCATAGCTTCTGTGAGCTCCTGGGCAACCCCCCACCCCCACACGTACCCCTTCCACTTTTATTTTTTAAAATACATTTTATTGATTTTTTTACAGAGAGGAAGGGAGAGGGATAGAGAATTAGAAACATCCATCAGCTGCCTCCTGCACACCCCCCACTGGGGATGTGCCCGCAACCAAGGTACATGCCCTTGACCGGAATCGAACCTGGGACCCTTCAGTCCGCAGGCCGATGCTCTATCCACTGAGCCACACCGGTTAGGGACCCCCTTGCACTTTTGTAAAGATGCCACGCGTGGTGCTGCCTCTGGAGCTTGGTGAATGGCCTCTCCCCGTCCCCACCCCACACTGGGTTTCCGTCCTCTCTCGCCTCATTTCCCAGCTCATCTCCCAGATGGTGTTTCACACCCACGTGTGCCTTCCACCAACCCATTCACCAAACGGTGGTCACAGTGACCTTTTCTTTAAAAAATATATTTTTTAATTGATTTCAGAGAGGAAGGGAAAGGGGAGGGAGAGAGAGACAGAAACTGAGAGAGAATCATGGATCGGCTGCCTCCTGCACGCCCCACACTGGGGATGGAGCCCGCAACCCGGGCACGTGCCCTGACCGGGAATCCAACCGTGACCTCCTGGGTCATAGGTCAGCGCTCAAGCCATGCTGGCCAGGCATCCCCTGTTATTCTTCATAGAAAGCATGAAAGGCGCCCTGGGTGGTTTGGCTCAGTGGACAGAGCGTCGGCCTGTGGACTGAAGGGTCCTGGGTTCGAGTCTGGTCAAGGGCACGTGCCTGAGTTTCGGGCTTCATCCCCAGTGTGGGGGGCGTGCAGGAGGCCGCCGATCAATGATTCTCCTCATTGATGTTTCTCTCTCTCTCCCTCTCCCTTCCTCTCTGAAATCAATAAAAAATATATTAAAAAAAAAAAAAAAAAGAAATCCAAAAAGCCCCCACCCTTTTGACTCGAGATGCTGGGAATTTGGGAAACGGACTCGCTGCCGTCTTTGTTTTCTCCAAAAAGACGCCATTCGAGCAGATCCTTGAACGTCCTTGAAGACAATGTCTGGGAACTGTTGACCTTGATCCAATGTGACTAATGGAGGCCGATGTCCGAACGGGACAGGGTGGCGGCTGCTGGTAGCTCGCCAGCGTCTGTGATGGGCGATGCGTGGTCATCCCTCCTGGAGAGGCTGCTGGGTGCGCTGCCGGCTCCCCGGGATCCTGCTGCCATGGATGATGAGGTTTGGGTCTCAGAGAGGATGATGAGTAGATGAGATTGTGCATTTAGGGTTGGGCTGGGCCCGGCCAGCGTGGCTCGGTGGTTGAGTGTCGACCTGTGAACCAGGAGGCCACGGTTCGATTCCTGGTCAGGGGACATGTCTGGCTGTGGGCTCGATCCCCTAGTAGGGGGCATGCAGGAGGCAGCTGATCCATGATTCTCATCGCTGATGTTACTCTCTCTCCCTCTCCCTTCCTCTCTGAAATCAATGAAGGTATAATTTAAAAAATAAGTAAATTAAAAAAAATAAAATTAATAAGAAAATATCCTTGGCTGAGGATTAAAAATAAACTTAAAAAAAAGATTCTGTGAGGTATTTTTGTTAATCCTCACCTGAGGATATTTTTCTATTGATTTTTAGAGAGAGTGGAAGGGGGCCGGGGAGGGACACAGAGAGAGAAACATTGATGTGAGAGAGACACATCGGTACCCCAACCAGGCCGGGTATTCAGCCTGCAACCGAGGTACATGCCCTTGACCGGAATTGAACTCGGGACCCTTCAGTCCTCTGGCCAATGCTCCAACCGCTCAACCAAACCAGCTATGGCCCTGAGAGGATGCCTGACTTTAGTAATTCACATGAACCACATTCAGATGCTTAACATTTTATGTTATTTTTTTAATTTTTAAAAAGTATCTTTTTATTGATTTCAGAGAGGAAGGGAGAGGGAATGAGATAGAAACATCAATGATGAGAGAGAACCACTGATCAGCTGCCTCCTGCACACCCCCGCCCGGGGATCGAGCCCACAATCTGGGCATGTGCCCCAACCGGAATCGAACCTGGGACCCTTCAGTCCCCAGTCCGATGCTCTATCCACTGAGCCAAACCAGCTAGGGGGACACTTAATATTTTAATGTGATAAAAAAATAGGTCGCAGAGGGGCAGGAAACGGGAAGAAGCAGAAGTCGAATTTAGTAACTCCTGCTCGAGGTTCTTCTAATCGGGTTCAGCAGGAGAGCTGTCCAGGCCACGCCTGCGTGGTTTGTGGTTATTTGTAACTCTGACTGTTTGTAGATACTTATCAATAAATCGTTCCAAAATATTAAAAAGAAAGAAAAAGTCTGTCTTCATCTCTTTCTGGTGCAGTCGGAAGCCACCCCTTCTTATTTCGTCTCTGCTGGCGACTGGAAGTACCTTTTTCTCAGCGTGACCGCGGCAGCGTGCACCCGCGTGAAGACGGTCATCAGAGGACACGCGTGCTTTTCCACTAAAGAGCATTCTCCCTGCTTGTGTCTCCCTGCAGCTCGCATGGCCAAGGAGCCCGTGGAAGACACGGACCCCAGCACTCTGTCCTTCCACGTGGTAGGTCACAGGTTTCCCACGGACGGCGCTGACGCTTGCTTTCCCTTTTCCCCATCGCTACGTCTTTACCTTTATTTTTATTTTTTAGCAAAGGTGGACATTTATTGAAGAACAAGTACAGATTCCCACATGGGGAGGGCAAAAGAGTTCCTCTTTACTTTTTTAAAAAATTTTATTGATTTTTTTACAGAGAGGAAGGGAGAGGGAGAGAGAGTTAGAAACATCGATGAGAGAGAACCATCGATCAGCTGCCTCCTGCACACCCCCCACCGGGGATGTGCCCGCAACCAAGGTACATGCCCTTGACCGGAATCGAACCCGGGACCCTTCAGTCCGCAGGCCGATGCTCTATCCACTGAGCCAAACCGGTTAGGGCCTTCTTTACATTTTTTATTACTCAGCATTTACAGGAAGATTAGAAAACCCAAGATAGCTTCTTTTTTTAAAAAAATACCTTAGGAGGTGACTTACTTTATTTATTTCTTCATTATTATTATTATTATTATTATTATTATCCTACCTAATAATATCCTACCTAATAATAGACAAATATGCAAATTGACCATACCTCCGCTACACCCAAGCCATGCCCACCAGCCCAAGCCACGCCCACCAGCCAATCAGGGCGAGTATGCAAATAAACCAAACCAAGATGGCTACAGCCACCGAGAGCAAGGTTTCCCAGGTAACAGAGGGAAACAAGCTTTCTGCCTGCCCTTGACAGGCCTAAGCCTCCACTCAAGCTACAAAGTTTCAATTATAGAAGGTAAACAAATTCAAACAAATGGCGGCAGCCATGGAGCTGGAGAGACCAGGCCAGGGTTGCCCGCGGTAACGGAGAAAGCAAAGCTTTCCGCACACCCTGGCCGGGCTCTGCTTAAGGCTACAAAGTTTCAATTGTAGAAGGTGAATTAACTCAAACAGAAATGGCTGCCGGTGGAGCATGCAGGAGGCTTGGCTCCGCTCCAGGCTACAAAGTTTCAATTGTAGAAGGTAAATACATTCCAGATACCAGGGCCTCTGCTTGGGTTGCCAGGGGGCGTGGCTGGCCTGCAAACCACCACAGGCCCCTCGCTCAGGCCGCCCCATGCCCCAAGGGAACCCCCACCTGATCCAGGACACCCTTCAGGGCAAACCAGCTGGTCCCCACTCCTGCACCAGGCCTCTATCCTATCTAATAAAAGAGTAATATGCAGATTGACCACCACTCCAACACACAATATGTCTGCCCCCATGTGGTCAAAGATCCTGCCCCCATGTGGACACAAGATGGCCACCACAAGATGGCCAGCAGGAGAGGGCAGTTGGGAGGCACCTGGCCTGCAAGGGAGGGCAGTTGGAGGTGATCAACCCTGCAGGAGAGGGCAGTTAGGGGTGACGGGGCCAGCAGAGGAGGAAAGTTGGGGGCAAACAGGCTGGCAGGGGAGCAATTAGGCATCAATCAGGCTGGCAGCGGAGTGGTTAGGGGGTGATCAGGTTGGCAGGCAGAAGCGGTTAGGGGCAATCAGGAAGGCAGGCAGGCAAGCAGTTGGGAGCCAGCAGTCCTGGATTGTGAGAGGGATAACCAACTGCCCATTTAGGCCCGATCCCACTGGGATCGGGCCTAAATGGGCAGTCGGACATCCCTCGAGGGGTCCCAGATTGGAGAGGGTTCAGGCTGGGCTGAGGGACACCCCCCCCCTCCGTGCACGAATTTCGTGCACCGGGCCTCTAGTTTTATATATATTTTATTGATTTTTTTACAGAGAGAAAGGGAGAGGGATAGAGAGTTAGAAACATCCATCAGCTGCCTCCTGCACACCCTCCACTGAGGATGTGCCCGCAACAAAGGTACATGCCCTTGACCGGAATCGAACCTGGGACCCTTCAGTCCGCAGGCCAATGCTCTATCCCCTGAGCCAAACCGGTTAGGGCTTATTTATTTTTTTTTAAAAATATATTTTTTATTGATTTCATGGAGGAAGGGAGAGGGAGAGAGAGATAGAAACATTACTGATAAGACAGAATCATGGATCGTCTGCCTCCTGCATGCCCCCTACTGAGGATCGAGCCTGCAACCCGGGCATGTGCCCTGACCGGGGATAGAACCTGGGACCCTTCAGTCTGCGCAGGCCAACACTCTGTCCACTGAGCCAAACTGACTAGGGCTAAAGGCTCCTCTTTTTAAACGACAGGAAATAGGGAGGGAGCATGGCACCATGGACAGGAGAGGAAGTGTGTGTCGTGGTCAGAGCTGAGGGAACTAGGAAGGCTTATTCTGTCTCATGTCCCAACACTAGCTTCTTGTCAACCTTGCTTTGGCTTCTCTAAGTCAAGAATACAGCCCGGCTGGTGTGGCTCAATGGCTGAGCGTCGACCTATGAACCAGGAGGTCACAGTTGGATTCCCGGTCAGGGCACAGGCCTGGGTTGTGGGTTCGATCCCCAATGTGGGGTGTTCAGGAGGCAGCCAATCAATGATTCTCTCTCATCTTTGATGTCTCTATCTCGCTCTCCCCCTTCCTCTCTGAAATCAATAAAAAAAAATATATATATATATTTTACAAGCAGGCTATGGGTCAGCCCTAAAGAGAAGTCCAAGGCTAAACACATGCAAGGTTTTAAATTAAAATCACGACTTTCACAAGAGAAAGCTTTCTTTTCACTGTGATCGTGTATATAAGTGACTATGATGTTTAAAAATAACTCTCCTCTTCTGTTCGTTTCTGCAGTCAGACAAATATCCCATTCAAGACACGGGACTCCCTAAAGGTATGTACAGTTACTGCGACTACTTGAACTTGTGGTTGTTTAATATCTTGAATAAAGCGCTAGTCGAAGTAATTTTTCATTATTTAAAATTGTGAAACAAACATACCAGTCATTAAGGTCATGGCTTCTTTGCTGATTATCTCAGGCTTGAGTTTTCTTTCTTTTTTTTTTTTTTAATATGTTTTTAATCATTTTAGCGAGAGAGGAAGGGAGAGACAGAGATAGAAACATCAATGATGAGAGAGAATCATGGATTGGCTGCCTCCTGCACGCCCCACACTGGGGATCGAGCCCCCAACCCGGGCCTGTGCCCCGACCGGGAATCAAACTGTGACCTCCTGGTTCATGGGTCAACACTCAACCCTGACCCCCTCTGCGGTCAGCACCCCCAAGCATCTGCCTATGGGCAAGGAGGGACTGCTGTTTCTTAGGGGCCTGACCAGCACCCCTCCTTTGTTAACGGAACCGGCTTTCCTGTGGTTTGGGTGGAAGTCACTGTATACCCTCCCCACCCACCCACCCTCCAGGCCCAGCCGGGGCCGGAGCCCTCCGGCCTCCTGCTGACCACCCCTGATTCCGGTGAAGCCACACGCGGACACTCCTCCCCGCCTCTCTGGGGTGACTGGACTCAGGCATGAATTTTCTTATTAATCTATACCCTCCAACATGATAGGTCAAGTTCCTATGGTGTTTCTAACATGCACAAAATGAAGAGACCCGGGACTCTGGGTTGCAAGTGACAGAAATCTAACTCAAGTTCATTTAAAAAGTGGGAGAGATGATTGGCTTAAGGTCTTGGGGTGCCACTAGCTCCCAGCATTGGCCGGAGGCTCTGGCTGCCTCCCTCCGTCCCTCATCTCTGTCTTCTGTTCCCGGCAGGCTTTCCCCATGTGGTGGGAGAGACGGTCCCTGACACCCCCAGCTTCCCCTGGTGCTGCTCACGGGGGTGGAGAGAGGGGCCTCCCCCCAGCACCCCCTGCCCATTTCAGGGACAGCTGTGACATGAGCAGTGTGGCCATGTGGCTTCACCGGAATCAGGTGTGGTCAGCCGGAGGCCGGAGGGCTCGGGCCCCGGCTGGGCCTGGAGGGAGGGTGGGTGGGGAGGGTATACAGTGACCCAAACCACAGGAAAGGTGG
Organism: Ia io; assembly: GCA_025583905.1. Taxonomy (NCBI): domain Eukaryota; kingdom Metazoa; phylum Chordata; class Mammalia; order Chiroptera; family Vespertilionidae; genus Ia; species Ia io. The sequence goes on along the minus strand of JAJQQW010000024.1, from coordinate 12,747,559 downwards.
TTCGGTTACCCAAGGAGGGGGCTTGTCAGGCCCCTAAGTAGAAACAGCGGTCCCTCCTTGCCCACAGGCAGATGCTTGGGGGTGCAGACCGCAGAGGGGGCCAGGCCTCTGCTGGGCCCAGTCTCCCCTGTGGGGTGGCCTGCACCCTTCCCCGAGGCCGAGCTGCCAGCTGTCACACGGGAGCGTGGCCCTGGGCTCAGCTGACACCCCAGAGAGGCGGGGAAGGGCATGATCAGATCTGGCCAACTTCAGGGCCCCCCTCCTGCCCCCGCTTCCTGGGGAGGGAGGGCTTCCCGGCACACGTGGTGGGGTTCCCAGCAGTGCCTGCAGCCACAGCGGGGCACCTCGGGGTCATGGGTGGTGGGCAGGAGCTCCCGCCAGGCCCCCTGTAGCTCTGCCACGTCTCCCTCCCTCTCCAGTCCCTGCTCACCAGCCTCCTCCCTCTGCTCCCTGAAATCACACGTTGTATTCTGTGTGCCTGCTGTGAGCGCCCCGGGAATGGCAGGGGTGGAGGGAGGACCACAGGTGAGCCCGTCCCTGGCTCTGAGGGAGGCTCTGGTGGGAGCACCCCCTGCCCCTCCAGGGATGACTGTTTTGACACCCCCCCCCCCCGGGTGGGGTTTTCTGGCTCACAGGCACGGGCAGGGCGCAGTTCTGGGTGGCACCCAGGGAATAACCAGATCCGAAGACTTCAGGGTGCAGTGAAGAGTCCTCTGGGGAGTTTATTTTTCTTTTATTTTATGTTATTTATTAATTTCCGAGAGGAAGGGAGAGGGAAAGAGACATAGAAACATCAATGAGAGAATCATCTACCGGCTGCCTCTTTCAAGCCCCTATACTGGGAATCGAGCCTGCAACCGGGCATGTGCCCTGACTGGGAATCGAACCGTGACCTCCTGGTTCATAGGTCGGTGCTCAACCACTGAGCCACACCATCTAGGCCATTTTATTCTTTTTTTTTTTAAATTGTTGATAGTATTATAGATAGCTCCCATTTTCCCCCCATCCCCCCTCCTCCCAGCCCTTCCCTACCCCCCCCCCCCCCCGCAGGTCCTCACTACCCTATTGCCCTTGTCCATGTGCATAGAAGTACCTAAGCTCTTTGGTTTATCTCTCCTCATCCCCCCACCCCCACATGGAGGCATGGCAGCCTGTTCCAGGCCTCCCTGCTTGGGGTCTTGTTTTGTTGGTCAATTCGTTTTGCTCATTAGATGCCACAAATAAGTGAGATCACGTGATGTTTGTCTTTCTCGCTTTGGCTTATGTCACTTAGCATACTGTTTCCCAGGTCCCTCCATGCTGTCCCAACGGGTAAGCGATCCCTCTTTTTTTTCACAGCTGCACAGTATTCCATAGTCTAAATGTCCCACAGCTTTGTTACCCACTCATCTGCTGATGGGCACATGGGCTGTTTCCAAGTCTTAGCTATTGATAAATAACTGGTGAGTTTATTTAAAATTCAGATCTGGGCCCTGCTACCCAGAAATCATGACGGGGGGGGGGGGGGGGGGGGGGACAGGATGTCTGGGGTCAGGCCAGGGAGCCCGCATGCTAACACTTACCTGAGGGGCCGGGCCCAGACCTCACTTTGAGGGCCAGACTGAGAGGCTGTAGGACTTGGTGTGCCCGCCGGCGAGGCCTGTCGGAGGGAGAGCGGAGCTCAGCCACGCCAGCCTGAATGCATTCAGCGGTGATGGCAGGCCTCAGTTTCCCTGTAGAGCAGGGAGGACATGTTAGCATCCACCTCCTAGGATGCGTGTGTGTGAGAAGTGCACGGACCGAGTCTGGACAGTGCCTGACACACGCAAGCATCAGACGGACGGACGGAGGGAATCTGGCAAAAGAATTGTGCAGCCTGGCTGGTGTGGCTCAGTAGTTGAGCATCGACCTGTGAACCAGGAGGTTGTGGTTGGATTCCCGGTCAGGGCACATGCCCGGGTTGGGGGCTCGATCCCCAGTGTGGGGCTTGCAGGAGGGCAGCCGATCCATGATTCTCTCTCATCATTGATATATATTTCTTAAATATATTTTATTGATTTTTTTACAGAGAGGAAGGGAGAGGAATAGAGAGTTAGAAACATCGATGAGAGAGAAACATCCATCAGCTGCCTCCTGCACACCTCCTACTGGGGATGTGCCTGCAACCAAGGTACATGCCCTTGACCGGAATCGAACCCGGGACCCTTCAGTCTGCAAGTCAATGCTCTATCCACTGAGCCAAACCAGCTAGGGCATCACCATTGATATTTTTATTTCTCCCTCTCACTTCCTCTCTGAAATGAATAAAAATATATTAAAAAAAAAAAAGGAATTGTGAAAATCAGTGTCGGGGACTGTCGAAAGCTCTCACAGCCCAGCGGCAGAGAGTGGGGCTGTTTTAGAAAAAGAACGAGCCGCAGCGGCTCCGGGAATGCACCATCACCGTCCCATCTTTCTGCAGATCTTTGATCAGCCTTGAAGAGGTTTTCCTGTTTTGAAAGAACAAGATTGTTGCTTAGCAACCTGATACTGCAGCGATGGTACTATTGGGTTTCTCCTAGAATTTGAGTTTTGCAAAACCTTAATTAAGATGGTGATGAGTTGACAAATACAGCGGCTCTGAACACGTCACTAGATCTTTCTTCTGCCCTCATGCGTGGGGAATAGGATTATTAGGCACAGAGTTTCTTATCTCCAAAGACATACATCATCTCATAGGTAATGAACCAGGTCCAGAGTTTAAAACACTCCAACATTTGCATCCAATAATATAACAATGTCTGCTAGGTTTGTTTTTTTAAAATATTTTTTATTGATTTCAAACAGGAGTGGAAAAGAGAGAGAGTGGAAGAGAGAGAGAGAGAGAGAGAGAGAGGGAGAGGAACATCAATGATGAGAGAGAATCATGGATCGGCTGCCTCCTGCACGCCCCACACACTGGGGATCAAGCCTGCAAACCAGGCACGTGCCCTTGACCGGGAATCAAACCGTGAGCATCTGGTTCATAGGTCGATGCTCAGCCACTGAGCCACGCTGGCCGGGCTGACTCCACATTTTGAGAGAAAAATGTCTTTGGTCTTTCCCCACTCTGTGCTTTCTACTACCAAGCTCTGTGTCTGTTTTTCCTAGTTGAAGAATGTGATCCAGTTCCTTTGAACGGCCCAACAAATTCTGACGTGCATCATCAGGTAAGGATAATTCCAGTTTACTCTCTGGTACGTATAACTAGAATTTTTAAGGAACTACCTTCTAGCGCTTGAAAAATAAAGAAGCACGCCTGCCTTCCTGGTTCATAGGTCGATGCTCAATCACTGAGCCACGCTAGCTGAGCTGTGTATTCATTTTATTTATTTTTATTTTTTTTTAAATATATTTTTATTGATTTTTTACAGAGAGGAAGGGAGAGGGATAGAGAGCCAGAAACATCGATTAGAGAGAAACATCGACCAGCCGCCTCCTTCACACCCCCCACCGGGGATGTGCCCGCAACCAGTGTACATGCCCTTGACCGGAATCGAACCCGGGACCCTTCAGTCCGCAGGCCGAGGGTCCGCTCTATCCACTGAGCCAAACCGGTTTCGGCTGTGTATTCATTTTAGAGACAAGAAAAGGAAGAGAGATAGAGAAAGGGAGAGAGAGAGAGAGAGAGAGAGAGAGAGAGAGAGAGAGAGGAACATTGATGTGAAAGAGAAACATTGATCGGTTGCCCCTGACCAGGGATTGAACCCGAAACCTAGGCATGTGCCCTGAGTGGGAATCAACCCGCCACCTTGTCCGTGTACACGCGCCAGCCACATGTGACGTTCTGTGTAGTGTGGCTTGTAAGACCTCAGTCTGTAATAGTCACTCGTTCTTGGATAGCCAAGCCGCGTTAGTGGTCAAGCACAGTTACTCCGTGCAGCCGATACAGCACCAGCTCTCGCCATCAGCACAGCCCTCTCGGACATTGCTGGTGGTGCTGCTTTCCCCGACTTGTGAGTCTTCCGTCCCCACTGGGGGTCTCTCATTATCTGCTCATTTCCCACTCAGCATTCCCCTGGGAGTGACGGCCCATGATGGACGTTGACACTGACTGGATGTGAATTATTTTAGTGAACCTACTGTATCCATTTCCCCTTTCTTACAGTTCTTCGTTTGTTGAACAAAGTTTTGTCCTTCACATGTTTTGGTGACACGGGTTAGACGCCCGTGAAGATACAAGAATGCCACAGTGTTTAGTTTGCTTGGAGGAATTTCCCCAATGTGAGATTAGGTACAAAATATACCTTAGCACGCTGCTCAGTGTTTGGTTTTTCCCCCCTCTAATATTCGTGTTATAATTCTGTGTGCAGTAAAGGCTGTCCTAAAAGAGGAAGAAAAAAATATATATATATTTATATTTATTTAAATATTTTTATTGATTTCAGAGAGGAAGGGAGAGGGAGAGATAGAAACATCCATGATGAGAGAGAATCACTGATCGGCTGCCTCCTGCACACCCCACACTGGGGATCAAGCCCGCAACCCAGGCCTGTGCCCTTGACCGGAATCGAACCTGGGACCCTTCAGTCCGCAGGCCAACGCCCTATCCACTGAGCCACACCAGCCAGGGCGGAAAATGTATTCATCCACTGAAATAAAAGGGGGAAGACCTATGTGAGGTTCTTTCAAGGTCCTCTTTTAAAATAGAATGTCTTCTGTTTCTGCAAAGAGGAGGCCTGTACCCACTCCTTCGGGTGGTTGTTGCTGTGTCCAAGCTGCAGGGTGTGTTCCAGCGGCTGGGTAGCCAGGGAGATTCTTTGAAACCAACTTGGCAGCCGGGACAAAGGGTGCTCACTAGGCGAGACACGTTTATGACGAAACGGAACCAAACAAAACCAAACACCCACCCTGTAGTTGAACCCGAAACCTAGGCATGTGCCCTGAGTGGGAATCAACCCGCCACCTTGTCCGTGTACACGCGCCAGCCACATGTGACGTGTGTAGTGTGGCTTGTAAGACCTCAGTCTGTAATAGTCACTCGTTCTTGGATAGCCACGCCGCGTTAGTGGTCAAGCACAGTTACTCCGTGCAGCCGATACAGCACCAGCTCTCGCCATCAGCACAGCCCTCTCGGACATTGCTGGTGGTGCTGCTTTCCCCGACTTGTGAGTCTTCCGTCCCCACTGGGGGTCTCTCATTATCTGCTCATTTCCCACTCAGCATTCCCCTGGGAGTGACGGCCCATGATGGACGTTGACACTGACTGGATGTGAATTATTTTAGTGAACCTACTGTATCCATTTCCCCTTTCTTACAGTTCTTCGTTTGTTGAACAAAGTTTTGTCCTTCACATGTTTTGGTGACACGGGTTAGACGCCCGTGAAGATACAAGAATGCCACAGTGTTTAGTTTGCTTGGAGGAATTTCCCCAAACCATGTGAGATTAGGTACAAAATATACCTTAGCACGCTGCTCAGTGTTTGGTTTTTCCCCCTCTAATATTCGTGTTATAATTCTGTGTGCAGTAAAGGCTGTCCTAAAAGAGGAAGAAAAAAAATATATATATTTATATTTATTTAAATATTTTTATTGATTTCAGAGAGGAAGGGAGAGGGAGAGATAGAAACATCCATGATGAGAGAGAATCACTGATCGGCTGCCTCCTGCACACCCCACACTGGGGATCAAGCCCGCAACCCAGGCCTGTGCCCTTGACCGGAATCGAACCTGGGACCCTTCAGTCCGCAGGCCAACGCCCTATCCACTGAGCCACACCAGCCAGGGCGGAAAATGTATTCATCCACTGAAATAAAAGGGGAAGACCTATGTGAGGTTCTTTCAAGGTCCTCTTTTAAAATAGAATGTCTTCTGTTTCTGCAAAGAGGAGGCCTGTACCCACTCCTTTGGGTGGTTGTTGCTGTGTCCAAGCTGCAGGGTGTGTTCCAGCGGCTGGGTAGCCAGGGAGATTCTTTGAAACCAACTTGGCAGCCGGGACAAAGGGCGCTCACTAGGCGAGACACGTTTATGACGAAACGGAACCAAACAAAACCAAACACCCACCCTGTGGCTCGGAAAGTAAAAGCCAACGGAAAACACGCTCTTTGGAATATTGGATGTTCGCTCTTTTCGTGATTTCGGTGACTTGAAGAGGAAGATCCTCCTCTCCGAAGACTGGCTGGCAGCTGCCTTGTTTGAGCGATGCCGAGGGAGAACATTTTGGGGCCGAACGTGGAAGTCTGACGTGTCAGACAAGAGTTCATCAAGAACCCTTTACTCTGTGGTTTAAAGTCAGTACCCATCCCCCAGGGCCGGCCCCTCCCCGGATTTATTCCAGCTGGTATTGGCTGGGCGCAGGTGCCCTTGGACATTAAAAGAGCCAGAGGGGTTGCCCGGTTGCCTGGCCGGCGTGGCTCCGTGGTTGAGCGTCGACCGGTGAACCAGGAGATCACAGTTCGATTCCCGGTCAGGGCACAGGCCCGGGTTGTGGGCTCCATCCCCAGTGTGGGGTGTGTAGGAGGCAGCCGATCCGTGATTCTCTCTCATCATGGATGTTTCTCTCTCTCTCTCTCCCTCTCCCTTCCTCTCTGAAATCCATAAACGTATATTATAAAAAAATAGGGACAGTCATTCATTTAACACACACGTGTCGAGTGTTCACTGTGGGCCGAACAGTTCAGGGCGTGGAGGACCCAGCCAGGGAGCAATTAGACAAAAAGCCCCACTGACCGTCCGGGAGTTCACCTTGTGGAGTGAGAGAGTTCACGGCCCCCCCACCCCCCCAAAAAAATACCATTTGGAAGAGCCATCCCACCCGCCCCCAGGCTTTGGTGGAAACGTAACCGAGCTGGAAATTTGGTAACATCTCCATTCCTGCATGGGTGTGACGGTGGTGTTTTGGTTTCTAGGGAGAAGAAAATGGCTTTGCAGACAGTCCCGGAGATCCCCTCGCAGGTAAACGTGTTGAGGGCTAACCCCCACACTAACATGTGAAATGTCAGCTGACGGGAACACGAATCAAATAAGTGGTGTAGGATCACCTATGAACCTGCATGGACGCTTGCGAGTTAAGGTCACTGTTCACGGATAGGGTAACTTTAACCACATGGCAGGCCGTCTCTGAAAAAATGTAAACAATGTGGCCTGGGTCCAAAGGAAACGGAAGCCCTTCAGCAAGGTTGACTTTCTTTTCTTTCTTTTATTTTTTGAAGATATATTTTATTGATCTTTTACAGAGAGGAAGGGAGAGGGAGAGAGAGTTAGAAACATCGATGAGAGAGAAACATCAATCAGCTGCCTCTTGCACACCCCCTACTGGGGATGTGCCCGCAACCAAGGTACATGCCCTTGACCGGAATCAAACATGGGACCCTTGAGTCCGCAGGCCGACGCTCTATCCACTGAGCCAAACCGGTTAGGGTGCGAGGTTGACTTTTCAAGGGACAGCGGGGGACGCCATTGAGAGCAGGTACCAGCGCCATCCATCTGCCAGGCTGCCCGGTGCTGCCCCCGTTGTGCTGCTGTCTCCTTAAAAGGGTGTTTAGAGAGAAAATGAAGTCTTTCCTGTTGGTGGGGATCAAACGCCCACCCAAAGCCCTTGGGCCAGTTTCCTAGTCGGTGAAAAATAATTCTTCATTTTCCAGCTCCTAGCATTTAACGACCTCTGACGAATCGTGTGTGTGTGGGGGTGTGGGGGGTGTGGGGGTGTGTGCACCCCAATGACTTATCAAAGCCATAACCTGGCCTTTTACATTCATTTCCAACCACACTGGCAACCACGCAGAAAGAAAGAGGTGAATGTACACCCCGAATCCACATCGCTACAGACGTGTTCTTCTCTCCTGGGGCAGGCTGAGATTGGGCAGGCTCCCGATCCGATCCTCCGTAGACACCTGGCCCCGAGTTCATTTCAGGACCCCAGGAGTTTGCTGTTTGCAAAGTTGCCACTATAAAATGCTTCCTGTCTAACTGTCTGAACAAACTGGAGGCCTGGTGACCCTGGGGGACCTTCCTGGTGAGGATCTGAGAGCTCCCAGGGGTGCCAAGCCCGTGCGAGGGAACCACCGTGCGAGTCGCGCTCGAAAAACCCGGCCTGCAAGATCGGACGGCACCTCCCCTGCAGGGAGCCCCATTAAGTCTCCCTCTGATCCCCTGCCAGCACCCCCACGGGAGCCGTTCTCGGGGCTCCGTGAATCACAACCTTTGTGAATTCTGAATCTGGTCCCAGCTCACAATGAACTGCTCACTGACTGGCCGTGTGTGACCTGCCAGCCCCAAACTTCATAGTGAGACACCCCACCACTGTTTCTTTTCATATATATATTATTGATTTTAGAGAGGAAGGGAGAGGGAGAGAGACAGAAACATCACATCAATGATGAGAGAGAATCATTGATCAGCTGCCTCCTGCACACCCCACACTGGGGATCAAGCCTGCAATCCAGGCACGTGCCCTTGGCCAGAATCGAACCTGGGACCCTTCAGTCTGCAGGCCGACCCTCTATCCATTGAGCCAAACCAGCGGGACCTGTTTCTTAACGGTTGTTTTAATGACTGACACACACCTTGTCAAAAGAGCCTGCTTGATGCCTGAACTCTTCTCTAATTTTTTAATACATTTTTCTTGATTTCAGAGAGGAAGGGAGAGGGAGAGAGAGAAACATCAGTGATGAGCGAGAATCACGGATCGGCTGCTTCCTGCACGCCCCACCCTGGGGATGGAGCCCGCAACCCGGGCCTGTGCCCCGACCAGGAATCGAACCGTGGCCTCCTGGTTCATAGGTCGACGCTCAACCCCTGAGTCACGCTGGCCGGGCCCAGGCCCTTCCTTCCCATCTGAACTGTCCGTAGCGTCCTGTCTACACTCACATAGGACGGGCTCTCGATGGCCTCAGACAGGCTGCTGTGCCGGAAGCAGTAAGATCTGAATCACAAAGCCCGTTCCCCTTTCTTTCAGAACAAGAGCTCCGGGGGGCAGAGCGTCGTGGGCAGGTCTCCGGTCCAGCGGGTCAGACCGCAGGCCCGCGAGCAAACCAACCAGCCCCTGCTTGCCCGCACCCCAACCCCGATCCTCTCCACGCTACATGTCAGTCCTGGCAGCTTTTCGTGCCAAGCACAGCCCCCTGCCAGGGGGTGAAGGATTGCACAATTCTCTAAAGGCCTTTACACACACCCCGAAAACTGGAATATCCACTCCATGCACAGAGTTGAAATGAGTGGTAGCTGATAATGCCAGAAAGCTTATTTTTTAAAAAATTTATGGCCACCCTATGATCTCTTTGTCTCTATCTGTGTTTTATTCACCCACCGGGCTGCCTCTGAAGTGGAGCCAACATCCCGAGGGGTGTGCAGGGGGTGGACGAGCCGGGGCTGTGCGGAGCAGAGCCCAGCCCAGCCCAGAGGGTGGGCAGCGTCCCCACTGGGAGCCTACAACATGCCCGGGCTGTGGGCTCGATCCCCAGTAGGGGGAGTGCAGGAGGCAGCCCATCAATGATTCTCTCCCTCTCCCTCTCCCTTCCTCTCTGAAATCAATAAAAATATAAAAAGAAAAGAAAAAGGGCCCGGCTGGCATGGCTCAGTGGTTGAGCATCGACCTAGGAACCAGGAGGTCATGGTTCGATTCCTGGTCAGGGCACACGCCTGGGTTGTGGGCTTGATCCCCAGTGTGGGGCGTGCAGGAGGCAGCTGATCCATGATTCTCTTTCATCATGGATGTTTCTATCTCTCCCTCTCCTTTCCTCTCAGAAATCAATAAAAATACATCTTAAAAAAAAAAGTAAGAGCCTTGACTGGTTTGGCTCAGGTGGATAGAGTGTCGGCCTGCGGACTGAAGGGTCCCAGGTTTGATTCCAGTCGGGGGCATGTACTTTGGTTGCGGGCACGTCCCCAGTGGGGGGTGTGCAGGAGGCAGCTGATCGATGTTTCTCTCTCATCAGTGTTTCTAACTCTCTCTCCCTCTCCCTTCCTCTCTGTAAAAAATCAATAGAATATATATATATATATGTATGTAAAAGGGAAGGAAAGGCCTGGAGAGCTGAGGTGTCCAGGCCCCTGGCTGACCTGCGCTGTCCTGTTTGTTCTGCAGACGTCAGCAAGGCCGTCAGCAAGGCCGAGTCCTGTGGGGACAACTGCACCTGCTCCACCTGCTCGCCCCGGGCCCCCACCATCAGCGACCTGCTCAACGACCAGGACTTGCTCGACGTGATCAGGATCAAGCTGGACCCCTGCCACCCCACCATCAAGAACTGGAGGAATTTTGCCAGCAGGTGGGGCATGCGCTACGACGAGCTGAACTTCCTGGAGCAGCGGCCCCAGAGCCCCACCCTGGAGTTCCTGCTGCGGAACAGCCAGCGGCCGGTGGGCCAGCTCATGGAGCTGTGCCAGCTCTACCACCGCGCCGACGTGGAGCGCGTGCTGCGCAGGTGGGTGGACGAGGAGTGGCCCAAGAGGGCACGCGGCGACCACCCTCGGAACTTCTAGGCCTCTGCTCCTCGCCTGGGACAATGTGGACAGCCCCAGGCCAGGGAGCAATGTGAATCTGTTCCTTTATTTTTTAAATAATATATTTTTATTGATTTCCGAGAGGGAGAGATAGAAACATCCATGATGAGAGAAAACCATGGATCAGCTGCCTCCTGCACGCCCCACACTGGGGATGGAGCCCGCAACCCGGGCACGTGCCCTGACCGGGAATCGAACCGTGACCTCCTGGTTCATAGGTTGACGCTCAACCACGGAGCCACGCCGGCCGGGCCGTGTTGCTCATTCTGGAGCCATTCACTCATTTCTCGAGTCAGATTCCCTGTGTGCCCACGGCCTTCTCTCTCCCAGCCTTGGGCCAACGACTGCTTCCATTTTTCACCGACAGGTGCAGAGTCAATGTGTGGGGTTGTCTTTCATATTTAATAACACTTTGGTTTTCTACCCTCGTCACTCAAACGACACAATGAAATGGGCCCAAAGAACTGATGAGATTGTTCTCTTTGCTCTGTGGGGGTTCGAGCTCCTCCTCCCCACCCCCCCCAACCCTGTGCACGCCCTATAAACGAAGGGAGGCAGGTGTCTCTCCCCTTGTGTTTAGAGAGCGTCGTCTCGGAGATGCTAAGCCACGTGCTGGGTCCGCAGGAACTCCAGGTGAGTGGGTGCTGCACCTGGTGGTACCACTAGAGGGAGCGCCTGGAGGGACTCGCCACTCAAGGAAGACAGCCTAGATCAGTGGTCGGCAAACGGCGGCTCTCGAGCCACATGCGGCTCTTTGGCCCCTTGAGTTTTTAGCAAAGGCCAGCTTAGGAGTGTCCTAATTAAGTTAATAACAATGTACCTACCTATATAGTTTAAGTTTAAAAAATGTGACTCTCCAAAGAAATGTCAATCGTTGTACTGCTGATATTTGGCCCTGTTGACTAATGAGTTTGCCGACCACTGGGCTAGATGCCTCCTAGACATCAACCCTACATTTGCGTCGAGGGGCAGCCTGACATGACTGTTGCCCACCCCTTTTGGAAATGGAAAAGGGGGTGGCTTCCCACGACTTCCTAAGCCGAGCCACCATGTCCTTCTGTTGTCTGTGACACCCAGCGACCGTCTTCCTTGGAGGCGTCCGAAGCCTTACGGGGGATGTGTCTTCGGCCGTCAAAGGCAATGCTTTGAAACCGACTGCTGTGACACTCGGTGTTGATGTATCTGAAGGGCGCACTTGTTAAGCCGCCTTCCCTTTGATCTCCTGTTTCAACATGAGTTGATATGTTCCTTAGAAATAAAGATTATTTTTATCTAGGATAATGGGTGCTACAGAATTAAAGATGGATGTCAACCGCTATTTCTAATGGGTGCTTTTATGTAGATTCCAACATGGTCGTCGCTTCTGTTGGTCCATCAGAAGGCTAGTGAGTTTCTAAAACGTGTCCTGGACACGAAGGGTGCAAAGATAAGCAACACCTTCCGTCGCCCTGGTCAGCTGGGCTCTGTGGGTAGAGCGTCGGTGCCTGGACCCAAGGGTCTGGAGTTTGATTCTGGCCAAAGGCACATGCCTTGGTTGCAGGCTAGACCCCAGCCCTGGTCTGGGGTGCGTGGGGGAGGCAACGCATCGATGTGTCTCTCTCACACATCGATGTTTCTGTCTCTTCCCCCTCCCTCCCACTCTCTCTGAAAAATCAACGGAAGTATGTCCTGCAGTGAGGATTAACAACCACAATAGGACAGCATGAGCCGTTGGGGTGAATTAATTTAATTTGCACTCGGGAGATCTCTCCCATCTCCAAGGTTCTTTTATTTTATGACAAAACCATAGTTCTAGAAGCTTGAGTCTCACACCTGGAAAGACTAGATTTGGGACATGATCCTGTAAAACGTAAGAGGTAAGCCTGGTGAGTCTGAACACGGGGCGTCTGGCAGGCCAGAAAGAGACTGAGTACATGGGTGGTTGCAGGTACACGGGTGGTTGAGTCCACGGGTGGTTGAGTCCACGGGTGGTTTTGTGTACTTGGGTGGTGGTGTTGGCGTTGGATGTGGGAGAGGATCATTCACATGAGCACAGGCAGGAGTGCGTTGGTAAACGTTTAGCATCTGGCTTGGGGGTAGGGTGGGGTGGGGAGGGAGCCCTAAGTTGTAGCATCTGCCTCTTTCCATGGTGTAAATGCTCCCATCCCGGCCAACTTCAAGGTGCGCCATTGGCTCTCACGGGTGGTCTGAGGCAGCTCTAAGACTCCACTGACCCTGTTTTCCAAGGAAGGTCACAAACCATTGGTGGGACTTGCAAACTTTTTAGGGGGTTTTAATGAGAAAAAAAAATGCTTCACACATAACAAGAGTCTTGTTTTGCGAAATTTTAGTTTCCATCCTTTTAAGTGTGTGTGTAGCAAAGTCACGATGTAAATGCAGTCCTTCCTTGTGGCTTGCTTGGAAAAGCTCTAAAAGGCACTGCTGTGATGTCTTCTGTCTTTAAAAGAAACAAAAATAAAAACAAAATAAGAAAATAAAAAAGTCTCCCCCTTTGAGTCCACACTCTGTTCCTCTCCATGGCAAACCGTCGGGAACTACTCAGTCATTATTTCCACCACTTCTTCCCCTCATTTCTCAACGCGGCCCGTCAGTCAGTCACAAGTGACCTCCGGGTTTCTAAGTCCGCTGGTTACTTCTATTGTTATTACTTTTCAATCCTCACCCGAAGGTATTTTTCTCCATTGATTTTTAGAGGTACGTGTGCTTTTGACGGGAATCGAACCTGGGCCCCTTTGGTCCACCGGCCGATGCTCTACCCACTGAGCCCCCAGCTAGAGCCGTTGGCTGCTCCTCTGGTCCTTGACTTCTCGGCAGCACTTGTCACGACTGGCGGTTCCTTCTCTAGACTTCCCTTCTTTGCCTTCCGACACCTCTGGGCAGGGCTCCGGGGCCGCCCTCCTCAGCCTCCTGGTTCTCTGCTTGGCTTCTGTCCTGGCTCAGTGGCCCAGTGGCTTCTGTCCTGGCTCAGTGGTCCAGCAGTGGCTTCTGTCCTGGGTCAGTGGCCCAGTGGCTTGTCCTGGCTCAGTGGTCCAGTGGCTTCTGTCCTGGCTCAGCGGTCCAGTGGCTTCTGTCCTGGCTCAGTGGCCCAGTGGCTTCTGTCCTGGCTCAGTGGTCCAGCAGTGGCTTCTGTCCTGGCTCAGTGGCCCAGTGGCTTCTGTCCTGGCTCAGTGGCCCAGTGGCTTCTGTCCTGGCTCAGTGGTCCAGCAGTGGCTTCTGTCCTGGCTCAGCGGTCCAGCAGTGGCTTCTGTCCTGGCTCAGTAGTCCAGTGGCTTCTGTCCTGGCTCAGTGGCCCAGTGGCTTCTGTCCTGGCTCAGTGGTCCAGTGGCTTCTGTCCTGGGTCAGTGGCCCAGTGGCTTCTGTCCTGGGTCAGTGGTCCAGCAGTGGCTTCTGTCCTGGCTCAGGGGTCCAGTGGCTTCTGTCCTGGCTCAGTGGTCCAGTGGCTTCTGTCCTGGCTCAGCGGTCCAGTGGCTTCTGTCCTGGCTCAGTGGTCCAGCAGTGGCTTCTGTCCTGGCTCAGTGGTCCAGTGGCTTCTGTCCTGGCTCAGTGGTCCAGTGGCTTCTGTCCTGGCTCAGTGGTCCAGTGGCTTCTGTCCTGGCTCAGGGGTCCAGTGGCTTCTGTCCTGGCTCAGTGGTCCAGTGGCTTCTGTCCTGGCTCAGTGGTCCAGTGGCTACTGTCCTCGTGACCCCATCGGACCCAGGGCTTCCTCCCTCCTGTTTCCCAGCCCAGCTGCGCTCGTCGGGAGCCTCAGGCTCTTTGCACGACTGGCTCCCACGGCCCGGCACGTTCTCCCCCCCAATCTGCATCCGCCCCTCCTCTCACTCACCTTCACCTCCACCTCCACCTCCACCTCCACCTCCACCTCCACCTCCACCTCCTCCCGGAGGCTTCGGGCAGCGACCAGAGCCGCCCCAGATGCTCCCATTGCAACACCCCGTCTCCAGGGCGGAGTGACCCCAGACTCCGCCCCGTTCTCACCCCCGCGGCCGCCGGGCCGAAGCGGAAACAGCGGCGGACTGAGCGCCGGGGCGGTCCATAGCCGCGGAGGCGAGCGGAACCGGAACCGCCCAGCGGAACCGGAACCGCCGAGCGGAACCGAAACCGGACGGACCCGCGGACACGCCCTCCGCCCCAGCGCCTCGCAGCCGCCGGTGAGTGCGCTGCTCTGCGCGGGGGGCGCCGCGGGAGGGTCCGACGGGAGGCCGTCCCGGGCGGAGCCGATGGGCGCCCTGTTCCCGCTCCCTCCTGCGATCTGGGGGGCCCCTCCGCCGCCCTCTAAACGGCGGGGACCGGGTGACCCTCCGCGGCCCCGGCGCGCTCGGCCGCCGGCTGCGGGTGACGCGGGGCTGGGAGCGCGCGATGGGCGCCCTGCGAGGCGCGCGGGGTCGGGGACCGGGACGGGGTCGGGGACCGGGACGGGGTCGGGGACCGGGACGCCAGGTCGGCGCTAACCCGCGGGAGGCGGCTTTCTCCGTTGACCTGCGGCCGGTCAGGCGCTCTGGGCGGGTCGGGACTCCGGAAACTTGAGTTTCCTTCATCTTCCCACGGGTCCCTTTTAAAAATCGGAGGGACAGCCACCGCTCTCACCCCTCCCTGGGAGTCCTAGCCACAGCGACCAGACAGGAAGAGACGAAGGGCATCCACGTTGGAAAGGGGGAAGGAAAACGCTGTTATTCGCAGGTGACAGGGTATTGTACATAGAAAACCCTAAAACTAGTAGACGTAAATGAATTTGGCAGCATAGCATGATACAAAAATCAGCATCCAAAAAGCGATGGCTTTTTTTTTTTTTATACACCAATAATGAATTCTCAGAAAGAGAAACTAAACCAACGATCCCATTTACTGTTGCAACAAAAACAAAAAATTAAGGTACTTAGGAATAAACTTAACCAAGGAGGTAAAAGACTTGTACTCGGAAAACTACAGGACGCGGAAAAACGAGATAGAGGAAGATAAAAACTAGTGGAAGGATATACCGTGTTCATGGATTGGTAGAATCAACACCATTAAAATGGCCATACTCCCCAAAGTAATCTGCAGATTCATTACAATCCCCATTAAAATGCCAACAGCATATTTCACAGATCTAGAACAAATACTCCAAAAATTTACATGGAACAAAAAAAAGACACCAAACAGCCGCAGCAATCCTGAGAAAGAAGAACAAAGTTGGAAGAATCACAATACCAGATCTCAAGTTACTCTACAAAGCCACTGTAATCAAGACAGCCTGGTACTGGCACAAGAATAGGCATATAGATCAAAGGAACAGAACAGAGACCCCAGAAATCGACCCAAGCCATTACACTTAATATTTGACAAAGGAGGCAAGAGCATACAATGGAGTCAAGACAGTCTCTTCAATAAATGGTGTTGGGAAAATTGGACAGACACATGCAAAAAAATGAAACTAGATCACTAACTTACACCATACACAAGAATAAACTCAAAATGGTTAAAAAACTTAATGTAAGTCGTGAAACCATAAAAATCTTAGAAGAAACCATAGGCAGCAAAATCTCAGACATCTCTCATAGCAATATGTTTACGGATACATCTCCTAGGGCAAAGGAAACTAAGGAGAAAATAAACAAATGGGACTACATCAAAATAAAAAACTGCACAGCAAAAGAACCAACAACAAAATGAAAAGGGAGCACACTGTATGGGAGGACATATTTGGCAACGATCCATCTGACAAAGGGTTAATATCCAAAATATATAAGGAACCCATACAACTTAACAAAAGGAAGGCAATGCAATTAAAAAAATGGGCAAAGGACCTAAATAGACAATTCTCCAAAGTGAACATACCAGATAGATGGCCAAGAGACATGAAAAAATGCTCAAAGTCACTGATCATCAGAGAAATGCAAATTAAAACGACAATGAGGTATCACCTCAGACCTAGATGTCTGAGATTTTGCTTCCAATATAAGGACAGTCGGTGAGAATTGGGGTCAGATCTTTGATTGCAATAGCATCCTGTTATTTGGCAAATATCAGTGAAATAATTTATAACGTACCTTTAAGGATAATTATGACATAAAGAAAAGTGATGCATTTTCTTTCCCTCTGTTTTGACTTTACACAGGGCAACTGCCTCCGTTTCAATCGAGGAAACCTTTAAATGAAACTTGCTTAAAATCTGAGCTCGTACACAGAAGAGAGACCGCAGTCGACACTGAAGTGGAAGAGAAGGATGCTGTCCTTGAACAACCTGCAGAATGTCATCTACAACCCGGTAACAGTCCTCTGAAGTCACTTCCTACCCTGGGCAGGATTGAGAGCAAACCCAGGGCTGCAGTGATGGTGCAGCTGTTCGAAAACAGTGAGGGCCACGTGGAAAATGCTGGGTTCCTATGTGATAAAAACGTGGTGCTTAACAACGTAGTCTTTCCGCTTCTTGTAAAAGCGCATTTGTTCAAATCATTTCCCCCAGATAATCCCCTTTGTTGGGACCATCCCTGAGCAGTTGGAGCCTGGAACTTTGATTGTGATCCGTGGGCATGTTCCTGGGGACTCAGACAGGTAAGATCACGTTGCATTCGATGAAGACGAACACGAAGAAGCTGTCTCCTTGTGACAATAACCTAATGTGGGAGAGACTTTTGGGTACTTGAGGCTGATTTTGCTTCAGTCAGCATCCTGGCCCAGATGCTGAGATTGGAATAGGTAACTGAAATAGACGTTATTTGGGTTTTTTATTTTATTGCTCTAAGTCTGATCTCGTTATAAAGAATGAGAGGCCTGGTGCATGGATTCGTGCACCAGTGGGGTCCCTCAGTCTGGCTTGCACCTTCCCACAATTTGGGACCCCTTGGGGCAGTGGTCGGCAAACTGCGGCTCGCGAGCCACATGCGGCTCTTTGGCCCCTTGAGTGTGGCTCTTCCACAAAATACCATGTGCGGGCATGCACGTACAGTGTGATTGAAACTTCGTGGCCCATGCGCAGAAGTCGGTTTTCGGCTCTCAAAAGAAATTTCAATCGTTGTACTGTTGATATTTGGCTCTGTTGACTATTGAGTTTGCCGACCACTGCCTTGGGGAATGTTGGACTGCCGGTTTCGGCCCGATCCCCGCAGGCCAGGCCGAGGGCACCGGGCTCTAGTATGCATATAAGATCTTTGGTTAATCTCTTCCTGCCCTCCCCCTTCCCTCTGAGATTCACCGGTCTGTTCCATGTTTCCATGCCTGTGCGTTGAGTGTCGGCCCCTGGTGGTCAGTGCGTGTCAGAGCTAACAGTTCGAACGGTGGCTTAGGCTTTTATATAGATTGGATGTATGGTTAATGAGGGGACTGTGGTCAGACGACAGGGACAGAGTCCAGTTGCAGGGTCCCTCCCACAGCTTCTCCTAAGGTCTGTTTGGGTCGTTTTTATCTGATGGGCTGGGTACAAACTGTGGACGAGGCCGTATCTGTTAGAGTTGGGTTCAGGTCAGTGGCTGCCGCCCACATGACAGTGGCTTAAAGGAAAGAGTCGGGTCTGAAGGAGACAGCTGCTGTCAAGTCTTAGAGAAGCAGGCCTCCTCTGGCGTCCGCTCTGCTGTCCCAGGCGAAGGCCTCTTTCCCGTGATTCTTGGCGCTAGAACTGCAGCCTCACCTCGTGCGTTGGGTGGCTGGGTGGGAGCATGTGCTGTTGGTAGGGAAGGCCAGGGGATGGACTAGGGAGGCCGGAGAACGGAGGCTCCCTCTGGACAGATGGGGCCCCAGCCACAGCCCCGGGGTCTGTGAGTAAGGAAGAAGCGAAGGAAGCGTGGTGAGGCCATGTGGCTGAAGGAGGAGAGGGTCCGCCATGTGTTCCCCCGCCTGGATTCCCTGCTCTGGGCCCCCACTCTGTGCAGCTCCCTCCCCCGTGCTCAGGTGCCGTCTCTCCTCCCAGGTTCCAGGTGGACTTGCAGTGCGGCAGCAGCGTGAACCCCCGAGCGGACGTGTGATCTTTCACTTCAACCCACGTTTCAAAAGGACCAACTGCATTGTCTGCAACACCCTCAAAAATGAGAAATGGGGGCGAGAGGAGATCACCTACGACATGCCGTTCCGGAAGGAGAAGTCCTTCGAGATCGTGATGATGGTGCTGAAGGACAAATTCCAGGTGGCGTTCGGAGGCTAAGCGTTGAACCTCACTCATGGGCATGCGCAGGACGCTTTCCCCGTAGGGCGCTCACCCTCACGTTTCTCAAAGCCAGATGGTCTGGCTGTGTGACTGCTCTCCGTGCAGGGGCCAGCAGGGGCCCTCGGTGAGGCGAGGCGGGAGCCACAGCTCCTTCCTGATCATGTTTCTCCTCGCAGGGCGGAGCTCAGTTCTGAAACGGCCCAGCCCCGTGTTAATTGTGGGTTAGTGGTTATAACCATGACCCAAGGGGTGGGGCTAATGACAGGTGGGAATGTAGAAGCCAGGATCCCAGCGTGAAGTCGGGTCCTGCCCACCAGGTGGTTCTCTAGGGTCGTGGGGTTTCAGATGCAGAGACCAGAAATCCCGTGCGTGGTAGTCCTGGCGGCCATGAGCATCTCCTCGCGGCCTGTGGGACGGAGAATGTGGTCCCACAGCCCTTCCCCTACTGGCCTTCACGCACCATCGAGAGAGAAGGCTCCCGTTCCTGGTGGAGTCCTTCCTGCCCTCAGGACCCGCCCCCACCCAGGACATGGCCCCTAAGCCTCCTGAACTCCACGCACCCTCCCTCCTCCGGCCTTTGGGCCCTTGTTCCTACCATGCTTTGTTTTTTTTCCCGTTTATTTTGCCCGCCACTGGGGTTTGAAGCTCCTTTTGCTTAGAGACCGTCTGTATTCTGCCGGTGTTTTCCCAACATTCCCAACACAGCACCTGCATTGGGAGGGAGGGAGAAGGAGCTGCGTGTGGTGGCACCTGCTGTGTCAGGCTGAGCTGGGGCCCACAGCAGGGCCTCTTCCCCTCACACGGCAGCCCTGTGGGGACTTGCCCAGGGTCATTCATTCCCCAAGGGCAGCAAAGGCAGGCTGAGCGCCTGCCCCCTGCACTGTGGGCTCTCGGAGGGGGGCACACTTGTGGGGTGGGTCTCTCCTGGGCTCACGGGCCTCCCGGGCATCCAGGGCCTCTGAATCCCGGAGGTCTCATCTATGCACAGATACATACATGCATACCCACGTATGTGCACGCGTGCGCGGCTGGTGTGCAGAGGACGGACGGACTTAGGCGTTAATGAGATCAGGAAGGCGGGAGTAGACAGACCCTGCTGGTGGCGTGATGCTGCCAGTCAGTCTGGGCAGACAGTGGGGCCTGTGGGAGAGGGGTAAACTGAAAATTCAACCCGAGTAAACAGATTGCAGTTTGTGTAAATCAGTAAGGTGAATCTATTAACTGGTTGTAAACTGTGCCCACCCAGGTGGCTGTCAATGGAAAGCACACACTGCTCTATGCCCACAGGATTAGCCCCGAGAAGATCGACACGCTGGGCATCTACGGCAAAGTGAACATCCACTCGGTCGGGTTCAGCTTCAGCTCAGTGAGTGCCCTTCCCTCCCGTGGGGCCTTCGGGGACGCTTTCCGATGAAATGGAAGGAAACCCCTCCAGTTAACGCCCGGACCTCCCCCCGCCCCCGATGCTCTGCTGCCTGCAGACCTCCAGTCGAGGGCAGTTCCAACAAAAAGCCCTTTTAGCCGCTGGGCTGTTACCTCGACCCAGGAGGACGGGGGAGTCTTTCTCCAAGATGTTTCCTGGAGGTGGGCTGTCTGGCCAAGGGGTGTCTGCATTTTAAGTTGTGGTTGAAAGTGCTAACTTGCCCTCCAAGAATACTAAAGCATAATTCTCAAGCATATTTAAAAAAAAAAAAAGTGGCCCTAGCTGGTTTGGCTCACTGGATAGAGCGTCAGCCTGGGGACTGAAGGGTCCCAGGTTCGATTCCGGTCAAGGGCATGTACCTTGGTTGTGCGCACATCTCCAGTGGGGCGTGTGCAGGAGGCAGCTGATCGATGCTTCTCTCTCATCGATGTTTCTAGCTCTCTATCCCTCTCCCTTCCTCTCTGTAAAAATATATATATAAAAAAAAAATTAAAAAATTAAAAAAAAAGTGTATTGATTTGAGAGAGGGAGCAAGGGAGAGGGATATAGAAACATTTCTGTTGATCGATTCGCTGCCTCCTGCGTGCCCCCTGCCAGGAATCGAGTCCACAACCCCAGCATGTGCCTTGACCGGGAATCAAACCTGCAGCCTCTTGGTGCCTGGGTCCCCGCTCCACCCGAGCCCCACTGGCTGGGCTGTAATTCTTTTTGTTATGTCAAGCACATTACACTGGGAATCGGATGGATGGTAAAGATTCCTCTTATCTTTTCTTCAGGATTTAAGGAGTGCCCAAGCATCCACTCTGGAAGTGACAGTTCTAAATGGGGAAGATGTAAGTGTCAGATCTTTTCATGAACCACCAGTTTAAAACAGGGGATACAGGATTCAGCTTGTCCTTCCAGCCGAGTAGCCCTGACTCTGGACCACGCCGCCATGGAGCTCCTGTTGCCTGGGTATCGGCCCCATGGCAGAGCAGGCACTGGTCCCAGCCGGGCTGGCTCGGGACACTAGTGAGATCCAGTTACTGCTGTTACGTCCACAGCGCTGCGGTTCTTTCCTTTCAGGCGTCCTCATTCTGTCTTTCTCTCCCCGTAGGTACCAAATGCCGGCATGTCACAATTTGTAAGTATTTTTGCCTGTAAGAATACGTAGAACATTCTAGAAAGCTGCCCAGTGAGCGAGTGGTTTAAATGCTGGAAGACAGCGCCATTCATCCCATCCCTCACTGCAGACCTGTCTCCCTACAGCCTAGTAATAGAGGAGATACTGATAAAATCGTACCCAGATCTGTCTACACCAAGAGCAAAGGTTCGACTGCCCATCACACTTTGACTTGCGCCAAAGTACTACCTATCAACTGTTTGTCAAAGGTTTGAAGAGCCCCCAACTTTTACTCCTGTAGGACAAGAGAAGTTTTAATTTGCTGATAATGGTACCGCTACCCTCAGGAGGCGCCCAGAGCAGCCACCTGGCATTTGTGTGCTGTCCCTGGACAGCTCAGGCCCCAGGTCCCTAAGGAGCCATCAGTGATCCCCTCCCTGCTGTCTTGAGGCAGGAGCAGCGCTTCGACCCCACCCCCAGGCTCCTCAGCGGAGCTTCCCTCCCTCAGGACACCAGTCCCTCCATGCCCATCCTCTCACGAGTGTTTGCTGTGAGCCAGGCACAGGTCCTGCTGGGGACCCGTCCAGGACCAAGGCAGACACAGGCTGTCCCTTCATGGGGTTACAGCCTCAGCCTGTGAACACTTCCGTGTTTGGACAGTTTTCCCACAAGGTGACATGCTGCAGGCTTCCTGGTGCCCACTGTGGTCTCTTTTCAGACTCTGCCTTTCGTGGCGAGGTTGAACTCCTCCATGGGCCCTGGACGGACTGTCGTCATTAAAGGAGAAGTGAACGCAAAGGCCAAAGGGTTGGTATCACCGAGTTAACAGTAATAGTGCAACACTTTCCACGTGTAATAGGGCCTCTTCCACATGTAATAGTGCAACCCTCTTCCACGTGTCTCCTCTCGGCTCTCACCGCGCATGTCTTGTGAGATCCCAGTAGCGCTGGGGTCCCAGTCCTCATCTGGAAGGTGAGGCTGATAAAGCAAGAGGAAGTTAGGCTGCTCACTAGTTGGTGGCAGAACCAGGACTAAATCCGAATGTTGTGGCCAGACTCAGGGTGGCCCCTCCTCCCTCTGTGAGATCCTGTAGCTCGTTAGGGCCTCTCTTGTCACGTAACTTGTGAAATGTCTGCTTTACGG
The DNA here is from genome assembly GCA_025583905.1 of Ia io. NCBI lineage: Eukaryota > Metazoa > Chordata > Mammalia > Chiroptera > Vespertilionidae > Ia > Ia io. Next base: position 12,725,338 of record JAJQQW010000024.1, on the reverse strand, counting down.
GCCTTCTCCAGAGGTATTCAGATTCTGAAAGCTTGAAATGAGAAGTCTTTCCTAGACAGAAGTACACTTCCAAGAGCAGAACACAAAAACGTGAGGAGAATCCCTTCTTGACGGGACCCTGCCTCCCGCAGCTGAAGAAATCACTTGGCTTATCCTTCTAAACCCTCAGCTTCCTCCCAACCAGATCTTACCCTCTGCGTTGATTTTAAAGTGTTTTTTTAAATCTTTATTTTACAAATAACATATTTATGTCTACGGAATGCTAACTTGGAATTTAAAGTTTCATTTCACCTTTCTGTGTTCCTATGTCCATATGCATACTTATATTTTGTGTAGTTATAATCAGAGTTCAGTTCTGATTGTTAAATTTCAGCAAGTGCACTACTCTTTTCTACTTGGTTGATTTTTTTTTTTTTTGTCTTAAAAGCTTTAATGTTGACCTGATATCAGGAAAATCAAAGGATATTGCTCTCCACCTGAACCCACGCCTGAATAGTAAAGCATTTATAAGGAATTCTTTCCTTCAAGAGTCCTGGGGAGAAGAAGAGAGAAATATTACCTGTTTCCCATTTAGTCCTGGGATGTACTTTGAGGTAAGATTGTATTTTGGAAATGGGATAGGGAAAAGAATCCTGGGAGCAGGGGTAAGACAAATGGTCCGTGCAGATCAAGCCCTACTGTGCAGGTGTGTGTGGGGGTTTTATTGCGAGATTGTATTTTCAATGTCCTATTTATAACATACCGTCAGTGCAAATGGCAAACCCAGCAGAATGGAATTATTGTACATTTGCTGTCATATCAAAAACTGGATAGCCCCGTTAGTTAACAGGACTTTTAGCAGGAACCTTGTCTCAGTCCTGGGGTAACGTGTTTAATGCCCAGTGCATATGAAGACACGGAGCCGTGAACTGCCTACACGGCCGTCACCGCTGTGGGTTACACACAGCTTTGGGCAGCAGTCCTTTCTCCCAGGAAGTGAGTCCTGTTTGTTCAAGAAACACAAGTTTTTAAACCAAGGGAGGCACTAATGTTGCACGTCCCTTCCTTTCAGATGATCATTTATTGTGACGTTAAAGAGTTCAAGGTTGCGGTGAATGGCGTCCACAGCCTGGAGTACAAGCACAGGTTTAAGGAGCTCCCCAGTATCGACACCCTGGAGATTGACGGAGACATCCAGCTATTGGAAGTGAGGAGCTGGTAGCTGACACGACCACAAAAACTGAAATACAGAATGGCTTACGTGACACTGGCCTTGTGAAAATGCATCGCACGTCCACACTACCTGTGTATATACTTAAGATGAGCTTCGCATTAGTCCTCCTGGTGTTCTGACTTGTCATGCAGGTGGCTGTCTAGCGCACGAGGAGGAAGTTGGAGGCAGCAGCAGCTTATGCGTTATTCAGGCCCCCTGCTCTCTCCCCACCCGGCCTCTTGTTTGTAACCAGCTTCAGTCGCCAGGCACTGGTGAGGGGCCTGCTCTCTGCAGCAGCAAATGCATCGATCACGGCCGTTGCCGGTACCGTGCTGAGAGCTGGGAGCTGGGATGGATGTCCAGGGGGGCCCACGGCCATGTTCCTTAAGCTCTTCAGTGTCGGCCCTTGTGCCACTGCCGGTCAGATACACTCACCAGGGCCTTGGACTGACTCGGCCAGTAAATCACCTAAGACGTTAATTATAGGAGACACTACTACAGCCCCAGGGACCACATTCTTAAGGAGCCTTCTCTCGTCCCCGCAGCTGAGGAGTTGATACTGACTTACATCTGGCAGTTCCCTTTAACATAATAAGCACCTAACTGTAAGCGCTACCAAATCATTAACACTCTGACATGAACACAGCACAGAGATTAAGGCAACAAAACGAAGCAAAACCAACAAAAACAAATGGTGTTGAAAATTCACTTGATGTGGATCACAATACTTCTGTACCAGTAAGTGGTTACTGTGGAATATTTATGAATTTAGGGTGAGTTAAAGGTCTGCACGTACCTGTACAGAGAGTTAAGGTAGAAGCGAGAGGAATTCAATTGGCAGATGTTTATGGGGAACAAAGCAAAGTCAAGAGTTGATTTAATGTTTATAAAACAGGCCCTACCAGAAAGTGAGCTATACCAAGAGACCAAAGTAGAGCGGCGACATAAATGCCTGCTGGTTGTCCGCATGCAAAGCGCCATTGCCTCTCTGCTTTTCCAAAGATTAGTCCATCATTAGGCTGAGATCAAAACATTGTTCTACCCTAAGTGATTAAATCAAACCTGTATCAGCAAGTTCAAGTGTTGCATTTCTGTAATTTTTTCTATTCTTTGAAACGAGTTGGCAGAATTCTTTGCAGAATTCTTACATGTCAGGTCTTGTTACAGGAAATTTAAAAGGTTTGGGAGTGGGGAGGTAAAAAGGTACATCAGCCAGATCATTTTGTCATATTAAATTGGTGAGCTGGATTCTGCCAGGATTTAGGAGTATTTTCGTAACAGATACTCGTTATTTTTTAATATCCCTATACTGAAAAGAATACTATTATCAATATATATATTTTAAAGGACCCACTCAGTGTAGAAACTTCTAGCATTCTTTCCCACGTTTTCCTGTTAATTTATTATGCTGAATCTTGCCAAACTCAAAAGAAAAAAAACAAACATTGATGGGGGCAGGAGGGCAAGAAGACTCTAGAATCCCAGGGTTATTTTTTTCTTCCTGAAAGATTGATGACTGAGATCTTGCTCTAAGTCCAATAGTTCATTTTCATTTTACATGGAGATTGTAAAACAAAGGACTGATTCTTTGACAGAATGCAAAATCTTAAGATGTTTGGAAACGAAGCTATTAGCGTTTATGACTGAATCTGAGACTTTTCTTGAAGAGAACATGCGTATCTCTAAACTGCACGTCAGCCTTTTGCTTCTTTGTGACGACTCTGTCACTGTGACATCATATAGAGATTAGAGAACTTAAAAAAAAAATCCGATTCTTTCTCATACAAGTGACTCTTGGTTACCACCAGTGGGAAAGGGGGCCTCCTACTCCCGGGGGAGGGGGTGTCGGGGAAAGGGTGGGGGGGGAGTGGCTTCCAGTTGGTGGATCTGCCAGGTGTAGCTGTTTTATAAACAGCCTGTAGCCTCCGCCCCGCAAAAGGCCGGAAGATAAAGGAGATAATCATTGTCCTGAGTGAAAAATACATTCTAGAACGACTGCCCTCTATGGGCACACAAAGTCAAGGCTGAAGTGTTATCTACCCAAAATGAAAGTAGAAGTCCAAATGGCTTCACAGTCAAAAGCATTCTTGTTGAAAGCCGAATAACTCATTTTCTTAAAGTGAAGAAAATGTACTGCTTTGAGGGAAATCTGACCTGGCCACCACGTGCGTAAGACATTCCTTTACAGAAGAGCTAAGGCTTGCACTTGCAGTCCACTGGATATTGCCAGCTGGGGCGCGAGGATGCGACCTGTCTGTAACGGCAGCCCTGGTCAGGAATGACCAATAAACGCTGAAACAACACAGCCGCCCGTATCAAACCACTACGTGTCATTTACTCTGCAATTCTGTACAGATGGCAGGAGGGACTGGATGGAGTACAAACCAGGGAGGAATCTTGTCAAGTCCACGTTGGTGTTAAGGCACCAAAACTAACATGGCACCAAACACCCAAAATAAAAATATAAAATATAAATCCGAACTCGGAACAGAAAGCGAACCCCACCCTGGGTTAGAAGTAGCTCTGCAGCGGCTCCCCCAGGACGGCCTCCAGCTGCTGCACTGTCCGCTGGCACTGATGCTCGACCTCTTCACACTCATCTAGAAATGGAAGGACACGGGTCAGCTTTCTGCCCCGGTTCCCCCCGCCTCATCCAGGCGTCCCCCGTCTCTGGCCACCAGTCCGCAGACAGGGAAGCACATGAGAGAAGCGGAGGCACCTGGGAGCCTCAGCATTCCTGTGCCTTCCTCCCTGCCAGGGGCCTCAGGCTTGGAAGACGGAGCCCAGCAGAGGCCCCCAAAGAAAATTCCCAATTCCTGGCGGGGCCGCGCTCCAGGCCGTAAGAACCAGGCGCACATCCTTTGCGGAGATGAGCAGTGAATCATGAACATGAACGTGTGGCCGCCTTGTCGCCATCCCCTGCTTAGGGGGAAGCCCCACTGTCATTCCTTGGGCTGCGCTGTGCCTGGTGCTTCCTGGGCCCCGTGTCCACACCGCACACACCTGGCTCCCACCCCAGCTCCAACTGTCACACGTGCTTTGTTAGTTCAACAAGTTACATAATCCCCTAAAGCTTCTAGTTCTTTCCTTTATGAAACGGGCACTGCAACGGCTTATATGGTCCTGGGGATAATGAGGACCGTGCCCAGCACGGAGTAGACGCTGGTCGCTGTGAACAGGAAGCTGTCCTAGGCTGCCTCAATGCCCTAGCCATCGTGACACAATAGTCTACATCTGTAGCCAAAACACGTGTGTGAGGGAAAGGCAAAGGAAAGGTCATTTCCTAACTTCTTCCCACCACCATACTCAACACAGGAACCCCGCCTCCCAGGTCCCAGTCGGAGCCAAGGCTATCCCACTGCACCCATATTTGCGTTTTCATTGGAAATTACCTTCCATCAATTCAGCTAAGAAAGGAATAGACTCAGGTAGCAAGACGATGTAATTCTCCTTCAGTGTCTCAGCCAGTGCGAGCACAGTAATGAGGGCGGCAAATCGAACCTGAAGGGAACCAAGAGCAAAGGTTGGTAAAAACTAGTATCTTAAAAGCGAAATGTTCTTTAACACAAGTTTATTTCACTTTATGTCCACTCAGCTTCCACTTTAGGATGCCAGGTTACGGAACACTTTGGGATCTGTTTGTGATACAGGCAACCTGAACTGTGTTCCAGCACTTCGGCCCCCATGTCCGTGGGTGTCACCAGCTACACCGACCTTCCAGCATCCCACAGACCCCTCAGCCTGAGATACTCTCACCCAAAGGAAAGTCTGTGGACAAGCTCAAAGCACTGGTCTCTGGGAGCAGAGAAACTTAAGAGGTGTTTAAATTAAAAAGCACAAGGGATCACTTCACGTCTTCGCAAGATTTAAAAGTGCAAAAGTATTTAAAAGTATTTGAGTGTTTGTGCCACATACACACACACTATAGGGGCCGGAGGAGGACTGACTGTTCTTTATAAATAACCCGGAAGTAAAATGCAGGAACGCAGGCACAAACTTCTATCCGGCACAGCCTGCCCGCTGGTGCTAGAAGACGAGCAGCCGTGTTTGTCGCGCTAGTTACCACGGTTGCACAGCCGTGACCGCGTGATAGCTGTTTGGGCTACGTGGTGAGAACACAGGGCACCAGTGCTGGCACCGGCTCCTGACCTTGGGCGAGGAGTCTCTGGTCTTCAGCAGGATCTGGTAGTTCAGGGGCTTCCAGAGGGAGTCATCGGCCATGGCCACCGAGAACTGGGAGATGCAGGGGACCAGGTGCCGCGTCACCCGCTCCTGGAACCTCTCTTCTCCTCCCAGCCGGTTCTCCAGCTGAGGAGGGAGAAAAGGACTTTGAGCAACAGGGCTCATTCTGTTTGAAAAAATACCCAACGTATAAATAATATTCTACTGTCCTCCATGACAGGCTCAAAACCGGGTGCTGTTCTAACACGGTCTCTAGGAAGCTGACCGCCTTCAGGAGCTCACACAGACCTCAGCCTTAGCCCCCTTCCTCCAGAGACTCTCCGAGCCAGAGGACGGCCACACCCCCAACATTCTCAATTAAACCAGTTTTAACAAATTAAAAACTTAACCACTGGACCAGCCGTCACCAACCTTTCAGACCTTACGGACCACCAGGGGTCCGTGGGCCACCAGTTGGCGACTGCTGCATTAGACCTTACATTGTGCCTTTTATGTGAAAAATTCAAAAGTAGAGCTCAGTAAACACCACTAATGAAAATAAGTTAAATCCACAAAAAATGAGATGTTAAAAGATGGTCTGACTTGGTTACCTGGTCCACCAGAGGCATCATCAAGGCTTCTGCTCTCTCTTTACTTAAAAAGTGCTGGGTGTCAAAAAGGAAGATTTTATGTAAACAGTTCAAGATAAACTGTAAGAGCAAGCAGCATTTTTCAGGGTCATTTTCAGAGTCAAAAAACGCTTCATCTGTAAGAGGGGGGAGAGTAAAAGTGAAAACCATGTCACAATTTAATCTCCAATGTTTACATTCAAATCACTATTGACAGAACTACAATCAAGAGGGTATTTCCTCCTCCATTTAGAAAGCAAGCTCAGGATGAGGGTGGAACAGTGGGTGGGCTCTCAGTTAAGTGATTCCTCCTTTCAGTTAACTCATGACCCATTTCCATAACGCGAAAGCAGACCCTTTAGGGCCTGACCACTGACTACAGGAAGAAACACCCACCCCCTTAGGCTTGCTATACTTCCCGAGCCTTGTGTAAGGCACACAGAGCAAGGTGTCAACGAACTGGAGTCAGCTACCAACCTGTTTTGGAGATGTTCACCTGGTTCAAGGTGTCAGCAAAAGGCTTCACCAAGTGGCCGGCGAACAAAGTGAAGAGCCCTTTCAGTTTTGCAGCAATGCAATCCGCTAAGTTGTAAAACGTCAACAGTCTGTCCTTGGGGGCGTCCTCTGTCTTAGCCCAATCAAACAGCTAAAAAGAGAGAAATGGGAGTTTATTCCACACATCTTGTTACTGAGAGGAGCACAAAGCAGACAGGGAGGAAGCAAGCTCACCTTGAAAAACAGAGGTCTGAATGTGACTTCAGACAGTTTTACAACCATAGCTACCAGGCAGTCAATGATACGATTTTCTGTTTTTCCAACTTCTTCCAGATCATTCTGAAAACAAAAGAGCCGTTTTATTGGACAGAGTTCTGACATCCAGCTTTATATACTTTTGGCCAGTAGAACAGGTCACAGCTAGCTTTTGGCTGGCTCTCAGCAGGTGAGTTCAGGATTGGGGGGAGTGGCTGTAAGCTGACCTCAGGGTGTTTTGCTCGGAAGTCCAGGGCCTCCAGGAAAAATGTGGTGAGCTGAGACTGATGGGAGCTGAGCTCCTCCTTCTTCATGACCCCGATGTGCTCTTGCAAGATGCTCATAAATGGGCCCATGTGATTCTACGAAGGACACAGTAGAGAGAGAGGCCAGTTTTTCACATTCCAAGTTCATTATGAAGGTGAACATGTCAGCACCTTACCTCCCCTCCCCAAAGTCTAACCCCCGACAGATCTCACCCTCCAGTCCTTCTGGATGTGCTTGTAGGTTTTGTTGATGGCTGGCAGCAGGACGCGGGGTGACAGCGTGGTGGCCAGTGTCTTCTTAAGAGATGTGAGGCGGACGTTAGCCTGGGAGGTTGGACCCATTTCACTCGTGATTTTCTCCAAGTGAATCACCTATGGAAATCGAAAGACAGCGATCGAGGCCTCTGTGGACTCAGTGAGAACATCTGCAGAGTCACAGTGATGACTCGATACACGTTTGCCAGAGCATTCCCTTCTCAGCCAACCATGACCGTCTGCAGATGCAAATGGACAGGTGCCTCTTTCCCAGCGGGAGTTGGGGACGTGGGTGAGTGGTGGGAGGACTCTGAGCAACTCAGACTCGCGATGTTCTCAGGACAGGCACCCAGCGCCATGAGAACCTGAGCGGCTTCTTGCTAGCAAACTTAGAAGGCTCCTCAGAGGGAGAGGTCCCGTTCTGTAAATTTCAAGCGCTAGTTAAATCATTCGCATCAAGGAAGTTATAAATGGCAAACGATCAAGAGAACAGAACAGGTGCGGGGCCATTCTTGGGCATTTTCAGTTGGAAATGCCACTTGCCGCTGTTTGCAGTAAGCTCTGCACTGCACTGCACTGACCTCCTCCAATAGGAGAGGCCGGGGGCACCTGGTCCTACAGGAAGTAATAAAGGCAGCTCTGCCGGCTCAACGCCAAACCGCTCAGGGCAGAAAGAGCAATAAACTACATTCTGCCAAATCCAGAGACCAGCCTCATGGCAAAATGCCCCCTTCTCAATGTCAGGGCTAAGCAGAGGCATGATGACGTGGGAAAGAAGGCACACATTTAGGAATAACAAAGCACTTCTTTTCAGAAATAACCTTCCTGCCAAACAGAAACTAAAAGCTGAGAGAACAAATAAAATGAGTAAGTGTGTGACTTTCATTTTCCCCCGCTACCTCACAGCACACTGTGGTCTCAGGCTCACCTGCGACAGGACGCCTTCTAGGTAGGGGCTGAGGAAGTGGGGGAGAGTCTCGACCACCTTCTGCAGGGCCGCTAAGGCGCTGAGCAGGTAGACGTCGCCGGAGACCAGCTCGCTGGTGTTCTTCATCGTTGTCAGCAATGAGGGCATCAGGCTAGAAAGAAAGCACACGTTTTAGACTAACTTTAAGCAGAAACAGTAGAGAAGGGAGTACAAGTCATTATGAAAAAAATCCCACACTGGTGCCCACATTACACACGGTGTACGTCAGAGCCTACAAAACATCATCTACACAGCTTCCGTGACAAGGAGCAAGACGTGTCCCAGTGCCTATAGTATTGACAGCGCTCCTTTTAAAAATAATGCCTCTCCCCTTTAACGCTTGCTTTGTGTCTGGCCCTGTGTAAAAGCCTTCAAAGCTCTGCCCCACGGAACCCCACGGGTGGGTACGGTCTCGGTATCACAGGCAGCAAAGCCAAGTGCCCTGCAGGCTGATCAACGATGGCCCCTCTCGAGGGGCAGCACCCTTGGCTTCCTAATGACAGCTGGTCAGAGGGGATCGAAAACGGGTACAAGAAACACCATAAAGGTAAATGGGAATGTTGTGCTTTTCAGCTTGAAGATCAACTCTTTAGCAAATTCATTTTTAAAAAATGCTTACCCGAGGACATGTTTTCATTGATTTTAGAGAGAGGGAGGGAGGTAGTGAAAGAGAGAGAGAACCATCAACGTGAGAGAGAAACACTGATCGGCTGCCTCCCATATGTGCCCTAATTGGGGAGGGAACCCGTAACCTTTCGGTGTATGGGACAACCAGCTGAGCCCCGTCGGGGCCTCACCGTGTACCTGGGAAGCTGTGGGACGGCCAGGGGCCCCAGGGTGGAAGCCACCTCTGCTACGCACAGCAGGGCACTGCCCACGACGTTCTTGTCATCCTTCTCTGGAGCGACCAGTTTCACCGCCGTGTTCAGCACCGGGATGAAAGGCTCTGGATTCTTGGCACCGAAATTCTTGCACAAAAGCTTTAGGGTGTACAGAGCTGTCTGTCTGTTAACCGCTTGTTCTTCGGCCCCCTTTTTCCTATGCTGTACAACGGCTAGAAGGACTGGAACCAGTTTGAGGAAATGGTAAACCTGAGGAGGACAGCAAAGTTTCCAAATAAGCTGCAAGAACATTGCCAGTTTACTCTCGACTGTTACTGCTGTCACTGCCTGACCAAGACGCCCTGAGCTACATGATCACACACAGAACCTCTGCCAAGGGACTCGCTGTTACTGAGCAATCCGTGTGCCGGGAACAGTTCCTGGTTCACACGGAACATCTCCTGGTTTGCAGAGAGAGTGGGTGAGGATTGTCCCAAAGCCAATGTGTGGTCCACATTAAGCAAGAATTCTATCGGAGTTGAAATTCATTCCAAGAGCGCTTAGGACATATCTCTACACTCCTGCAGAATTACTGTCCCGTTGGAATCAGGCATGCCACAGCAGTATATTCAGATAGCAGCCTACTTATGTGGACTGCACCACCGAGACCCGTGAGGGAGTTCAATGCAGCTCGGACACCGCAGGACGGTGAGTGGGTCGGACGCGCTGTCACTTACGGTTTTCTTCTTCCAGGACGCTTTCTGCTGCAGCTTGTTGTTCAGAAGGTCCATCGCTTTCCGGCGGACAGACGGCAGGGGGTTGCCCAGCAGCCCTCTAATCACGGGAATGAATGTTTCCGTGGGCAGCAAGGCATTGACCTAGAGAGCAGTTCACAATGAACAAAAAAGCAATCAGAAAAAAAGGGAAGATAAACGCAGATCAAGACAGACTTCTATCCACTGAATACCTTCTAGGCGCCAGGCATGTTCAAACCCCTCTTCTTATTTAATTCTTACACTAACTTTCAGGTAAGGCATTGCTGATCGTATTTAAAAAAACAAAAACAAAACCCTAACCGGTTTGGCTCAGTGGATAGAGCGTCAGCCTGTGGACTCAAGGGTCCCAGGTTCGATTCCGGTCAAGGGCATGTACCTTGGTTGCAGGCACATCCCCAGTAGGGGGTGTGCAGGAGGCAGCTGATCTATATTTCTCTCTCATTCATGTTTCTAACTTCTCTCCCTCTCCCTTCCTCTCTGTAAAAACAAACAAACAAAATCAATAAAAATATATTTTTAAAAAAAGAACTGATGCTCAGACTAAGTGAGCTGATCGCTGCCAAGGGAGCAGAGTCCCTCAGCCGGATGCTGGGCAGCGATCCTACGTCAGGACCGGCAGAGCCTCTAAGCTCTCAGACCCACCTGACAGGCACTGTCCTCCCACTTCTACTTAATAAAGAAAGCACAGTTTGCTAGGGCTCACTTCTAGTCATCAAGATTCTTTCCTAAGGAAATTCTGAGCTGCATTACATTAAGAGAAGCTATTGCTGAGTTTATTCTGAAAGTAAAACTATGCGGAACCATTTCACAAGGACATAAACGCAGGACCAAAGCACAGAAGATGGGGAGAAACGGAGCCCTACCTTGTCCAACACGTCGTAAGCTTTACTGAGGAGCGCTCGCCAAAACTTCCCAGTGAGCTTGTCTGTGTTTTTCTCCACGGACTGGGCGACGGCGTTGATGTAGCCGAGGACTGCCTCCAGCAACCTGAACACAGGAGACTCGTGAGGACTCTGTACTCTCCTCCCAGGTTGTTGATAAAGTTTGAAGTTATTTCCCAGTAAAAATTGAAAAAGAAGAAGTAACATACCTTTGTTCGAGGCCTTTTAAAGCCGGAGGACCACCGCTTTCAACGACCTGATTTGTAAGAAGGCCTCATTAGGACATTATGCAGCTGATCCTAAAAACCATTCCCAGTGGGCTCTTAATTCACCTAAGGCTATTTATTCAAACTTCCCACAGCAACTGTTTTCTGACATTACAATCTAATCAGGTTCGGATCACCCTCATCATATTGTAATAACTCTATTTCCCTAACTTTAATTACATTCTATTCACTTATTTTAATTACATTCTACAGCTATTGGTAATATCTGTAAAGTACGACAAAGATTCAGAAAACTATAGCAAATCTATACTCACTTACTTACTAATTATGGAAAGCTAATCTTCCTTTAGCTCATAATCTGACTTTAAGGTTTCAGGCCTTACGTTTTCCCATCTGCCAAGCTCTTTTTCTGAGTTTCAAACACAATTCCTTTATTTATTTATTTTTTATTTTTTTTAAAAATATATTTTATTAATTTTTTACAGAGAGGAAGGGACAGGGATAGAGAGTCAGAAACATCGATGAGAGAGAAACACCGACCAGCTGCCTCCTGCACACCTCCTACTGGGGATGTGCCCGCAACCAAGGTACATGCCCTTGACCGGAATCGAACCTGGGATCCTTCAGTCCGCAGGCCGACGCTCTATCCACTGAGCCAAACCGGTTAGGGCAAACACAGTTCCTTTAGAAAAGGCCGTCACTGCGTCACACACAGAACTGAGGAGCACACACCTTTCTGATAAAGTGGCTGGAAGCCAGGAGCTGGGCCATGAAGGACACGGACAGGAACTTGAAGTGCCGCAGCTGTTTGCCCGTGTGCGCGTCCACATTGAATACCTGCAGCATCTCCCCTGGTGCTTCGCTCGCATGAGATGCCGCCTTGGGAACGGTTTCTGAAAAAGAGCAACAAACCCGGTGGCCACACTCACCTTCGACCTCAATCTGCAGTGCGGACACAGAGAGCACAGAAACGGGACACATGTCTCAGAGAGGAACAGAACTTGTTAGCCTATTACACCCAGTTTTCCCTCTTTTAAATTAGTGAAAGCCCGGCCGGCGTGGCTCAGTGGTTGAGTGTTGGCCTATGAACCAGGAGCTCACAGTTTGATTCCTGGTCAGGGCACATGCCCGGTTTGCAGGCTCAATCCCCAGTGGAGGGCATGCAGAAGGCAGCCGATCAATGATTCTCTCTCATCATTGATGTTTCTCTCTCTCCCTCTCTGAAATCAATTTTTTTAAAAAATGTTAAAAAAAAATAAATTAGTGAAAGGCATGAATACATGTACTAAGGAAGTACCCAGCAGCCCTGAGAAGAGTGTGTAAGACCAAAAGAAAAACCAAACCAAACCAAACCAAAGCAGGGCAGCTGAGACAAGCAAATGGAAGCCAAAAATATTGTACGAGGAGCCTAATTAATTTCTGAAGCCTCAGGCATTTACTTGGTGGCCACAACAGACCGAAGTCTTCAACATTTAATTCCAAGAGGTGGAAAATGTCCTAAAACTTTGTAGAATACCATGTTCAAACGGCTCCAGTATAAAAGGGTTGGGTGCAGTGGTTGGGGGTCCAGGGTGGGCCACTTAAAAACCACTGGCCCAGAGACTCACACGAAGACTTCTTCCTTCGCATGTCACCACACACACACAGTGCTCTAAGCCGGTCGCGCTGTCCCTAAGCTGACTGTCACGTGAGGCGAGTCGCCGCCTGGCTGAGCAGGGAAGACAGGCCACAGCCGGCCACACAGAAAACAGTCCCCGCAAGTCCCCAGACCCTCTTTCGAATACACTTGGCTGTTCTGCTCTGAAGGGCATAGAACTAAGAACGTGCAACACATCCAGGCAATGTCATTGGGGCCGCTGAGTGGAATGTTCTCGAGTCTCCTATACACGGTAACATTCCAGTGTTTCATTACCACTGCTTCTCTTCTACACAATCTCTGCCCACCCCTGCCTACCTACCCCCGACCGTTCAGATCAGCAGAAAGTAAGCCCCCATTCTCCCACCTTCCTTTTCCTCCGGCAACCTCAGCAAGTACTGGAGGATGTTCATCAAGCTTTGTATCTGCTCCTGGACACTAAACTCACAACAGACTGAGATCCAAAATTCAGTGTCTGCTTCCAACATAGCATCCTGCATAGAGAAGAGACACAGGTCATAAAACTGTACCTGTCCAATTTATGTTCATCAGTAAGCACAAATAAGGGGAGTGTCGTAAAAATATTTCTTAGCACACGTCGTAGCCACGTTTGTTCCTCCCGTCCTGTGTTTCTCCAGGGGACCAAGCTCCATACTAAGGAGCCAGTCCAGGAGGGTCGCAAGCACACTCCAGAGTCCGCATGACGACTTCCGCAGAACCGAACACCCTGCTTTCCTCAGATCAGGTCTAGATCTGTTCCCAGACCAGCCTCTCACCTAAAAGCAGTCCTGACCTCTCGTTCTATCCCCGTCTATCCCAACAGGCTCCTCCAAACAGGCACTGCATCTGACTGATCCGGACACTCCTCCCTTTCCCAGTGAAATGCTTCCACCCACTTGCAAGAGACTCTGTTTCATTCCTTCACAGCTGTCCTCTGTGGGCTCCGAGCAGAACCACCCGCAGGGCACCAGACCTGCACCCTCAGCCATGTCTGCAGCTGCTGTGAGACTCAGAGCGATGGCTCCGGAACAACTTTAAACAACAACAGCAAGCAGTTCTGAGCCAGCACTGGCAAGTACTGCACACGGAACATCGCTGCCCACACTTCAGCTGGAAAGTGTCACAAACCTGTGGGAAACACCCGTCTTTCATTCCACCCGTCCCCCCCAACCCCCCCGCTGACCTTCTCCCCGCAGGCGGCCGCCAGCACTGTCTTGGTGATGTACTGTTCGAACAGCAGGACGAGGAGGACCCAGAGGAATCGTCCTGCGCCGAGGGTGTCGACGAGCTGGGCCAGGACCGGCAGGCGCCTGTGCTCTGGGACGTGTGGCAGCGCATCCACAAACACACTCATGATCTTCACCACGATCGCCTCCACGTTTCTCGTGACTTCCACAGAGTCTCCGCCGTCAGACTGCAGAGCGGCAAGCAGGGTCAGCGGGGGGAACAAACAACCCCCACACAACAGGCTTTAAGTGGGCAGAACAAGGCCTTCCTGTGTGCCCAACGCTATTAAAATTATTTTAATAATCAAAGACCAATCAGGAAATATTCGATAAGGGTGAATTATATCCCAGGCACTCTCTGGCCCTGAGGGGAATACAAAGTGGAGGATGTGAGCCCTGCCCCAAAGGAGACTCATCAGAAACAAGACACCGGGGTGAGGAGGGAACAGGAGGCACTGAATGGCAGACCCCAATGCCAGGCACGGAGAGCAAGTCTGCTTTCGGATGCCCGGGGAGCTGCAGAGAACTGGCAGGATTTGTGTTTGCTCGAAAAGAGTGGGTACAACTGAGAACACAGAAAGGCCATGAACTCCTGCTGTTTCAGAATCAAGTTCAAACCATTCCTCTCTGGTATGGGTGCTTAAAATAGAGCTGTTCAATGAATCAAAGAATGAATAAACCAACGCCCTCTACTTCTGTCTGGATTCTCTGCTCCCCACAAATCAACCACATTACACTCTTCACACTGTGTACCTTCCCAGCTGCACCTCTGCTCACGCTACTGACGATGCTGCCACTTCCTGGGCAAATCCTGCACTTTCCTACCAATCACGTGGTTTCTTAGGAAACTGTGGTCAGCCTGGTCCAGATGGACTGTCCCTATTCTGGACTCTCCAGCACTTACCTATTCTATTGGCATATACAATATCAAGGCAGAGTTTTTCTTAATATGTACATATGTGTATGTGTCCTGTTTCACTAATGTGCTGGAAGCGGAGAATACCAATCTAACACCAAGATTAAAAGGAGACAGTGCTGATACGGTCATCCCTGGAATGGTCAATCAGTAACATAAGATACGACCAACAACAATGGAGATAAACAGAAAACTCAAGGAGATGACCAACCTCTTTCATCTGCGAGGCCACTTTTTAGTTCAAATGGTCCATCCTCACAGGCAGACACTAGTCTCCCTCATCTGAGCGCTTAGCTCTCAGAGAGCGTGTACATGTCTGTGGAATTGCATAGTAAGGCTGCCACTCTAACGCTTCCTATCTTCAGCGACCTACACAAGGGTTATTACCAAACTGATGCAATGTCCTGAAATACACAGTAAATGTAAATTCACTTTGTCAGAATACAGTCAAGGCACTTTCGCAGTTATACCCTTGTAGAACGCATATTTATTCGTATTTTGGAAAAAACATCATTTTCAAGATTACTTCTTAGCTTCATCGTCTACAATTTAAAAGGCACTAATACCTGAGCATTTAAAAAAGGCTGGTAACTGTCACTCATTTACTGCTACTCCAAGTTCATATTATGCAAAATTTTAAAAATTGTAGAAAATGATATGAGCAATAGTATAAAGACAGCTTACCTGAATAAGTGCTGGAATAACCATTTTCACTGTCTTGTTAATAACTTGAAAACTGTAAGTATCATCTAGACGCATAACGTTGGCTCCCATAAATGTAAAAATAGACATAATATTGTGTAGAACTTTATCCTGAAAGAAAATACATTTTTCAACATTTTCTATTTTAAAAAAATCAAATATCAATGATTCATTACACCTCAGCAGTAAGAGAAAAAACGCAGTTTTAAAATGTGCAAAGGATTTAAAAAGACATTTCTCCAAAAGTAAACAAACATCCATACACACATGAAAAGATACTCAACTTCATTAGTCATTAGGGAAATGCAAAACCCACAAGACACCACTGTGCACCCACTAGCCTGTCCAGGGACGACAGAAACACCGGGAATACCTGCTCACGCCCATGCTAGGAGTACTTACAGGAAATATCCCGGCCACAGTCCCCAGAAGTAAGAGGGCGTGGTGGTGGGTCTGAGGCATCTCTGAGACGCGGATGCACTGCACGATCAATTCCACGTTGAACTTCTCCTCGTCCAGAACGTCTGCGGTGGGGAGAAGTACACAAGCTGTAGGTGGCAGGCACGATCCTACCTGAGGTGGACAATCGCCCAGCTTCCCCTCCAACAAAGCACGCACATACCTTTTGGTATTTTGCCGCCGTCTGGAGAGAGTTTTTGGCAGATGTTGAGCAAACAGCTGAGAATTAGCTGTTTGGTGTACTCCATGTTTCCCTGCTCCAGAGGCAAAGGCTCTAAACACCTGCAGGATCCGGAAGAGGATGGGATGTGAAAGCTGAATCATGTCAGTCAGTGACACACCCATGACCGCTGTCCAGCACATATATTAAATAAGAAATGACTAAGACGTTAATGTTAAACATCAAGTCTATACACAAGATGGAAGATTTCGAATTCTAACTTTTTTCTCATACAGGCAGCTCCTCCCTACTGCACTTTCCATCACCCTGTGGAGAATCTTAGAACTGATTTGCCTTTCAGATGAAAGAACACATCCACAATTCAATGGCACTTGCTATGGCTCTCTACCTAATAATTTGCACCTAAAATATAGAGTAGGTGTCGCCTTGTATCTTTAAATACAAGCAATGCTGTCCCGGGGACACGGCACTGAAAGTGGACCGCAAGGCAAGTGGCCACCTCCTGCACAGCCCAGGATGAAGGTCAGTGCGGGCACTGGCAATGGGTCCTAACCCATCCTTTTCATCTTTCTACAACAGTTCTTAACTTGCTCTATTTTACAGACCAGCGAAGCAAGAGAAGAGTGAATTAAAATAAGATGAGGAGGAATCAGAATCCCTTCTCTCCTGGACCAAAGGCAGGACCGTTACCTCGACAGCAGGTTGAAAAGAGTTGGGATCAGTATCTGAGGGTTTTTGAGCTTCTTTTTGTGCTGCAGTAATTCCAGGATGAGGGTTACTCTTTGCCAGTAAGAACCTCCAACGTCCTGAACAGATTCTAGATCTTGTGATTTCCTGGGAAACAGATGTGACAAAAAGTTGGAAAAGCAAATACTATGAGTGCTAAGAATAAATACACCTGATTATGGAGCAGCATGCTCCCTGCATTGACAGCTTACTTTTGCATCTTCTGCCTTCTTGTTTGCTGAATTGTGCCCAAGGACTTGGTTTTATCTGGTGGCTCCAGTTCTATTCTGACTTGCTCAGCGTTGACGGAAATCTGAAACATGAAAAAATGTTGATTCCACAACTCACGGGATAAAATTAAAGCAATGAACGTTGACTAAAAGAAATGAAAAGTGAACAGGGATGCAATGAAAATCTCTGTTCACTTTTATGTCTTCCTATGACTCTGGAGCCCAGGCCAAACCCCAAAGGCAAACACCACTGACAATTTCTTACGTATTCTTTTGAAAATTTGTATACTGACAGCTGTATAAAGATGGAAAGAAGAAAACAAACAAACAGGAGCATATGATACACACTGCTCTGTTCCTTCATTTGTTTCACTTAATTTGCCTTAGAAATCCGAGTAAATACACGGTAAATTCTGAGAATGCTGAGCACAGACACTAGGGCTTCCCAGGCCCTTACCCTCTGTGCATGTGACTTCCAACAACAGAGTAACTAGTGCTTATTCTGATATATGCTGTGTCTCAGTGGACACACAAACCAACACGCAGGCTCTCAACGTCGCTCCACACGCATCATTAGACAACATTGAAGTTAGGCAGAATGAGCTGTTACTAGGTGAGCACCAGGCCACCACTCATTCCAACAAGCAGATCCCCTCCAACACCAGTAAACTCCAACACACACTTGCTACCTGGTTAAAACCATAAATATTCCAGACACTAAAATCAACAGTGAAGATTTCTAATTCTGATTTAGCACTTCTCTATGACTGACTTTTCTGTTGGTTTTGTTAACGGTAACACTGGACTTCCTAAAAGCACTGTACACGGAGGATGCTTCAACATGGTGTTACCTGGAAGAGAACAAACATTAATAAACAACTTACCCCTTTAAAAACACTGCTAACAGTCTGAGCACAATGGGAATTTTTACAGTTCACCAGTAAGTCAAACAATGTGCACAAAAGCTTCTGCTGAACTCTTTCATCTGATATAGCGGCAAAAAATGGCTTTGTAATCTAAAGGAGGTAAAAAAAAAAAAAAAAAAAAAGGCGATTGAGCTCAATGAACAAACTTGAATCCCTAAAAGATTCTTTAGATCATTCTCTTACAAATGTAAAATGTTCCCAATTTTGTCAGTTAAAATGCAATACGTTTTAATGACCCATGTACATCACTGTTTGGCAAAGTGGGTCAAATAAATCATGTTCCTTTAAAACATGTCCAGTCCACTTCATCTTCTCCAAGTAAAACATCACAGTTTTAGAAGCTTGAATGTGCTTTCGTTTCTGAAAGAAGTCACTGACCTTTTCGAGGGCTGTAATCTGAATGGATGGCATGTCCGTAAACAGTTCCTCCGTGGTGTGCACAGCTTTTATGAATATATCTAAACTCTTTGGGTCCTTATGTAAAAGAGCAGCTGAATATTCATTATATTTTCCCAAAATGAGATGCAAAACAGTGGCCTCGTCTTTCAGGACAGCCGAGGGCTCCTTCTGGATCTTTTCTAGCAGTTGCTCAGCCATAGGCAACAGCTGAGCAAGCACCATCTGAAGGGTGGAAAGTTGATTAGTAAACAGTTACCACATGGGCACAGGTTTTCTTGCTTTAAGAAAGATCTGCAAAGATATCCTGTGGGAAGCCTGGGAGCTCAGCCTGGAGAAAACCCCCCAATAATGATTTCCTCACGAACATGGGATGACTGTTACCCCAACGAAGCACTCAGGTCCCTTCTATAGTTTAGTCTACAACGAATGGTCAAAAAGCTCTAAACCCTTCAGAGAACAATGGAGAAACCCGAGTGTCCCAAGACTTTCTGAAAATAGGAAATACAAACTAAACTGAAGTTGTGGATTATCAACATAAATTTTAGCTTTTTCTAAAACACTGAACCTTTCCCTAAGTGTTTCCAACTTGGTAATTAATACTAATGCAAATTATGTATGTGAAGGCTTTAACTAATGCCAGCAAAATATGGCTTCTGAACCCATCTGTTTACATACTGCCTCCGCCGCCACCGCCACAGAAGGCAGAGCTGAGCAGCTGTCCGAGACTGTACAGCCTGCAGGGCCTAAATTTTCACTACTTGGTTCTTTATAGAATAAGATGGTCAATTCCAGTTTAAACTACACCCGGGATGACACGGAGCTGATAAATGCCACGTTTGCTCCCACTAGGAAAACACAGTCAAATGGTTTTCACCCTATTCCACCCGTTAGTACATCTCCACGCTGCAGTCAGCCCGAAGCCAGGGAAGCACAGGCACTTGGACACCAGGACGAGGGAGTGGTGAGAACAGCACCCCCATCACATCACCAAGGCTCTGGAACCCCTCTTCTGTACACAGGTTTCCTTGATAACATAATGCAAGCTGTGGATTTCCACCCGGAAAATGTACACCTTTAAAAAGTGAGCAAATGGTTTGGAATGTCTGAATATATAACCCTCGTGGGGGTTTTACACCGGAAGCACAGACGCAACCCAAGTTTTTCTGCAGCGCCCACCTTCAGCACCCACCTTCAGTGTTTCCCCCTGTGATTTTAAAACTCCTTTAAAATCAAGTCAGTGATTAGACAGGGATAACACACAATTTTAAAATGGGAAGAAACACCCCAATATGTGCTTTTGGTTTCCTATGTATTTTTCTCCACCACGATGCTTCCCTCCCCAAATTAGTATGAAAATGTTCATTCTGAATCCGTGGATGTGATTCTGCCTGGCCTCGCCGGTGCAGGAGTATTACGGTGACCTGCCGTGACACCCCATGGGATCCGGTCCACTCACTGCACTCACCTCACTGTTGACCCCCTGAAGCACTTTCAGCAGATCTTTTGCAACATAAGATGGGCAACTAGATACACAGTAAAGCAGGTTTTTCAAAGTTTCAGACAACTTCTGATGAGATTTCAGTTTTTTTTCTGTCTGTAGTTCCTCAAATAAAGTAGCCAAATCCTAGGGAACCAAAAAGAAAATTGGATGAAGAGTTAAGGAACTATAAAGGTTAAATGTAATAATTATGGAGGGTCATTTTTCATTTCCCCTGAAACCTTAACAGGAAAAGACATTGGTACCCCTTAGCTTACTCTCAAAAGCCAGGCACTTGTTTCCTAGCAGCTATCTTTAACCTTTTGCACTCAGATGTCGAGTGTGACTCGACACAGTTAGCATTAGAATAAAGGAATCGAGAATAAAGCAAGCGAGTGCAAAGGGTTAAAATATGGGGGAGGACGATGTGCAAGTACTGACATACCAGTTTCTAAATTCGGAGACTAAACTCACAATCCTTACAAAGCAAGTCAAGAACAGAGGACACCACTCAGGTGGACACAAGGCGCGTGCACACGCAGCCTTCTGTGCGATGAGCTACCTGAATGACGTAGGAGGCATCTGAGGTGACCTCTTCTGCTTTGGGAATCACGTGCTCTATCACCAGGTGGAACTGGGAGGCCATGCCCCCGAGGGCCTGCAGGCAGTGAACGGCCGCCCTCCGCACTTCCTTTACGGGGCTCCCCAGGTTAATGAGAAGAGATGCCACTACTGAAACCAAAGGGAAAAAATGTAAATAACAATTGAAAGACAGAAAACAGCATAACATTTAAATAGTGCCCCAGAGTACATGATGAGACGTTTTATTCCCAACTCAAACTCCCTCTCCAAAGACCATTCACTGTATCTGGTATTCTAGAAAAATGTTAGCCAGGTGCTGGTAAATTCTTTGGAAAGTACACAAATGAGAGCCTACTATAGATACACTGTTCTGCAGAAACTGCTGCCCCACCTCAAAACATTCTGGGAGTGTTTTCCACACGCAAAACTAAATTAAATCATTCTTTTTAAATTGTACAGGTCTTCCCTGATTTTCTGTATGTTTAAAACTAGTACCTCACTGGAGAAAGTTTAGGTTTCTAGACTTCTTGCATTAAAACCGCTGCAAACACCCCTGTACACACATCCTTGTACAACTGTGTGGAGGAAGTTACCCATCAGTGCATCGTGCTTTACAAAGATTTTGTCCTGAACTGATGTTTATTGTACTTTACTGGCCCTTTGCCGGAATTGAACCTGGACCTTCAGTCCACAGGCCAATGCTCTATCCACTGAGCAATACCAGCTAGGGCTGACTTCACTTTTCAATGCAGAAATTTTAGTTCAATACTGAATTATATTATGATGGTTTGGATTCATCACCTATTACTTCTATCATTTGTTTTAGTGAGATTTTGCAACTGACATTTGTAACTTAAAAGCAACACTTAGAAGTAAACAGATAGTTCATTTAGTTGGGGGGGGTAACATGCACATGCTCTATTTCAAAACCTGTAAGAAATTCTCCAAACTACAACCCACATGCACCGCCTACAGGGAAGGCTGTAGAGCAGTCACAGCAGGACATGACAACGCTCCGGAAGTACCTGGGGAGGACATGGAGGCCAGGTGGGCTCTGCTCTGGGGCCTTTGCGAGGTTAGCACCGCACAGCCCATGTACAGAGCCTGAGTCTGTAGCACTGTCTTCACGCGGCAGCTCAGTGGATTTGCGAGGCTAGACCCGTAGGTCCATACAACAGAAAGGAACTTGAATAACTGAGAAACATCTTCCAGATGCACCTAAATTAAAGAAACGGACAAAAGCAGTGATGTTTAAATTTTACTAAATATAGGTTGGTTCCTAGTCCTTTTCCCTAGTGTACAATTATAGAAAAAAAAAAATTTTATTGTAGTATTTTGCTTTGTCTAGCCCAGTGGTTCTCAACCTTTCTAATGCTGCGACCCTTTAATAGAGTTCCTCATGTTGTGGTGACCCCCAACCATAAAATTTTCGTTGCTACTTCATAACTGTAATTTTGCTGAATCGTAATGTAAATATCTGTGTTTTCCGATGGCCTTGGGCGACCCTGCTAGCGGTTCTCAACCTGTGGGTCGCGACAGGAGCTGCTGTAGAGCCTCAGACCATAAGAAAATACAGATTCATCGGAAAACGTTACGATTCATTAACAGTAGCAAAATTACAGTTATGAAGTAGTAACGAAAATAATTTTATGGTTGGGGTTCACCACAACATGAGGAACTGTATTAAAGGGTCACGGCATTAGAAAGGTTGAGAACCACTGGTCTAGCCACTTAACCCTTACTTATTCTATACTTAGTATTTTAGCAAACTGGGAAGTATGTAAATAAATTCAGAGGACTGATATTCAGAGGACTCGCTATAGCCTGCACTTGAACACACATTTAACTAACAAAAAAACGATTGAGTACTCTAAGCAGCACAGCGCGAAGAGTGGCGTCAGGGAAGCCTCACTAAGGAAGTCCTGCAAAGACAGAGTGAACACTGTCCACTGTGTCAAACGCTGCTCAGAAGGCAGGCAGACAAGAACAAAGCACTGACCTCTGGCCCAGGCAGCAGGCAGGTCACTGGTGCTGTGACAAAGTTTCTTACCTGAGCGACTCTGAATACACTCAATCACCGCTCTGAACATCAATCTCTCGTGGGCAACGACATGAACCCACCAAGCAGACTGATTACACGTGACCAGGCCTAGCTTACCGGGAGGCAGGCGGCAATGTCAGTCTCGGTCAAACCTCCTGACTTGGGGCCATGATCACAGCGCTGCTTGGCAAGGCCAGTGTTTACCATCAAATGCTCTTTGCTGTTTAAAAGTCTACTTGCATTTTCACTCAAAACGGTCATGGCTAAAACATCTGCATTACTTGAAAGGGAAGAATACGCCTGAGAGGAGCCGCGCACCTTTATGAACAGCTTCATCAGCACCCTGAAGTGCGTGCTGTCAGCACCACTGAGGATGATCTCGAAGAGCCCGAGGAGCAAGCGCAGGTAGTTTCTGCCGTCTTCCTCCAGGCGGTCAGGGTTCCACCACACGCCACCTACACGTACGCGATGAAAGAGACCGTGCGTGACTTATGGGAACACTGCTGGGCCTTTTCACTCAATACAAGCACAGTCGTGGATCCAAGAATTCCGTTTCCCAGGGTGTCACATTCTAACGATTCCCACCTTGTCCTACCTTTAGGAAAAGATTTAGGCATCTTCAGTGCATGAATAAAGTTTTTCAGCGAAAACAGGAGCAACACCGAGTCCTCCACGGCAATCCTCTGGGCAGTGCTGGCCTGCTGGATGTAATGTGCCCACAGCTGCACTGGCATCCCTCTGTCCAGCACCAGCTCAGAATGCCATTCCGAGGGGACTTCCTGAAATGGCAAGGCAACAGAAACAGCACAGATTTAAAGAGGCCCACAGCTGGACCGCAATGGTGTATGTGATTGAACAACATGGAAACTTCGGTCTGTATATGAAACTAGGCAAGAATAACCTGAATCAGGTTTTTAAAGAGGTCTAACATGTTCACAAGACAGAAATGCGTTAACCATGGCCTCATTTTACCTACGTTTCCTTAAAATGCCATCTCTAAAAACAAACGTGGTCCATATAAGTTGTGTTTATGAAGTGGCACCTGTCTAAACAGAAAAAGGAGTTGGATTTCCAGGAGATACGTAAATGGACTGTTCTCATTTCACATTTTTACTGCTAACCTGAAGACGATACATGGTAACATCTCTACACCTGCAGGTGATTCTAAACAAGGTCCAAACTGTTAAGGTCTTTAGAAACTACACTGTACATGCCAAAAGGAGGCAAAAAAAAAGGTGCAGGAAAATGACAAGAAGCTGCATACAGGCGTGTGCCGAGTAGTAACTTGGATGAAAAACAGTCCAAAGCCAACTCACATGATACAGTCTTAAGGAAATTCTTGGCTCAATGACCTGCCACAGCCAGAAGGTGCTCATGGCTCTCAGGAAGGGGATAAATATGAAACAGAAAATCACCTGTCTATATATCTAATCACCCTACATATATCTAAAACACTCAATTTGTCCACCCTTTTACACTGAGAACAAATACAGTCCAGGCCTTAGCACGTTTACCAAACATAACAAAGAGGTTCAAAAGGGCCTGCCTGGGCTAACTTTTTAAAATGTAAAGATTTATTCCTTTTGCCCTGACCTGTTTGGCTCAGTGGATAGAGCGTCGGCCTGCGGACTGGAGGGTCCCAGGTTCGATTCCAGTCAAGGGCATGTACCTAGGTTGCAGGCACATCCCCAGTAGGAGGTGTGCAAGAGGCAGCTGATCAATGTTTCTCTCCCATCGATGTTTCTAACTCTCTATCCCCCTCCCTTCCTCTCTGTAAAAAAATCAATAAAATATATTAAAAAATAAAAGACTTATTCCTTTTAAGTTTACATAACTTACAAAATCCTGAGGGTATCTGTCAATGTGAAAAAGATGTAATTCGTTTGGAAGACAAATAACAACAAAATACTATTATATAGGGAAGACATTATTTTTGTTGTTGTTTTGTGTTTTATTTTCATTTGCTTTTTTTTTTTTTGCAACTGTCTGAAATTTCTATAACCTTGCTCTGGATGCAGCAGGGCAAGGCCTCAAACCGTTCCAAAATATTCTCGCAAGCACTGTAGGAATGCACAGGGTCACCCCAGACCCAAGCACGCTGGAGGCTTGCAGTCTAGGGCAGATATCAAAAGAAACAATTTTATTACCTCAAGATGTGGTACTAAGTAAAGATATAAACTAGTAACTTAGTAACACCCAGAGATAGCAGGAGGCCTGTGAGAGCCAAGTCTAATATAACACGGAAGGTCTATTTTCAGCAAACAGAGCACGAGGAGTCTTGTTCAAGCAGGGACACAGGCAGTGAATTCTACCACTAAAGGCAGTCAGGTACAGCTTAACCAATTAACTACCTAGTAAAGCTGACACAGACACAACACTGCGACCCTGAAATCTATAATTTTCTGCAAAAGGAAGAGAGCACCAGGTCCACTCTCTACGATTGTCAAGGCTGCTCCACTCTCTCCAGCCTCGAGCACCCAGCACCTGGGCCTCCCGATGGCCAGGCCACGTGCCACTCCACTCATCACGCAGCTTTCCAGGCACTGCGCCTCCTTACCACTGCAGTCATGACACTTTCCAGCTTCTTTATTTTTTTCTGCAACAAACTGAAGACTCTTGTCGCAAATGGAAAGTGAGTTCCTTTTGAAGATGAACAGCAAGAGACAAGCACGGCCATGATCACGTGGAAAGTCACTTTGTGCTTCACGCTAAAGTACTCCTTTTCCCCAATGCTGATTAAATCCTCCACCTTCAAAAACAGACATGGTCCATTACTGGTGGCTCTTGGTTTGCGCCCATTTTCTCTACCTAAGGGCTATCTACGTATTGTGTTTTGCATTTCAAGTCAGATGACAAATATAAAGCGTGAAAGAAGTAGTAACTACTAATTTCTAAGTAATTATAAAAATAATTAATTTCAGGAATTATAATGAACATAACTGTACTTGCCAATTGGATAAATGTTTTTAAATCACAAACCCAAATACCTTTATAAAGCTGTATTTTCTACATCAAAAGAAATTTTCTCCTCCTTTATATATTTTGCTATTTTAACAAAAATATAACTTTAATATTTTAAATGAGAGGAAAAAAAGGAAGTGAAAAAGTATACATTATTCTTTCTGGTCCAATATGAAATCACAATGAAATAAATCATATAAAACGTTAAGGATTTTTAACAATCTGCAGAATATACGATACAACACTATATATGTTTAGAGCAAAACAAATTACTCAAGAATGCAAAAGTTATTAATAATAAAATAAGTGGGGGGGAAAGAAGACTCTAGTAAAGCAAATATGGAGAATCTAATAAGATTACAAGAAGGAAATCTGGGCGACGAACTTCAACAGGAGACCTACCAGCTTTAACACTGAAGAAGGATCCCCTGACTTTATATTGTCAGCCAACAACTCAATCATCTTCTGATTTGCTATACCAATTAGTTTGCTGGATTTTGTGCTTTTAATCACATTTTCAAGAGCTGTAAAAAAATTTTTTAAAAAATTTAAACACAGGGCCCTTATGCCACCAACACTCACCTAAAGAATCATGCAGAGTAAGGAACATAAGGAAAAATTTTACAATTTTCCTACAAAGGTTTGCTTTTTTTTTTATTTTTTATTTTTTTTATTTTAATATATTTTATTGATTTTTTACAGAGAGGAAGAGAGAGGGATAGAGAGTTAGAAACATCAATGAGAGAGAAACATCGATCAGCTGCCTCTTGCATACCCCCTACTGGGGATGTGCCCGCAACCAAGGTACATGCCCTTGACCGGAATCGAACCTGGGACCTTTCAGTCTGCAGGCCGACGCTCTATCCACTGAGCCAAACCGGTTTCGGCAAGGTTTGCTTTTTATTTTTCCTTTTAAACAATTGTGAATTTGTGAGTCTGTTTCTTTCTCATTGTATATATTTTATCTCAGCAAAAACATTTTTAATCTTGTTGGCACATACAATAACCATGATTTCAAAGAACAAGTAGAGCCAATTTTTAATTGTACTTATCTTCTTTTTAAAGTGATACTTGTTCATTTTTTCTCACCTGCTTTCCAGCCTCTTAGCACAGGGTGCAGAGAACAAATTCCCGACTTGGATAAATAAATAGTGAGTTTCGTCCCGGCCGACTCCAGGTCATCACTATCAATGACCATGAACGGAAGAAGATGCACCACCACCTGGTTAGCCAACTCATCGTTTCCACTCAGCAACTCTTCTTTACTCAGTATGTCTGCGGCCACCTCAAGGACCTCATACCTAAAACATATCAAAGCACATCTGGTTCAGAGACGCCTTAGAGACTTCAATTCAGCAAAAAATCATTCCATTGTTCCAGCTCCAGTGACTTCCTAGTCTCCTCATCAAATACATTATTCAGAAACAGCAGGATGATCACTTAAAATCCATGCTAATAAAGGAATTATTTGGGACAGTAATTTTAAACTGTCAAGCCTTATTTTTTTTTTCTTGAGAAATCACATTAGGTTAATATAACATAAAACTTATCACAATATATATCTTATCTCCACTAGAAATCAGAAACTCATTCATGAGTTCAAAAATTCTCTGAACACATACTACGTGCTAAGAATTAAATACGATGGATACAAAATTCTCTAAGGAGCTTAGCGGTTGAGCATCAACACATGAACCAGAGGTCACAGTTCCATTCCCAGCCAGGGCACACGTCCGGGTTGTGGGCTCGATCACCAGTAGGGGACACGCAGAAGGCAGCCAATCAATGATTCTCTCTCATCATTGATGTTTCTCTTTCCCTCTCCCTCTCCGAAATCAATAAAAATATATTTAAAAAAGAAAAGAATTACACCAATTCAAAAGCGTATAAGGAGAAAGGAATACATACCATGCCCTATGTTTTGAAAGTTCGGCTCTTTGAAAGAGATTCAGAAGATTTAAAACAGTCACTTCTGGACTAAAGTGGCTCCTGAAAATCTAAGGAAAAAAATATCCTGAGTAAATTTTTACTTGCTGCAAGTACATACGGTGCTTATTAAATGAACTTCAAAAAATAATGAATTACAAATAATTTATTTCCCAGGAATCCTAGTGTAATTTAAAGTTTTATGAGAGCAATTTCTCAAAAATGGCATTCACAAGCCAATTTCCCATAACCCCAAGGTAAAATTCACAAAGTGCAATCTCATTACTGTCATGAGCTCTCCCCAACCAGGCTTACGCCTGTGCTCTCAAGAGAACAAATTTACAATGGCAGAATAATTTTCAATATATTCCTGCCTACAGCAGAGAATCACAGAAATTTATTTACCAAAAAATGTGCATTTCAATGAATAACAAATCCACTCACCTCAAAAGCACCTACTGCTGACAAAACAACGTCTATACTATCATCACCTAATCGGGCTAAAATAGCTTCTTTTATGAAAGATTCATCGATACTCTCCTGAACAAGAGAAAAAAAAAGTATTTAGTTGTTGCTAAAACCTTGTAAGACTTACACTAGAAAGGAAGCTGGGTCTGTGGAAAGCGCTCCGGAATGCAGTCACAGACCACAGACTCTGTCCTGAATGCAAACGCAAACACCATGGGCACGCTGGCCTTGAAATAGACAATCTCGAAAGGGCCTTTTGAGATGAGTTCACCATAAGGATAAAAAGATCATAAATGAAAGCTATTTGACACCCACCTTTGATGTTTTCATGATATTTTTCAGATGATTAACGGCCAGAAGTCTCACAGGAGCAAGTGGATGATTCAGACTGAGCATCAAGGAGGTATTGGAATCTGCTAAAAACTAAAGGATTCATCACAATTACCAAATGATTCACCACCAAATCTGAGCAGCATAGGATCAAGAATAAAAACCAGAGAAAACCACCCAAAACTGCCCCACACACTCAGTAACAACTGTCCAATTTCAGAAACCAAAGAGTAAAGCAAAACCTTTCTCTCCAGAACATTGGATGGCTTATAACAGATGAAAAAATAAGTGTTAATGCTCTGATTTCCTGTATGCTTGTGTCTATATGTAGGCTTAACTTAGTAACACAACGAAGTAATTTTGTATACTTTATATATGTGATTCCAAAGTGAAAAACACCTGAGGTAAGTCATTATATTAACACCTTAATGAAAATTAAATTAAAAAACTGATCACTGAAGACAGATACAATTCCTCTAAATGATACAATAGTAACACTCAAATTACTAACAACCTACTTCACTTATGTAATTAGACTAAAGAAATCTGTATACCAAGCTAAGACTTGGAAATAAAAGATGAAAGTCTAATTATGAAGGAGAAAAACCAACAATGATGTCTCTTGATAATATTTATTTTCAAGGCTAATTGTAAGAGCTGCTTAAATGTTTAACTTCTAGTATAAAGATTTAGGGTGAATCACCAGAAAACTCCTGAAGTTCTAACATGATCATGAAATAAAAGTCCACCTGCTTTTTTCTGACCAATGACTTAGCCCCCCTGGATGACTGCACCACATGGCAAGTGCAGACGGAGGGGAAAGGTCAGGACACCACAACCTGAGTGAGGCCACTCTTTGGTGACTACTAATTAGCATCAAATATAGACTCTCCAAACACTACGTTTCCTGAAGTAAGTTCCACATTCAGTTCAAGTCCTGTACTTTCCTCCTGGTATTCAACCCCAGCCTTATAGCCTTACCTGGTATTCAACCCCTGCCTCAGAGCCTTACCTCAATAACTAGGCAAAACTGTAAAATGTCATCTCTCCATAAAACACTCCAAAGAGAGGAGTGAAATAGCCCATTTCCTTCTGAGTTCTTCAAATACTCACAGATATACCCCGAACTGTCTCAATTCCTCTGAAGGAAAACTCACCTGGTACTTCCCTCCACTTGTAGAGAGAGAGATAAACTGGTGAAAAAGCTCTTGTTTTTTTAGGTCTGTAATTTGCTTTAGGTGTTCCTCTAAGACAACATCTAACGTTCTAGGATATCTGAGAAGAAATTCAAAGAGTTAATTCATATAAAAAATTATACAAGGTTATTAACCACACGTACCCTGTATGTATCAAAGACATAAATAAAAAAGTTTTAAAATTACCGAGATTGAGACTAAAACTTTAACAGCTGGAATATGTAAAACCAATTGATACTGATCAAATTTGTTCCTATGATTTACTACAACAAAAAAGTCTCTCAATAAAAAAATTATCCTCTAATATTTGAAATATAAATCCTATACTGCCCCTTCCTGAAGGGGAAAAAAAAGGACAGGCTCTGTACAATTCATTTACTATATTAAAATGAATCAAGAGGCACACATTAACAAAACAAGAGGCATGAAGACACACAACTTACTTGCTTTCTAAAAGTCTGATAAGTGGAAGAAACTGTTCATTAAGCAAAGATGCTTTATTAGGATCGATTTCTTCCTGTGAATTATATGAAATATACTCTTCAAAAAGAAGGCTGCAAAACAAAACCAGTATTAGCTGACATGAGAGCTATTGTTTGAGTACCTACCATGTCCTAGGTGGTTTAGAAATATTATCTCTAACTCGCATCACCTCCAGGTAGAAAACTACTTATTTCATAGATACCACACTAGGGCTAGGAAGTCTTATAACCTGCCTGATGTCAACCAAGACCAGACACAGCCGCTGCCCTGGTGAGCCCCACTGTGCCTTTCCAAAGATGAGCTCCCAGTCTGATTCCAGAGCCCAAGCTCCCAACTACTTTACGTGCATGTTCCCCTTCCATTCACAAGCCAATGCTGGGTGCAAGAGCAGGAATGAGGACACACCAGCACGTGGGCACCGGCCCCATGTCACACAAGGTCAAACCTAGATCTGGGCAGCCTGGCCTCCAGAACTGCCTACCCTACTCTCGTGGGAAAGACAGGGGCAGGGTTCAAGTCCGCATCTCATCGCTGTGCCTACATTTTTTGCACTGTATCAAGCTGCTCTTTAAGCAAGAAAAGAAAATTGGAAACTGAACTATTTTTACAGAAAAGGAAGAAATAACTTTCACTTGATACCAATCCTTAATAGGAAGCTTCTAGGTGATAGTTACTGAATACCAATTGTTTCAGACATTTTGGTCCATTTATATTTAGGAAACTAAACAGATACAATTTATATGAAGCTATAACCCAAATTTAGCTTAACTATTAACTTTTCATGATCAGGTATAAGCACTAAAGATAAGCAAGAGAAATTACTTTTTCTGTTGTCACAATTACTGGACTAAATACTTATGATAATACAAATGAAAAGCAAGTTAGAAATAACCACTTACCTAGCCAACAAATGGTCTAAGTTGTTCTTCAGTGATATGTGTGTAAGTATAGCTTCCAAGTGTTTCCTGTAGATTTGACCATCCATCCCTTCAGTTTCTTCTCCTTAATATAGATGACAAGTTAAAATGGATTGGGGAAACGGTTTTTGCATGCTTACACTATTATATTCGCTTAGTTTCTGCATAAGAGCAGAAACTTTCCTACAGGAATAACTTTAAAACATGTACACTAAAACTCACCTTTGGGGGCATTTTTAAAATCTATTTTCAAAATTGTCTTTCACCTATTTTGTCATTTATATTTTTCAAAGTATTTCTGCATATATTACTACCCTCATTTATACTTCACCTGAAATTCTCTATATTTTTAAAAAGAAGGATGATCATGCCTACCTCTTTAATGAAACAGAAATCCAAAAAATATAGTCTTTCTCCAGATCTCATTACAAGTAGCTGAAGTTGGGACATGAACCTAGGTCTCATTAAACCTTCCCTTGAGAATACGTCTGAAGACCCCCAGTGAATGCCTGAAACCTTGGATGGTACCGAACACTATATATGCAGCGTTTTTTTCCTATACATACATATCTGTGATAAAGTTTAATTTATAAGTTAGACAGAGAAGGAGATTAACAACAACTAATAATAATAAAATAAAACAACTAGCCGGGTTGGCAAGGCTCAGTGGTTGACTACTGACCTATGAACCAGGAGGTCCCGGTTCGATTTTCAGTCAAAGCACATGCCCAGGTTGCAGGCTCCATCCCCAGCAGGGGGCATGCAGGAGGCAGCCAATCAATGATTCCCTCTCATCATTGATGTTTCTCTCTCTCCCTCTCCCTGCCTCTCTGAAATTAATAAAAATCTATTTAGAAAGAAAAGGTATGAGCAAAGGCATGGCTCCTATTTTAAGAGAATTAAATATTAGAAAACACGTTCTGATACATAAAATGTAAAGCCACGTACCTGTAACATGATTAATGATGGAGATGACCAGATGGGGAAGCATGTACCGCAGAAGAGGACTGATGTCGTATGTTTCAGAAATCCCATGCAATATTGTAATAAGATCAGGAACATTGCACAAGTGAGGAAATGGCCTTTGAAGGAGCAAGTACATAAGGTGTTGACTTTAGAAGTTACATAATTAATAGCAATTTATCTTTAAAAAAAAAAAGATTCAAAATAACATCTAGTTATCATTTCTCAATTCAAGGGTACGTACTTTTTCCCCAGGCTCTCTGGCTTCTGCCTCTGCAGCAGCACTATCAGGCAACCCAGCCCCTCCTTGATCAAAGAGGGGGTTTTCGTCAATGTTTTGATGATCTGTGAGGCCAATGAATTGACGATGGTTTCTTCCATGGTCACTTTCACAGAAATCTGACATATTATCATATACGTTGCAGCTCTGTAATCTGGTAAAGATGATTTCAATCCCTAAATATTTTTTAAAATACAAGGAAAAATAATGACCTATATATTATTTTAGTCTACTTAAAATGTCATTTACCTTGGCAAATTAGAAGTGCCATAAGCTGCAGATTAATACTACCTAATGCACACTCCTCAGAAGTGAAAAATCAAGATGCTGAGCCCTCTCCTGAGTGGACACAGAGAAGACAAGTCTCTGGGACGAGGGGAGGGATCTCAGATGGTCATCCTGCTAGGAGCCAATGAGCTCTTCTTCATATGCAAATTCCCACCCCTGTAAGGGAGACTTCAATCAGAAATAGCGTCTGAGTGAAGACAATGATGGTGGGACAAGGTGGGAAGTGAAAGCAGTACCTCCAGGGGCTGGGATGGTGGCGGCACCAAGGCAACTGGGAAGCAGAACCGCTGAGAAGTGGGAGTCAGTGTAAACATAGTAAGGAGAGCCTGTGCCATCGAGATTCACTAACCTGTTCTCTTCCCAGTGAGGTAACATGACTAAGAAAAGAGATATGGGAGGGAAGACCACCACGTGAGGATGGGCGGAAACTGGAGTTATGCTACCCCGAGGCAGGGAGCACCAGGGCTGCCAGTAACGCTGGGAGCTGGGAGAGGCCTGCGATTCTCCTTCAGAGCTCCCAGCAGGAGCAAACCCTGCCAACACCCTGATGTCACACTTCTAACCTCCAGAACTGTGAAAGAATAAATTTATGTTGTTTCACACTAAAAAAAAAAAAAAAAAAAAAAAAAAAGGTGGAACATGTATATCTGGGAGACACTGGCAAGGCCAAATATCCAGCATTTATTTTTTAAGAAGCCCTAATCTAAAGCCTACTCTGGTTTTTAACCTTTTGCACTCGGATGTTGAGTGTGACTCGACACGGTTAGCATTAGAATAAAGGAATCGAGAAAAAAGCAAGCGAGTGCAAAGTGTTAAGACAATAAAAAAAGTCACCGTTTTACCTAAAAGTTAAATTTCATCAACCATCTGAAACTATTTTAGAACGTTTACATCCAAGTTAAAAATTTAAAAGCAAGAACATCTCTTCAAGTACAAAATAATCTGCTATACACTTGAGCAGGGCTGACCTTTTGGACATATGGAAATAGCTTAGCAACTATATTGTCCGATATGTCCTCAGCAGTCACCAAGGCAGACACGATGGTAGAAGCATAAAAAGTTAAGAGAACCCTCAACTGAGCAGAACTCCCAGGATACTCAGCAAAAACCTGGAACAGAAGCACAAACAAAACACATTTAAGGAGTGAAAGGCCAAGTTTAAAAAAAGTATAAAAACATGTACAGCTCTCTTCAGCTCACTCAGGCTGACATTTTAATTTTTTACCATCTGCAACATTAAATAAATACACAGATTCAATGGTTCAAGTAAAAGTGACAAGGCTGACTGAACAATCTTCCTGACATTTTTAGACTGTCTCTTTAAACTGTTTCAGTAATCATTATAACTAGAACTTGGCAAGGAGTAATTTTTGTAAAAAAACATCTTTTATAATGAAAGACTGACCCACCGCTCACACTCCTGAACAGGAGGGTCTTTTACAAAAGGTACTTTCTCCAACCACCGCTGTTAATGGGGAAGGTCCAGTACGTTTTCTCCATTCAGAGCAAGCAACCTTTTAATGGAATTACACATTCATGAGACAATATACTACTCACCTTCACAGATTTTGTTACCAAACTGCAAATGAAATCCATGAATCCAAGATCTTTGTAGCAGTGGGTAATCAAAGTTCCTTTAGCTAAGGGCACTCCAGATTGCTGTCAGAGACAAAAAAGAACAGCCACTGACTGACCGTTCCTTTTAATCCTCACCGGGCTATGTTTTTATAGGAAGGAAGAGGGAGAGAGAAACATCGATTGGTTGCCTCCCATCGGGAGTACTGACTGGGGAATCAAACCAGCATCCTGGGTATGTGCCCAGACTGGGAATTGAACCCACAACCGTTTTGGGCGCGGGATGACACTCAAATCAACTGAACCACACCAACCGGGGCTTCAGATGGAAAATATTTAATAAACAGCAGAAGAATAAGCTCTGTTTCCTGTACTCACAACTGTAAACCTACTTTTGCCCCACCCTCTATGTAAACTGCACAGCCTATATCAGGTATAAATAAAACCCAGCTGTTATCCATCATAGTTTAAACAGGAAGTTAGGAAATAAAAGTGATGGAGGTAATACCCTCAGAAGCACTAATGACTTTATTTTTTCCAAACTACATCTTAATCAGGATTTGTACTGATCACAGATACGTGTCATTCAACAATCATACCTTAACTGGCAATAACCAGAACCATTTGTGCTTTGAATTATTAATTTTTAGAAGCTGTATAACCCGCACAAATATTCTTGTCTCATGGTACGGTAGAACACAAGCTATGAGGCTGTCTTGATTATACAGATGGATGTGGAACCTGGGGGGGGAAAGCAAACAATTCAAATTGACACAAACCTTACAAGCACGTATTTCCTTACATGTCCAAATTGTATTATCAATGAGCTAAAAATCCTCAGAATGAATACTAGTAAAAGCAATCACGTAATTATAGGATACAGAGCATTAAACATAGCCCTCTATTTTGCACTGAAGTACTCAACACGGTTCTGCCCATTCCTATGCGGTAATATTTAAAATATCAATACCAAAACCTGTATCCCATTCACTTTCTCTCAACTTTGTTTTAACCTATTTTAACATTAACATAACTGTGGGATCACTGCAGTCAAACCAACAGAGAAGCAACCGGCCCACCAGGCAGCAGCGCTCCAGGGTTCACCTTCCACAGCTGCCTCAGCTTCTCTTGTTATTGTCATTCTAAAACCAAAATACTCATCAAAAACAAAATTATCAAATTAAACCCTACAGAATGTGTCCATGAACTTCACAAAACTTTGTATTGGTCCCTCCAACCTAGTAACAAGAGATAGATTGATGAATTCTGTCACATACATTAAATCTTTCTAGCCTTCAAACCCTAGCTCAAATGCCTCCTTTCCCAAGCTTTTCCTAATTCCCCCAGCCAGCGACCCCTCTTCATCTGTCTCCACCCAACCGGTACCCTTAGAGCAATACACCACTGTGCCTTTTCCTAGTTTTGTATGTGGCTTTATGCTAGCCAAAGCATTCCTCTCCCCACTAAGCCTTCCCCAACTACTTCAGGCATTTCTCCAAGCCCCAAACACCGCATACACCTTTACTGTAGCATTTATTTCAAAACAGTAACCAAGGCCGCCTAATCATCTTTGTACTGAACTCAATTTAACATGAATAAATAAATGTAGACTCAAATGCAAAAGTGCTCCTTACATTAATTGATCTATTTGGGGGAAACTGAATGCTAGAAGACCCAGGGAAATATTACAGAATTGATTCTTTTTTGTCTGATGAGTCTAATGTTCTGATAATTAGAAGACCCCAGATAAAATCAGGTTTTCTCCATGACTCAGTTGCTTCCTGAAGGGAAGTCACTTTATCACCATGTCTCCAATAAATGAAACAGAACTATTTCTTTTCTTAAAATGTATATATGGGTGAATAAACAAAGATGCACAAGCTGTAATGTGATGCTAATAAGTGAGAAAATAAAACTGGGTAAACTTACTGAGAAAACTCCCTAAGTGGATGAAGTATCAGACCTTGGAAACAAACTTGTATCCAACTTACTAGATGTGTGACTTAGGCAACATAACCCCTCTATGCCTCAGTCTTCTCATTTATAAAATGGGGACAAGTGTCTCCCCATAGGAACGTTGTGAGTATTGAGATAATGCACGCCAAGTGCTCATTCACCATGGGGCCTGGCGTATAAATGTCCAATACACGTTAAATTATGGTTTTTCCAGTTATGGTATTTCAGAGGATTACTATTCCCCTTTTCCCAAACCACTGACTTTGTTGCTTTAGCAAGAAAGAAGGTTAGTGGTCCCTTCTGCCCCAAACACGCAGTCACTTGGTAACGCCAAGTGACATGAGCGCTCAGAACGAATGCGGTTCGACCTCAAGATCTTCAGCAGTCCTGTGCCGTGTTTCACTGTCAACAAAAACGAGTTTAACGGCAGGGCAGGCTCACCGCATCTCCAGACATCACGTTAGGCCCTCACTGACCTAATTTTTCAGCTTTCAATGGGTACGTGTTGTCATTACTTAATATTTTTTTAAAGATCAAAGTTGTCAGACCCTGATTATTTCTGTAATTCCGTTCCCTACCTGTGAATCAGCCACTCCAGACACTTGTGTGCTGGCTTCAGCAGGAAGTAGGGGGACAAATGAACGAGGAACGACGAAATGTTCTCATCCAGCTGCTTGTTCACGGCTTTGGTCTGCACGCTGCGCGCCAAGGTCTTGGCGAACTGGCTGAACAATGGGGCTTCGAACTGCTCGAAGGCAGGGTCGATGCCGAGTAGCTCCTCCAGGCCGGTGCACCCTGGGAAAAGGCCAGTTCCTTTAACGATCCTTTGCAAGGAGACGCGTCTCATCCCTCAAAGAACTCTGAATCCTTTTAGTGTGCACAATCTGTAACATGGTCCCAAGCATAGACTCCTCATTTTCAACTAGAGAATAAATAGTATTGCACCAACTAGGAGAACAAGAAGTACTTCCTCGCAGAGGCTGTGTGTTGTGTGTAATATCTGCTACTAGAGGCCCCGGTGCACAAAATTCATGGGGGATGGGCCCTCAGCCCGGCCTGTGCCCTCTCGCAACCTGGGACCCCTCGGGGATGTCAGGCCTAAACCGGCAGTCGGATAGCCCTCTCGCAATCCCGGATGCTGCATGCACCAGTGACCATACTTTTCATACAGGTGAAAGGCATCTTGCTGTTATATGGGCAGTGACATTTTTTTGCCCTGATTATGAAAAGTAGTACATAACATGATCCTTCTGAGGCACTAGTACCATTTTCCCCATCTTATGGGTAGAAAACTGAAGCAGAGAGAATTAATTGGCTTTGTCACACAGTTGTAAGTGTCAGAATCAGGGCTGATCACAAACTGTGCAAGCCAGAGTCCATGCATGTCATTGCTGCATCATCCTGTCCTTTCAGTTAGAGTAGCCTTGCCAGGTTTTAATTTTTAAATCTAAGAGACTGTTCCCAATATATAGGGTAGGGTCCCTAGGCCTGGCCAGCAATCAGGGCCATCTGTGGGGTGACCACAGAGCAGGGGGGGGGCGATGTCCAGCCATCAACTCCCCCTCCACCCTCACCCCCACCCCCGCCCGCCCTGCTGGCCGGCCTGCCCATCGCCCCCACGGTTGCCTCCTTCTGGGACAGGGGAGCAGATGCTCCTGCGTTGAGCGTGTCTGCCCCCCAGTGCACATCATAGCAACCCAATTCCTCTTTCCCCCACTCGGTCAATTTGCATATTAGGGTTTTATTATATAGGAAGGATAATAACTAGGCACTCAGTGCTCTGGAAAGAGGGCTCCTCCACCCCAGCCACTGCCTCGGCCCCGCTGTGGCTGTCCGTCCTCTCTGTGCATTAGACGACCTCCCCAGCCCTGTGGTTGCATCTGTGCACTCACATTCGTCTCAGGCCCTCGCACACGGTTGCCATTCTCTTTCCCTAACAACGTGAGGTCAACAAGTTAGGAACCGCTCAGGGAGAGGGCGGGCCAGGAGAGAAAACAAGGAAACACAGCCACATCCAGAAAGCCCACGCTCACCGATGGCAAAGGCGGTGTCCCTGTCGATGGTGGCCGCTTCCTTGGGGTCAAACAACAAAGAGGCAACTTCATCCCTAGACAGGAGGCTGGGGTCAGTCTGAGGGAGGGCGAGGCGCTGGAGCTGCTGGGCTAAGGACGTCATCTCTCCCGCTGGCGGGTTTCTGAGACACAGGCGAGGAAACGCACCCTCCGTGAGCCAAGCTGTCTCCGCCTGACTGCGAGCAGCAAACGGCTCCCCTACAGGCAGATGCCCGCCCCCTGGGAACCCCAGGGCCCCTCCGTCCGGCTCCCGGGCTCCCAAACGCGCGGACCCCGTGCCCTGCGTGTCCCGTCCCCCAACCCCCAGCTCCCACTCACCGGGAGCTCGATTTCGGCAGGACTCGGATCGCAAACTCCTCACAGCAGTTCCCACATGGAGCCCAGGACGGCTCTCGACCGGAAACCCAGCGCACGCCTCAGGGCAGCTTCCGGTTCCGGGCGCTACGGCGAGAGAAAAGGGACAAGCTTCCCCGAAATGCAAACGACGGCTCCGCCTCCTAGCAACGAAGCCCCGCCTTCGCGGACCCGAACTTCCGGCTCCGGATGCCACCCTCCCCAGGGGTTGGGCCTCTGCGCCCGGTGGGCGTCAGAAGGTTCCGGTCCCTGCGAGCCCGTGTGTGAGCGGACCGCCCAGTAGCGCGTGTCAGGCAGTCAAAGCTAATGCAGGAGCCGGGCCACTCATTGCAGGTATCTGTGCCACCGCCCGGTCCAGCCTCCTGGCTCGTTGGAGGCCACGGCTGAGCTTTCTTTTCTTTTAAATGTACCCCATTAGCCCGGCCAGGGTGGCTCAGTGGTTGAGCGTCGACCTATGAACCAACCAGGAGCTCATGGTTGATTCCCGGTCAGGGCACGTGCCAGGATTGCAGGCTCCATCCTCAGGAGGCAGCCGATCCGTGATGCTTTCTCATCATTGAAGTTTCTATCTCTCCCTCTCCCTTCCTCTCTGAAATAAAAAAATTAAAAAAAAAATTTTCCAGGTCCTCTAATCCCATTTGGGTGCATTTTCTACTAAAAACACCTCCTTGAGAGACCTTTCCCTGAATGCCCAGCTTCCTGCAGACTCAGTCATAGCCCATATTTCTTTTTTTTTTTTTTTTTTTTTTTTTTTTTTTTTAACTTTTTAAAAATATATATTTTATTGATTTTTTTACAGAGAGGAAGGGAGAGGGATAGAGAGTTAGAAACATCGATGAGAGAGAAACATCGATCAGCTGCCTCCTGCACACCCCTCACCGGGGATGTGCCCGCAACCCAGGTACATGGCCTTGGCCGGAATCGAACCTGGGACCCTTCAGTCCGCAGGCTGACGCTCTATCCACTGAACCAAATCGGCTAGGGCTAACCCATATTTCTTAAGAAAGTATGCTTTACTGCTTTCACTAAGGCAAACACATTGCTGAGCCTCTCGAGAAGCCATATATTCGCCAAGATTTTTCTCTTTATATAGCATTACAATCATCTTGAAATGTTCAGAGTTACTATACTCATCGGACCCATTCTGACCACTTCCCTGACCACTAACCCACAGAGTCGGGGTTGGAATGACTTTAGATGTTATTCCACACTTGAGCAGAAGAATCAGACTTTCCAACCAAGCTCACAAGTCTATTTGCAAACTGCAGAGGAATTTGCTATCAGGTTTCTTCCTCTGTTCTTAGAACATCTCCGCAGTCTTACTCAACCAGAGCTGTTATTTCTAGCTGCATGTTGGAATTCACAATGCACTGCTACCCTGCTCTCCATCAAATCAAATAAAACATATGAAAGTTTTGTTTGCCTTAGTATCTACAGCGATATTAGCTTTTCCACATATTTATTTTTTATTTTATTTTTTTAAAATATATTTTATTGATTTTTTACAGAGAGGACGGGAGAGGGATAGAAAGCTAGAAACATCGATGAGAGAGAAACATCGACCAGCTGCCTCCTGCACACCCCCTATCGGGGATGTGCCCGCAACCAAGGTACATGCCCTTGACCGGAATCAAACCTGGGACCTTTCAGTCCGCAGGCCGACGCTCTATCCACTGAGCCAAACCGGTTTTGGCCACATATTTATTTTTTAAGTTTAATTTTAGTGATTAAAAAAATGTAAAGGGCAGGGTTAGAATTTTCAGATTTGGGGAATGCCCATATAATTATTGGTTATATTAATTTATTGATTATATTAACCTTCTGCACTCGGATGTCGAGTGTGACTCGACACGGTTAGCATTAAATCCCGAGTAGAATAAAGGAATCGAGAAAAAAGCAAGCGAGTGCAAAGGGTTAATCATTAGTAAGTTGTATCAATCATTAATATATGAAGGGAAACATCTGAAAGTAATTCAAGGATAGACTTTAAAAATAACATATAAGAGCTCAGCTGGCATAAGTCAGTGGTTGAGCATCACAGATTGATTCCCCATCAGGGCACAGGCCCAGGTTGCGGGCTCGATCCCTAATGTGGGGCGTGCAGGAGGCGGCAGATCAATGATTCTTTCTCATCATTGATGTTCCCATCTCTCTCCCTCTCCCTTCCTCTCTGAAATCAATAAAAAAATGTATTTTTTTAAAAAAGAATGAAAGAGAAAGGAAAGCCTTCTGGTACGTGGACTCTCTCTGCTCCATTGTCGTGAGCGCTCGGGCCCCAGACCTTTCAGCGTATATAGTACGGTCTACGGGTGTCATCTGAGGTTACAATATCTCCTGCTCAGACACCTCTTGTCGTCACTTCCCATCCCCTCTGGCACCCGGAGGCTCATTTTAGCTATGGGTCACGAGGCCCGGCTTGGCTACAATGTCACCGTGGAGATTCAGTGACCCTTTGCCCCACTGTCCAGCACCCCCACTCCAACCCCGAGCGTCACATCCCGTGCATGTGACTTAGAGGCGGAGGGTCTAATTAGAGGGCTTTGCCTGCAGCAAGTGTTTCAAAAAGAATGTGTGGGCCAGGCAGTTTCTGGGGGCTCGGGGACCAATCTGGCCACAGTGCCAGGGGAGTTGTGAGCCACGTCACAGTTCCCCTGGAGGAAATGACAGTAGAATAAGGGGTCTCTGATTAGCAGGAACTCCACCGACCGCCCAGCCTGCAGCTCACCTGGAACGCCCAGCCGGGAACATCTCCCTTGCATGATGGCTTTCCTTTCATTGCTGTTCAGTTCCAGACACATAAATGTACAGAGGGAAATGCACGGATGGAACCAGGGACAAGGAAAGCAGGCAGTGGAACCAAATACTTTATATTTTTATTGATGTCAGAGAGGAAGGGAGAGGGCGAGAGAGATAGAAACATCAACAATGAGAGAGAATCATGAATCGGCTGCCTCCTGCACGCCCCCTACTGGGGATGGAGCCTGGAATCCTGGCATGTGCCCTGACCAGAATAGAACTGTGATCTGGTTCATAGGTTGACGCTCAACCACTGAGCCACACTAGCCAGGCGGAACCAAATACTTTTAAAGAGCTACATGGACTTCACGGAATTTCCTTTAAATAATCCCCCGGGATCATCAAAAATAGGTCCGGACTGCCCTTTTTGGTCCTGCAGAGGCCTCAGTCGTGTGCCCCTTCTAACTTGAACACCAAGCTGGGCAGCTGTGGGCTCAGGCAGGGGTGT
Organism: Ia io; assembly: GCA_025583905.1. Lineage (NCBI taxonomy): Eukaryota > Metazoa > Chordata > Mammalia > Chiroptera > Vespertilionidae > Ia > Ia io. The sequence continues at coordinate 12,683,899 of JAJQQW010000024.1, read as the reverse complement.
CTGGCAGAGCAGCTGTGGCTGCCAGGCCTCTGCAGGGTTAGAATAGTAAACAGCTGTTTCTCAGAAACAGAGATAGGGTTATCCATAGCCTCGCCTGCTAAATTTAAACTTAATAAAGCTCTTTCCTAACAAATTAGACCCATGATTTGCAACCAGGGTGGGGCCGGGAGAACTCTGTCTCCAGGGCATTGGGGGAAGGGACCAGCAGGTAGAGTTTGAGACCTTCCGGGTGATACTGTGCCCCCCTTGTGAGCCCCAACGCCTCCTGGGAAAACTGGCTCAGACTTTGGGGGCCGAGGGAGAGCTGTCCAGCCTTGCCTGCCTTGTGCCCACGTGCTCCCGACCCTTGAGAATGAAGCTGGGTGGCCCTTAAGGAAGAAGATGGGGGGAGGTGTCCTGAGTCCTGGCCCCTCCCGGGGTTGCCCTGGGAACTCTCCCATGCGTCGAGGGAGCCGCTAAAGAGGCTGGATTGGGGAATGAGAACGAGGTGAGTATAATTAAATGCTGACAACAGTTGACGGATAGTCTTTAGAGGGTGACTTTGGATGTCATCACCATGTCTTCCATAATCAGGGACATGTGCAGACAAATGGCCACGCTGCCTGGAGCTGATGGCGCAAGTGGGTGCCTCCTGCTGGCCCAGAATGGTCCCGATCAAGCCGAAACCGGTTTGGCTCAGTGGATAGAGCATCGGCCTGCGGACTGAAGGGTCCCAGGTTCGATTCCGGTCAAGGGCATGTGGGGGGTGTGCAGGAGGCAGCTGATAGATGTTTCTCTCTCATCAATGTTTCTAGCTCTCTATCCCTCTCCCTTCCTCTGTAAAAAATCAATAAAATATATTAAAAAAAGAATGGTCCCGATCAGATGGCCCTGATCGCCGGCCAGGCCAAGGGACCCCATCTGTGCACGAATTCATGCACTGGGCCTCTAGTATGTATACAAGATCTTTATTTTGATTTTTACATTCAATTGTTGATATGTATTTATTGGCATTTTATTCATATTTTTTATCTTTTTCTCCTTCCTCTTCTTAAAGAATGCCCTTCAACATTTCATGTGATACTGGTTTGGTGGTGATGAAGTGGGTACCTCCTGTCCCTGCGGGTCTCAGGCCCAGCCTGCCACTCAGCCCTTCTGTTCGAGAGCTGGGGAGGGAGGCTCCCTCTGGCAGAGACTCCGGGAAGAGGGGAAGCACAGAGGCCCTTGGTTCAAGATCCACACGACCCTTGAAATGCTAATGTGTAAAAGGAAACCCCCGGGGAGCCTATGATTTGCAAGAAGCTGCTGTTTTCTGGTTGGTAAGCCAGGAAGAACTGCATGTAGCCCATTTCTTAGTTCTGAGACTAACACCTGCATTGGCCATTTAGTTAGATGAATAAAAGGCAAAGCTCAGCCCGGCCGGCGTGGCTCAGTGGTTAAGCATCGACCTATGAACCAGGAGGTCATCATTCGATTCCCCGTCAGGGCACATGCCCAGGTTGCGGTCTCGATCCCCTGTAGGGGGTGTGCAGGAGGCAGCCCATCAATGATTCTCATCATTGATGTTTCTCCCTCCCTCCCTTCCTCTCTGAAATAAATAAAAATATATTAAAAGAAAAAATTACCTCCTTAGTGTCAATACACCTGATTTAGCTGCCTCGTGGTGTGTTTCTTTTTTGTAAATATCTTCTCTCCCCACCTAAAATTTAAGCTTTGGGAAGAAATTACGTGTTTTGCCTCTTTATATCCCCAACATGTAACATGTTACATATAGTCCATGTATGTAAGGAGAGCTCAACTCATAGGATATTGTCCCTACATAACCGTGAATAGCCACCTTTCACTTTCAGACGCATCCAAGTGGGGAGAATGCGTTTTCTGGTCTCCTGATAAATAAATGACTGTGAATGGTGATGGTGGTGGGAAAGTCCTTCATACTGTAATTTATTTTATTTTAATATTTTTAAATATATATGTTTATTGATTTCAGAGAGGAAGGAAGAGAGAGAGAGAGAAACATCAATGATGAGAGTGAATCATTGATTGCTGCCTCCTTCATGCCCCACACTGGGGATCAAGACCGAAACACGGGCATGTGCCCTGACTGGGAATTGAACCCTGACCTCCCGGTTCATTGGTCGATGCTCAACCACTCAGCCACGCCGGCCGGGCCATGCTGTATTTTATCTGTCTTCTTTTCCTTCCCTTCGTCAGTGTTACAGCCACATTTTTGATGTTTGTTTCTGAAAACAGAACAACCAGTCATTAGCGGCTCTTTCACATGGAAATGTAGAATTATAATTTTCGTTTCAAGTCCAGCAGCGTGTTCGGATGAGATAATCATCGCCTGAAAAGCTGTATGCAAAATATTGCTCTTCTCCTCTTGGCTCAGCTGAGAGAGACAGGGCAGGAGCTGGTTGGCACACAGCTGGCGGGGGATGGATCAACATTCTTCCATAGGCCCTGCAGGCCAGGCTGAGGGACCCCGCTCACTCCGCAGATGCCCTTCCATCCATGGGGCCACTCCAGGTGCAGCTGGCCGGGGAGGGACAGCGGGAGGTTGGCTCCAGGGTGTGTCCGGCCGTCTCTCGCCCAGTCCCGCCCCACCAGCCACCTTCTAATTAATTTCCTTTCAATGTGCACGAATCCGTGCACCAGGTCACTAGTAGGACTATATAAAACCCGGGTGCTTTTATTAGCTGTGACGGAAAGGAAAAGGAGAGGTATGCCAGTGTAGGAAATCCCGTCCTAAAAAAAGAAGTGGATGTCTTCATTTTGCCTCCCTGGCCTTGCCTCCGCTCCCAGCCAGCTCACCCACGTGGCTGGTCTCACTCGGCCACACCTTCAGGTTGGGCCCCTAAAGTATCCCTTTTTTTTAGAACAAAGGCCATGGAGCAGCTCAGTCTGAGAGAGAGGCTGGGCAGAGGGGCTTTGAATGCTATGATTCCAAGGGTGAAGTTCTCTGCCCTCAGATATATGTATAGTTGTGCAGTCATACTGCTTTCTCCATGGAGGCATTCATCTTTGAAATGCAGACATCCAGCCTGGCCGGCGGGGCTCAGTGGTTGAGCATCGACCTATGAACCAGGAGGTCAGTGTTCAATTCCCAGTCAGGGCACATGCCCGCGCTACGGGCTCGATCCCCAGTGTGGGGCCTTCAGGAGGCAGCCGATCAGTGATTCTCTCTCATTGATGTTTCTCTCTCTCTCCCCCAATCCCTTCCTCTCTGAAATCAGTAAAAGTATATTTATTCACTCACTGCAGCTAGAGCCTGGAGATGGGAGCGGAGGGAGGGAGCGAAAGGGGGGTGGTGAGACTGGGTCCCCCCCCCCCCCCATTGTGGCGGCGGGCTCCTAGTTTCTAAAGAAGCCTGTTTCTTTGGGTGTGGAAGCAACTTAAAGGATCTTGGTACTTTTTAAGGTGGCTTTCCAAAATGACGCTTGTTCATTACCTACAGTTTATCTGTAAAGCCTACACGAGGACCAGGACCAGCTATGTGATTTATGGGGTCTAACACAAAGTTTTCGCAGCTGCCACAGCTCAGTTCTCAGGGGTGAGGTTCCCCCTGCCACCCTCCTCGACCCCCCCCTGCCCCAGAGCAGCGAGACCATCTGGGAACTGGTTAGAAATGCCCAGTCTCAGGACTGGGCCCGTCTGCATTTTAACAAGCCCTCTGGGGGGTCTGTCTCATGCTCATGGGTCGCAATGACTAATGGACGGATTTCGGAATGGAAGCGATCTTGGGGTCATGTGGCCTCACCTTCTCCTAGGGCAGTGATGGCGAACCTATGACACGCGTGTCATCACTGACACGCGTAGCCATTTCTGATGACACGCGGCCGCATGCCGAGGATGAAACATTTGCTGCTCCTGAGGATGAAACATTTGTGACTAGAGTCTTGGAGTTAGTTTTTTCCTCAAAGTGACACACTACCCGAGTTATGCTCAGTTTTTTGGCGAAGTTTGACACACCAAGCTCAAAAGGTTGCCCATCACTGTCCCAGGGTGATGGAATGAAGGGCACGGCGAAGCAGAGAGGTCTCGAGCTCATGTTTACCTCTCTACTCATCCACAGAGCAATTTATGGGGCAGCAAATGGCCTATTTCCTCAGTTAATTACTCACAGTCACCTTCCCAGTAAGGCCAGCTCATATCCCAATTTTAAAGATGAAGAAATCAAAATGCCAAACGTGTTCAATGGTGGGACAAGTGGAGCTGGGATGAAAGCCCAGAGCTCCTCAATTCCCTCCCCTCCCCCCCCCCCCCCGTGGCCCTCTCCTCGGCCTCCAGGTAAACTATCCAGCCGACAGGTGCACTCAGCTGGTTTCACTCTCCACCAGCGTCCAAGTTCAGAGGGACCACACAGCCCAACCGTCCCGGGAAACGTTCCGTTCAAAGTGGCTCAGTTTAGCCCTGGCTGGTTTGGCTCAGTGGCTAGAGCATTGACCCTCGGACTGAAGGGTCCTGGGTTCGATTCCGGTCAAGGGTTGGAGGCTCGATCCCCAGCCCCGGTTGGGGCACGTGCAGGAGGCAACCAATCGATGTGTCTCCCTCACATCAATGTTTCTCTCTCTCCCTCTCCCTTCCACTCTCTCTAAAAATCAATGGAAACATATCCTCGGGTGAGGATGAAGAAAAAAAGTGGCTCAGTGTGGTGTATTGACAGGGACTGAGGGAGCGTTTGAGGAGAAGCTGGACTCAGAGGTGAAGCTGGGTCCCAGCTCGGCCTTGGACTTGGGGTGTACTGTCCCCGTCTGAGCGGCGGGCATGAGAACGGGGGGCCTGCGCACTCCTAGGTCCCCCGTGAGCCTGTGACCACCTCCCTGTATCCTCAGGTCTGCCCCTTGCATTCCTGTCACTAAGTCACTTTGAAAGCCTTGGCCCCGGCTCCTCATTTTTTCCATTCGGAGGCCAAGGCTATTTGTAGTCGCTCCACCTGTCACCATGCGTGTTGGGCTGCAAAGGGCGAGTGCGGCTTCATGGCGAGCGTGGTCCTCGTTCCAGCCCCTTTAGGACACCCCGCTTTCTTGGAATGTCCACATTGGGGACCCTTTCAGAATCCTCACAGCTCTTCGTCCACGCCGTGTCCCCGGGTAACTAATACATAGTGAGTTAGATACACATTGAGTTCGTTTCTTTTGGCGCCTGAATTCATCCTCACTTGTAAAAGAGGAATCGTTGCTAATTTGTTAATTGCAAAATATGCTGGTGATTAAAGAAGTTACTGCATGAGTCTAAGGCTCATACTCTAAGCGATACAAACGTTCTAAAAGGATCATTACAGCCTGCCTGGTGTGGCTCAGTGGTTGAGTGTCGACCTATGAACCAGGAGGTCACGGTTGGAACTCGATCCCCAGTGGGGAGGGGGGGCGAAGGGGGACGTGCAGGAGGCTGCCAATCAATGATTCTCTCTCATCATTGATGTTTCTCTCTCTCTCTCTCTCTCTCTCTCTCTCTCTCTCTCTTCCCTGCCTCTCTAAAATCAACAAGAATACATTTAGAAAAAGAAAATAGAGAGATGCAAATAAGCGTATGAAAGATGCTCTACATCCATGTCGTCAGGGAATTGCAAATTAAAACAGCAACGAGGCGCCTGTTAGAATGGCTGCATCCCACCTGCTGACCCTTTCCTTCTGCTTGAAGGCTTTCTTTTACCCTTTCTTGCTGGTGAAAAACTCCTCCAGGTGTTATGAGTCTGAAAAAGTACCTGCCTTCATTCTGTGCTACTTTTAAGATTTTCCCTTTATCATTGATTTTGAGCAACTGGATAGAGTTTTCTTCATGTTGCTTGTGCTTCAGGTTCACTGATTATCTTGGATCGATGAGTTTATAGTTTTTGTCAAGTTCAGGAAATTTTCAGCAATTATTTCTTCAAATGTTTTTTCTGTTCCCTCCCTCAGCCTTCTTCTTGAGGGATTAGTCACTTGCATATTACGTTGCTGGATGTCCCACCATTCACTAATATTCTGCTTTTGTTTTGTTTGTGTGTTTTTTTAATTCTTTTTTCTTTGCTGTTATACATTTTAATGATTTCTCTTGATAAGTCTTCAAGTTCACCAGTCTTACTGATGACCGCTTTTTGTTGTTGTTGTTAATCCTCATCCAAGGATATTTTTTTCTTTGATTTTTACAGAGAGTGGGAGAGACACAGAGAGAGAAACTTCAATGTGAGAGAGACACATTGATTGGTTGCCTCCCACACGTGCCCTGACCAGGGCCGAGGATCAAGCCTGCAACGGAGGCACATGTCCTTGATGGAAAATGAACCCAAGACCCTTCAGTCCTTGGACGAAGCTCTTTCCCTGGGGTTCGCTGTTATGAACAATTCCCTGGGGTTCGCTGTTATGAACAATTCGGAGTTTTTTCTTCTAAATACAAACATTTGAAAGACATATGGCATTTTCTCCCACAAAAGAAATACCCTTTGCAAGCATGTTACGTTAAAAAAGGAAGTTGCATACTAATTCAGATAGTTTAGTTCTAAATTTTTTAAAAATAGTTCTTATTATGTGTGACTATGCACACAAAAATTCTGAAAGCATTCACAAAAATCTGTCAACACTAATTGCCTGCAGGGTTAAAGAAAGTATGACATTTACAAATGTACATTTATAACAAACGAGTTGAAATACCTTCAAGCGGTTGAATAGGCAACCTACCTGTCCTTTTTCACTGTCTTAAGGGACTCTGAACCCGCCATCAACATCCTCAATAGGAGAGAGAGAGTGGGCAGATGAGAATGAGAATGAGTGTTGAAGGTGTCAAAGATTTCATGTTGTTTTAAGTTGGTTCTGTGTTAATCGACCTTCTAACTGACAGCAAGTTCAATGGGAGCCAACTGTAGGCGGACAAAACGTGGAATGCAACGTTAAACTGGATTAACAGATAAGATTTCTTGCCTTGATGATCTATTGTTCTCAACCTGGCGAGAACACCCCTGCAGTCATAGAGGCTCTCCTTTATCATAAACATAACATGTACTGACTGGGAAAAACAAATAGCACAAAACCGCAGGAAATAAATAGTTGAAAGTTCCCCATCTTTCCACCCCTCCGTTCCCCATGGTTCACTGTTATGAACACGTTGCGGTGTTTTCTTCTAAATACAAACATTTTAGAGACCTATGTAATTTTCTTCCACAAAAGAAGTCACCTTTGCAACGTGCTTTTCATGTCTAAATCATGACGTACAAGTTTAGAGATGTTCCATCTCTTCCTTTGTCAGCCTCCTCCACACGAACATCTGTCCCTATCTGTTGGGTAGATTCATAAAAACGGAATTTCTGGGTCGAATTTACAATTCTTTTTTTAAATATATTTTATTGATTTTTTTACAGAGAGGAAGGGAGAGGGATAGAGAGTTAGAAACATCAATCAGCTGCCTCCTGCACACCTCCCACTGGGAATGTGCCCACATCCAAGGTACATGCCCTTGACCGGAATCGAACCTGGCACCTTTCAGTCCTCAGGCCGACGCTCTATCCACTGAGCCAAACCCGTTAGGGCCGATTTACAATTCTTGATAGGGTCGATTAACACAGAACCAGAAAGCACAAATCTTTTCCAAAAAGATTGCATTGGAATGACATTTTAGAAAGATTATAGAGAAACATGCAGAAGTGTGTCCAGAAAAAAACATTAAGAAAGTAAAAAGACCGACCTGTTGAATATATAGGTTTTGTAATGACCCACTTTGTATTTGAGCTGTGTGACTTTGGATGGGTTATATAATCTCTTCAAGTCTTGAAAATCTTTCATTTATCTCCCACCCCATAGGAAGGCACATCTGGTGCCTTTTTTTCCCATCTCATCTGAAACTTGAAGTTTCTGCAGTTAAATTTGATGACTAAGACGAACAGATCTTGTAATTGTTGGTCAAGTTTCTCACCGTCAAATTTTACTGATAAACTTGTTTAGAGAGTATGATTTCAACCCAAAACATAAATTTTAAATTTAAATCCCAAGCACATTAGCCAGTCGCTGTTTTCAGGGATACTTATTCCTTCAACGAAGATTTGAGCACCCAGTATGAAACAGGCACAGTTTTAATTGCTGGAAATTCTAGCTGTGAACAGGACAAAATCCGGCTCTTGTGGAGTTCCCATTCTAGCACAAATGCACTATTAACTTAATGCAACATATTTGCTAATTTGCCAAAGACTTTTTGCAGAAAGCTTGAAACACTAAAACGAAGGAATGTAAAAATTCTAAGGAACAATCATGATAAACCCAGGCACACTTTCAGCTTGAAACACGTCGACACATTAGTAACCCCGAACCACAGTTGTGTAGCATCTGTGAGCAACTTTCATTCAATCTGGACACATGCTTCAGGAAGTAAGAGCCCAGCCTCTGAGCTCACCTCTGTATCTCCAGTGCCTAACGCAGTGTTTAGGTTACAACAGGCTCATCATAAATGTGATGAAAAATTTCAAATTGCTTGTCCCAAGTGACCTATTCTTGGTTCCTGCAGGGAAGAGCTAGCCAACGCTGTGGGGATGAAAAGACTTAAGTGGACACCTCAGGGCGAGGTGGACATGTAACGGGAAGCTGGCTGCTGGTCCTCCATCGTCGGTTCTTTTATGTGGATGAAGGGCAGGTGAGGGCTGACCCTTTTTGCTATGGTTTGGGTTCCTGACATTTTAATATGGTGGGTCCAAGTCCCTTGCCTCGATTTCCCCAGGTGGGGACGTAGAGGAGAGGGAGAGGAGAGAATTCTGTAGCTCTGAAACGTTACTTTTTAGGGGTGTGTGTGTGACGTGTGTGATAGCTAGCTAGTGAATGTGTTCAACTATACGGGAAAACGTGAATACGCACACGATGTATGGAAAACGTTGGGGGTGGTCAGGGACCCAGGCTGTGGGGGATCCTCCTGGCCCATGTATACCCACTCATCAGGGTGCTCCCCCAGGCGCCCGCGGGTCCAGCTGCAGGAGCCAGACGGAGAGATGGGCGCGGTGGGAGCGGGGTCCCCGAGCCGCCAGGCGTGCCTTCACATCGCACACCCTCCCAGCTCCAGCTGCGATGGGGGTAGTGGGCGCGGACCGGCAGGGTTGTAGGCGTGGATGGGCGGGGCGTAAGCGCGGATGGGCGGGGGGTAGGTAGGGAGTGGGCGGGGCAAGAACGCGGATAGGCGGGGAGTAAACAGGGAGTGGGCGGGGCGAGGGCGCGGAGGGGCCGGGAGTGGGCGGGGCGTAGGCGCGGTGGGCGGGGGTAGGCAGGGAGTGGGCGGGGCGAGGGCGCGGATGGGCGGGGCGTGGGCGGGGCTCGAGGCCACGTGACGCGGCGCGGGTATTAAGCGGTGCTGAGCGGCTGGCCACCGAGCAGGTGCTTCGCCCCGACCCAGCGCCCGCCCGCCCGCCTCCACGAGCAGCCGCGCCGCCGCCCGCGCCCACCGCGTCTCAGCGCCTCCGCCGCCGCCTGTTAGTCAGTCCAAGTCCGCCCGCAGCCCCCGACACCCGGCGCCATGAACCAGATCGAGCCCGGCGTGCAGTACAACTACGTGTACGATGAGGACGAGTACATGATCCAGGAGGAGGAGTGGGACCGCGACCTGCTGCTGGACCCCGCCTGGGAGAAGCAGCAGAGGAAGGTCAGCCGGCGTGCCGTGTCCCCCCGCGTGTCCGTGTCCCCCCACGTGTCTGTGCCCCACGTGCCGTGTTCGCCCCCTCGGGCGCCGGCCGTGGGACGAGCTGTCCGGGTCCTCGCCGCCGGGCGCCGGGTTAGAGGGGTCACGTCCGGGGACAGGCATGAAGCCAGGTGTCGTGGGCGCGCGCGTGTGAGCGACACGAGAGGACAAAGCGAACGGTGTTCAGTGTTTCTGTCCGACTTCCATTAGACCAGACCCTGAGCCCGTGACCTTGGCTGGCCGCGGAGTTACGCCTCCTGGCCCCCCGCTGTGCGCACAGGGCTGCCCCCAAACAGTCACTGAAAGCCCTTCCCCGAGTGTCCCGGGCTCCTTAGAGGGGGTGCTGTCTGAACCCTGGACATTCACGATAAAGCCATGGTTATTCACACTCTATTTATGGGTCCCTGAGGTCAGTGCCCGGGCGAGGGGCTGAGCCAGCCCTCAACGCCCCATGCCATCCCGGTTGGCACTCCCGGGGGCCCAGTGGAACATTCCCCTCTTCAGGGTTTCTTCCTGATCCCTTGGCTGGAACAAGCAGGGATGCTCACCAGGAAGATAATCCCCCTCCTGCTTGGCTGGCACGGAGCGGGGCCGGTCAGGCTGCCAGCACAGACCTGCTAACCCAGCCTACGGTGACCTGCCTCGGCCAAGCCAAGCGCCCTGTGGGGTCGGGGTGGAGCCACGTGGATTTTCCTTCTTAGGTCCTGTTGCTAAGTGGATGACCTTTGTTGACCACATGTGTGCATGAAAGTGTGTGCATGGGAACTGCCACGGCTGACACTGTGCGTGATCACACCGTAGTTCACGCGAATTAGTATGTGATTGGAAGACACATCCCAACCAAATGTTAGCTGGAAGGAGAGAGGTCTCATATTTGGATAATTATTAAATAACCAAGCAGGATTTCTGTTTTATTGTCCACCGAATCTCTTAAAATACCATTTATTATTATTATTATTATTATTATTATTATTATTATTATTTTTTACAGCTCTAATTTAGCTACATTTCATTTCCCACCTTAGTTCCTAAGACTTCCAACCATCCCCATCTTCTAGGAAACAAGAGAATGGAAGTCACAAGTAGAGGTTGAATCTATAAAGGAAAATAAAAATCTCAAACCTTCCACGGTCTTTAATGACTTATTGCAAGGGAGATGTGTGGGCTGAGGATTATTAATGTGTCATTTGGACGAGCTGATGTGTCACCGATCAGCAAGATGTGAAAAAGTGACTTTCATTCCTAGCAGTGAGAGTTTCTTTAAAAAATTTTTTTTCTTACAATTTTGATAGTTACATTTTTTATGGGTTAGAAAAAAAACCCTTCTGTCTTTGTTTCAAAGATTGCTTTGACCAGTATAATAGCTAAGGAATTGGACAGATAGTCTGGGTTCTGTGGTCATTGCCCATCACTTTTTGGAATAGACCAGTGGTCGGCAAACTCATTAGTCAACAGAGCCAAATATTAACAGTACAGCAATTGAAATTTCTTTGGAGAGCCAAATTTTTTAAACTTAAACTTCTTCTAACGCCACTTCTTCAAAATAGACTTGCCCAGGCCATGATATTTTGTGGAAGAGCCACACTCAAGGGGCCAAAGAGCCGCAGGTGGCTCGCGAGCCGCAGTTTGCCGACCACTGGTGGCAATAGACTAATCACAGTGGCTTCTGTTGGTTATAAGTATGGTACAGTCATAGAATAGAGCTAATGTCCCTTCCCAAAGATCACATTGACATACGTCTTCTGCCATATTTAATTTTTAAAAATATATTCACAATATTTTTGGATATAAGGGCTTTGCAATTTTTTTTTAGGTGTTGGTTTCCTGTGTTACTATTATGATTGCCTAGCACTTGACGTATATTATTAAGAAACGATGATACTTCCTGATCCCGATTCCAGGTCATGCTAACACGTTAAAAAACGAGGCTTTATTTTGTTTCGTAAGATAGGCTGCGTGTTGTGGACTCTGGGGGGAAACCTCAGGACACAGGCCCGAGCAGCTCCGGCAGGTCCTCTGCTTCCACTTTTGGTAGAAACGCCTCGGGTCCCGGAGATAATACGGACCCGCCAGGGCCGCGCAGCCCAGCCCCGGCCTCTATTTCTGTCCGATGAGACACACTGCTGGAACAGGGCGAGGGCAAGATGCCTTTGCTTCTATTGTGGGCCACCTTCTCCACACTTGCCATGTCAGTGATATGCTGGGTATGAGATCTGTCAACAGATGCTGGTAGCACATGATGACGTCCGCAGGCCTAGGACGGACGCGGCGCCTAATTATAGCCAAGTGCAGAGTCTCGGGCTGTGGCCACCCTTGCTGCGGAAGGACTTAGTGAAAGTGTAGCACTCTTATTTTTTTTAATGAGAAATTAAAATATGTATATATATATATATTTTTCTTGATTACAGAGAGGAAGGGAGAGGGAGAGAGAGAGAAACATCAATGATGAGAGCGAATCATGGAACGGTGCCTCCTGCACGCCCCCCACTGGGGATGGAGTCTGAAACCCAGGCATGTGCCCTGACCGGGAATCGAACCATGACCTCCTGGTTCATAGGTCAACGCTCAACGACTGAGCCACGCTGGCCGGTCGAGAGATTTTTTTAAAAAATTGTGGTAAAGCCGAAGCCGGTTTGGCTCAGTGGATAGAGCGTCGGTCTGAGGACTGGGGGGTCCCGGGTTCGGTTCCAGTCAAGGGCATGTACATTGGTTGCGGGCACATCCCCGGTGGGGGGGTGTGCAGGAAGCAGCTAGTCGATGTTTCTCTCTCATCGATGTTTCTAGCTCTTTATCCCTCTCTCTTCCTCTCTGTAAAAAATCAATAAAATATATTTAAAAAATTGTGGTAAATTCACACAACAAAATTTACCATCTTAACCATTTCCAAGTGCACAGTTCACTCGTATTAAGCACATTCACTTGGTTGTGTAACCGCTTCCCAAACTCGGTTTATCTTGCTAAACTCAACTCTGTACCCGCGAGCCCGTAGCTTTCCATTCTCCCCGCCCCCAGCTCTGGCAGCCACCATTGGGCTTCCTGTGGCAATGACTGAGCCCCTCCAGGTGTGCCCTGTAAGTGGGGCCTGGCAGTATTTAACCTGTTGTGACTGGCTTACTTGACTGAGCAGAATGTTTTCAAAGTTCACCCACGTCGTGGCGTGTGTGAGAATTTCCTTCCATTTAAGGCTGGATAATAGTCCATGATGTGGAGAGACCACATTCTGTTTATCCTTTTGTCTGTGGAGGGGCGCCTGGGTTGCTCCCATTCTTTGGCTGTCATGAATACATAATGCGGTGGTGGACGTGGGTGTGCAAGCATCTCTTTATGACTCTGCTTTCAATTTTGTTGGTTTCACACCCAGAAGTGCCATTTCTGGGTCCCGTGGTCATTGTTTTCAACTCTTTGAAGAAGTGGAGTCCCTTTTCCCAAAGTGGGGCATGCGGACGATGTTGCATTTGTCATGAGGAGGTGCAGGCGTTCCCCAGCACTCCCCTTCTCTCTCAGGGTTGTTTAGCAACCAGGGGCAGGAATATTTGTATTCACATCAATTAAGCTCTTTGCATGGGACTTTAGAAGCTTCCAGAGCTTCGGTGTTGAGAAGCAAGCTTGCCCTGGAACCTGAGGACCGCATTCAGCCCCTCATCGCTCTGAAGCCTGATCCCGAGGTGGCTGGTCAGGACAGCAATGCCGAGTATGTGCGCTATCTTCCCACGCAGGGCGCTGTCCCCGCTCCGGAGGCTGGCGCAGACCTTTTAAGGAAGTGGCTCATGTTTCCATACATGAAGGGGGCCTTGCATTCTTCATAGGTGGATGCTAGAGGATGGGTCAGCGCCTCTGCCCGTTGTAGGAAGCATGAGAGTCCTTCATGTGTTCCACATTCAGAATTCTGATCGGCTTTCATCATTCCTAAAGAAACTGAAGTTCAGCATACCCACCATTTAAAAATATATTTTTATTGATTTCAGAGAGGAAGGGAGAGGGAGAGAGAGAGAGAGAAACATCAATGATGAGAGAGAATCATCAATGGGCTGCCTCCTGCACGCCCCCCACTGGGGATCGATCCCACAACCTGGGCATGTGCCCTTGACTGGAATTGAACCTGGGACCCTTCAGTCTGTAGGCTGATGATCTAGCCCCTGAGCCAAACCAGCTAGGGCAATAATGTGTTTATGTAACCAGTTAGCATGCTCAAAGCACCCTCACCTCACATCCATTATTTCACGGGACCCCCTCCCAAAGGGATGAGGGAAGCAGCTGTGTCTGCTACTCAAGGTATGATGGAGGGGTGCGGGGGAGGGGTGCGAAGAGGAGATAGGCTCCACTGAAGCTAAAGATGCAGCTTCAGTCCACTGGCGTGGCTCAGTGGTTGAACATTGACTTATAAACCAGGAGGTCATTGACTTATAAACCAGGAGGTTCGATTCCTGGTCAGGGCACATGCCCAGGTTGCAGGCTTGATCCTCAGTAGAGGGTGTGCAGGAGGCAGCCAATCAATGATTCTCTCTTTTCATTGATGTTTCTCTCTCTCTCTCTTCCTCTCCAAAATCAATAAAAATACATTAAAAAAAAAAAAAAGATGCAGCTTCAAGTTTGAGAGAAAATGGATGGGTAAGTGGGCCAGGATATAGGGGTCCAGGATGGCGGAGCGAGTGTGGGCCTCCCTGTTCAAGCAGAGCAGAACTCTGCAGGTTTTGAGCTCCGAAGAGCCGCGTCCCTGCGGTACCCGTATGGTTTGCAGAAGAGATCGGAGTGGGTGAGGGCCCCTGCTGGGGGCCCCAAGCACACAGGCCCGAGGCTGTGGAGGAGGCCGTGAGGAAGTCACCCATTTGAGAGTGATCAGGAGGGATTAGGAACCGTATTAAATAAGCCGGTGTTGTTCCAGGGCCGGCGGTGGTATAAACCCAATTAAGCAGATATGATCTCACCCTTCGGGCGCCTGGACTTCAAGCTCAAGACAGCGGCATTGACAAGTAAAGACAGCTAATGAGGAGAGACTGTTTGAGCACCGGAGACAGTGTCCGGATGGAGAGCTAGGTATTATTTTTAAATTATATTTTATTGATTTAAGAGAGGAAAGGAGAGGGAGAGAGAGAGAGACAAAGAGAGAGAGAGAGAGCAACATCAGTGATGAGAGAGAATCATTGATTGGCTGCCTTCTGCACGCCCCCTACTGGGGACTGAGCCAACAACCCAGGCATGTGCCCTGACTGGGAATCAAACCATGACCTCCTGGTTCATAGATGGATGATCAACCATTGAGCCACACTGGCCCAGCGAGAGCTAGGTATTTCCGGGATGTGTTACCAGGTGCAGGGCAGTGACCTATAGTGCTGAGGGGCACATCTTGTGTCCACTTGGCCATGGCGTGAAGGAGGGCTGGGGTCTCAGGTAGCCCTCAATGTCCAGAGGAAGTTAGGGAGGGCAGGCAGGTAGAGGCTTGCTATGGCCGTCACAGGTGCAGGAGTTCTAGGACGGAGAGTCGCCCTTTGACTATCACCCGCTCCTGGGGACTGCTCTACCCCTACGCCGCCTTTAGCAAGGAAGGAACTCGAACCCAAAGTGAGATGTTCCTTGAGTGTGGGGTGAGGGAGGAATAGAACCCTTAGCTGGAAACCTGGTGAACGCAGCTTCGGAAACTGTCAGAAGGCACTGCCGTGGCGCAGCTGGGACACCCACAGAAACGGGAGCTGGAGGGGGTGGGCGCTGCCGTGCTGAGCAGAGGAGTGGATGCAGAGAGCGCTGGAGCACAGTCTGGACTGTACCCGTCTCCCTGGGAACAGCACCGATTCTTCCAGAAAGAACACAGAGCAGAGATGAGGTAAAGTGGGCTAGCTGCGGTGCTTGACACCTCCCCAGGGAAGGAGCATCATGGGACAAGAGACTGGTCTCTCTACAGATGTCGGGGAACATGTTTTGCACACACATGTATCTGTGTGAGTCCACACACACACACACACACACACACACCTTCCCTCCCCAGTTTTCTAGATCAGAAACTAGGGATAGTTTCACCTATTTTTTTTTTTTTTTTTTGAGAGGAAGGGAGAGGGAGAGAGAGAAACATCCATGATGAGAGAGAACCATGGATCGGCTGCCTCCTGCATGCCCCACACTAGGGATCCTGCCCGCAACCCGGGCATGTGCCCTGACCAGGAATTGAACCGTGACCTCCTGGTTCATAGGTCGATGCTCTGTCATGGAGCCACACTGGCCAGGTGAAACATGCCTCTAGTAGATGACTTGGAACCACTGAGCTGTCAGGATGTGTTTGCTTTTCTTCCTGGAGAAATATCCCCTGCCTGTTCCACCGGTGCTCGCCCGTCAGCCTGAATGTGGGGTTTGAATGGGTTTACGTGCTGGAACAGCACCCCGGGGTCTTGGCCCCGTGGAACATGGGGTATCTGTTAGTTCCTGAGATAAGTTATGCTTCCACCGGAAGTTAAAAGCTGCAGGAAATGATTGACGGTTAGTGCTCAGGTCTGTGACGTGAATCCTCCTGCACCTGGAATGGCCATTGCTAGCTTTCCTGAGCAAGACCATTGACAATGTGTCAGGATATGGACAAAAGTTAGGTTTGTTTCATCTTCACGAGCTGAATGGAGAATGTAACCCCTAGATAGGTTTCTTTTTTTTCCTATTTTACCATTTATAAAAATTAAAGGCATGGACTACTTTATTATTATTGTCCTTTAAGTGTTTTGTTGTAAGGTTTTCGAAAATATCCCTTCTCTGTATTTTGGGTGTTGGGGAGAACCAGGCACGGAGGTGGGAAGGGACAGATCCAGCTTGCTTGATGGAGTCTAAGACTGAGGCGCGGATGGGCAATGCGTAAGGGCAGAGGCCCCTAGCCATGGTCAGCTACACACAGAAGCAGCAGTAAGGAGATCGCCGATATTTAAAGGTGACCTTTCCAAGACAGTAACCCCTAACTGCCCTCCCCTGCCGGCCCAATTGCCCCTAACTGCCCTCCCCTGCCAGCCTGGTCACCCAAAACTGCCCTCCCCTGCAGGTCTGGTCCCCTGCAACTGCCCTCCCTTGTAGGCCTGGTCCCTCCCAACTGGAATTAGGTAACTAATTCCCCCACGCAGGTAACTAATTCCAGGATGTCAGGCAAACAGGAGGAGAAGAATTGTGGGAAGAAAGCACTTTTGTCTAAGAAAGCAGAAGGGACGCCCTTAGCATCCTGTGAATGTGGATGGTTTAGCTCTCTCTGCCCACGTGTGAAGTCAGCCCTGACGGGATGTATTCTCTCCTCCTGCAAACTGATCTGATAAATTGACCCTGTGACCTCCTCCAGGCCTATTGGTCTGGTCCTCTCTTTGCTCCTGTGACCATTGCTTTTCCTGCTTTGAGTGGGGAGCTCAAAGCTGGAGTCCCTTCTTGTCACAGATGACCAGGGATGAGCAAAGAACGTGGGCTCACAAATTGTATGCACGCTTCCCAGCTACTGTTTACAGACATGTTTTGAAATGATCGCAGAAGTCATAGGTGTTCACTATAGAAAACGCAGATCCTAGAGAAAAGTAGTCCTGGCGTTTTGCCACATTGCCTACCAGGTCACTTTGTGCTACAATATAAACGCCTATATTTATGGGTTTTATACTATCCTATATAATCCTATATAATAAAAGCCTAATATGCAAATCGACCAAATGGCGGAACTACCGGCAGAACGACCGGTCGCTATGACAGGCACGGACCACCGGGGGGCAGACCCTCAACGCAGGAGCTGCCCCCAGCCTGCAGGCCCCAGGCCAGCCAAGGTGGGTGCCAGCAGGGGCCCCGTGCACCGGGCCTCTAGTAATATACGAATAATCGTCTGAAATGGCTCAGGATACGGACGCTTTAGTATATATTTTTGTCAACAGCCTCATTCAGCATGAGCCCCAGGGAAGAGCTTGATGGAGGAGATCTCAGTCTGGGACCCTCCCGTGTGAGTGGGTAGGAGCTTTGGCGAGGCCTGGCTTCCCTGATTGTACAAATCCTCTGTCACCCAGAGCTCTTCCCATATGTTGAGGACACCTGTAGGCGCACCTGCTGGGGGCTGTTGCTGGCTTAGAACTGTGTTCTCTGGCCCTAGCTCGTTTGGCTCAGTGGATAGAGCTTCGGCCTGCGGACCAAAGGGTCTCGGGTTCGATTCCTGTCAAGGGCACGTACCTTGGTTGCAGGCTCCTTCCCAGCCCGGGCCCTGTTTGGGGCTCGTGCAGGAGGCAACCAATTGATGTGTTTCTCTCACATCGATGTTTCTCTCTCTCTTTCCCTCTCTCGTCCACTTTCCCTAAAAATCAATGGGGAAATATCCTCGGGTGAGGATTTAAAAAAAAAGAAGAAGAAGAAGAAGAACTGTGTACTCTGTCCGTAACACGGGGCCGGAGAAAGGGGCGTGGAGCTGAAAGCTGTTTTGTTGTTAATGATGCTTAATCCCTGTGTGTAGGCTGCCATGTATTTGGGTCCCTGAAAATAGTAACAGGATGATGAACTTGAATTAAAGAATACTTAGTTTACTGTCTGTGTAGTACTAGCGTCTTCCCCAGTTGCGGGGCTGGGCTGGTCTGGGGCTGGGGAGACATCCGTGTGCCTTTCTTTAAGCTTGATTTCATCCTCAAGAAGAGGATGAGCCCAGCCGGTGTGGCTCAGTGGATGAGCATCGACCCATGAACCAGGAGGTCACGGTTCCATTCCCAATCAGGGCACATGCCCGGGTTGCGGGCTCCATCCCCAGTCTGGGGTGTGCAGGAGACAGGCAATCAATGATTCTCTCTCATCTTTAATGTTTCTATCTCTCTCTTCCTCTCTGAAATCAATAAAATAAAGTAATTTTTTTTTTTAAAGAAGAGACTGGTGAAAGCCCAATGAATGTTGCCACTGCCTAAAACCGAGCCACAGTTGGGCCTGCCAGTCACAGAACCACTTCGTGCACATAATTACCGGGGCTCCAAGGGAACAAGTTATTTTGGGAAGCTCGGCTCAGGATCGGTCGTATGCACGGCTGTTTGCGGGGAGGCTTAAAGGCTTGCTTACCAGAAAGTCCTCACAGGAATTCTCCACGCCGGTTGCCAGCGTGGGGGAGGCAGGTGTGACCCCACAGAGCTGGCCCGTGGCTACGTCGGGCGCCTGGCCGCGGGGTGCCACAGAGCTCAGAGGACCAGGCTCCAAGGGCTTTCATGTGGCTCTTAGGCTTCCCGTTATTTTATTTTATTTTTCACCTTTTAGAGCAAAAATGACTTCGACTGGTTCTGAAGATGCTTGATTGGTTAGTTTAACATATGCCTCCAGCCTTAAAATAGTTTGCGAGGAATCTGCCTATTTCTAATCTTAACTCTTTTTTTCCCCCATTTAATAGTTAAAATGGAGAGTTTCATCAAGATCATGAACTGTTCTTTAGAAGAGAATGCTGTTATCTTTTTTAAAAATATATTTTTTTGTTGATTTCACAGACGGGGGAGAGAGAGAGAGAGGGAGGGAGAGAGAGAAAGAAAGAGAGAGAGAGGTCAATGATGATTGAGTATAATTGATTGGCAGCCTCCTGTGCACCCCACACTGGGGTTCGAGTCCACAACCCGGGCATGTGCCCTGACTGGGAATCGAACTGTGAACTCCTGGTTCATAGGTCGACACTCAACCACTGAGCCATGCCGGCCAGGCTGTTGAACATATTTTTTATAATTAAGATTTTGTTTCAAGAATTTCACAACACCCCTTGGAATTAAGGTAGAGATCGCCTGGGTTGCAAACTAGCCTGAGATGTCAGTGGCTCACTGAAATATCCCATGTCCTTGTTGCCTGGCCTCGCTCTACCCCGCGGGTTACTGAGATGTCAGGATGAGTAATTGCAGCTGAAAAGTAAGAATTAGGAGGATGAGCTGGCCTGGGTGGCTTGCTGGTTGAGCGTCAACTTATGAACCAGGAGGTCACGGTTCAATTCCTGGTCAGGGCACATGCCCGGGTTGCAGACTCGATCCCCAGAAGAGGGTGTGCAGGAGGCAGCCGATCCATGATTCTCTCTCATCATTGATGTTTCTCTCTCTCCCTCTTCCTCTCCCTTTCTCTCTGAAATAAATTTAAAAAAATATTAAAAAGAATTAGGAGGATGAGTAATAAGGACTCCTGAGAGTGGTAATGAAATGATTGTAGAATATTTTCTTGAGCAGGGAGGAGGACATGAACAGATGGCAATACACTAGCTTCTAGATCAATGTAGGATCTTTATGAAACCGCGAGCAATTCTAAATAATTCAACCCAAACGCAGTATTATTTATGGAGACCCATGTAAGAGGGAACATGGGGACACATGTGGGATCTTAGACGAAGCGTTTGCCATGGAAAAGGAATGCGGTAAGCCGAGACCGAAGACAGTTGTCATTTCCACAGGACGAGAGGGCATACTGTAACTTAAGATCCACTAGCGATAGACTCCGGTTAGTTCTGTGTATCATTCTCGTGTACCGATTACTATGTGTCTTCATCAAAATCGATAAAATTAGACTGGAATAGTAAACATTTTAGCTTATTTGAATCTTGGGCCTCTTTTTATTTTTTATTTTTATTTATTTATTTTTTTACAGAGAGGAAGAGAGAGGGATAGAGAGTTAGAAACATCGATGAGAGAGAAACATCGATCAGCTGCCTCTTGCACACCCCCTACTGGGGATGTGCCCGCAACCAAGGTACATGCCCTTGACCGGAATTGAACCCAGGACCCTTGAGTCCGCAGGCCGACGCTCTATCCACTGAGCCAAACCGGTTTCGGCTTGGGCCTCTTTTTAGAACAAGGACTCTAAACCTGTGCCATGTTTCTCTCTCATCTGCACGCCTGTGCTTAATAAAGTGAGTTATGTTACGAGCGGGGGAAGATAATTCTTTAAGGTAAAATCATGACATAAATATGAAAAACAGACATGGGTAATACATTTTCTTAGTTCAAAATTCAAGTGGGCCTAGCTGGTGTGGCTCAGTGGTTGAGCGTCAACCTATGAACCAGGAGGTCACGGTTCAATTCCCTGTCAGGGCACATGCTCTGGTTGCAGGTTCGATCCCCAATAGGGGGCGTGCAGGAGGCAGCAGATCCATGATTCTCATCATTGATGTGTCTCTCTCTCTCCCCCTATCTAAATCTATCTATCTATCTATCTATCTATCTATCTATCTATCTATCTACATACTTACCTACCTACCTACCTATTTATATACTAGAGGCCCGATGTATGCAATTCGTGCAAGAATAGGCCTTCCTTCCCCCTGGCTGCCGGCACCAGCTTCCCTCTGGCACCTGGGACCCAGGCTTCCCTCGCAGCCCCAGCTTCGTCTGGAAGGTCGTCCGGAAGGATAAAAAGTCTAATTAGCATATTACCCTTTTATTATTATAGAATATATATACATATATATGTATATATGTATGTGTATGTGTGTGTGTGTGTGTGTGTGTGTGTGTGTGTGTGTGTGTGTATCCTCATTAGCCGTTTCCTCTTTCCAAAACCCACAGCTTCAATCTGCTCCACCGTTTCTGGGATTTAGGGATTAGATGCCACATATCCAAGAGGCTATTCCTTAAACCAGAGTGAGTCTGGGCTACGTTTGGCTTTGTTAAAAACCCCAAGAAGCATTTTTTCCCCTCCTGTTAGCCAGCCTCAGAATTTTACTTTCCTTTATGTTTTCCAAACAGCTCGGGAACTAAATGGCGTTGGTCCATGAGCCCGGCGGTCAGAGCCTAAAATTCCTGGCGTGGCATTTCTGAGTAAAAACAGGCCCGAGAGGGCCTCGCCTCCAGCTGCCTTTAACCTGCTCACCTACAGTCTCATCCCGGAGCCCCGTCCTATTTTTAGATGCCCTCAGCCTCGAGGTTGCCTTTCCTTTTTCACAAGGTTGCGCTTTTTTTGGCAAGATAACCGAGAGAGTCCTTTGGAACATTTAAGGCTTCTGTAGTTAAGGTTGACATGGTAATAATCCTTTTTAAAAGCCTGAAACTTGAGCAGATGCAGATTTTTAGCTCCTCCATCTTTTTTTTCTTTTTTCAATTTGAAACATCTGATTGGCCCGGCCGGTGTGGCTCAGTGGTTGAGTGTCCATCCAGGAACCAAGAGGTCACTGGTTTGATTCCCGTTCAGGGCACATGTCCGGGTTGTGGGCTCGATCTCCAGTAGGGGGCATGCAGGAGGCAGTGGATTGATTATGTCTTTCTCATTAATGTTTCTATCCCTATATCCCTCTCCCTTCCTCTCTAAAATCAGTAAGAACATACTTAAAAAAATAAAAATAAATAAAAAATCTGATTGATGCCTGTCCGGTATAGCTCAGTGGTTGAGCATCAACCCAGGAACCAAGAGGTCGCAGGTTCAATTCCAGGTCAGGGCACATGCCCAGGTTGTGGGCTCGAACCCCCATCCCCAGTGGGGGCACGTGCAGGAGGCAGCCGATCAATGATTCTATCTCATCATTGATGTTTCTATCTCTCTATCCCTCCTCTCTCTCTAAAAAAATAAAAACACTTAAAAAAAAATCTGATTGATGTTCTCGCTGATCTGTCCCAGAAAGTCTGACAAATAAGATGCTATTTAACACATACTTACTGCTGCCACTGGGTCCCGGGCACCTGGTGCTGGCGATGTTTGTGGCCTTCATGCCCCTTCATTGAGGCTGTTGGGCATCCTGACACTGGTAGAAAGAGATCTGAAATCCTGCGTGCAGGCAGAATTTGTTGGGGTGAACCGCCGGGAAAGGCTGCCTCCTTTCTTACTTTGTCTTTGCGTGATGGCACTTGTGTTTGTGCGTTTCCCTGGAACCCAAGTGAAAAGCAGTGGTTAGGTCCTGTTGAGGCCTCAGTGAAGTTATGATGGGAATTGTCACCGTTTAAACGTGAAGTGTGGAAGAGTTGAATGGGCACCGATTCTGTATATGTGAATTGAGGTGCACCTGCTGGGTGCTGGGTTCTTCAGGTGGCCCAAGGGTGAAGAAGGCAGAATTGAGCCCGGCTGGTGTGGCTCAGTGGTCGAGCGTTGACCTAGGAACCAGGAGGTCACGGTTTGATTCCTGGTCAAGGGCACATGCCTGGACTGTGGGCTCAATCCCCAGTAGGGGGCATGCAGGAGGCAGCTGATCAATGCGTCTCTCTCATCATTGATGTTTTTCTCTCTCCCTTCCTCTCTGAAATAAAAACAAAACAAAACGTATTTAAAAAAAAAAAGTGCCGCCCTCTGGGGAAGAGATACGCTACAGGGGAGGTGAGCTGATTTGTCCACACGTGACACGGAGCTGGCCACAGAGCCAGGCTTCAGATTTTGAGGGATTGCTAAAGGGAGCTGTCGCCTGCGCTGTTATCTCGCAGGATCTGGGAGGCTAAGCAGGGCTTTGTGGGTGGGAATGAAAGGGCTGCTCACTGTGGCGTTAGATGCTTGTGACAGTTTTGAGGACATTCAGGCCCCAGATGGACGTCCAAGACATCTGTCCATGGATGGCAGCACATGCAAGATCCTTAGAATTAACTCTCTCCTACGTACATACCTCGTGTTTGATTCCATTTCTTTTTTTAAATGTTTTTATTGATGGGAATCGAACCATGACCTCCAGGTTCAAAGGTCGACACTCCACCACTGAACCACACCAGCCGGGCCCACTTGAATTTTGAGCCGAGGAAATGGGTTACCCATTCTTAGACTCTTTCTCCTGTTTAGACCTGACTAAAATTTGCTTGTGTCTTAGGGAAAGTAAAGATCAGTGTAGGCTGTCGGGGTCGGGGGCGGGGGAGGATTTTATTGTTGCAAATCCAAGAAAAAGCCTCTATTTTCTTTTGGCCCTTGAATGTAATGCCATCACATTTTTCTTGCAATAAGGGACTCTTAGTCAGATTTGAAAATCCTCTTTATTACCCAGAAAAAAAATCATTTTTATGGAAACGGTCCGCTTGTGGTCGTCCCTGGAGCAGCCTGCTTTTGAGAGGTTCATTTTCCGCCTCTAACTGGGCCTGTTTGTGCGCCTCCGCCCGGTGTCGCCTGCGGGCACTTTGTTCCCGAGCCCAGCAGCTGTTGCGAGACGCGGGGACAGTGTGCATTCTCAGCCTGCAGCTGCCAGGAGGGTTTCTAATCTGGTTCTGGCAGGAGATCGTGCCCAAGTGGAAGCCAAGTTAAAAGACGCTTGAAAAATAAACAGAATGACTTTGGATGCCACTTCGTATGCCGTCCACCTCTCCTCTGAAGATCGCGGGAAACTTGTTAACCTGACTAGACCTCGAGCCCTCAGGGCAGGGCCCTGACTAATTGTCTTGCAGTCCAGGTCTGTGCCAGGAGGAGGTTATTGTTGCCACTGGTACTAGTTTGTAAAAAAAAATATTTTTATTGATTTCAAAGAGAAAGGGAGAGGGAGAGGGAGAGATAGAAACATCAATGATGAGAATCATGGATCGGCTGCCTCCTGCACGCCCCCCACTGGGGATCGAGCCCACAACCCCGGCACGTGCCCTGACCGGGAATTGAACTGTGACCTCCTGGTTCAAAGGTCGACACTCCACCACTGAGCCACGCCAGCCAAGGCTGCTATTAATTTTTTAATGATCGATGTTGCTGCAAATTGGTTCGATTGGCTTAGTTATTAACTTAACATTGCTGTTCCTCCGGGGTAATGCGTAGTAAGTGGTGAGGGGTCCCTCCCCGTCTCCCCTTTCTGCTACACCATACCACCCACCTCTGCTCCAAAGTATGACATCTGAGCAGCGTGTACACACGATTTATTCATCCATTTTGCAGGCAGGCTCATGTTTGTTGTGTATGCTAAGTGCGTCCTGATTTAGTTCATGTTCCTTTGCGATACAAAAGGTTTTCAGAAGGTTTCTCTTCAAACTGAAGGTGAAAGTTCTCAGGTTGGCGCACCCAGTAAAAGGTGTTGGTTCTACGAAAGAGGACATATCACTTAAAACCTCGCCCTTGGGCCTCAAATCATCATTTTGCACCACATTCTGCTTGATGCCCAAGGAGCTCCAGCCTCTTAGACCCCCCTCAGCACGCATGAGAGGCCACACGTGGTGCCCGTGAAGTCTGTGCCCGCGCGAGCTGCACGTGTTCCCCAGGAGCGTGCGCCTGGCTGTGCCGCACGTGGTTCCCGTGCCTGTGCTGAGCGCACGTGCTCCCCGTGGAGCGTGGGCCCGTGCTGAGCCACACGTGTTCCCTGTGTGTGTGGGGGGTGTCCCAGTATGCTGTGATTGACCTCACGTGTTCCCCATGGAGCGTGTGCCCGTGCTGAGCCACACATGTTCCCCGTGGGG
This sequence comes from Ia io, assembly GCA_025583905.1. Lineage (NCBI taxonomy): Eukaryota > Metazoa > Chordata > Mammalia > Chiroptera > Vespertilionidae > Ia > Ia io. The sequence continues at coordinate 12,659,042 of JAJQQW010000024.1, read as the reverse complement.
GGTGTGTGTCCCAGTGTGCTGTGATTGACCTCACGTGTTCCCCATGGAGAGTGGGCCCGTGCTGAGCCACACGTGTTCCCCATGGGGGGTGTGTCCCAGTGTGCTGTGATTGACCTCACGTGTTCCCCGTGGGGGGTGTGTCCCAGTGTGCTGTGATTGACCTCACGTGTTCCCCATGGAGCGTGTGCCCGTGCTGAGCCACACATGTTCCCCGTGGGGGGTGTGTGTCCCAGTGTGCTGTGATTGACCTCACGTGTTCCCCATGGAGACTGGGCCCGTGCTGAGCCACACGTGTTCCCCGTGGGGGGTGTGTCCCAGTGTGCTGTGATTGACCTCACGTGTTCCCCGTGGAGCATGTGCCCGTGCTGCGCGTCACGTGTTCCCCGTGGGGGGGGGGTGTCCCAGTGTGCTGTGATTGACCTCACGTGTTCCCCGTGGAGCGTGTGCCCGTGCTGAGCCACACGTGTTCCCCGTGGGGGGTGTGTCCCAGTGTGCTGTGATTGACCTCACATGTTCCCCGTGGAGCGTGGGCCCGTGCTGAGCCACACGTGTTTCCCCGTGGGGGGTGTGTCCCAGTGTGCTGTGATTGACCTCACGTGTTCCCCATGGAGAGTGGGCCCGTGCTGAGCCACACGTGTTCCCCGTGGGGGGTGTGTCCCAGTGTGCTGTGATTGACCTCACATGTTCCCCGTGGAGCGTGTGCCCGTGCTGAGCCACACGTGTTCCCCGTGGGGGGTGTGTCCCAGTGTGCTGTGATTGACCTCACATGTTCCCCGTGGAGAGTGTGCCCGTGCTGAGCCACACGTGTTCCCCGTGGGGGGTGTGTCCCAGTGTGCTGTGATTGACCTCACATGTTCCCCGTGGAGCGTGTGCCCGTGCTGAGCCACACGTGTGTCCCCCAGTGTGCTGTGATTGACCTCACATGTTCCCCGTGGAGCGTGTCCCCGTGGGGTGGGGGGGTGTGTCCCAGTGTGCTGTGATTGACCTCACGTGTTCCCCGTGGGGTGTGTCCCCCAGTGTGCTGTGATTGACCTCACATGTTCCCCGTGGGGGGGGGGTGTCCCAGTGTGCTGTGATTGACCTCACGTGTTCCCCGTGGGGGGGGTGTCCCAGTGTGCTGTGATTGACCTCACGTGTTCCCCGTGGGGGGGGGGGTGTCCCAGTGTGCTGTGATTGACCTCACGTGTTCCCCGTGGGGGGGGGGGGGTCCCAGTGTGCTGTGATTGACCTCACGTGTTCCCCGTGGAGCGTGTGCCCGTGCTGCGCGTCACGTGTTCCCCGGGAGCACGTGCCCCTGTGCCCGTGCTGAGCCACCTGTTCCCTTGCAGACCTTCACGGCCTGGTGTAACTCGCACCTGCGGAAAGCCGGCACCCAGATCGAGAACATCGAGGAGGACTTCAGGAACGGCCTGAAGCTCATGCTGCTGCTGGAAGTCATCTCAGGTCTGTGGGTGTCCCACCCCGCGCAGCGCGTGCGCATGTGATTCAGCGTGTGCGTGCGAGCAGGCATGGCCCAGGTACGGAGGCTGCAGCGCACCTTCCCTGCGAGCCCGCAGTGGGGACGAGCACGGTGCTGTCGGGAAGAAAAGCCTCTGGAAGGGCAGGCGGCCCGGGTGGTTCTGTTCAAAAAGGGAGTGGATTCTGTTCACAACTGACACGTTAGGGTAGTGTTTATATCACCCACCTCGTAACACAGAAGAAAAAGTGACGTATAGGGCGGCCCACCATGCTGCCCTTTCTGCTCTTCTTTAAAAAAGTATTTCCATTGATTACAGAGAGGAAGCGAGAGAGAATCCTCAATGATGGGAGAGGATAATTGACTGGCTGCCTCCTGCACACCCCCTACTGGGGATGGAACCCACAACCCAGGCCTGTGCCCTGACCGGGAATCGAACCCTGAGCTCCTGGTTCCTAGGTCAGCGCTCAACCCCTGCGTCACGCCGGCCGGGCTGAATGTTGGCATTTTGATTCTGCATCGGGGGTTGCTTTCTCTGTCTACACTGATGGGTTTTCATCCGGCAGGGGAAAGGCTGCCCAAACCCGACCGAGGAAAAATGCGCTTCCACAAAATCGCCAATGTCAACAAAGCCTTGGATTACATCGCCAGCAAAGGCGTGAAGCTGGTGTCCATCGGGGCGGAAGGTGAGCGGCCGCCGGGACCTCGCCGGGGGATGGTGGGCCTGCGCTGGCTGTCCGCGTGGGTCAGACTCTGCGCCCGGCTCTGAGCTCAGAGAGATGAGAAGAGACGGGGCCGTGAGTGGCGGACCAGGCTCTGGGGTTTTCTGTAAAGAGAACAGAGGCAAATATAATGCCATCCTCTTCAGAGTACAGGAGTGAGAAAGAACGTATGCATCCCAACGATGCTCGGTGAGAACCAATCGATAGGAAAGAAGTGACCTTTTTATTCTTTTTAAAAATATATATACTTTATTGATTTTTTTCAAGAGAGGAAGGGAGAGGGATAGAGAGTTAGAAACATCGGTGAGAGAGAAACATCGATCTGCTGCCTCCTGCACACCCCCTACTGGGGCTGTGCCTGCAACCAAGGTACATGCCCTTGACCGGAATTGAACCTGGGACCCTTCAGTCCACAGGCTGACACTCTGTCCACTGAGCCAAACCAGCCAGTCCAACCTCTTTATTCTCTGGAGGAGAAAGGGAGTCCCTGTCAGTGAGGCAAGAGCCGAGACAAACCTGCCTCTCATGATACACACGTGTCCCATGAACCTGCCAGCCGCGGGCTGGAGGAAGGACCAGGCTGACGATGAGCCTGTGCTCTCTGTATGTCATTACAGTGGTCCCCCCATATCCACCGTTTCACTTTCCACGGTCAACCATGGTCTAAAACTATTAAATGGAAAATTCCAGAAATAAGCAATATATCAGTTTTATTTTTTATTTTCTTTAAATATATTTTTATTGACTTCAGACAGGAAGGGAGAGGGAGAGAGAGGTAGAAACATCAGTGATGAGAGAGAATCATGGATCGGCTGCCTCCTGCACGCCCCCTACTGGGGATGGAGCCTGCAACCCGGGCATGTGCCCTGACCAGGAATCAAACCTGACCTCCTGGTTTGTAGGTTGATGCTCAACTACTGGGCCATATTAGCTGGGCAGCAATATATACATTTTAAAGTATACAGCGTTCTGAGTAGTGTGGTGAGTCTTGCTCTGTCCCACTCCATTCTGGGATGGGAATCATCCTTTTGTCCCTCATCTCCATGCTGTCTGTGCTCCCCACCCGTCAGTCACTTAGCCCAGTGGTTCTCGGGTCCACTTGGGTTCAAGTTACCCTTAGTCATGGCCCAGAAGTGTGAGCGTGGTGGCGCTGGCAATTCGGATACACCAAAGAGAAAGTGCATTCGTTACGTGAAAAGGGTGTGATGTATAGGGGTCAGCACTGGCCTCGGTTTCAGGCATCCACTGGGTCCTTGGAATGTACCCCCCCACCCCCCAAGGAAAAAGGGCACGAGTATATTTAGAACTTTAGCTCATCTCATCTTTAAACTTTGGAAACTCATGCATTGCTTTTAGTGATTATGCATAGGTAAGCTTTGTGCTTGTTATTAACTCAGAATTCGTTTAAACAGGACACGTTGGTTAAGAATTTTTAACCAGACACACCTCGACGCCTATGGAAACATAAGCTGGTATTTCCATATGTATTTTTTCCAGTAGGTCTGAAGCCAAGGAGTATGGGAAGCATAACTTACAGGAACACTCCAGGTTCTGATTGTGTTATCTTTATACTAGTCTGTTGTTGGCTTTTCTTTCCTCTAAAGAAATTGTGGACGGCAACGTGAAGATGACGCTGGGCATGATCTGGACCATCATTCTCCGCTTTGCCATTCAGGACATTTCAGTTGAAGGTAAAGACGTGGTTAAAATCGAGCACTTTGTAAGCAGAGCTTACAAGTTAATGTTTGAATCTGGCGTTATAAAATGGAACAGTCACCTACGTGATTGAAGGAAGGACCTTGGGACCCTTTGGGGTACGGGCGGACGCTCCAACCAACTGAGCCACACTGGCCAGGCTGCAACGGAATTCCTTAAGGAGCCAGGTCTCTTTAACAGAATGGTGGGCCTCTACCAAGAAATAGGTGTGAGATTAATATAGCTGTTGGTGAGGGCCGTCCAGATGGATGTCCATGGGGTTCCCGGGTGCATCATACGGGTTTTCGTGGTCGAATGACAAATGACACTGCCTACTTACAACGTGGTTTTTACACCCGTGATCGGGGTTTTGTGAGTGGATATCTGTGTGCCAAATGGCGGTGTTTCGGTTCCACCTGCACCTGTGATTGGCCTGTACAACAAACTTCCGTAGTAGTTACTAGATTCTATAGATTGGCTTTAGGTGTTTACTTTCCTAACCTAATTTTCATTTAAGCTATCCTGTATAATAAAAGCCTAATATGCAAATCGACCGAATGGCAGAACGACCTGTCTCTATGATGCACACTGATCACTAGGGGAAAGACGCTCAATGCAGGAGCTATCCCCCACCCCACAGGCCCCAGGTGGGCCAAGGTGGATGCCAGCAGGGTCCCCCAATCACCCCACTAGTCGCCCCGCAGTGGGAGGTGACCGGTGGTGGCAGCAGGGATGGGGGGGAGGGTGTGGGACCGGTGAATGGATGGCGCCAGGTTCGCCAAGGCTGGTGCCAGCGGAGGGTCCCCCCAATCGCCCCACCGGTCACCCCACAGATTGGCTCTGATCGCCAGCCAGGCCTAGGGACCCTACCAGTGCATGAATTTCATGCACCGGGCCTCTAGTAAAAACATAGGTTTATTTCCTCGTGATGCGCTTTTTCTTATTCACTACGTTGGACAGGACCCAAAGGCAAGCAGCTATAGAGAGCAGCACAACTGGGTATGGAGTTGCACATTTCAACTTCTGGGCCAGTTAATCCTATATGATAAAAGGCTAATATGCAAATGGACCAAACTGCGGAACGACCGATCGCTATGACAAGCACTGACCACCAGGAGGCAGACGCTCAACACAGGAGCTGCCCCCTGGTGCAGTGTGGTCCCCCTGTGGGATTTTTTTTGGGGGGTGGGGAGCATACATTCAGCCAGAAGCCCTGAGCTGGGCTCACAGCTGGCTAGTGCAGGCGGTGGTGGTGGGAGCCTCTCCCACCTCCACAGCAGTCAGACATCCTCCAAGGGCTCCTGGACTGCAAGAGGGTGCAGGCCGGGCTGAGGGACCTTCCCAAGTGCACAAATTTCGTGCACTGGGCCTCTAGTATACTAATAAGGTCTTAGGACTTCCTCTTGCTCCTTAACAAGAATTTGCTAGACAAGAGACACGAACAGGAATCGTTCAAATTATTCCTCCAGCACAGAAGACTTGGGGAGTGTGTTTATTTCAACTGGGTTTTAGGTCAAAGAGAGGTCTGAACTACTTATCACAAATGAGATAAATAATTACAGAATACTTATTGTGATTTGAAAAAAAAAATTTAACTTCAAGCCCTTGCTAAAATGGAAGGCCAGTGTTAAGTAAGAGTCCACATGTTTACAGGGACTTTCTAAGACTTAGAATCTAAGTTGTTAAAACGTAAGCACAGCAGAATCCCAGGTCATGTAAGTGGCTTGGAGGAGCTGTTTGGGTCTGCCAGAAGCAAGTGCCAGGCGATATTAGACGCTGTCTAATACCAGACCGAATGGCTTATACAACAGACATGTATTTTCTCACAGTTGAAAACCCTCGACTGGGTGATAAAAGGCTGCCTTCTTGCTGTGTCCTCATGTTGCAGGGAGAGACAGACAGACAGAATGTGTGCATGTACATGCAAGCACTCTAATCTCTCTTCTTAGAATGCCACTAATCCCATCATGAGGGCCCCACCCTTGTGACCTCATCTAACCCTAGTGCCTCCCAAAGGCTATGTCTCTAAAATACCATCACTGGTGATTAGGGCTTCAAATATGGATTTTTTTGGGGGGTGGGGGGGGGGCATACATTCAGTCCATATAGAAATGTACAAGATTTGTTGGGGAAAGGCCTGTGGAGGAGAAAGTGGGAGAGCAGATGCTGCCAGAGGGAGCACCTGTGCTGGAGAAGAGGAGGGAGGGCTTGGGGAGGAAGGGTCCCATTCTGCAGTGGAGCATGGCTGGTGGGGTGTCCTTCAGCCCAAGTTGCTCTCAGAGCAGTTGCACCTGTGGCAGGAGCAGTCTGAGGAAGTGTGCCTGGGGAGGGCGAGGGTGTGGCAGCTGGGAAGGCAGGGGTGAGGCAGATGGGAGGGCAGGGGTGTGGCAGTTGGGAGGGCAGGGGGGTGGCTGGAAGGGCAGAGCTGTGGCAGCTGGGGCATCCGTGCCTACTCTGTGCTCCCAGCAGCAGGAGTCTGAGCCACATAGCTTCATGGTACCATGGGGGTGGGGGTGGGGCGGTGCAGGTGGGGGAGTTAACTTGGTCAAAACTCAAGTGGCTGAACTTGAAGTTCACTAATAAAAACCTTCAGTATAAAATCTCTGGGTAAGGGTACACATTTGGGAGAGGTGGCCTCTGAATTCCGTTTCCCTTAGAACATAAACTATACATGAGGTGAATGACGGGTGCGTGGCGTCATAAACTGTACACACTTAAACAGTTTTCACAGACAGGTGAGTCCCCAGGGCCCCGAAGTCTGGTTTTATGTGTGTGACGTCGTAATTCGCCGCCGCACCGCCCTGTCCGCTTAGAGTCCCTTAGTGTCACCAGGCACAGCCTCCATCTCTGTCCTCACGCCCAGACGCGCTGGCCCCTGGGAGGGAGCCCATAGTTGGGCGAGTGACATGGTGAGCCTGTCCCTGGGGACACTCCTCTTGGCTGTCCTTCCAGAAACCTCTGCCAAGGAAGGCCTGCTGCTGTGGTGTCAGCGGAAAACCGCTCCTTACCGAAATGTCAACATTCAGAACTTCCACACCAGGTGAGCTCGGGGAGCCCCAGGCGGGGGGCGGGGTGCCATGTGTGTCTGCACCCGTGTTTGCTCCTCTCACTGAGGGCATTCATGTTTGTAGCAGGACTATGACTATAGGTTTAGGGTTTCGCAGGGAAACCATGTGACTCGGGTAAGGGATGCTGGTAACACAGCTCTGTATGTGAGTGAGTGGTTTGTGGTGCCAGACGGGGCCTTCAGGACATGGGGGGTGAGAAGCGCCCTCCCGGGCCTGCACCCCACCCGGGAGATGGCGCAGGGTGGCTCCTCAGAGGGGAGGAGAGACCACAGCAGGTCTGAGATCCCCGGGCCTGGCCACACCCCGGTCCTTCTGCTCTGGAATCAGCTTCGTGTGTGGGAATTCAAGTGAAGTAGGAGCCCGGCCGGCGTGGCTCCGTGGTTGAGCATCGACCTCTGAACCAGGAGGTCACGGTTCGATTCCCCATCAGGGCACATGCCCGGGTTGTGGGCTTGATCCCCAGTTGGGGGTGTGCAGGAGGCAGCTCATCAATGACTCTCTCTCATCATTGATGTTTCTCCCTCCCTCCCTTCCTCTCTGAAATAAATAAAAAAATATATATATATATTTTTTAATATATATTTTATTGATTTTTTTACAGAGAGGAAGAGAGAGGGATAGAGTTAGAAACATCGATGAGAGAGAAACATCGATTAGCTGCCTCCTGCACACCCCCTACTGGGGATGTGCCCGCAACCAAGGTACATGTCCTCGACCGGAATTGAACCTGGGACCCTTGAGTCCGCAGGCTGACGCTCTATCCACTGAGCCAAACCGGTTTCGGCTAAAAATATATTTAAAAAGTTGCTTTATGAGGAAAAGACAGAGGGTACCTGGGACCAAGAGTGGCCTTTTAGGAGTGTGAGGACCCTCGGAGGAAAGCGTGCTGGGCATTTCAGGGTCTGCATCCCTGTGCGTGGCCAGCGGGCTGACTCTGGTCCAGGAGAGCCTGAAGGAAGAGGGCAGGAGGGCCAGGGACAGAGGTGCCGGCTGTCTTCCTCCTGGTCCCTCCCAGTGCTCCCAGCACAGAACCAGCCCAGGAGGCAATGGGGAGGGGGCCAGGCAAAGGGGGCCCGGAGCTGAACATGGGAAGCGGGCACCCAGGGGGTGGCAGTCCGTGGGGACTCTGGAAAGAAGACTGGCATTCGAGGAAGGGACACAGGTCGCTGGGAGGGGAGGGACGCGGTACCTGGGGCTTTGGGTGCATTAAGTCGGATATTAAGCAGTGGGGCCACTCGGCCTGAAGGTCCGGCTGTGCAGACCCTGCCGCCTTCTCTGCTCACAATGACTCGTGTTCTGTTCTTCTCCACATGACGCAGCTGGAAGGATGGCCTGGGACTCTGCGCGCTCATCCACCGGCACCGGCCCGACCTCATTGACTACTCCAAGCTGAACAAGGTCGGCATCCCCAGTCCACCCACTCAGAATGTGGTCCAGCTCCGAGCCCCCTCGCGCATGCAGCCCCAAGCCCCCCACCTCCCACACATGCAGCCCGGAGCCCCACAAAGGCGGGGCGGGGCGGGGGGGGGGCGGCGCGGCTGGCTCCCGTGAACACAGCTGGGCCAAGGGAAGCGTTCCTTGTCACCATGAGGGCAGGACAAGACCCAGTGCCAGCCACCCTCTTGGCCCACATCAAGTATTGGTTGCTTGGGCTTGACTTACTCGGAGGCTGAAGGTCTGTTTGTTAGAGAGTTCACAGCCTTAGATTGTAGAGGGGAGGAGTGAAGCGTGCATTTGGGGGGAGGGTCAAACGCTCCCGCCTTCTTTCTCAAGGCCCTTTGCCTTTGAGGAAGGCCTTGAGCCTGAGCACGGATTAACTTGTCTCCCACACGAGGGACGTTTCATAATTATCTCCCTGTGGATGCAGACATTAGTTGCAGCCTCAGAAACGGAGTTGGAGGATTTGGTTTTGGGTTTGCTGTCTTCGGAAAACCAAACTTAGGAAATGTTCATTATCCCTTTTAAGCTTAAGCTTTTGCATGCTTACGTTTCAAACAGTCTTTGAACGCCTCCTTTCAAAGAAGTTAAAAAATGTGACCTGTGCTGGAGGGAAGAAACTGGGCCTGTCCACCTTGTGGGGGACAGTTGTTCTGCGTGAGGTTTAGGGTTTAGGATGGGGCGTTTCCCTCCCCCCGGCCCCTGCCCAGCAGGGCCACTTCCCGGTGGCTGGTGTGCTTAGCTGGCCCTTCATACTCTGTTGCTGTGTGTGGGGAAGCCGCCCCTCTGCATGCTGGCCTCACCTGTGTGGCGTGCATGGTTGTTGGTGTCCTGGCTGGCATGCTCGTGCCAGCTGTCACCTGCTCACCGCGCTCCTGAGTTTGGGCCCACAGCACTGTGACAGAAGGTCGCCTAAGGGAATTATCGACCAGAGTTGCTCAGCTTTTCAAAGCGTATATTTTATCCCTGAGCTTTTTTTTTTTAAAAAAAATATATTTTATTGATTTTTTACAGAGAGGAAGAGAGAGGGATAGAGAGTTAGAAACATCGATGAGAGAGAATCATCGATCAGCTGCCTCTTGCACACCCCCTACTGGGGGTGTGCCTGCAACCAAGGTACATGCCCTGACCGGAATCGAACCTGGGACCTTTCAGTCCGCAGGCCGACGCTCTATCCACTGAGCCAAACCGGTTTTGGCTCCCCGAGCTTTTAAAATGTTTCAAACATACAGACAGTGTCTAAATTTTCCAATTAACCTTTTTTTATTTGCAAAATGAGGGGATTATACTAGACAGACTGATTTTCATTCATCCATGACAGGTGCTCACCTGAGAGCAGGCTTCCTGCTACTCAGCCCTGTGCTTTCGTACATTTAAAACGAGGGTATTGGGCTAATTCTCCAATACCTTCCAGATCCTGCCCAGAGGAAATGCCTTGCCACATCCCTCCCACCCGCAGAGCCTCCGTGTTATGAATTGCATTGGGCTTGGATTGTGTGGGTTTTTTTTTAAATCATTTTTCTAAATGTTCAAAAACACATCTTTAAAAATGTGCACGTGCCGTCCCTCCTGCAGGATGACCCAGTAGGAAATATCAACCTGGCCATGGAGATTGCGGAGAAGCATCTGGACATTCCCAAAATGCTGGATGCGGAAGGTGAGAGGCCGTGTTACCTGCCGGGGCGGACGCTGTCTGGGGGCTGCGTGTGCAGTGGCCACGCCCGGGGATCTGTGAACTTGACCGCCAGGTTTCATCGGGAGCCTTTAGGGTTCCTCAGTCAGTATTAGAGGATTTCACGTGAAGCTTGTTCACAAATTATTTTTTAAAATCCCACGCGCGCACACACACAAGAAAAGCCAGCAAAACTACGGTGAAAGGAGCTGGTCAAAGGTTCTGCTTTGGCAAAGAGGATGCTTTGGTTTGCGATTTTCAAAGAAAAATGTCCTATTTTAGTGTTTTTATTTTTATATTTTATTGATTTTTTTACAGAGAGGAAGGGAGAGGGATAGTTAGAAACATCGATGGGAGAGAAACATCGATCAACTGCCTCCTACACACCCCTTACTAGGGATGTGCCCACAACCAAGGTACATGCCCTTGACTTGAATCGAACCTGGGACCCTTCAGTCCGAAGGCTAATGCTCTATCCACCAAGCCAAACCGGTTAGGGTCTATTTTAGTTTTTTAACAACATAGATTTTCTTACCCTTTAGAGACAACTGTAGTAAAGAAATCTTCTTGTGAGGTGCTTAAGACTCCCCAGGGAAAAAGTCCTTCCCTCCAACTAGAAGGCATTGAATCAGACAAGTAGATTGCACCTCTCGAGTTTTCATGTCCTACTTGTAATTAGCCCAAGTTCAGTGTTGCTTAACTAGATCAGAAAGAACGAAGTACTTTGCGGTTCAGTATCCCTCGCGCGAGAACGGTTTCAGATGCCTCTTGCGCCCTTTCTATGCGATGAACCCGCGAGTCGTACCCACGGCACGCCGCTTAAAGCACAGATGTGGAGGACGATCATTCATTCACCCCGCTTACTCATGACTCCCTCATCGCTCAGCAGACACTTACTGAGCACTTAACTGTGAGCGAGACCCTGGCTACCGAGGGGGGGTGATGAGATCTGTAAGGTGGGGTTAGCGTTAAGGTTCCTGAACTCAGGGAACCTGGGTTACCATGTTTGTCGTGAATATTATTCCCTGATGGCCCATTGCTCCCACTAATTGCACTTTTGGGAAAAGCAAAGAAGTTGATTACAGTCAATCTTCCATTTCTCCTCCTTTTTGGTGACTGCGTTACGGCTGCTGTAACAAATCACCAGAAACGGGGTGGCTTCACACAACAGGACTGTCTTCTCTGATGGTTCTGTAGGCTCTAGTCAAAGCCAGGGTGTTGGCAGGGCCACGCCCTCCCAGGAGAGGATCCTCCTGGCTCCTCACAGCCTCGGGGGGCCCAGGCCTCCCTCGGCTGGGGTGGCATCGCCAGTCTCCATCCTTCCGTGGCCATCATCTTCCCTCTGTGTCTGTCTCTTTCCTCTTTATAAGGCAGGGGTGGGGAACCTTTTCCTGCCAAGAGCCATTTGGATATTTATAACATCATTCGTGAGCCATACAAAATTATCCACTTAAAAATTAGTCTGCTATATTTAGTCAAACATTTCATTAACTCATCCCTAATGCCTCGGCAGGGCCAGACCAAATGATTTCTTAGGCCTTATATGGCCCGTGGGCCGATGTGTTCCCCACCCCTGTTGTAAGGATCTCAGCTTAATGGAACATCTGTAAAGACCCTGCTTTCAAATAAGGTCACGTTGCCAGGAACCGGGGGTGGGGGGGGGGGGGGAGGGCAGGGGAGGACTTCACATATCTTTTGAGGGGACGAAACATCGATCTTTCCGTTCAGATTCTAGTTTTACCTATTTATTAATTTAACCATTTATCAAGCCCCTGTATTATAGGTGTTAGTTCTATGGTTTCTCCAAACTCTTTTGAGGGAGAAAGTCAATAAAGCAGCACCTCTTTCTACACCTCTCCTCTCTAAGTTTGCATTTGTACGGCCTCTCCTTTGACCTGTCCATACGGTAACAACTACCCAGCATTTCCTCACTTGAATTAATAGCTAAGATACTGCCCGGCTGGTGTAGCTCAGTGAATTGAGCATCGTCCCATGGACCAAAGGGTCCAGGGCTTGATTCCCCGTCTAGGGCATGTGCCTAGGTTGTTGGCTCAATCTTTGGTAGGGAGAGTGCGGGAGGCAACCGATCAATGATTCTCTCTCTTCGTTGGTGTTTCCATCTCTCTCTCCCTCTCCCTTCCTCTCTGAAATCAATACAAATATATTTTTAAAAAAATAACTAAGATATGAAAGGGAGGAGAAAGCTGTTGCCATTTAGTACATTCATCTTCCAGTTCGCTCGTGCTTCCCTACTGTCGACAGTCAAGGGCAGTCAGGCTCACGGTCGTCTGGCCTGCTGTCAGTCTTCTTGTTCTTGAGTTTCTCCTTGGTCTCTGAGCCCTGGTCGGGGCACATCACCATTCCGTGCATCCTTTGCAGCCGATGGGATGCTAGCACGCTGTTCATCTCCTCCCTGTGGTACACCCCGTCTCCCATTACTTCTCTTCATCTTCCTGAATGGTTCAGGGAAATTCTCCAAAACGATATTATTTTCTTGGTAGAGTAATTTCTCACGGGAATCTTCTGACTGACAGGCATGTGGCGAGGTGTGATGAGCCCGCCCGCCCAGCCAAGCCCCCGCGTTAGCCTTCATGTCTTTGCTGCCGACCCTCGGACTTAGCTTCTCTTGTTCCTGCCACTCGTATTGTCCTGTTGTGCCCTGGTCCCCTCCCCAGCTCACTCATCCCGCTGGCTGCCGTTGACCGGACCTCCTGTTGTGTGTTGGTCTCTGCACCCCACGTGGGAATTTTCTGGGGGCTCATTGGAACTGTCATCTGCTATACAAGCTGCAGAAATGCCTCACCTTATTGTCTTCATGCTTTTATTGTTTTATTTTTTAAAATGTGTTTTTATTGATTTCAGAGAGGAAGGGAGAGAGAGATAGAAACATCCATGATGAGAGAGAATCATGGATTGGCTGCCTCCTGCACGCCCCACACTCGGGATCGAGCCCGCAACCTGGGCATGTGTCCTGACCGGGAATTGAACCATGACCTCCTGGTTCATAGGTGGATGCTCAACCCCTAAGCCACGCCGGCCGGGCTGTCTTCGTGCTTTTAAAAGGGCATGAACCTGGTTTCCGCCACAAACCTCTCGAGTTTGGCCCCCGCTTTAGGTGTGCGGGCGCACCTGTTCTGCATGCACCTGCAGAAGGGTCTCTGACCCCCGCCGCCCCGGGCACAGCGATGGGAGTCTCCGGGGCTGTCGCCTTGTGCACCCTGTGGAATCAGGTCCACGGCAGGCCGCGGGAGTGACCGGCTCTGAGCCGGTGCCCTTCCCTTTGGCAATCCCTTCATTTCCTCGGGCAGTTCCCAGACATGCGCGGGGGAGTGCCTTTACAGGGGTGACGTCCTTGATTTGAGCCCGTGTCCACGACGTGAGCGCATGGGGTGCAGGGAAGGTCCCCGGCTCCGGCCCCCAGAGGCGGCTCGGGGGAGCCCGCTGCGGGGGCACGTCGGGCAGTTAACCTTGTTTTCTCCACGCAGATGTAGTAGACACGGCCCGGCCCGACGAGCGCGCCCTAATGACTTATGTCTCCTGTTACTATCATGCTTTCGCTGGTGCCCAGAAGGTGAGGCCTGAGGACGGAAAGCCGGGTCACCGCCCACCCCTCACCTTCTGTGTCTTCATCTTTTTCCATCGTTTTTCTCTTTTCTCCCCCACTCCTCCTGAGTAAGGAGGCCCATCTGGCCCCGAGGCGGCAGTTGTGTGTCTTTTTTTTAGTGCAGTTTTCTTTGAAACCTGCTTTTTGTCTGTGCACCAGCATGCTGTCGTTCGTGGTTGTTTTCCAGAAGATTCCATCCCGTGACACAACCCCTCGTCCTCTCTGTCAGTACCCTCTGCAAACCCAGTGACTAGGTTGGACTAGGTTTCATGTTAGGGAATTACCAGGTGTCTTTTTAACTTCATTTTGTTCAGTGACTGATCTCAGTTTCTTTCTTTCTTTTTAAAAAATACGTTTTTATTGATTTCAGAGAGGAAGGGAGAGGAAGAGAGAGATAGAAACATCAATGATGAGAGAGAGACATTGATCGGCTGCCTCCTGCACACCCCTCACTGGGGATGGAGCCCACAACCCGGGCATGTGCCTGACCAGGAATCTAACCGAGACCTCCTGGTTCATGGGTTGAAACTCAACCACTGAGCCACGCCGGCCGGCCTAAGCTCAGTTTAAAGTTGAAAAGCGAGTCAGCAAATCGGGCATCGCCCAGGTTCTGTTTCCTCTCTTCCTGATGGTTAATTTAGCAGCTAATACAAATGCTGGCGAGAGCCGTGGGGTGTGCAAGCCAAGCACACCCTTCTCTTCCGACGTGTTGTGGCCTGTGGGGATTTCTGTAGCTGGCGTGGTAAGTGCGTGTGGAGGCATCACAAGACATGCTTGTCCGGTGAATTTCATCCTCGCGGCAGCAGGCGGGTCACAGAGCAGAGCGGGCTCAGTTGTAGGGGTGGGGAGCGGGTGGGTGGGGTGCAGAGATGGGCAGGGACTCTGCTGCGGCTCCCAGCATATCTTAGAGGGACCCACGTCCCTCAGAGCAGAAGTGGCGGAGGGCCTAACCGGGCCAGACGGTGTGGCAATGAGCAGCCACTCACTCTGAGTCTGACCACAGCACACGGCGCCCACATTAATGCCTTGTCTGCACTTTTATTTTAAAAAAATACATTTGTATTGATTTCAGAGAGGAAGGGCGAGGGAGAGAGAGAGAGAGAAACATCAGTGATGAGAGGGAATCGTGGATCGGCTGCCTCCTGCACGCCCCACACTGGGGATCGAGCCCACAACCCGGGCATGTGGCCTGACGGAATAGAACCGTGACCTGGTTCGTAGGTCGATGCTCAACCACTGAGCCACACCGGCCAATCTGCCTTGTCTACGCTTTTAAAAGCCCGTCAAAGGTGAGGGAGGGAAAAGCTCTCAGTTTGATCATTTAGGAAATGAAGGTTCAAATCGTTCCGCTTCTGCACCATCTCGGGCTGTCTGAGGCCCAAGGTGTGGGCCCAGAGCCAGGGAACCTGTGGGTGTGAATCACTGGTCCTTCTCTCATTCACCCTGGCTTCTGCTCTTTGTGTGTGTGTGTGTGTGTGTGTGTGTGTGTGTGTGTGTGTGTGTGTGTGTGTGTGTGTTTTCTGTGCTGTTTTTCCCTCCCTCAGACATTGTCAACACCCCCAAACCGGACGAAAGGGCCATCATGACGTACGTTTCCTGTTTCTACCATGCTTTCGCGGGCGCGGAGCAGGTACCAGCACGCGTCCATGGGGCCGCGCTGCCCTCCGCATGCGTGTCCGTGTGTGTGTGCCTGTGTGTGTGCACACTTCACATCTACCTTGGACTCTTTCCAAGTGTTTGTGATGCCCTAATATGGCAAGTTCCAAACTGTGAATGCTTTTTTTTTTTTTAACAGCTTTCCCTTTAGGCCGTTTCTAAAGTGTTTTTGTCTCTCTTTCCTTCTAAGATACCACTTTTATGTCATTACTCAATTGTGGGGAACATTTGTGTTTTAGGGAAAACAGGTGCCATGGACCCTGAGCAATAAATGGGACATGCAACCAGGAGACCGCATGCCTCCCCGGGCCCTGGTTCCTGGAAACTGCTCAAAACGGCCCTCGCTGCTCAGGGATGTGTCCTAACACTTTTCAAGACTGATCCCATTTTAACTGAAATGAGCAAAGAATGGTAGTATTAGAACCTCAAAAAAACACAAAAAACAGAGAAACAAACAAAAAACAACCCCTCACATTCCTTGAGACAAAAAGCCCGAGGGATGGACATTGTGGTCAACGTCCCTTTTCTCCCACTTACTGAGCACTTAACTGTGAGCGAGACCCTGGCTACCGAGGGGGGGTGATGAGATCTGTAAGGTGGGGTTAGCGTTAAGGTTCCTGAACTCAGGGAACCTGGGTTACCATGTTTGTCGTGAATATTATTCCCTGATGGCCCATTGCTCCCACTAATTGCACTTTTGGGAAAAGCAAAGAAGTTGATTACAGTCAATCTTCCATTTCTCCTCCTTTTTGGTGACTGCGTTACGGCTGCTGTAACAAATCACCAGAAACGGGGTGGCTTCACACAACAGGACTGTCTTCTCTGATGGTTCTGTAGGCTCTAGTCAAAGCCAGGGTGTTGGCAGGGCCACGCCCTCCCAGGAGAGGATCCTCCTGGCTCCTCACAGCCTCGGGGGGCCCAGGCCTCCCTCGGCTGGGGTGGCATCGCCAGTCTCCATCCTTCCGTGGCCATCATCTTCCCTCTGTGTCTGTCTCTTTCCTCTTTATAAGGCAGGGGTGGGGAACCTTTTCCTGCCAAGAGCCATTTGGATATTTATAACATCATTCGTGAGCCATACAAAATTATCCACTTAAAAATTAGTCTGCTATATTTAGTCAAACATTTCATTAACTCATCCCTAATGCCTCGGCAGGGCCAGACCAAATGATTTCTTAGGCCTTATATGGCCCGCGGGCCGGATGTTCCCCACCCCTGTTGTAAGGATCTCAGCTTAATGGAACATCTGTAAAGACCCTGCTTTCAAATAAGGTCACGTTGCCAGGAACCGGGGTGGGGGGGGGGGGGGGGAGGGCAGGGGAGGACTTCACATATCTTTTGAGGGGACGAAACATCGATCTTTCCGTTCAGATTCTAGTTTTACCTATTTATTAATTTAACCATTTATCAAGCCCCTGTATTATAGGTGTTAGTTCTATGGTTTCTCCAAACTCTTTTGAGGGAGAAAGTCAATAAAGCAGCACCTCTTTCTACACCTCTCCTCTCTAAGTTTGCATTTGTACGGCCTCTCCTTTGACCTGTCCATACGGTAACAACTACCCAGCATTTCCTCACTTGAATTAATAGCTAAGATACTGCCCGGCTGGTGTAGCTCAGTGAATTGAGCATCGTCCCATGGACCAAAGGGTCCAGGGCTTGATTCCCCGTCTAGGGCATGTGCCTAGGTTGTTGGCTCAATCTTTGGTAGGGAGAGTGCGGGAGGCAACCGATCAATGATTCTCTCTCTTCGTTGGTGTTTCCATCTCTCTCTCCCTCTCCCTTCCTCTCTGAAATCAATACAAATATATTTTTAAAAAAAATAACTAAGATATGAAAGGGAGGAGAAAGCTGTTGCCATTTAGTACATTCATCTTCCAGTTCGCTCGTGCTTCCCTACTGTCGACAGTCAAGGGCAGTCAGGCTCACGGTCGTCTGGCCTGCTGTCAGTCTTCTTGTTCTTGAGTTTCTCCTTGGTCTCTGAGCCCTGGTCGGGGCACATCACCATTCCGTGCATCCTTTGCAGCCGATGGGATGCTAGCATGCTGTTCATCTCCTCCCTGTGGTACACCCCGTCTCCCATTACTTCTCTTCATCTTCCTGAATGGTTCAGGGAAATTCTCCAAAACGATATTTTTTTCTTGGTAGAGTAATTTCTCACGGGAAATCTTCTGACTGACAGGCATGTGGCGAGGTGTGATGAGCCCGCCCGCCCCAGCCAAGCCCCCGCGTTAGCCTTCATGTCTTTGCTGCCGACCCTCGGACTTAGCTTCTCTTGTTCCTGCCACTCGTATTGTCCTGTTGTGCCCTGGTCCCCTCCCCAGCTCACTCATCCCGCTGGCTGCCGTTGACCGGACCTCCTGTTGTGTGTTGGTCTCTGCACCCCACGTGGGAATTTTCTGGGGGCTCATTGGAACTGTCATCTGCTATACAAGCTGCAGAAATGCCTCACCTTATTGTCTTCATGCTTTTATTGTTTTATTTTTTAAAATGTGTTTTTATTGATTTCAGAGAGGAAGGGAGAGAGAGATAGAAACATCCATGATGAGAGAGAATCATGGATTGGCTGCCTCCTGCACGCCCCACACTCGGGATCGAGCCCGCAACCTGGGCATGTGTCCTGACCGGGAATTGAACCGTGACCTCCTGGTTCATAGGTGGATGCTCAACCCCTAAGCCACGCCGGCCGGGCTGTCTTCGTGCTTTTAAAAGGGCATGAACCTGGTTTCCGCCACAAACCTCTCGAGTTTGGCCCCTGCTTTAGGTGTGCGGGCGCACCTGTTCTGCATGCACCTGCAGAAGGGTCTCTGACCCCCGCCGCCCCGGGCACAGCGATGGGAGTCTCCGGGGCTGTCGCCTTGTGCGCCCTGTGGAATCAGGTCCACGGCAGGCTGCGGGAGTGACCGGCTCTGAGCCGGTGCCCTTCCCTTTGGCAATCCCTTCATTTCCTCGGGCAGTTCCCAGACATGCGCGGGGGAGTGCCTTTACAGGGGTGACGTCCTTGATTTGAGCCCGTGTCCACGACGTGAGCGCATGGGGTGCAGGGAAGGTCTCCGGCTCCGGCCCCCAGAGGCGGCTCGGGGGAGCCCGCTGCGGGGGCACGTCGGGCAGTTAACCTTGTTTTCTCCACGCAGATGTAGTAGACACGGCCCGGCCCGACGAGCGCGCCCTAATGACTTATGTCTCCTGTTACTATCATGCTTTCGCTGGTGCCCAGAAGGTGAGGCCTGAGGACGGAAAGCCGGGTCACCGCCCACCCCTCACCTTCTGTGTCTTCATCTTTTTCCATCGTTTTTCTCTTTTCTCCCCCCTCCTGTGAGTAAGGAGGCCCATCTGGCCCCGAGGCGGCAGTTGTGTGTCTTTTTTTTAGTGCAGTTTTCTTTGAAACCTGCTTTTTGTCTGTGCACCAGCATGCTGTCGTTCGTGGTTGTTTTCCAGAAGATTCCATCCCGTGACACAACCCCTCGTCCTCTCTGTCAGTACCCTCTGCAAACCCAGTGACTAGGTTGGACTAGGTTTCATGTTAGGGAATTACCAGGTGTCTTTTTAACTTCATTTTGTCCAGTGACTGATCTCAGTTTCTTTCTTTCTTTTTAAAAA
Organism: Ia io; assembly: GCA_025583905.1. Lineage (NCBI taxonomy): Eukaryota > Metazoa > Chordata > Mammalia > Chiroptera > Vespertilionidae > Ia > Ia io. The sequence continues at coordinate 12,640,138 of JAJQQW010000024.1, read as the reverse complement.
ATACGTTTTTATTGATTTCAGAGAGGAAGGGAGAGGAAGAGAGAGATAGAAACATCAATGATGAGAGAGAGCCATTGATCGGCTGCCTCCTGCACACCCCTCACTGGGGATGGAGCCCACAACCCGGGCATGTGCCTGACCAGGAATCTAACCGAGACCTCCTGGTTCATGGGTTGAAACTCAACCACTGAGCCACGCCGGCCGGCCTAAGCTCAGTTTAAAGTTGAAAAGCAAGTCAGCAAATCGGGCATCGCCCAGGTTCTGTTTCCTCTCTTCCTGATGGTTAATTTAGCAGCTAATACAAATGCTGGCGAGAGCCGTGGGGTGTGCAAGCCAAGCACACCCTTCTCTTCCGACGTGTTGTGGCCTGTGGGGATTTCTGTAGCTGGCGTGGTAAGTGCGTGTGGAGGCATCACAAGACATGCTTGTCCGGTGAATTTCATCCTCGCGGCAGCAGGCGGGTCACAGAGCAGAGCGGGCTCAGTTGTAGGGGTGGGGAGCGGGTGGGTGGGGTGCAGAGATGGGCAGGGACTCTGCTGCGGCTCCCAGCATATCTTAGAGGGACCCACGTCCCTCAGAGCAGAAGTGGCGGAGGGCCTGACCGGGCCAGACGGTGTGGCAATGAGCAGCCACTCACTCTGAGTCTGACCACAGCACACGGCGCCCACATTAATGCCTTGTTTGCACTTTTATTTAAAAAAAATACATTTGTATTGATTTCAGAGAGGAAGGGCGAGGGAGAGAGAGAGAGAGAAACATCAGTGATGAGAGGGAATCGTGGATCGGCTGCCTCCTGCACGCCCCACACTGGGGATCGAGCCCACAACCCGGGCATGTGGCCTGACGGAATAGAACCGTGACCTGGTTCGTAGGTCGATGCTCAACCACTGAGCCACACCGGCCAATCTGCCTTGTCTACGCTTTTAAAAGCCCGTCAAAGGTGAGGGAGGGAAAAGCTCTCAGTTTGATCATTTAGGAAATGAAGGTTCAAATCGTTCCGCTTCTGCACCATCTCGGGCTGTCTGAGGCCCAAGGTGTGGGCCCAGAGCCAGGGAACCTGTGGGTGTGAATCACTGGTCCTTCTCTCATTCACCCTGGCTTCTGCTCTTTGTGTGTGTGTGTGTGTGTGTGTGTGTGTGTGTGTGTGTGTGTGTGTGTGTGTGTGTGTGTGTGTTTTCTGTGCTGTTTTTCCCTCCCTCAGACATTGTCAACACCCCCAAACCGGACGAAAGGGCCATCATGACGTACGTTTCCTGTTTCTACCATGCTTTCGCGGGCGCGGAGCAGGTACCAGCACGCGTCCATGGGGCCGCGCTGCCCTCCGCATGCGTGTCCGTGTGTGTGTGCCTGTGTGTGTGCACACTTCACATCTACCTTGGACTCTTTCCAAGTGTTTGTGATGCCCTAATATGGCAAGTTCCAAACTGTGAATGCTTTTTTTTTTTTTAACAGCTTTCCCTTTAGGCCGTTTCTAAAGTGTTTTTGTCTCTCTTTCCTTCTAAGATACCACTTTTATGTCATTACTCAATTGTGGGGAACATTTGTGTTTTAGGGAAAACAGGTGCCATGGACCCTGAGCAATAAATGGGACATGCAACCAGGAGACCGCATGCCTCCCCGGGCCCTGGTTCCTGGAAACTGCTCAAAACGGCCCTCGCTGCTCAGGGATGTGTCCTAACACTTTTCAAGACTGATCCCATTTTAACTGAAATGAGCAAAGAATGGTAGTATTAGAACCTCAAAAAAACACAAAAAACAGAGAAACAAACAAAAAACACATTCCTTGAGACAAAAAGCCCGAGGGATGGACATTGTGGTCAACGTCCCTTTTCTCCATGTTGACCTATTTCTGTCTCTGGCCCCTTCACATATGGCATCTGGACGTGCAGAACCTGATAGACAGGGATGGACAAAGCCTGTGGTACTGCCTCGTCTCTAGGACCATCCCTAGCACGTGAGGGTAACCGGAGACCAGCTGTATTAGGGGTCTAGAGGCGAGGCTTTGGAACAGGCTGTGGCCTGAGGCCCAGACGACACAATACGCTCCTTCTTTTTTTAAATATATATATTTTAATTGATTTTAGAGAGGAAGGGAGAGGGAGAGAGAGTAGAAACATCCATGATGAGAGAGAATCATTGATTGGCTGCCACCTGCACACCCCCCCTGGGGATCGAGCCCGCAACCCAGGCATGTGCCCTGACAGGGAATTGAACCGTGACCTCCTGGTTCATAGGTTGATGCTCAACCACTGAGCCACACTGGCTGGGCCCAAAGGCTAATGTTATTTAGGGGTTCTCACCCCCTTGGTCCCGAGGTCAGTATGTGAGGAGTGAGCTCAGACAGACATTCAGAGACCTTGGATGTAGGTTTCCTCCACCGTGTATTTCTGTTACTAACTTGCTTGATGTTTTACAAAGCGTGTGTTTACACTAATGGTATCTCCCCATTGTTCCCTACAGTATATTCAGCCTGCCCTCTAAGTCTGTGTGAAAACTGTCAAAAAGGTGTGAAACGATTCATAGCATCGAGCAGCCCTCAGTCTGGCTCCACCCTAACCTGGAATCTTCATGCCGTGTCCCACATGCCCCCTCCCCCCTCCTCCCTCCATCCCTCTCATGCTCCGTTCTGTGTGTCGACAGAGCTGTCCTGTTTACCTATTGTGTTTTACAGGCCGAGACAGCGGCTAACAGGATATGTAAGGTTCTTGCTGTGAATCAAGAGAATGAGAGGCTGATGGAAGAATATGAGAGGCTAGCGAGTGAGGTAAAGGAAACGGTGACCCACCGCCCTGTCCGTACCCACCCAGAGGGTGAGGCCAGAGGGGGAACACGGGTGGTCAATGTTGTTCTCTTTGCATTTTTTCATCTCAGGCAGAATAAACGTAGGGAGACGCAGTTGAACTCAGGATGGTTCATCTGAAGCAACGTAACGATTGGCATCGAGGTAGCCCTGATGGGCTTGGCAGCCAGCCTGGAGCTCAGAGGCGGCGTGCATGTTTATTTTTTAAATATATTTTTATTGATTTCAAAGAGGGAGGAAGATTGAGAGAGAGATAGCAACATCAATGATGAGAAGGAATCATTGGTCAGCTGCCTCCTGCACACCCCATACTTGGGATTGAGCTCACAACCCCAGGCATCGAACCATGACTTCGGGGTTCATAGGTCGACACTCAGCCGATGAGCCACGCCGGGCACTTGCCATTTCTAAATGGCTTTTGAGCAGCCCGTTTCTAAGACTTTGGTGGTGATTCAATACAAGGTACTCGGTCCTCAGGCATTCACTCCCATTTTCACTTTTATCGTGTGGATTTCCCCAGAAGCTCGATATCAAATGAAAGTAGACTTTGACATTGAATCCATCCCAGATTTACAATACGTTTGTCTAGCAACTGAATTCATTAGATTGGAGCTTACATTAAACCCACTTTTCTTCGCTACATTTTCACACTACATTTCACCATGTCGGGTGATTTTTTTTTGTTATTTTTTAAATTTTTATTTCATTTGAAAGCTCCATCCAGCGTTTGTCTGCTAGTGTCTGGTCCCTGAGTTTCCTGTGAGTGTCACACATTTGTGAAACATGACTCGTGCTGACTCTGAGTTCCCGCTGGTGTGTGGTGACCGCTGGTGGCCGCCTGGGGGGAGCGGGCCTTACACTTCTGTTGTTATAGGAATATTACGTTCACCCACCCCCCTTTTTTAAAAAAAAAATATTTTTTATTGTTGATGGTATTATAGTATTACAGATATCTCCCATTTTACTTCCCTTTAACCCCCTTCCCCCACCCTTTACTAACCCCCCCTCTGAAAGGTCTTCATGTTGTCAGGTCACTTTAAGCGGGGTGTTTTGCCGGTGTTTGTAGCTGTATGCATGTGTTTTGGGAACAGCTCTTGGAGTGGATCCGCCGCACCATCCCCTGGCTGGAGAACCGGGCCCCCGAGAAGACCATGCAGGCCATGCAGAAGAAGCTGGAGGACTTCCGGGATTACCGCCGGAAGCACAAGCCCCCGAAGGTGCAGGAGAAATGCCAGCTGGAGATAAACTTCAACACCCTGCAGACCAAGCTGCGCATCAGCAACCGGCCGGCCTTCATGCCCTCCGAGGGCAAGATGGTGTCGGTGAGTGCCGGGCCTCCTCTCATCTCGTTGTCTTAGTTAATGAACATGATGTCATTCTTAAAACACACACACACTCACACACACACACACACACACACACACACACACACACACACACACACACACACTAGAGGCCTGGTGCACAAAATTCGTGCATGGGCAGGGTCCCTAGGCCTGGCCAACAATTAGCGCCTATCTCTGGGGTGACCAGCGGGGAGATTGGGGGCCCCCTGCTGGCACCTGCTTTGGCTGGCCTGGGGCCTGCAGGCTGGGGCAACTCCAGCATCGAGTGTTTGCCCCCTGGTGGTCAGTGCACGTCATAGCAACCAGTCCTTCCGCCATTCGGTCAATTTGTATATTAGGCTTTTATTATATAGGATATTGATTGATTTCAGAGAGGAAGGAAGAGGTGGGGGAGAGAGAGAGAGAGAGAAACATCAAAGATGAGCGAGAATCATGGATTGGCTGCCACCTGCATGCCCCACACTGGGGATCGAGCCCGCAACTCAGGCATGAGCAGTTTAATTATTCATTGTCTTTCTCTTGCCCATCAGGAAGGCTGCACGGAATGGGGACTTTATGGGTGTTGCTCCTCTTGTAGAAAGTCTGTGGCTCACGCCCGACTTGTGTGATGTCAGGAAACAGTAGTTGGTCAGATGGTTGGTGGAGCCCAGTCACTGAGTCAGAGTTGCTGCGAATTGAGTCACGTTGAGGTGTCCTAGTCTTCTGGCCAGAAAGTAAAGCACTGTGGCCTCTGTCCACATCTGGAGAAGCATCAGGCATCTGCTTGCTCATGAGAACAACTGTACGAACTTTAAAAGGCCTGGGCAATAACTCAACATTTAAAAGCTAACACATTTAAATGGTTATTGGTGGGGGTGCGGGGGGAGGTGAGGGGTGAGGGAAGGAAAGGAAACACCATTAGCAGAGGACTGGAGGGGCTCACGGGTGTCCAGGAGGCCCAGGTGTAACCGCCGGGCCTGCCCTGTCCTTGCCGCCTCCCCATCCCCCCAGGACATCGCCGGGGCCTGGCAGCGGCTGGAGCAGGCGGAGAAGGGCTACGAGGAGTGGTTGCTGAATGAGATCCGGAGGCTGGAGCGTGTGGAGCACCTGGCCGAGAAGTTCAGGCAGAAGGCGTCCACCCACGAGACCTGGGCCTATGGTGAGCGGCCTGGCTGGCCCGGGACCGAGCCTCAGAGGCAGCTGCTAACGCCGCCCCGAGCGCAGGACCCACAGGGGCATCCTGGCCTCTCTCCGCTCTGCTGTCTCGCACTAAGCTTCTTATTTCCTAATGGAGCAGATAATGTCTTTCATCCCTCCTCCCCCAAATGGCAGTCGAAATGCATTCCTCCCACACTTGCCTATGCAGGGCCTGGCCTTCTCTCCTCCCCTCCTTTTCCTGCTTGATCCCACCATCTCTGCTCATTCCCTAACTTTCCAGGCACCAAGAAGCTGCCGGGTGGCATAGGCCTGTTCTCACTCTAGTGCCAACCTTTGCAGGCAAAGAGCAGATCTTGCTGCAGAAGGATTATGAGTCGGCGACGCTGACCGAGGTGCGGGCCCTGCTGCGGAAGCACGAGGCCTTCGAGAGCGACCTGGCGGCCCACCAGGACCGTGTGGAGCAGATCGCGGCCATCGCGCAGGAGCTCAAGTACGTGCAGCCGTGGACACCCACCCCCGTGGGTGTGGGGACGGGGGAAGGGCTCCCCAGAGCCTTCCCAGGGAGGAGTCCGGCCCGGCCTTCCTTTCCTATCTGGAGTTTAGGGAGAGGGAAGCTGGAGGAATCTGGGGTGGGATTCGTCCTGTGACGATTAACAAAACCCCGAAATACCTGCCAATTCTATCTGGTCTTTTAAAGTGTATATGTAATCTGTTTATTTGGACTCATTTTTCCTGCCGTCGTCTGGGACTGCTAATCTCTGCCTTCACTTCAAACAGCGAGCTGGACTACCACGACGCAGTGAACGTCAACGATCGGTGCCAGAAGATCTGTGACCAGTGGGACAGGCTGGGGACGCTTACGCAGAAGCGGAGAGAGGCCCTGGAGGTGAGGTCTCTACGCCACCTAGGAATGTGGAACCCAGGCTCTTACCCCAAGTCCCTGTCGTTGATTCTTGCTTTTCGGTGTTGTTATGTGTATAAAACAAAAGAGACTGTCCAGTGCAAGCAGCCTCCAAAGAGAGTAGGAAAAGTAGGAAAAAGAGGGAAACGAGAAGTTGGGAGTTTTGTACTATATTTTATCCACATGGCAGGGCAGTGCACTTCTGAACTTAAAAAAAAAAATCAGGGAGCCCGGCTCGTGTGGCTCAGTGGTTGAGCATCGACCTATGAACCAGGAGGTCATGGTTTGATTCCCAGTCGGGGCACGTGTCCGGGTTGCGGGCTTGATCCCCAGTGTGGTGCGTGCAGGAGGCAGCTGGTCAATCATTCTCTGTCATTATTGATGTTTCTCTCTCTATTCATTTCTGAAATCAACACAAATATTATTTAAAAATATAAAGTAAAAGAATAACCTGTAGTCCTCGTTGCTCCACGAGGTGGGGACTTCTGGGAAAGGCATCCTCTCTGTGCACTGTTGACTGAAATGGGGAAGCTGCCCTGAATTTTCAGTTATGTAACGTGGTTAGGGAATCACTTCTGACTTACAAAGTAAGGGTCTCAGTTTTCAAAAAGGTGACATGTCGTGGATTTCTTAAGTACTTTCAAACCAGGCTACTTCGTTGTTGTTTTTTTGTTTTTAAATATATTTCTATTGATTTCAGGGAGGGAGAGAGAGAGGGAGAGAGAAACATCAATGATTAGAGAGAATCACTGATTGGCTGCCTACTGGGGATCGAGCCTGCAGCCTGGGCATGTGCCCTGACCGGGAATCGAACCTGGGACACTGCAGTCCACAGGCCAAGGCTCTTTCCACTGAGCCAGAGCAGCTAGGGCCAAACCAGGCTACTTTGGATGTCATCAAACCCTTCTTTGAGATGACATTGCAGAGAGCTGCGGGCTCAGCCTGATTTTGGGAACGGTGGTTAATTCTGTGTGTAGACACACTAATGACGAGAATGCTGTCATTCCCAGAATGTCAGGGAATTGTGTGTGGCTCTGGAATTTTCAGACGGTTTTTTATTATTATTATTGAATCTGTGATCACGTCTGCTTCTTTCTGTGCAATCTCCAGAGAACCGAGAAGTTGCTGGAGACCATCGACCAGCTGCACCTGGAGTTTGCCAAGAGAGCTGCCCCGTTCAACAACTGGATGGAGGGCGCCATGGAGGACCTGCAGGACATGTTCATCGTCCACAGCATCGAGGAGATCCAGGTAGCGACCGGCCGTCCTCTCGCGGCAGCCGTTAGCTTTGTCCCAAGGGGGCTGCTGTTGGGTCGAGGTTGATGGCGCCTGAAGGGAAAGAGTTGGCATCTGTGCCTTTTCCCCTTGGGGCGTGACTGGTGTGCTTCCTGGGGGCCTGCAGGTGTGAAGGCAGCAGTGCTGGCTCCTCTCGTGGGACGTCAGAGGTCAACACGGTCCTCAGAAAGGGCAGCGAAGTGAAGCTCTGCCCTCGGGGGAGAGAGAGACCTACACAAAAGCTGGGGGTGGGAATGACGGAAGCAAATATGATTTTTTTTAAAAAAGGGAACTTGTTTTTGAAGACTTTGGATTTGTAGCCATTGATTAAATAGTCACCATGATATCTTTGTGTTTTTTCCCCCCCATTTCAAAGAACTTGACTTTGATGCACAAAATAGCTTTTCTGAAACATTCATATTTGTTTTCCTCCAGAGATTCCTGCAGTGAGAAAGGCAGTTATGGCCCTGGCCCCGTGTGGCTCAGTGGATAGAGCATCAGCCCGCAGACTGAAGGGTCCCGGGTTAGATTCCAGTCAAGGGCGACGTACCTTAGTTGCAGACTTGATCCCCGGTCACAGTCGGGGTGGGTGCAGGAAGCAACCAATCGATGTGTCTCTCACACATCGATGTTTCCCTCTTTCTGTCTCTCCCCCTCCCTTCCAGTCTCTCTAAAAATCAATGAAAACTATCCTCAGGTGAGGATTAACAAAACAAAAAGGAAGAGAGAAGGGCATTCATGCGTGTGCAGACGGGAACACTGTGGCATTCGCATGACGTAAGATTGGTTTTCCCACTTGTGTCTCTGGTCAGAGTCTGATCACGGCCCATGAGCAGTTCAAGGCCACGCTGCCCGAGGCGGACGGCGAGCGGCAGTCCATCATGGCCATCCAGAACGAGGTGGAGAAGGTCATTCAGAGCTACAACATCCGGATCAGCTCCAGCAACCCCTACAGCACCGTCACCATGGATGAGCTGCGGAACAAGTGGGACAAGGTGGGCGACGGGGGCGGGACCAGGGCCCGTGTGAAGCGAGGTTGAGGGCAGACATAAAAACCTGGCAGTGAGAGTGACTGCCTGATTTTGCATCGTTTACCCCAAATTTCACCGACAAAATATGCTAAATTCTTAAATGCCATTCAGCAACTTCTGAGGCTTGTAAGGAAAGTAGAGGTGATTTTTCCTTAAGGAAAACCTGATACTAAGACCACAAGGAGAACTATTTTAAAACCACAGCTGAAAATTTGGTGCCGTCGGCTTGCCATTCAAGAATTTTCAGAATACAGGATGAGCATGTCCCACATGTGTGTGACTTTTCAGTTCAGAAAATTGCTTAGAAAACTGTTTCTGGGACTGTTTCAAATCCAGTGATAGTGAAAATAGGATCATTTGAGCGTTTTGTCTCATTCTTAAGAAAAATTTATTTTCGTGGCTAAAATCTAGCACTGTTCCCACCCAGCCCAGAGTCCCTAACACACACACACCCAGCCCAGTGTCCCTAACACACACCCACCCAGCCCAGTGTCCCTAACACACACACACACCCCAGCCCAGTGTCCCTAACACACACACACCCAGCCCAGAGTCCCTAACACACACACACCCAGCCCAGTGTCCCTAACACAAACACACCCAGCCCAGTGTCCCTGACACACACACACACCCAGCCCAGAGGCCCTAGCACACACACACCCAGCCCAGTGTCCCTGACACACACCCACCCAGCCCAGTGTCCCTAACACACACACACCCAGCCCAGTGTCCCTGACACCCACCCACCCAGTCTTAAACAGGCATAGGTAGCAGTCAAAGCTAGAATGAGCTCTCCCTTTAGTCTCAGAGTCGGGACTCTCTCACCCCTTCCTCTCACTCCCTCTCCTTCCCACTCCTCCTGCGTCCTCTTCCCCCTCTCCTCCCCCTTCCCCCGCTCTGCTCCCACCCCCACACTTTGGACCATCACCTCATCTCTTGGTCACTTCCATTGGACCAAAGCTGGCCTCTAACCCCTGCTGCCCTGACAGGTGAAGCAGCTGGTGCCCATCCGAGACCAGTCCCTGCAGGAGGAGCTGGCCCGCCAGCATGCCAACGAGCGCCTTCGCCGCCAGTTCGCTGCCCAGGCCAACGCCATCGGGCCCTGGATCCAGAACAAGATGGAGGTAGGGCATTGCCTCCGAGCTTTGCCTGGCGGGGGATCAGTCCCTGAGCTGGCGCTGCATCCGATTCTCAGGGCCGGGAGGGAGCCGGGGGGGGGGGGTGCGCGGGGGTGCGGACCTGCTCACCTGGTCCCCACTGTGCTTGTGCCCAGGAGATCGCCCGGAGCTCCATCCAGATCACAGGGGCGCTGGAGGACCAGATGAACCAGCTGAAGCAGTACGAGCACAACATCATCAACTACAAGAACAACATCGACAAGCTGGAGGGCGACCACCAGCTCATCCAGGAGGCCCTGGTCTTCGACAACAAGCACACCAACTACACCATGGAGGTACCTGCCCCCCTCTCCCCCGCCCCCCGCCCATGCCGCCTCCCTGGCTGTGACCGGCTCACTTAGGGGTCTCACCCACGCCTGCTCTTTGGTTCCTGTTGAGTCCTGCAAGTGCGGGAGGTGGAGATCCCTAAGTCTTTCCTCCACGTTTGTGAAAAGGCTTGTGACCCAGCCCGGCCGGTGTGGCTCAGTGGTTGAGTGTTGACTTGGGAACCAGGAGGTCATAGTTTGATTCCCGGTCAGGGCACATGCCCGGGTGGCGGGCTCGATCCCCAGTCGGGGGCGTGCGGGAGGTGGCTGATAAATGATCTCTCTCATCATTGATGTTTCTATCTCTCTCCCTCTCTGAGATCAGTAAAAATATATTAAAAAGAGAAAAGGCTGTGAGCCCCAGCAGGCACTGCACCATGGGCAGCAGCAGCAGCACCGTCACAGCAGGACTCATTGCATGCTTCAGAGAGAGGGCCCGGCATCCCCTTCCACCAGCTGACCAATCCGATCTCCTGGGAGCCCATGGGGTCATCCAGGGCCCCCCTTTCCTTGTGACAAGGGAAAGATATTTCTAGTGACCAAGAGACTGTCTGTTGTATATTTTATCTACAGATGTCACTGTTAGAACCCTGCCCTTGCTTCTGAGCATGTCCCACTACAGAACCTTGCAGAAAGCGGGCGAGTGGAGAGAAGCAGTGTAGGGAGGTGGGAATCAGCCCTGCTTCTCTCGCGTTGGGCCCACTCTCCTGCGAGGAGGCCAGGGAGGCCAGGATGAGGTGCCAGAAGCCCCAGAGCTGACGGCTCCTCTCTCCTGGCAGCACATCCGCGTGGGGTGGGAGCTGCTGCTGACGACCATCGCCAGGACCATCAACGAGGTGGAGACGCAGATCCTGACGAGGGATGCCAAGGGCATCACCCAGGAGCAGATGAACGAGTTTAGAGCCTCCTTCAACCACTTCGACCGGGTACCTCCCCCCCTTGAGCTTTTTGGAAGGCAATACTGGGGACTTTCAGATACGCTCAAGATAATGCCCAGGCCATTCGCTTAAGTCTTCAGGCCCTACAAGGTCACGGGCAGGGGGTGGTGAATGCCAAAGGAAGACAGCCACCCTGGGGAAGGGTGCTAAGCTCTGACGTTGCCCAGGGCACGTCGGCTAGGATTGTGTGCTGTTCGGTGCGGGTGACGTAGGGAACGCCTTTGTGCGTGGCAGCAAAGCTAGATTTGTTATAAGCGAATGCGTTTCCTTAACAAAATGTGGTTCTAAAGATTTTAAACCTTTTCCTCAGGAACTATTTAGGTAAAAGCACCTGATAGAAATTTAACCTGTTCTTTTGCCGTATAAAACTTATTTTTTTTTTAATGAACAAAATCGATTCTTAAAGATGTTTTAAGGAAAATGCACCAACAAATTGGTGAGCGTTTTCATCGTAAAGGCATCTAAAAAGTGAAGTGTATTTTGACTTCAATAGTATCGAGCAAAACCAATTCTCTGTAAGAAAATCTGGCAGCATTTAGCGACGGGATTTGGGGGCGGAGGGAAAAGGAAAGATTTAAAATGACCTGGAAGTTCCGAGCCTTGAGGTCACAAGAGAGGGGGTGCCATTGAATTGGAGGCGCCCCGGGCAGCGAGGCATCCCATTCTGGACTTCCGGGCTGAACCTAATGGTCATCTCTGACAAGACAGGGTCTAGAGAGTAGGAACAAGAAGGCCCGGATCTTAGGGGATGAACCCCATGGGAAGGAGGCAGGAGCCCAAGGAGGAGCCCCAGGAAGTCACGGGGAATGAGGTGTCCCCAGCGGAAGCGTCTCTTTGGAGGTGGTTGCAGAGAAGGCCGGGAGGGTGACTGAGGGCTGATCGTGTAGGTGAGAGAACAGACGGTCCCAGAAGAAGAGAGCCCCCCGCATTAGCTTTTGGGCCCAGGAAAATGCCAGCAAAGAGCCTCGTTCATAACTGACTGGACCGAGTATAAAAGCGCTTTCCCAGCTTTAGTTTTTAGTGTCGATGCCTGCACCGTGGCTGCCCTCTCAACACTCTCAAGGAAATCTTGAGCACAACCTGCACTCCCTCCCATCACATCCAGGGCCTGGGCGGCCACCTGGTCCCTGGAGGCTGGGCTGCCCTGTGTCCTGCCCTGGACTCCTCTCCACCGTGAGCAGCTGTACGTGGACCCTCACAGGGTTTGTGCTGAGGCCACGTTGGACGCCCGCAGGGCACGCCTCGATTCCTCTCGGACCTTGAAAATAAAAACCATCCTGGCCAGCCTGAGAGTGGTGGTGGGCTATGCTCAGCCATCAGTGGGTGGCTGTAGTGAGCTGCTGACTGGGCATTTGCAGGGGCACTGGGCGCTTCCTTCCATTGCTTTCTTCAGTGTGTGGTCTTTCTTGTCTGTTGTCACTTCCCTCCCCCCCCCACACACACACACTTACACACTCCTTCTTTCCCCTTATTAAGAAACCATTTTATAACATCCTTGGGTTGGCGATGGTCTTCCTGTAAGTCAGTGGTGACCTTGACAGTTTCCTTGGCCAGCTCAGATGTCTCCTCTCTTCCTGGATTTTGTTCCTCGGGTCAAGTAGAGTTGCTCCTCTGCCTCTAATTCCCGGTGTCTCTGTTTGTATCTGTCGGCAGAGGAAGAACGGCCTGATGGACCACGAGGATTTCAGAGCCTGCTTGATTTCCATGGGCTATGATCTGGTAAGCAGACGTGGAGATTTCCCCGAGGTGATGTTTTGCTGAACTTGGGTATATAATATATTAGAGGAGGTGACTGTAATATATTGGGGATGAGCCCATTTTCATTGAGTGGGATAATCTTTCTGAAGGTTGCCTGCTACTATACGAAAGCAATTTCACTGAACCAGAATCTATATTTGTATTCAGTCATTGTTCAGGTATTGAGCTTTCCTGGTGATTTGTAACAGCTTTATTGAGATATAATTCACTATACAGTTCACCCGTTTAAAGTTAGAAAGTACAAAGGTTTAGTAGTGAATCCCCTTAGAAAGTCCTGCATTCCCTGGGGCTGCGGTAGTGCCACTGCCCTCACTCCCCTGGGAGCCACTGACGTGGGTTCTCAACGTGAGCCGCCCTGACTCCTCTGGGACCTTTAAAAGCCTTGAGAGCCACCTTCCAGACTGCATGTCCCTCCTCTCAGGTGTCACCTGGGGAAGGGCCTGCTCTCTCCCTGAAGTCTAATGTCCAGGCCTGCAGGAGCGTCGGTCCCAGTGGGGAGGGAATGCTGACCATCGGGAGCCTCAGGCATAAAGCCACAGCCGCTGTTACAGTCACTGGGCGGAGTGACCTTTGCTCCCAAGACTGCAGGGGGATGCAGGGACACTTAAGTGTTCACCCCCAAAGGACCTGGCGGGCTGCAGGTGAGAGCAGCAGGCCGGCTCTGTGCATGGCTGTGTGCTCTCGAAGCCAGCGTGTCCTTGTCTCCTTGCCGCAGGGTGAAGCCGAGTTTGCCCGCATCATGACCCTGGTGGATCCCAACGGACAGGGCACCGTCACCTTCCAGTCCTTCATCGACTTCATGACCAGAGAGACGGCCGACACCGACACCGCGGAGCAGGTCATCGCCTCCTTCCGCATCCTGGCGTCCGACAAGGTCAGCACGGACAGATTCCTTCTGCTTCTGCGTTTTCCTCATAAGAACAGAAACGGCGTTGCAAGTGAAAATAGTGCGATGGTAGTGCATGTTGTACCACATCAGCATTTTCAGAAAGCAGCAGGTAGCCCAGCTGGTGTGGCTCTGTGGTTGAGCATCGACCCATGAACCGAGAGGTTACCAGTTTGATTCCCCGCCAGGTCACATGCCCAGATTGTGGGCTCCGCCCCCAGTGGGGATGCGCAGGAGGCAGCCAATCAATGGTCCTCTCTCAGTGATGTTTCTTTCTCTCTATTCCTCTCCCTTCCTCTCTCTTTCTTTCTCAAATCATTAAAAACATTAAAAAGAAAGAAAGGAAGAAAGAAAGAAAGCAGCAGGTAAACAGTGGTGTTCGCCCAGAACAGAAAAAACACATTCTGCTCCTGAAATTTGTGTTTGGGCCTCACAGTGAGTTTTATGTAAGGAACCAAGAGTGTGTACTTCATAGGGGTTTTTTTTGGTGTGTGTTTTACTGGTTCAGCCAGCAAACTTGAGGTCCCCCTGTGGCTCAGTTTGAGAAATACTGGTAGCAACGCTCCCGGTGGGAGACTGGCTGCCCTGCAGGTGTGGTCTTAGGTGTAAGCTTGGTCTGCAGGTACCAGGCCCATTAGATGACCTGCCTTTAACCCTTTTTATTTATTATTATTATTTTTTAAATATATATTTTTATTGATTTCAGAGAGGAAGGGAGAGGGAGAGAGAGAGACATCAGTGATGACAGAGAATCATTGATCGGCCGCCTCCTGCAGCCCCCCTACTGGGGATCAAGACCGCAACCCGGGCATGTGCCCTTGACTGGAATCGAACCTGGGACCCTTCAGTCCGCAGGCTGATGCTCTAGACACTGAGCCAAAACAGTGAGGGCTGTATCCTTTTTTAAATTGAACCAACGCCAGCTGTGTATCAGCATGAGCACACCTGTTTCAGGGTTTCCCCAACTGACTTGCAAACCCCTCTCTGTCTCTTGCAGCCGTACATCCTGGCGGAGGAGCTGCGGCGCGAGCTGCCCCCGGACCAGGCGCAGTACTGCCTGGGGCGCATGCCAGCCTACAAGGGCCCCGGCGCGGTGCCTGGCGCCCTGGACTACGCGGCCTTCTCCTCCGCGCTCTACGGGGAGAGCGACCTGTGAGCCCGACGCCGGCCGCCCACAGCAGGGAAAGACTTGGATGAGCTTGGTTAAGGGAAGGGACAGGGCGAGATTTTGCAGCTCAGTAATGGTTTATGACATAGTGTGCTTCATCAATAGGTTTCTCTATTTCGGAACTGTTAGCTAAATGCAATGGAATATCAGGGTTTTTTGGTTTGTTTCTTTGCTCAAACAAAGCAAATTCCTTGAGTAGTATGAAATGAGGAGGATCTAGGGACAGAAGAAAAGTACAAAATGGGAAATTTCCAAATACCCAAGATTTGAGACCAGGAAGAAAAAATTTGGTAAATCTCTGATATCTTTAGAAATATTCATAAGTAGGCTTATGTGATTACCGTGAGGGGAATATATTTGGGATATTCGTGTTCTACCTTCTCATCCAAAGATTAGCAATATTTAAGTACTATCGTTTCTTTAGTTGAACTTAATATTGTGAACCAGAACTTCCAGGGAATGGAACCAGACGACCCAAAATATCTTTAGAATTTAAAAATTTTTAAATAGAGTTTATAGTCAGCTCTTCGTTGTTTAGGACTATGCAGTCGAGGTAGTGGATTTCAATGCCTTATTTATCGTCCAAAGCAGAGACCTCAGGAATCACAGAAGCTGGTCTGCTTGCCAGAGAGGAAGACGTAGTCACTAGGAAAAATGAATGTGTTAGGATTACGTATTGAGTCCAGGTTTCTGTGCATTTCCTAGAGCTTGGTAGCACAGATTTGGGAGAGATGACTGTAGGTAAGTGCTCTGTTTTTTTAAATAAACAGGTTCCCGTAGCAATAGTTTATAATAGGTCATGGGTCAGAGACCGGCACCCAGATCGCTCACCAGGCCGCACTTCTTTACGCCCTTGGTTTTCTGACCTGGTCAGGAGGCGTTAGTAGGGAAGGACTCATTGTTAGCAGCCGTAGAGGTAAGAGCTTGCATTGCAGACCTTACATATTTGGGGGAATGCATCTGTGTAGTAGGAACGACTAGACGTTTTTTTGCCAGCACTCAGCGTGCGGTCACCACTGTGATTGGGTGCCGAGCCCTGGGTCTGGCTCTCTCCACACCTGAAGCCCTGCCACAGAGGACAGACACCTCATGCTCCCAGCATCCTCTGCTCTCCTGAATGTTCATCTGTTTGAATGTTTGGGCTGCCTTATGCTATAACTCCCCCTCTGTTTTTCCACCCTGTTGACAGCTTGTAGAGAAGAAGGCAGGAATTCTGTTTACATCTGAGTCCTTAATGATCAGGAAAGGGACTATAAACAAACAAAAACTGTTGCAAACAGCAGTTCAAGTGTTGCTAGAAAAGCAGTAATGTGCCTGTTACCCACTGTCTGCTTTCTCAGATTTTTGGTGGATTGCCACCAACAGCTGGAAATGTGATATTTTCCCTTCATACCTGTTTGGTAACTTCATACTTTTACTGCATTGGCCCATGTAGAACCCTTAACCTTCAAAAGTTTCATTTAATTTGCTTCATTTTATTAAGTAGTTGGTAGGTAGCAAGTTCCTGAAATACCCGAGTCCCTGTGTGTAATGCCAAACACTTGGGGTGATATTTAGAGGAACTCTTGACTCTCTACTTCCAGCAGGTGCTATATTCCAGCCATAAACATAAAGGGAAAACTGGGAAGTCGTTCTGCCTCTGAAGCCACGAGGGGGACTTGGGGTGTTTTAGGATGCGTACAGGTAGCTCAGCTGCCTAAAATGTTCATTGCTTTACAATATTCAGGCAAGAGAATAGATCAGTACTATCTGCTAATAAATGAAGAAAGGAGATAAACTCTGAAAAACACTTAATAAACATGTTTATACTCTCATCTTAGAAGTTATTTTTATTTCTGAAGCTGAATTATCAATTAAACTTAATTTATAAAAGAAAAAGGATCCATGCTTTTTTTTTTTTTTTTTTTTTTTTTTTTTTTTTTTTTTTTTTTTTTAAAGAATAGCCCGTTTCTTTGGTTAACCACACACTTCCTCACTTAAAATTGCCATCATATTTAAAAATTCTCCTTTGGGTAACTATTTGCCAGCCATAAAGAATTAGAAACTGGCTCGAGCCGGTTTGGCTCAGTGGATAGAGCATTAGCCTGTAGACTGAAGTTTCCTGGGTTCAATTCCTGTCAAGGGCACATGCCTGGGTTGTGGGCTTGATCCTCAGTAGGGATGCAGGAGGCAGCCAATCAATGATTCTCTCTCATCACTGATGTTTCTATCACTCTCTCCTGTTGGAAGCCGCCCATCGCCTCCCCTAGCAGAGAGGTGTGGTCGAGGAACCGGAAGGCTGGTCAACCTTGAGGTTCTGGCAAGGGTCAGGGCCAAGCACCCACTGTCCGGTGGAGACAAAGGGAGCTGAAGCAACTTCCACCTTTTAGTCTTAGGTAAACCCTTGCTGATGGGCTACCATCGAGCTATTACAGGAATTGCCTGCCCAAGGGCTATAGGTGGATCCCAAACCTGAATAAAAGGGCCCCCAATTCCCAAATTAATATTTTCTTGTCTAGTCTCTTTCATTTGTGTGCGGCCTCCTCCAGAACCTGAACCCTGAACCACGCGGGACGTGGGGGGTATACACTTGGAACTGGCAGCCCAACATCGGGTACTCGCAACTGGCAGCCCAATGTGGGGTACTCGCGCACTCCCCCTTGCTTCCTCTCTGAAATCAATAAAAATATATTTTAAAAAAATAATTAGAAACAGCTGGTTGGGTAGGGGGTAAATTTGGGATGAAGAATTAAGGTTGATCTAATTGGCCCTGGCCAGTTTGGCTCAGTGGATTGAGCATTGGCCTGCAGACTGAAGGGTTGCAGGTTCGATTCCATTCCGGTCAAGGGCATGTACCTCAGTTGCAGGTTCAATCCCTGGCCCTGGTTAGGGCACATGCAGGAGGCAGCCAATCGATGTGTTTCTCACATCAGTGTTTCTGTCTCTCCCTCTCCCTTCCACTCTCTACAAATCAATGGAAAAAGTATCCTTGGGTGAGGATTAGCAACAAAAAACCCAGGAGTTGTCTGAAGGTTTTATCTCTACACAATGGGTTTGTGTGGGATGAGCTGAGTGAGGGTGAGGGTGAAGGTGAGGGTGGGGAGTGGGCTAGCAGATTATCACCAAAATGAAATAATAGACTCCTAGAGAGAGAGAGAGAGAGAGAGGAGGCTTTTTTGCAGTGTTCCCATCCACTACAGATGCATTTATATTATTTCCCAGGGCTACTATAACCAAGTAGCACAAAATGGGTGGCCTCAAACAACAACAATGTGTTGTCTCACAGGTTTGGAAACTAGAAGTCCAAAACTAAGGTGTCAACAGGGCCTTTCTCCCTCTGACATCTACAGGGGAGAATCTCCAGTCTCTTCTAGCTTCTGATGTTTGCCGGCGATCCCCGGTTCCTTGGTTTGTAGGTGCAGCACCCCAATCTCTGCCTTTGCTGTCATTGTTATGTGGGCTCGATTATTAGTCTTAACCTAGGTCGTGAGTTGCTCTAAGACAGGTGGGGATGGGGGTGAGGGTGGGGGTGGGAGGCAGTTTGTCTTTGCATTCCCATGTCCGACACACAGTAGGACTCAGTACATGCTCTCCGTCTATAAGTGGCCGCACACGCACCTCGCCCAGCACCAGGCTATAGCGGGAGGCGCATCGCGCCTGGCCTTCCACTCAAGCCCCAGCTCCGAGCTGCACACAGTGGGGGGCCAGCACTGCGGGACCAGCAGTGAGGGGTCAGGAGCGCGGGGTCAGCATTGCGGGGCCTACAGCGCGGAGCCAGTGTCCGCTCCCCACGCAGACCACGCTCCAAGCCGCCAGGCGGGGACTACATTTCCCAGAGAACCCTGGGGCGAGCCTCAGGCGATTGGTTGAGACCGACAGCTAATGCGGCCGCGAAGAGCCCGCACAGACCAATCACAGCCCCGGGGAGGGAGCTCCGCGTGGGTGACCGGCTGCGACCGAAACACCGTCCTGAGGCGGCGGGTCCCAGCGCGCACGTCGTTCTCCCGCGTGCCACGTCCGCGGCTCCCGGGCCCCCGGCTCCGTGGCGCGCCCCGCGCTGGCCGGTGTCGCTCTCCGGTGTCGCTCTCCGCTGTGCCCAGTGGAGACCGCCCTGCTGCGTCCCGCGCCCGAGGCGGAGGAGCGGGCCCAGCGGCATGTCGCCCGCGCCACAGGAGCGCGCGCCCGCGGGTAACACTCGGCTCAGCCCGGTCGCGGGGCTGCCTGACGCGCGCTGGGGGCTCCGGGTCTCCGTGCTGCTTGCACCCATGACGCCCCGCGGGATTCCCGTGGGAGACGGCGGCGCCCGTGGGCTTCTGGAGCAGCCAGGGCGCCCACGTGTCTCCCCGTCCTCCCCGCCGGCACCCTTTCCCCCCTTCCCCCCCCCCCCCCCCGCTGGCACCCCGTCCCCCCCTGCCGGCTCTTCGTCCTCCCCCGCCGGCACCCCGTCCACCCACTCCGGTACCCCGTCCTCTCTCCGGTTCCCGCCCTTTCCCGCCGGCACCCCGTGTCCATCTCCCCGTAGGCACCCCGTCCTTTCCCGCCACCAACCAGTCCTCCCCTCCGGCACCCCGTCCTCTCTCCGGCTCTTCGTCCTCCCGGTGTCCACCTCCCCCGTAGGCACCCCGTCCTTTCCCGCCACCAAGCAGTCCTCCCCTCCGGCACCCCGTCCTCCCCCGCCCGCACCCCGCCAGGCGTCCTCAAACGACGGCCCGCGGGCCACATGCGGGTGTTTCTGCCGTTTTGTTTTTTTACTTCAAAATAAGATATGTGCAGTGTGCATAGGAATTTGTTCATAGTTTTTTTTAAACTATAGCCCGGCCCTCCAACTGTCTGAGGGACAGGGAACTGGCCCCCTGTTTAAGAAGTGTGAGGACCCCTGCTAGGCACCCTGTTTCCCGCGGCCACCCGGTCCTCCCGGCCGGCACCCCGTGTCCCCCACCCCCCCCCCTTCCCCAGTGAGCCTGTGCGGGGTACATCTTCTGTTGCATTGGGCCGTGGTAATAACTCAGTGAAAAAGTTTTGGGGCCGCATTTTTCTAACGTCGTGGAGCTATGAGCACATCTTTTTTATGAGCTCTCCTTACTCCCTATTGTGAATGGTTATAAAAGGACTCTGCACCCTCTCTCCACACATCTTTTCCCCCCTTTCATTTCTTTTTTCAAATATCTTTTATTGGTTTTTTACAGAGAGGAAGGGAGAGGGATAGAAAGCTAGAAACATCGATGAGAGAGAAACATCGACCAGCTGCCTCCTGCACACCCCCCCCTATGGAGGATGTGTCCGCAACCGAGGTACATGCCCTTGACCGGAATCGAACCTGGGACCTTTCAGTCTGCAGGCCGACGCTCTATCCGCTGAGCCAAACCGGTTTTGGCCCCCTTTCATTTTTTAATTGATTTTTTTTATTGGTTAAGGCATTACATGTGTGTCCGTATCCCCCATTGCCCCCCGCCCCACTCTCATACCTGCCCTCACCCCCCTGCTGTCTCGGTCCCTTGGTTATGCTTATATGCGTGCATACAAGTCCTGTGGTTGATCTCTCAATGGAATACGACGCTGCTGTAAAAAAGAAGGAATTCTTACCATTTGCAACAGCGTGGATGGAGCTGGAGAGCATTATGCTAAGTGAAATAAGTCAGAGAAAGATAAATATCACATGATCCCCTTTCGTTTTTTAAAGTCGCACGTTCCCTTTCTTTAAAGCGGGCGTGAAGCAAGCCATGCGGGCTGAGATCGAGGCCGTCCTGCGGGAGAGGATCATGGTCCTGGATGGCGGGATGGGGACCATGATCCAGCGGCACAAGCTGAGTGAAGAGGACTTCCGAGGCCAGGAGTTTAAGGATCACGCCCTGCCGCTGAAAGGCAACAATGACATCCTAAGTATAACTCAACCGGATGTCATTTATCAAATCCATAAGGTAACCTGTCACCACGCCTCACGCCGTTTCATGTGCTCAGGGCAGAACACTGTACTGGGTGCTCTGGAGGGTACAGACACTTGACACAGCTCTCAAAACTGTGTGTGAAACTTGTCTGAGGTCAAATTCTGGGTTTAGTTATTTTCTTAAAATATATTTTTATTGATTTCAAAGCGGGAAAGAGAAATAGAAGCATCAATGATGAGAGAGAATCATTGATCAGTTGCCTCCTGCACGCCCCCTACTGGGGATCGAGCTTGCAACCAGGGCATGTGCTCTTGACTGGAATCGAACCCGGGACTCTTCAGTCCCCAGGCGGATGCTCTATCCACTGTGCCAAGCTGGCCAGGGCCAAGTTTTGTGTTTGTTTACACCACCCGCCTTTCTGTGCAGGTCTTACATCTGTTTGCGTCTCTGGCCTCTAGTGCAGTGCCTTATGCTTAGTAACTGGTCAGAGGCTGTTTGGGAGTGATGGTGTTGAAAAGGCATGTTTGTTGTTGGGGGACAGGGATTCGAAAACTCGGCGTTGACATTCCTATCTCATTACAGGATTACTTGCTGGCTGGGGCTGATATCATTGAAACAAACACTTTTAGCAGCACTAGTGTTGCCCAAGCTGACTATGGCCTAGAGCACTTGGTAAGACATCCATTTTCCTTTATAACTAAGATGTTTGTGAGCATTTTTCACATTGCTACTTGCTAGTGAGCCAACCACCTGAAGCAAATGCCTAGTTATCTGTAGTTTGTGCTCAGGGAAATGGTTTGACTCTCTTCCGCTTACGAACATAGCAGCCTGTTCATTTTCCATCTGGCTTCTTTTATGGGCAAGTAATAATCCAATAAAAATGATGCTTATTATACAGTGACTATCAATAAAGGCATAATGATTGTTTGTGTGCACTATTTTGTGAGGCCTTTTTTTAAAACTTCACCGAGGATATGTTTATTGACTTTTTTTTTTTAAGAGGGGAAGCAGGAGAGAGTAAGAGAGAAACATCCATGTGAAAGGGAAACATCTGTCAATTGCCTCCCATATGTGCCCCAATCTGGGTGGGATTGAACCTGAACCCACAACCTGGGTATGTTCCCTGACCGGAAATCAAACCCTCACCACTTTTGGTGCATGGGACGGTGCTCTAACCACTGAGCACACCGGTCAGGGCTCGTGAGGCCTTTTTTTTTTTTTTTTTTTTTTTTTTTTTTTTTTAATTTCTTTATTGATTAAGGTGTCATATATTTGTCCTCATCCCCCCATTCCCATCCCACACCCCTTCCCACGGATGCCCCAACCCCCTGTTGAACTTAACCATTGGTTAGGCTCATATGCACGCACACAAGTCCTTTGGTTGATCTCTCACCCCTCCCCCCACCCTCCCCTATCTTCCCTCTGAGGCCCGATAGTCCGATCGATGCCTCCTTGTTTCTGGTTCTGTTCTTGTTCATCAGTCTATGTTGTTCATCATTTCCCCTAGATGAGCAAGATCATGTGTCACTAGAGATATACTTATAAGAACTGAATGTGAGACGAGCAATAATAGTTATGCTGACAGGCAAATGAATCAGTCTGTAGTGAGTTTCTTTCTGGACCAACAGTTCTTTTGAGACCCAATATCAATGTCCACCAGTTCCTTATGTGTACATGTCAGTACTGACCCCTCAGCTCTGGATGGTGGACAAATGGTGGTAATGCAGGTCCGACACCCTCTGTTTTGGTCTTGGCCGGACCCAGGGGCATGGCTTCACCCGGACTCAGGGGCACGTGGCCTCACCCAGGACCAGGGGGCGCGTGGCCTCACCTGGACCCGGGTGCATGCAGCCTCACCCGGACCCAGGACCCAGCCTCACCTGGATCCAGGGGCACACGGCCTCACCCGGACCCGGGATGATCCAGCTTCACCCGGACCCAGGGGTGCGTGGCCTCACCCGGACCCAGGGGCACGTGGCCTCACCCGGACCCAGGGGGCGCGTGGCCTCACCTGGACCCAGGTGCGCACGGCCTCACCTGGAGCTGGGACCCAGCCTCACCCGGATCCAGGGGCACATGGCCTCACCCGGACCCGGGATGATCCAGCTTCACCCGGACGCAGGGGCGCGTGGCCTCACCTGGACCCAGGGGCACGTGGCCTCACCCGGACCCAGGGGGCACGTGGCCTCACTTGGACCCAGGTGTGCACGGCCTCACCCGGACCTGGGACCCAGCCTCACCCAGATCCAGGGGCACACGGCCTCGTGAGGCCTTTTTAAGTATTGGGTGGTAGATTTGATTTCCTTATTTTTTTATTTATTTTTTTTTAATTGTGGCAAAATACATGTAACGTAATATTTAGCATCCCAACCATTTTTAAGTATAAGTTTAGTGGCAGGCTGATGCTCTATCCACTGGGCCAGACCAGCTAGGGCAGCCTTGTCCCTCTTTCAATTGTAGGCAGTGCTTTGTACATTTGTGCATACTTGCTTTTGTTTCCTAGTGAGAGGGTTCACGGACCTTTACCAAACATCAAGAGGTTAATAATCTACTGAAAGTTCAGAACCATCGCTCACAACCATTGTTCGGCGAAGGAAGTCAGGGCCTGAAGAGGTTCTAAGGGAACTGCCCGGGCTGACAGTGATGAGCTGGGCCTGGAAGCCAGGCCTCCAGGGTCTAAAGCCTGTGCCTTTCCCATTAGTATTTGAACCGTGTCCAGGGGTGAACCTGAGGCGGGGCGGTGAAGGATTAAAGAAAACAGACAGGAGAATACAGTTGGGGCCAGGTGGATCACTGTGCCTGGATGAGGAAACAGTGACACAGCCTGTAAGCCGAAGCTCTATTTTACAGTCAGATTACACAAAGCACAACAAGGGCAAGACGTTTACAGTGTTCTTGCGAGTTTCAAATCTGCTTCTTTCCTGTGGTTGCCATTCTCTGAACTCGATCAAGCTTTCTTTAGGCAGCACTTGTTGCACCCCCACCCCGCAGACCACTTCCCTTAGCTACCTAGGACTGCAGGGCCAGACTATAAGGTCAAGTTTACATACAGCCATAGCCCTTTGTCTCTGATTGTGCTGGGAGGGCTTTGCCCTCCAAGTTGGGACTTGTATGTGGCTTTGCCACAAGTCAGTCCGAGGCTTGATCCTGTCCGAACGCTGTAGCCGCTGTCCACACTATTCTTTTTTCTAAATCTCAAAACCTGTTGAGCGACATCAGCTTAGTCTTTTCCATGCCAGAGGTCCAGAGGTTGTCCTGCCACCTCACTCATGGTTTTGGGGAAGAACCAAAAGCAGTTTCCAAAGAGTCTGGCCTTTCAGGCTGGGGTCGCCGATGGGCCTTCTTGGCCAGGATTTCATTCAGACCTCAAATTAATTCACTCCCCATTTCCCTGCTGTGAGTGACATTGGGTTTTAGAAGGTCTTGGGTTCCTTGTTCAGCACGTGGAGAAAAAGGACAGGCTAACGTTTGCAGTTCTGTGCTAGGTCTACCGGATGAACACGTGCTCTGCAGCCGTGGCCAGGAAAGCGGCCGAGGAGATCACTGTCCAGACAGGTGAGGAGCGTTGCCCCTTTTTCACAAAGATGATCCCTTGGATAGTTTCAGCTGTAACCTGGTGATAGAAAAGGATTACTTACTGAAACACTTTGAAGCCAGGCATGTGAGAATGCAGTTTTTTTTGGATTGGCCTGGTGATCATGTGTGTGGCTGCCCTATATTTCATCATTTTTCCAGTAGGATCCAGGACAGCCCATAACCAAATTTTGCAGTAAAATCTATGAACCATCCCTTTGAGTGGGAGGAAGACTATCCATAAGCCTCTTGTTCATTCAGGAGAGGTCTAGTTTTGTTGTCAAATGAATTAAGAGAAAATTTGGAGCTTTTGTGCTTTTTTGGATTTCAGAGTGTTGGACAGAGGATTATAGCCCTGTATCCTAGGGAAATCTCACACCTTCTTGATTCACAACAAAAACCTGGAGCAATTCAGAGATTTCACACTTGCTTTTTTTTCCCAAAGGAATTAAGAGGTTTGTGGCAGGAGCGCTGGGTCCAACTAACAAGACGCTCTCTGTGTCCCCCTCTGTGGAAAGACCAGATTTCAGGAACATCAGTGAGTATTCGTCACATACACACATTGATCTCGAGCAAGAACTGCTGTGTTTTGGTAAAATGGGACCAATAATACATCTGTCTCAGGGTTATTGAGACTTAATCCACATGAAGGGCTTACAGCAATTCCTGGAATATAGTATACGTCTCAAAATAAAGTTAGCAGTTGTGTGTGTGTTTTGTTGTGGCTTTTTTTTTTAACTTGTTTTTGAATGTACTTGGTGTTGTGTTCTTTATCAGCTATGGAAATAAGACCAATCAAAATAAAACTTTAAAATGACAAGTTGAGAAATTATGGACACCCAGCCTTGGTCAATGAGAGAAGAACCCACTAGACCTCCAGTTTATCACAAAGCAGTCCAAACTAAACATATTAGCATTACAAAAATGATAAACTATCATATATACACATACTTGCATTGAGATTTTTTACAAGAACATCTTAAGAAATCTAGGTGAATTTCTTAAGCATGAGACTACTAAAAACGCACAATGGAACTTTCAGAGCTGCGTAGTCATGATACGATGCATGGTGATGGGCCATGTGTAGATGACAAGTTCAGACAAGTGTGGTTTGTGCTTCCACACACGGTCACCAGGGTTGCTCCCTCTGATGCTCTCGGTCTCAGCGTGACGGTAAGGAGCTCCCTCTTTCTTTCTCTCGCGCTGTGGAAGGTGAAGGATGCGGACATCAGCGTAACTCACTGTTCAGGCCTCTGCTGAGTGGCTGGGCATCTTCTCTTTTGGTGGGGAAGTGAAATGCGGAGAGGGATGGCCTCTCAGTGGGAAATAGAGAACTCACGTTGTTTCTTGACAAAAATGTTACCCAGGCGTGATTGGGCACTTTTCTTTGAGATTGAAATTGCCCACCAGTCAGGTGTTTTCTCTGACAGAGTTGGTGTCAGAGGGCAGGAGCCAAATCCACAGAACTGCAGCTTTTTATTCTCCCACAGAGAGTGAGAGGCTGTGACTCGCCCTGTGTGACACGTTTCTGTGTGACTCCTCACACTTACCCTGTGAATTGATCAAAGCCATCCCTGGAAAGAACAGCCTGCCCTAGAGATCTCTAAAGTAGGCCCAGGGCTCAGGAAATCCTGGCTTCCCGAACGCTCCCTCTTTCTCAGCTCACACATGGGTCATGCAGACCTCGCGCAAGTGTTTAGGAGCAACTGTGTTCAGTTGACTGGTTTAACTTCCATCACCGCCATATTTCTGCATTTGGTTTCTTACAAAAGGTGGCACTGTCTTTAAATTGTGTGCTGTAAATCAGCAGTATTTAGTTCACAGGTGCTAGGCCTGAACTCAGCATGTCCAGGCCATTCAGGGGATATTGACTGATGTCCTGGGTGTGATTTATTTTTTGCAGCTTTTGATGAGCTCGTTGAGGCATACAAAGAGCAGGCCCAAGGGCTCCTAGATGGAGGGGTCGATATCTTACTTGTTGAAACTGTTTTTGATACTGCCAATGCCAAGGTGAGTTAAGGGAGGAAAGGGGACAGGGTGTGGGGGGTGGGAAGGGAAGGGCTGTGATGAATCCCTAATGTAGTGAGAAGACAATGATAGCTATTTTTAAAAAAAATATTTTTATTGATTTCAGAGAGGAAGCTAGAGAGAGAGATACATAGAAACATCAATGAGAGAGAATCATTGATCAGCTGCCTCCTGCATACCCCCTACTGGGGATTGAGCCCGCAACCCAAGCATGTGCCCTTGACCAGAATCGAACCTGGGACCCTTCAATCTGCAGGTCGACGCTCTATCCACTGAGCAAGCCAGCTAGGGAAATGATAGCTATTTTTAAAGTTAAATGCAATTCCTTTGTTCCATTTTATTCTTGACTATTTCTGGGGCCAGTAGCATGAAAAAAACTTCAAGAGGTTATCTTTTAAACTTTTTTTTAGAAATTTATTTTAAATTATGAAAGTAAATATTTTCATGTATAGCTACTCTATGTGCATTTATGCATAGGTAATAAATACATAACATGGTTCTAAATTCAAAAGAGTCATAAATGTATGTAATACCCTTCCACCTATTTCCTGGGGACAACTACGGTCACCAGTGTGGAGTCCTGACAGGTATCAGCATGGGGGTATGTATTCCTTACATGTGTGCAAAGGTACATAGGTATATGGAGTGAAAAGTAAATGTCCTCATGCCTGTGTTTCTTACTTGTTTGTTTGCTTATTTAATTTTTCAATTACAGTTGACATACATTATAATATTAGTTTCAGATGTACAATATAGTGAGTAGATACTTACGTGACTTACAAAGTGATCCCCTCAATAAGTCTAGTACCCACCTGGCACCATATACAGTTATTAAAATATTACTGACTGTGTGCCCTGGACTGCACCTGACATCCTGGTTACTATTTTATAACTGCCAAGTTGTACCTCTGAACCCCTTCACCTTACTCATCCCCACAACTCCCTCCCATCTGGCAACCATCAGTTCATACCTGAAGTGTTTGCACAGTGTATCTAGCGGATAGCTCGCTACAAGTGACATTGCCAGGTCAGAGGATTGTGCATTGTTAGTTTTAATCTTTAGTGTCAAGTTAGCCTCCTGGAGATGTGCTCTTTTAAACCCCTGTCAGCGAGCAGCACAGGTTTCTCACACCCTGGCTAACACCATCTATTGTTACACTTTTGGATCTCCTCCAATTTGATGGATAAAAAATGCTTCCGTGCTGTAGTTTTCATTTCGTATTTTTTTGACTAGAAATGAAATAGAGCATCTTTTTAAAGTTTTACAACCATTGACATTTCCTCTCCTGTGATGTGTGCTCTGTGCCTTATTTCTGTTGGACTTTTGGTCTTTTTTATTGTCTTTCCCTAAGGAAATCAACCTTGACAGTGATGAGTAGCTAATATTGTGTCCAGTTTGGTGTTTGACTTTCTATGTGGTGGTGATGGTCATATAGTTGTGTTTTTGTTTTTTTTTAATATCTTTATTGATTTCAGAGAGGAAGCTAGAGAGAGAGAGAGAGAGAAGGAGGAACATCAATGATGAGAGAGAATCATTGATCGGCTGCCTCCTGCACACCCCCTACTGGGGATCGAGCCTGCAACCCGGCATGTGCCCTTGACCTGAATCGAACCTGGGACCCTTTAGTCCACAGGCTGACGCTCTTATCAACTGAGCCAAACCAGCTAGGGCTGATTTAGCTTTATAATGGTATAACAGAATTTTAATTTTGTATGGTTGGATTTAAAGATTCTGGCTGTGTGTGTGTGTGTGTGTGTGTGTGTGTGTGTGTGTGTGTGTTTTTGGTGGGGAGAGAATTATATTTGCAAGGGCACTCCCCATTCCAAGGTAAAGATTTAAAAAAGGTCTCTTTTTATCCCTAGTACTTTACATCTCATCAAATGTTTAATTGTTTAAATGTTTTGGAAGTAAGACCATAGATTCAGAATTAAAAAAAAAAAAAAGACTATTACGTAACTAACAATTTGTACTTAATCCTTCACCTTTTTCACCCATTCCCAAACACTCCTCCCATCTGGCAACTGTCAAAAGCCTCCCCAGAAAAAGAGGTGCACTTGTGGGTGCAGCCAGCAGACCCCCCTCTGCAGGAGTAATGCAGGAGGGCCTCACCAGCAGTCGGGTACCAGGTAGTGCCTGCCCCACTCCCGGGCTGTAGCGACAGGAGTGCTTGTCCCTGGGAAGGTGGTGGCTGGGTCTTCCAGGTAGACCGAATCCCCACTCATTTCACTGCCAGGTGCCACGTGGGCTCCTCATCCCATCTCTGTTGCTCTGGATTGGGGATCCCTCCGGCTTCTCAGCTGCCGCTGCACCTGGGTGTGGGTGCTGGCCCTTCCTCCCCGTCTCTGTGGCTTCCTCTGTAAATCCTTGGTTATCATGTTTCAGCTCAGCTCCCTTCTGTGGGTTATTCAGGTTGATTGCTCTGTAATTGAGCTGTAAGTGCCGTCTGGGGCCGGGAGCAGGTGAGGGGAGCTCCCGCCTCCTCGGCAGCCACCTTGGAACCCACTGATGTTCTCTTTCCCTGACAGGCAGCCTTGTTTGCACTTCAGAACCTTTTTGAAGAGACGTACGCTCCCCGGCCCATCTTTGTAAGTCTAAAGTGTTGATTTTGGTTTTCATTAATATTGTCATTTGAGGGTAGGGTGTTTTTTTTTTTCTTGCATAGAACTACTGATAGTATCTTTTAGGAACCACTTATTTGAAGTTTTCTGTTCACCTCCTTTCCTACCACCACCTGGAGACAAAGAAAATGATTCTAGATGCTGGCTGTGAAGTTCCCCGCACTGAGGACAGCAGATTGCCAATTTATTAATCGATAGGCAGACGCACCCCAGAGTCGTAAGGCTTCTTGGAGAGAATAAAATAGAATCAAAACTAGGGCCGTGTCACAGCAGGAGGCTCAGGGGAAAGGCTTCTTTAGGGAGACTGGATGTGTGAATTCTGACGCTGCTCTCTGCTCTTGTTATGGCTTTTGCCTCCCTTTTCCTTGCTTCCTGGCTCCCCAGCTCCCCCCTCACTCGGCATCTCTGTTCTGACCATTGTAGAAAGTGCTGCCTGTGAGTCCCACCGCTCTCTTCCCGGTAAAGGAGCACTGGAAGTCAGCTTGCTCTTATTCTGGCCTTCTGACTGAACTCTTCATTCACGTCTGTACTGTTGACTGAATTTGCTTTGTTAATTCAGATTTCGGGAACAATTGTCGATAAAAGTGGGCGGACGCTTTCTGGACAGACAGGGGAGGCGTTTGTCATCAGTGTGTCGCACGCAGACCCACTCTGGTGAGTCATTGTTCTTTCCCGCCTCCATCCCTTTTGGGGGGCGTCTTCCCTTACAGTGTCAGGTTGTGCCTGTTGGTTATTCCCCATTTACGGGACAACCAGGAGCAGTCTAGCTTGGAGTAAGACGGGGATTTTAAAGCTCAGATTTTTATCTTTAAAATTAACATGGCTTTTTAATTCTATTTGAACATATCTTTAAAAAAATCATAATGGTTTAAATTACATACTGTGAGTGATTGGAAGCTCTTGGAATATATGCTTTTCCTTCTGTGCCTTCTCCATAAACGTGCTATTCATTTCTTCTCTCCAGAAGCTGTGCTCACCCTTTCTCTCATTCTCTCTGTCTCTGTCTCTCTGTGTGTCTCTCTTTCTCTCTCCACTCACCCTCTCCCTCTATCGCTCTCCTGGCTTCTTGTTAGCTTTTAAGACTCATCTTGAGAGTCCTCTTTGGGGAACCTGCCTTCTCTTACCAGCCCAGGCTGATGTTTCTCTTTTCCCTCAAGATTCTGGCTGGTCTAATAATCAAACAGACATGAGACAGGTTAGCAAGAGAAAACGACCAAATTTAATACATACGTATGTGTGGGAACCCCGAACCCTGCGTGCATGCATGAGTGAGTCAGAGACAGAAAGGAAACGGGCACAGAAGACACTCTGAGCTGGGGGTGAGCCAAGGTGCCCGGGGCTTCAGATGTTCATTTCAGGATGCTGACAAGAGCAGATGCTTAGTAAACATGTTAGTCCTGACATGTATGTGGGTCAAAAAGAAAATCCACATACCACAGAAGTGCACCTTGGGGTGACTAGCTCTGAACCCTCCCACCCTGTTTCAGTTGCTGAACAAAAGCACTAAACATAGCATTGATGTGGTTTTGTTTGCAGCTGCATAAAAGTGCTTTGAATCAGGGATTTATTACCTGCTTGGTTTTAGGCATATTCCTTTATTCTACGCATCAATATTTTGAATAGAAGAGGATGCTCCTGTTAACTTCTTTTTTGTTTTTACAGCATTGGATTAAATTGTGCTCTGGGTGCAGCTGAAATGAGGCCTTTTATTGAAACAATTGGAAAATGTACAACAGCCTATGTCCTCTGCTATCCCAACGCAGGTGTGTATTTCAAGGGAACTGCACAGGGGGAAATCCAAATACACGGACATGCGTGGTAGGGTAACAGATCTTGATAGGATCTGTAGGATTGGTAGGATTTTTCTAAATGGAGAGTATCTGGATCTAGACCACTGTTTTTCTTTACACTTGAACGAACGGTTTGGCGCAGCCTGAAAGCTTCAGAATTGGACAGAACTTGGAGGAATGCAGCCTCGTCCCGTCACTGACCAGAGCCTTGCTTTGGGTGACAGTGCTTGGTTCCACGTTGGTGGGGGCCAGTGAGGAGCGCCGAGCGGGAGAGGGAGCCCGCTTCTCCTTCGTCACTGTGTTCACAAAGAGCAGGCAGAGAGCCTGGTGTCTTATCACCGCTTTCCTTTCTAAAAGTTAGGACTTCTAGTTTACTGCATATAAAAATTACCAAGAGATTTTTGTAGATAATTGTCAAACCACCCAGTGACATAATGGTAATTCATTTGGGTTAGCCAGATTTCCTGGTGACTGTTTTTTTGTTTTTGTTTTTTTAATATATATATATATATATATACACACACACACACACACACACACACACACACACACACACACATATATATTAATATATTTTTATTGATGTCAGAGAGGAAGGGAGAGGGAGAGAGAGATAGAAACATCAATGATGAGAGAGAACCATTGATTGGCTGCCTCCTGCATTCGCCCTATTGGGGATTGAGCCCACAACCCGGGCATGTGCCCTTGACCAGAATTGAACCAGGGACCCTTCAGTCTGCAGGCTGACACTCTATCCACTGAGCCAAACCAGCCAGGGCCCTGGTGAATGTTTTTGAGCACTGCTTAGCTACTTAGGACTAAAAATCATTTCCCAGCATTTTTTTCTCCAAATGTATACATTTTAACCCACAATAAATTTTATTTCTCACCAAGAGCAAGATAACTAGAAGGGGATAAGAGATAAAATAGGATATTGGATCATTACATACTAAAGTCTTACTTGGGAAAAGTTATTTGAAAGCAGACTGGTTGTGTTTTGGGTTTTTAATGGCATGCCTAGTGCTCATTAGCTTCAAGGGAATAGTACTCCCCTGGCCTCAGCCCAGCAGCTGGGTAATGAATGACTTTCCTTTGTGGGAAGGTGGCAGCGAGTGGGGGACTCTGTCCCAAACAGCAGTGATGTTTTTCATTCAAATGGAGAAGAAATGGTGGATGTCTATCTTCCTCTGTGACTTTCGTTTTTGGTGTGGTGTCTTTATTTACTGTATTTAATATTAGGAATTATTTGTGTTTGCAAGTATTTAATTATAATGCTCCATTTCATTTAAATATAAAATGTCCCTAACTCTTTAACCTAAAGCCTTTACAAATACAATAATGGTTGCAATACCCTTTCTCAGGTCTTCCCAACACCTTTGGTGACTACGATGAAACTCCGAGCATGATGGCCGTGCACTTAAAGGTCAGGAGTCCTCTTTCCACTTGGTTGTTAAGAGATAGGGAAATGACATTTTAGATTTAGAATATGTAGAAGCAGATTTTTTTCCTAAATAAATTCTAGTGGATGCACTGTAATGAATAAAAGCTTAGTTACTCCGATTTAAGATGGTGGCGGTGGAGGGAGCGGCTGGCTGTCAGCCTCCTCCTCCCCAGAAGGTACTGGTGGCTGTTGGGAAATTCCCAGTGAGGCCCAACTGAAGCTACTTGAACTTGACTCTCTTACAGCCCTCCCAAGACTCCTTACTGCCCATGGTCACCCTCTTCCCCCCATTCTCCTTCCCTCCTGTGTACCTCCTGTCTGGGAATCCTATACTACCCACTTCCTAGGTCATGAGCCCATACTACCCACCACCCACCCTGTGACTAACCCCGGTCTTTTCCTCGTTCCTTGAATCTGTAGCTTCTGGCTCACTGACATTCTCTCCTAAACGATTTCTGACTTAATTCTTAAAATTTCAATACCTTGCGTAGGTGCTCTCGTCAGTGTTCAGACTTCTCAGTTGCTCGACTTCCCCTTTTGTCCTACAAACTAGCCTGTGGTTAAACCCCAGACCCACACTGACCTGTATGCAGCCGTTACCACCTGGGGTTGTTGGAGGACTTGAAATGTGGCTATTGTGACTGAGGAACTGAATTTTTAGTTCTTTAAAATGTTTAATTAATTTAAATTTAAAAACTTTATGTGTTATTTGAAAATGCACGATCTAGTTCATAGTCATTCAGCGTAGCATATGGGCAAAAAAATCTTTATTATGATCAGATAAGGAAATAAACATTACATTTAAAATGGGATAAAGGATTTCTTAGTATCTGAACTGTTTTAATGTAATATGTAGGGCATTAAAAGCTTTTTATCTAGAGTTCAGTGTTTCTAGCTCTCTTTTTAATATAAAGTTGGTTATTCAGGAAATGTAGGGTTTTTTTCTGCTGAGTGGGTAGTGGTGAGTTTAGAATTCAGATGAACTCCCTAGAGCTTTCTTTGCCTGAATGCAGGGCTTTGCTATGGATGGCTTGGTCAATATCGTTGGTGGATGCTGTGGTACCACACCAGATCACATCAGGTAATAATCACCTCTCAATATTTTTCCTTTTGGCATGGCATGAATTGTGTCCTCTTCAGATTCATGTGTTGGGTCCTAACTCCCCGCTCCTCCACTGTGCCTGTGTTGGGAGATAGGGACTTTAAAGAGGTAACTAAGGCGCCCAGCACAGCCACACGCAGCAGACTGGGCAGGTTCAGAAAAGCTAGGCTTAGTGGTTCATTTGCTGCTCGACTGAGAAAACGAGAAGGTGTAATTGCTGCTGCACATTTGGAAGTAGGTATGTAATTACGTGCATACTTGTGCTAAATAGACTTAATTTCATAGCCGGAAATTAGTTTAATTTTATTTGATCCTGAGTTAATGGGTATAGTGTTTTCTCTTTTAACTCAGGGAAATTGCTGAAGCTGTGAAAAACTATAAGCCTCGAGTCCCACCTGCCACAGTGTTTGAAGGGCATATGTTATTGTCCGGTGAGTGATCAAGACATGGTTTGTATGCTTTCAGAAATGGATCTCTTCTTGTTTCAATGTTACCAAAGTTGAAACAAGAAAAAAACTACTTAGATATGATTTTTAAAAAGAATTTATGTGTAAGAATGAAAGAATCTTTTTTTTTCTGATTTGAATTTCTTGTGCTGTCTCTAAATTGCTTTAAAAACAATCTTCAATTAGATTATAAAAGAATGACATCAAACACACTCATTTCAGTTGTTCTTTATAAATTGCATACTTGTGATACTTGTGAAGAATGCAGTTTGAAAATCGGCCACTTCACATTCATAACAGATCAGAAGTGCTTTGTGCGAGATGCTGTTAGGGCCCTGATGGAGGATCTCCTTAGCGGTTAAAGCTCTGCCCTGCTGCCTGCTCTGTAGCCTCAGGGCTTGACCTGGGACCAGGGATCCCCTGAGGCTGGCAGGGGTGGGGTCGAGGCTGTAAAGGCCTTTCCGTTATCAGTGGAAAGAGAATCACAAGCCCAGACTAGGATAAAATGATCCCCGTTGGTGAACAAAGACTCATCTGTATTCGTTATTTTCCTCCTTCGGATCTGTCTCTTCTTCAGCCAGTGCTTTGGCAAAGGACTCAAAAGCCGTTTTATTAACCACAAAAGCTATGATTGTTGGTGTAATTTTATGTTTGTCTATGTATCTAGTCTCATTTTTACAGTAACATTATGGGACAGATACTTGTACTGACTTCGTTTTATAAGCTCAGAGGCTGTGAAAAGTCACCCGAGTTGTTCACTGAGAGGCTGGGAAGGGCTTGAACCTGGGGCTGGCTGTCCCCGAGCCTCCTGTAAGTCCTCAGTGAGACTCCCTCTCCTGACACAGTAAATATGAGTAGAGCAAAACAGTTCAAGACCTATGTTGTAGTGATACTTCATACTGTGTGTTACTTTTCTTTCAGTGTAATATATCTATATTTTATTATCCAACTAGAGGCCCAGTGCACAAAATTCGTGCATGGGGGGTGTCCCTCAGCTCAGCCTGCACCCTCTCCAATCTAGGACCCCTTGAGGGATGTCCAACTGCCCGTCGGACATCCCTCTCACAATCCAGGACTGCTGGCTCCCAACTGCTCGCCTGCCTCTGCCTGATTGCCCCTAACTGCTTCTGCCTGTCAGCCTGATCACCCCCTAACCACTCCCCTGCCAGCCTGATTGATGCCTAACTGCTCCCCTGTCAGCCTGGTCACCCCTAACTGCCCTCCCCTGCAGGCCTGGTCCCTCCCAACTGTTCTCCCCTGCAGGCCCAGTAGCCCCCAACTTCCCTCCTCTGCCGGCCTGGTCACCTCTAATTGCCCTCCCCTGCAGGCCTGGGTCCCTCCCAACTGCCCTTCCCTGCAGGCCCAGTTGCCCCCACCTTCCTTCCTCTGCTGGCCAGGTCACCCCTAGTTGCCCTTCTCTGCAGGCTTGATCACTCCCAACTGCCCTCTCTTGCAGGCCTGGTCCCTCCCAACTCCCCTCCCCTGCTGGCCATCTTGTGGTGGCCATCTTGTGTCCACATGGGGGCAGCCATCTTATGTATTGGAGTGACAGTCAATTTGCATATTACTCTTTTATTAGATAGGATTTTGCCCCTACATTGGCCTATAGCAGGGCAGATGTTGTTATCCCTTGGCAAATAAAGGGGCAGAAGCCCCAAGTGGCTGTGCCCACAGTCAGCTTCTGAGTGTGAACCTACCCAGGAGAACCTCCTTCCTCGCAGAGCTCAGCCTGGGCTCCTCCCGGCCTCGGTCAGCCTTGCTGGCTGCGTGCGGGTGTTTGGACTTGGATCGGAGAGACGGGAAAGCCAGAGGGTCAGCTTCCAGCTGCTGTCTCCATGCCCAGCTATGGAGCTGTCGTCTGTGGACAGTGTGGAGCAATCCTTGGGATTCTGACAGCATGGCTTTTGCCCCAGACTCTTGATTAAACAGGGAAATGATGTCATTTTTTTCTTGTTTGTCAGAGCTGGTATGATTCAGCTCTTTAGGGAAATTTGCAGTTTAAAGTCCTGAAGTATTTCTTACTTGAATAGTCTGGTTGTAAATGTAGCTGCAATATACAGTTTAACCTTTTGCACTCGGATGTCGAGTGTGACTCGACACAGTTAGCATCAGTAGCAGGAATCGAGAAAAAAGCAAGCGAGTGCAAAGGGTTAATTTCCTTGGAGAAGGTGCTGGTTCTGTTTCCACATCGCATCTCCTGTCTCATCCCATGGGCTGCGGCACAGAAACGTTTTACTTTCTTAGGAAGACATTTGTGTTCCGCCTGTCTCATGTCACCATATGCATTTTGAGGAATTTTTCAAAGTGCTTCTCCTTTTAAGGTCTAGAGCCCTTCAGGATTGGACCCTACACCAACTTTGTTAACATCGGAGAGCGCTGTAACGTGGCGGGATCCCGGAACTTTGCTAAGCTCATCATGGCAGGAAACTATGAAGTGAGCATCTCAATGCGACTCTGAGGCATCTGCCATGTTTTGGGCTAGACAGCAAGGAAAGAAAACAGCTTTTGATAGCATTTGAGCGGTTATTAGCTGAACTGCTAGGAAGTGTGAGAAGAACTGTGATGTGTTTGTGGTGGGCTGGGCTGGTAGGAGGATGAAGCCTCGAAAAATCCAAGCTGCTCTTGTTATTTGTCAGAAAGTACTGCACTTGGGTTATGAAGTGGGATGAGATGGGAGGGACCCAGGTTCTAGCTATTTCTATTAATTGGGAAATAAGTTTAAAATTTTGTGAATACTCTTCATTTTTGTTTCTCACAAATCCTTGTGGTGAAGTGAAAGCCAAGAAAATTTCAAGTCCCCATGAGCACATCAGGCAGTGATTAAGGTGGTATTGATTCTATTAGCTGCAGACATACGCAAACACAAAGAAAGAACAGGTCTGCTTTGGGACGGTCACATGATCCTTTAGCCAGAGTGCTTTTAAGCTGATCCCTCTGTGGATGAACAAAATGCAATCCAACCAGAACCAACCCGAAACATCTGGATGGAGTATTTTTCTTATGCAAATATGAAGTTTACAATGGAGTCTGGGCTTTAGTGATGACATCATCAAACTTCTCTCACTTGAGGTTTTGCAACTTTTAGGAAATAGATCTTCCAGAAACCACTATCAAAGTAGACTTTGTTTGAATCATCAAGGAAGGGCCCATTTACCATCCTCTCTGGATCTATGATTGCTCCTCCATGGCCTCCCTCTGTGGCCTGGATACCTGGTTCCTGACAGTTCCCATCAGCCCTCTTCCCTTCCTTCCACTACTGCTCACGGTCACGTGGGCCTCTGTCATGGTCCTCCCCAGTTCAGAAGCTCCCACGGGTGGCCTTTTGTATCCAGGATAGAATCCAAACTCTGCAGGTTGTCATTCATTCAGTGTCTCCACTTAGGCCCAAACTGCCTTCTCTTCCTGGGTGTCCCATAGGCTTGTTCAGCTCTGCTCCCTTCCGAATCCTCGTGACCTTCATAGTGTGAAGGGTCTTCAGTTTCTATTTATGTTTTTTTTTTTTGTGACCATCCTGTGGTCATATGAGTTCAGGTCACAGAGGGCCCCAACTCCAGGCTGAGTTTAGATTCTTTATGGCAGGAAAGTGGCCTCAGTGGATTCTGGGTAGTGAAATGAGGCGATGGGAGAGAGTTTAAGGTTAATCTCCAGTGACTGATGGGAGGAGAGTAGGCCTAGAGTCAGGGAGGCTGGCCAGTGGGTCGAGCGTAACTCCGAAGGATTGCTGGGGATGGCGAGGGATTCCTTTGTTAGCCTCTCTTGACTCACTTGTCCTCATGCTGCTTCCTCTTACATTGTTTCCTCAGGCAGCACTGACTGTTGCCAAAGGGCAGGTGGAAATGGGGGCCCAGGTGTTGGACATCAACATGGATGACGGCATGCTGGATGGTCCAAGTGCAATGACCCGATTTTGCAAACTCATTGCTTCCGAGCCTGACATTGCCAAGGTTGTACACCATTTTTATTCATCAAGGGAATGTGCATGTCTTGCTCTGCCACTCATTCTACTTCGTCATTTGTCCCATTGATCTGTCATCTCATACACTGGTTTTCTGTTTTCCCATGTCAAAAACCCTGAGGATTCTGATTTATCAGTTTTCTCGCTCATTCTTAGCTATGGTAAAAGCCAGGCTTCTAAGAGAGATGTGACTTCAGCTTGGCTGTTTTCAAGGCTTCTGGAATTGGTCGAAAGAATTGTTTGTTTCCTCTGATGTCTGGATAAACGGAAAGCCCGCTTCCCATGTCTCTGAAGAATATACTTACCCTTCCTGCAGAATCATTCATTCCATTGCTATTGATAACAATAACAAGGAGGGGATTTGTAGTCTCCGCTCTGGTGTGATACCTGTGCTTTGAGGGGTCCAGAAAAAGGAAAATACTTTGACATTCCAAAAGACAAAAGGCTCTGTTAAGGTGAAAATTGACCTTTGTCAGGGACATGACTAGTACCATAAACTGCTTTTAGTTAAAAAGTTTTAATTTCAGACCATCCTTTGTGTTTACTTTAGGTCTCTGAGTTTGAAAGGCTGCCATGCAGGCCTCCCCTGAGCTTGTCAGGCTTAGTATGTGGCCCCGTTTTGTCCCCAGTCTGACTTGTGAATTGTAAAGATGAAAGTGCCCTGTACACTGTGAAGGACCCCATGTAACTTAAGGCATTATTAATGACTTAGTGTTCTTAGGGCTACAGTAACTTTTTTCTGAATCTTGTCTGGTTTTGCCCTTCTGTTACCAGGGGGTGCCCCCTGAGTGCCCACCTGTTACAGGTGGAAATGGAGTTCTTGGGGTGCCCCTGGGAAAGAATTTCCTGAGGCCCCTTGGAGGATGGGATTTTGTGGAAGCTTTATTGATGGTTAAAATTAAGGGGGTTCCCCTCCAAGATCCCATCTCCCTCCATCTCGACGTGGAAGAAGTCCAATCTTGCCCTCAGCAGGGCCAGAATTAAGGCCACTGCCCTGAGTTTCTGCTCCATGTTAAAAGTCCCCATCTGGCTAGCTCCAGCCCACTGCATGTGGGGTCTGCATGTAAGACGGGAACTACTTCAAGTATCTGGGGCTTTAAGAACAGGTGCATGACAGTCCTGTCTCTGGTCGCTCGGTCCTTCATTTATTGTTTCCCCGAGGAAGGAATGGGGGCTGGCTGGGAGTCCTGGAAGGGACTGCGTGGCGACTTGTCTCTGTGGTTTCCTGCCCTGCGACCTCAGGTGCCCCTGTGCATTGACTCTTCCAACTTTGCGGTGATCGAGGCCGGACTGAAGTGCTGCCAGGGCAAATGCATCGTCAACAGCATCAGCCTGAAGGCAGGGGAGGCTGACTTCCTGGAGAAGGCCGGGCTGGTCAAGAAGTTCGGCGCCGCTGTGGTCGTGATGGCCTTTGATGAAGAGGGACAGGTGAGTGATTCCTTTTGTCCCAGCTCCATTGTGTCACCCAGGCTAGACAGAGCAGTGGGGAGAGCTGAGTCCAAAACAGCTGCGCGCGCCATAATACCATGTATCCACACACGTGTACAACACACTTGTATCTGTATACATGAACATTTGATATATAACAAAGTCTTTTACCTCAGTTGAGAAAGGAATTATTCGGTAAGTGCAATTGGAAAAACTGGCTATGGGTTTGGAAGAAAAAGTCAGAGCCCCGTTTCCCACCATATACTAAAATAAATTCTATATCAGTTAAAGATCTAAATGTAAAAAACAATTCTAAAGAATGTATGGGAAAATATTCATCTAAACTCAGGAAGGCAGAAAGAAAACGGGTAGAGCTGTCTGTAAAAATGTACACTTTGTATGGCGAAAGTCATGGCACTGTTTGCAACGTGAGTAATAGCAGTGGGTTAATGTCCCTAATATGTAAAGAGTTCCTATAAGTCATAAAATAACCCCCCCCCAATCAACGTAATAGAATAATGAATAGCTTTGGCGGAGTAGCTCAGTTGGCTAGAGTGTCGTCCCGATACACCACGTTGGGTTCGATCTCCAGTTTCCTGGCTCCTCCTTGGATCTCCTATGTCCACGGTGCTCTGAAGTCTCTGGCGATGAGCCATCCTTTATGTTGAGCGCTCAGCCAGCCCTCTGTAGGCTTGAATGGTGTTATCCTCTCTTTGGCAATCATATTATGCAGATTTTAGATGTTTTGCCTATTTTCTTATTTATCCTCCTATTTTCCAATTCTGGCATTTGCTCTGCTCATCTGTTTCTAGATGTATTTTTAAGGTAGAGCCAGTGGGATTTGCCTTGGCTTGTGGGCTGTGAAAGGAGGAGGAGTCGGGTAATTTCAGGGGCCTTTGCCCAGGGCAGTTGCCAGGAGGAAGGCTGAGAAGCAGGCTTGGGTGGGTAAGGACCGGCCATGTTTATGGGGCACCTGGGCTGCACCAGCTGTGCAGGTGATTCTGAGTTTCATGGGCAAACTCTGGCTTGAAGACGGGGTCCCCTTACTGGGGAATTACCTGTAAGCAGATGGTATTTAGACCGCGGTGATGAGCCCAGTGGCTGCAGTGAAGAGGCCCCGGGCGGGACCCAGGAGGAAGTCTGGGAGTCACTGCGCTCCGAGGCCAGAGAGAGAAGGAGGCCCCGTCGTGGGGGTTGGGAGGAGCAGCCTGTTTGGTAGGAGGGGGACCAGAAGGGAGGCTTCACTTGGCTTCTCCGTGAAGAACAAGCTTCCAAAAGGGATTGGTGAGCTATTTTAAAGAGTTGTGGGCAGATCTAGGGGATGAGACCGAGAATTTACCACTGGGCTTAGCAAGGTGGGAGTGAAGGCTCTGGCTGTTCTGTTTCCAAGGAGATGAAAGCCTAATTGGAGGGGGTTCAAGGAAGGATCGGAGAATTGGAGCCAGTAGGTTGAGGAGTTTTGCCGTAAGGGGAAGAGGAAATAGGGTGGAAACCAGAGAGGGACATGAGGTTAAGAGTGTGTGTGTGTGTGTGTGTGTGTGTGTGTGTGTGTGTGTGTGAAGACAGATGTGTGACAAGACGGTTTTGTAAGCTGATGGGACTGATCTGATAGAGAAAGGGAGGGGGCATTTGCTAGGTCTCTGCCCTTGTGAGTCGAGGGTTGTCTATGCGTGGAGAGGAGACAGTTTGCTCACAGTCTGGAGGGAAGGCAGGGAGGCGGCAGGCAGGGTGTGAGAGCACAGATGGCAGGCAGGCAGGGAGCGGGTCGTCTGGCTGGTGTTTCCTCAGTGCCATAGGAAGCGAGGTCGCGCTGAAGGAGAGTGGGATGCCGTGTGCTCCCTAAGAGGAGCTGCCTGCTTAACCTGAGTGTAAAGCAGAAACTCTCCCCCGGGGAAAGGTGCTTGTGCTTTTGAAAACACGCACACCCCCTGGCTCCATTTGGTATGGAGACCCGGCTTCAGTAATTCTAACGCTTTGGAAGTGATTCTCCGGTAAACTCTGGTCGAACGAAAACCACCAGCAGTTGATCTCACTGAGTCCTCATAGCCACCAGCTGGGGTAGCTGTTGCTCTGTTGTTTACTGTGGTTCAAGGTCAAGTGTCCCGGAGGAGACAGAGGCAGGTTTCCACGTCCTGGGTTATCCCGTGCTTTGTCAGCACGGCTGGCGCTGCATCGGGTCTGAAAACAAGCTTTCCCATTTAGATGGAATGTGACCACAAGTAAGAAGGTAGGGAAACATGTTAACTTGCCCGTCATGCCTCTGATTTTAGACATTTATGCTCATTCTAGAATTGTGGTTTTGAAAGTTATAAAGACCAAAGCAAAAAATTCATTTACCTGCCAAGTTCAGAAACCAACAATAGGGATATTTTGGGATAAAGGCCTGCCTCAGTTGATGGAGGTCTCCTGGTGATTCGATTTGCTTGGATGAAGCCTCTGTGGTAGGGAGAAAGCACCCTATGAATGGAGAACCACTGTTGCAGGCAGAGCATCCCACCTGCCTCTGTTTCTGCATCTGCTGTGGTCTTTGGTTTATATTTGTGATGCATATTACAGACAAAATTGCAAGGTCAAGGCCAGATACAACAGAGAAGCTGGATTAAAACAAATAGGAAGAATCTCCATGTTTTTTTTTATTGATGTTATTTTGATCAACTGTTCATTTTAACTCTAAATAACAAAATACAGAGGAACACCTTTATTGAAATTTCTGTGGGAAGAATAACTTTATCGCTATTCAGTCTCTCGATTCAATTTTCCTTTACTAACTGAAGTGATTATTTTCATACTAGAGGCCCGGTGCACGAAATTTGTGCCCTCCAGGAGGGGAGGGTCCCTCAGCCCGGCCGGTACCCTGTTGCAGTGCGGAGTACTTGGGAGATGTCCGACTGACGGCTTAGGCCCGCTCCTCATGGAGAGTGGGCCTAAGCTGTCAGTCAGGCATCCTTAGTGCTACCATGGAGGCAGGAGAGACTCCCACCACTGCTGCTGTGCTTGCCAGCCATGAGCCCAGCTTCTGGCTGAGCAGTGCTCCCCCTATGGGAGCACACTGACCACAAGGGGGAAGCTCCTGTGTTGAGCATCTGCCCCCTGGTGGTCAGTGCACATCATAGCGACTGGTCATTCCACCCTTCAGTCGATTTGCATATGAGCCTTTCATTATATAGGATGACAGTGTTTTTTTTTAAATTCTCAGACATACT
Source organism: Ia io (assembly GCA_025583905.1). Taxonomy (NCBI): domain Eukaryota; kingdom Metazoa; phylum Chordata; class Mammalia; order Chiroptera; family Vespertilionidae; genus Ia; species Ia io. The sequence goes on along the minus strand of JAJQQW010000024.1, from coordinate 12,597,966 downwards.
GACTTTAGAGAGAGGGGAAGGGAGAAGGTGGAAAGAGAGAGATAGAGAGAGAAATATTGATGTGAGAGAAAATCATCGATCCATTGTTTCATCCACACCCTGACCATGGATGGAACCTGCAACCTAGGCATGTGTCCTGACCAGGAATCAAACCTGCAAACTTTCAGTGCACTGCATGACACTCCGAGCAGCTAGGCCGCACCGGCCAGGCCTCATGTGACAGTTTGTGATGAGGTTTCTAGAAATAAAATTGTCACATAATAGCAGAATAGACTATATTACGTTTTGCTTGTATATGTGTAAATTACATAAAACTGGTCGGCAAACCGCAGCTTGCGAGCCACATGCAGCTCTCTGGCCCCTTGAGTGTGGCTCATCCACAAAATACCACGTGCGGGCGCGCACGTACAGTGCGATTGAAACTTCGTGGCCCATGCGCAGAAGTTGGTTTTCGGCTCTCAAAAGAAATTTCAATCGTTGTACTGTTGATATTTAGCTCTGTTGACTAATGAGTTTGCCGATCACTGACATAAAAGAATAACCATTATCATTCTACGATGCAGCCATTATATTCAATACATTTTCCTATGTTAAAATTATTTGAAAAACCATTTTCTAGTTTATGGAGAAATAAAAGCCCATTGGGATATTGATTAAATTTTAATTAATCCTAACTTATAAAATAATAAAGAATTGGTGTCTTGCCACTATTCAGATTTGTAATTCAGGAAATGTATGTCTTTCCAATTACTAATCAATAAGGTTTATAGTTTTCCTTAAATGGGAAAGCTCAAGATCCCAGGTATTTTGGATTGTTTTGTTGTTGTGACTGGGTTATGTTTCCTTTCAAATATATTTTCCTTCAGCAGTGGTTTTTTTAGATTTTTATTTCATAACCAGCCTTTTCATTGAATTTAGATAAACTCATACTGTTTTTCAGTTGAACATGTTGGGATGTCCTAGGGTATGCACCAGACTATTATAAATAGTCCCAGGAAACTGGAGACAGTAGTTCTTAGTTTTCCCGTTGTTTTTACTTTGCTGAAGGCAATTGACCTGAGCCTAGGAGTTGATTCTCACATTTCCTCTTCTGGCCCTCTCTGAACTTCTCCAAAGTCTGACATTGTGTAGTGGCTACAGGGAGGTCACTGCTCCTGGCTAAGATGACATGACTGAGTGTTCCTATTCTTGGGCTTTCCTTATCAGATGGATTCTATTTTAAATTCTTTGTGCGTAAGAAACAGACTTATCCAGCTTTCCCTCAGAACTGGCAGTTTATGGCAGGGACATGCGGAACATGAGCTTCTCTCGGTCCCCGGACCCCTGGCCTGGGTGTCGGTTGTCTTACAGGAGTCACAGCAGAGAGGCAGTCTTGAAACCAGTTCCTCCTTGGAAATCGTTTGAGGAATGTTTAGAGGCTGCTTGGCATTTTCTGTTTAAATTACAATCTCTTCCTCCTTTTTCCAGGCGACAGAAACAGACACGAAAATCCAAGTGTGCACCCGGGCGTACCATCTACTTGTGGGAAAACTGGGCTTTAACCCAAGTGACATCATATTTGACCCTAACATCCTCACCATTGGGACCGGGATGGAAGAACACAGCTTGTATGCTGTTAATTTTATCAATGCAACCAAAGTCATTAAAGTGAGTCTGGGTGATTTCTCTTCTGCACAGGACATTGCCCACATCTACCACGCGGCTCCAGTGAGTCGTTTGAACTTCATGAATATGTATTTATTGGCTGGGAATGTTGGCATTCTTGCTCTTAGGTAGTAAGTTGGTTTTCTGAAATTTAGGGCCCTTTATTATTTTTCTTTTATGTTATTTTGAACTGAAGTGTAACACATACTGCAGAATATATAAAAAAAGTAGGTATAATAATGAATTCTAAGGCATATAGTAGCTCTCATTCAGGTCCTGAGTAGAACAAGCAAGGCTTTTCAGTGTTTCCTGATTCAGTGTTTGTGGTGACTGGTAGATCATAATCACCACAAATAATGAGAATCCACTATATAAAGAGTTGTCCTGTTTGTGAGCTTAATAGAAATAGAACCTAAGATTCTTATGCCTTTTTCCTCACCCAACTTCCTTTTAAAGATTCACCTGTGTAGTTGTAGCTGTACTTTGTTCATTTGTATCTACACTAATATAAGAGAAATATGCTAATTGATCATACCTTCGTGACACCCACCAGCCAATCGGTAGTGAGTATGCAAATTAACCCAACAAAGATGGGTTAATTTGCATACGCATGTGCAGAGCGGCTGGGGGCGAGGCGTTCCACACCACCCCAGCTGCTCGGGGCCTCTGGGCACCATGGGAAGGCGGAAAGGCAGCTCTGGCCAGAGCAAAGGCGGTGCCGGCAGCCAGTGGAAGGAAGGACCATTCTTGTACGAATCTTCGTGCATCGGGCCTCTAGTTAATGTATAATATTCTGTGGTGTAACTGTTCCATAGTAAACTGTTTTGCTGCTGACAGACATTTGGTTTGCTCTGGTTTGAGGACATTGCGCTCAATGCTATGTGAGCATCCCTGTGTGTGTCTTGGGCACACATGCATGTGTGTGTCTGCAGTGTATGTAGGAAGCAGAAGGGTTGGTCATAGCAGACAGTGGAAGCTGTCTCCCTAAGTGCTTGAGCTGGTCTGTGCTTCAGCCAGCAGTTCCACATAGACGCCTGGCCTTGTTATAAGGTGTGATGGCAACCTTGAACTCGATGTACTTTTTTTACTCTCCACTCTTTTATGTAAAGATTAAGGAATGTCATTGATGTTTTTGGCAAAATGGGGAATCTTTTCACTTTTTTATTTTTGCCAGCAAACGTTACCTGGAGCCAAAATCAGCGGCGGTCTTTCCAACCTGTCCTTCTCCTTCCGAGGAATGGAAGCCATCCGAGAAGCCATGCACGGGGTTTTCCTTTACCACGCCATCAAGGTAGGTAGGACGCCGGCTTCCTCTGCTGCCAGCTTTACCCAGGGCAGGTGTTTGCAAACCCGCAGGCCATCCGAGCCTGCTGCCCGTTTCTGAGAGTCAAGTCTTAGTGCAGCAAAGCAGCAGGCGCTCCGTTGTCTGTGTGTTTCTGTGCTACAGCAGCAGGGCTGAGCCCTGGCGACAGAGACCACGGCCTAAAACATTTCCTGTCTGGCCCTTTACAGAAAAAGTGTGCTGACCCGATGGAGGGTGCCCCTAGAAATCTCACTATTCTCTGTGTTGCCCCCAGTGTGGCATGGACATGGCGATCGTGAATGCAGGGAACCTCCCCGTGTATGACGACATCCACAAGGATCTCCTCCAGCTCTGCGAGGACCTCATCTGGAATAAGGACCCCGAGGCCACCGAGAAGCTCCTGCGTTATGCCCAGGTAGGAAGAGCGCTCGCGTTCTGACAGGGGCTTTCCTGTCTGAATTGATGGCTCAGGCATGGTTAGGAGACCCTCCTTGTGGAATAGGAGTAAGGATCTAGTCATGGCTTTGGATCATGGAAGATTTGTATAGGGCGCTCCAGAGAAGGCGCTGTGGTGAGGCAAGGGGAGAGGAATAGGCCACATGTAGGCTGTTCCGTATTCTGATGTTTGTTTCCATTTATTTTAAAATGTGATATTAACTTTTCTCATACCAAAGTAATGCAATTCTAGAAAATTTACAAAACAAACCGTCTCTACATTCTTGTTTGGTAACCTGTTTAGCATAAAAGAAGGATAAGACATAGTTTTTTTGCTGCCAAATAAAGAGTTCAGTAAAGACCTGTTGTACCCATCCCTCTGTCCTCATTTCCATTAAGACTCACGGCACAGGAGGGAAGAAGGTCGTGCAGACCGATGAGTGGAGGAGTGGCCCCGTGGAAGAGCGCCTGGAGTATGCCCTTGTGAAGGTCAGCTATGGGGCGCTGCAAGGAGGGGGAGCTCCAGGGCCGAGGCCCCTCATCCCTGCCTGAGATGTTGTAGGGGTGGGGCTACAGCCAAGGAGACTCCCCAGACCCCTTCCCAACCCCACTCCACTTGGCAGTGTCCAGAGACATTTTTTGGTGTCACCACTGGGGTGGGAGGTGTTGCTGGATCCAGTGGCCAGGGATGCTGCTGAACATCCTACAGTGCGCAGGCCCACATGACGAAGAATTATTCAGCCTCAAATATCAGCACCGCCACACCTGAGAAACGCTCTTCTAGACCAAGTTGCTGTCATTCCATCAGAAAGCAAGTCCTGGCTCTTTTGCTGGTAATTGTAATATCAGGCAAGAACTCTCAGTCTCCCAGCTTTAATGTCCTCATTTGTGAGTCTGGAGAATTTCAGAGTTCTATTTTTTTGGAGACTCTAGAATTTAACTTTGAACTTCAGATTCACTTGTTTCAGGTTGTGGAACTAGCAAGCCACAGCCAGGGGTCTCTGAGCTGGCGGAGCTGGAGGATGGGGCTCGATCCCTGAAGGCTGGACAAGTCAGCAGAGGCTCCCTGGCTCTGAATTTTGCCTACAGGTCCTGCCCCTGGTCTTTCCTACCCAGCCCCTAATTTAGCAGACAGAAGTGCAGATTTCACGGGAGCTATTTATTAATGTGTAATCTGTTAAGCCACGACAGTAAAAAGTATATTTTATTATTAATTTGAACTTTACATATTAATGCTCCTTCTCTCACTCATAGCTCACTTTCCTGAGTACTTAGTGTCAAAAAAGCCTTTAATTATCACTCAGTGTAGGCATCTAATTTAATCCTTGGTGTAACCATGTGAGGCAAGTACTACATGATACTGTGACTTAGGAAACTGAGGCTTAATGAATCCCCTGAATTGGTCTAAGCATTTTCATGATTCAAATCATTTGTTGTTGGCTGTTTATATTTAAGCCACTGTTTTGTGTGATTTTCCCTCCCCCCCCTTTTTTTTGGCAGGGCATTGAAAAACATATTATTGAGGATACTGAGGAAGCCAGGTTAAACCATGACAGATACCCCCGGGCTCTGCATATAATTGAAGGGCCTTTGATGAATGGCATGAAAGTTGTTGGTGATCTTTTTGGAGCTGGAAAAATGTTTCTGCCTCAGGTTGGCAAAAGATGGGACATTTTCACAATTGAAAGAAAAAGTCTTTGTCTTTTAATGAATGTGTTTGCATCTGTTTCTCAGGTTTTAATTTTGATAAGAGCTCAGGGGCATTGAGATGTGGTCTTTGGTTTCTCTAAATGTATTTAGGGGTAATGTCAACAAAACTGCATTGTTAGGGTGGTGTGGAGGTTAGAGGTCATCTGCAAATAATTAGCTTCTCATCTTAATGTGTGATCTTCTGTACCACTTCTTACTCCCAACAACCATCTACCTCCCCCCCTCAATTAAAATAAAACCCAAGATGGATGTAAAGTTAATAATAGTCACAATTTATTTGACTAACCAAAATTCATCTTTTAAGCTGCATATTTTGAAAAAGTTATTACCATTTTAAATAGTGATGTACATTAAATATGTTTGGAATAAAACCAGAACTCTCAGCAGCTACTAACCACATCGGTAAACAGCTGGTTGTTCACAGCTGTCTGGGTTTGGGGCCTACAAAAAGCTCCGGTGTGGCTGAGCTGAGGTCAGAGCATGCACCCTTAATTCATGTAACATTTCACAAGTAGCCAAGAGCAACCATGTAGGTGGTTCCATAAAGATGCCTGACTCTGTGTGTTCTTCCCAGGTTATCAAGTCAGCCCGGGTCATGAAGAAGGCTGTTGGCCACCTTATTCCCTTCATGGAAAAGGAAAGAAAAGAAGCTCAAGTGCTTTCTGGCTCAGTCGAAGAAGAGGCGAGTCATTTGTCCCGGCCTGTAGTCCCTGCGAGGAACTCCTCAAAGATTTCCTCGAGTGGAGCAGGGACTAGGGGGCTGGGCTGGGCTGGGCTGTGCTCGTCATTGAGGTGAAGTAGGGAAATGATCCCTGCCCTGGACAGGCTGCTGAGTTGGTTGGAGTGTCCCATGCACCAAAGGGTCGCTGGTTTGATTTCTGGTCAAGGGCACGTACCTGGGTTGTGGGTTTGGTACCCAGTTGGGGAGCATACAGAGAGCAGCCAATCGTTGTTTCTCTCTCACATAGATGTTTCTCTCTCTCTCTCTCCCCCTTCGGCTCTCTGAGCATGCCCTCGGGTGAGGATTTAAAAATGCCAGCACTGGTCAGGCAATAGAGAACTAGGCGATCTGCTCTAAAATGACCACAGCTGTGTTTAGCTGCTTATCTTGCTCTCCAGGATCCTTACCAAGGCACCATCGTGTTGGCCACCGTGAAAGGCGATGTGCATGACATTGGCAAGAATATAGTTGGAGTCGTTCTCGGCTGCAATAATTTTAGGTAAGTCCCACTGCCTTCAACTGCTTTCTCATCTATAATAATAAAAGTGTAATATGCTAATTAGACCAGACAGCCGAACGACCTTCTGGGCATCCTTCTGGATGAAGCCAGGGCTGCAAGGGCCGAGTCCCTTGCACAAATTTTGTGCATCGGGCCTCTAGTTTAGAAATAAAAGCATTAACAGGGTAATTCTTTAGTGGGTGGGAGGGTCTGGCAGTGGATGCTAGAGGCTATTTTTAGTGTCTTTTTGCTGTGTTTTCAAATTTTCTACATTGAACACCTTTTCAAATGATATGTTATTAATGATCTAACCTGTTGTTTGTTCAATAAGAACAAAAAGAAAAGTAAGAACTATTCAAGAGGGTCACAACAACCAATAGGCTTCCTGAGAATTAACCTGGGGCCAGAGGCTCTCTTAACCAGAACACTGGGCTCCCACCATGGCCAGAGGCATGCGGCGTATTTCCTGTTCCCTCGCAGTCAGTTGCCTTACTTCAGAGCTGAGATCTGAGAAGACCGGCTCAGCAGGGTTTTATAGGAAGGTTTGACTGTACAATTCCCTTCCCTTTGCTTAGACAGGACCAGGCAGGCTTCTTGGTAATGATGGATCTAGAGCTGGGAATGTATACAAGTAAAATCCCTTTCTGACACCTCGCATTATAGTGACTAACTGTGCAGCACAAAGCTATTTCCTTGTGAGAGATGATGACCTTTAGTAAGTGCATGTTTTTTATAATCAGAACTTTTCAACATGTTCTCTATAATCAGAAGCCTAATGTAACGAACTAATGCCTTCTCTGGTCCACGTCCAGCCAACAGCCCTCCTGAGTCACAGAGAGAGACTGGCTGCAGCGGCAGCTCTGCCCCAAAGGTTTCCTCTGCTGTCGGGACAGTTAACCTCAAAGGCCCCTGTGTCCTCTCAACATGCCTCTCCAGCTCTGTGTTCAGGCCGGTTAAATGCAGCCAGGGAGCGTTCAGGAAGGCTGGTCATCTGCTATGTGCCATGCATTATACTTGAGACACCAGAATGATTCTGTTGCCTTGACTCCATTCAAGGAGTTTACTGTTTATCAGGCTAAATGGCCAGGCACATATTCAACTATGGTAATGGGACAAGGACTGTTGGGAAGGTGACTTGTAGGTAAACTGCGTGTAGCATTCTTGAGCTCTCCTTGTCCTGTGTTTATCACTTTTTGCTTTGAAACGTGAATAAGTAGCTAGGAATGTTTTTCCTGCAGTAGAGGTATTTTAAGGGCCAGGGCGGGCTGTGGCGTTCCTCCAGGGCCCAGCAGTTGTGAGCGCTGCCTGTTAGACCCGGGCTTCCCTCCAGCACACCCAGCTCCTGGGTCTCCTGCCTTGAAGTCCTCTCTGCTAGCAAGTCTAACCAGGAGAAACATCTGCTGGTGAAACTTGGTTTCTTTTACAAAAACAGTGAATGTGCAAACTTTTCTGTCAGGTCAAACACCCCTTTGGGTCTCCTGCCTTATACAATGGACTCCTGGCATTGGTGCGTTGGATTTTGTAGTGTCAGCTAGTGGACACGTGCCCTGGAGACGTGCCTCATGTAGTCAGATGTGCTTCTGAGCATCCGTGGCCTAGGCTGGGTGTCTGGGTGAATCACCCAGCTAGTGAGGGAGTCTAGCTAGCCATCCAGTACCAAGTCCTCAAGCACTTTCTTGTTCCTAATTCTTTGTCCCTGATGCAGTGAATCTCATGAAATGCCTAAAATTTTTTCTTTGTGGGGAAAAATGTAGAGGACTAAAGGCGATAGTGCTGTCTAGACAGAAAACACATTTTTCATGGGGATGATGCAATAGAGCCTGTGATGTCGTTAACCTAATAGTAAAAAAGCCTTTCAAAATGAGAAGCAACAAGCGCTTATTGAGATAAAAAAGAATAGCTACTTGGGAATCATTAATTCAGCAAATAATGTTCTGCTTTGGAGACAAACACAAAGGGCATTTATGAGAAAGGGAAGGGGAACGCTTACATCCATAGAAGGAAGACATTTCTGTTGGCGTAGGTAACACAGTGACCATGATTCTAAACAATGTTTTTAATTTTTAGCTCAGTAAGCATTAGTCCAGTGGTCATAATGTCTGCTTTTCTGTTACACTTGCAAACAGTTCTTTGGGAAACAACGTTGCTTAGGCCCCGTCCAGAGGTTATTTTACCGGTTTAACTTTCCCAAGATTTGAGGACTAAATCATGCGAGGCAGCTCCTGTGTGCTGGCAGATCCAGCTCCACTGTAAAGTGGCTCCGTTTAAACAATTGCTTTCAGGGCAATGCAGTTTGAGAATTTGAATACACCTAAGGATGTACCCACCTAGAATCTATGACTACTAACCTGTGTTTACCACTTCACAAGTTATATAGAGCTTTTATGGAACTGATTTTTCTGTCTTTTGTTGATTTTTTTTTCTTTTCTTTCATCCTTTTTTTTTTTCTTTTTATTTTTATGGTTCTGATCATGCTCTGCCTGCTTTAATTACTACATTTCTCATTTACATGGTAGTTGAACTTGTGGTTGTCGGTATTTAGTGACTCCAGTTTACATCAGAGCAGTATTTGATGGCTAAATAACAATGTTCGTTTCAGCCTTGTCTCTAACACATTCTCTTGCACTTTCTCACGTCCCATTTCTGCACATCAGAGTCATTGACTTGGGAGTCATGACTCCCTGTGATAAGATACTGAAAGCGGCTCTTGACCACAAAGCAGGTACAGTGCAGCCAAACGGGGCATTTCCTTTCGTGTCTGTCTCTCAGGGACTAGTTTGACCTGCATGAGGGGGGGTAGGGAGGCATTCAGATAGTGACGTGCCGGCTCCTCCGTGGGGACCACTCTCAGTGCCACGTACGACGGGTTGAGAAGGTGAACAGGTAACAGAAACCCCTTGTAGCCCTGGAGAGGGGAATGAGAGCCTCTTAGAAGAGAACTGTGTGTTAGACTTGCTCCATGTGCAGTGTTTATGTTTCTTCACACACTGTGACATGTTCGAGTCTGGGACTTCATAACTAACAGTGTATTCTAAGTGCCCGGCTCACCAAAACTGTGGCAAGTACATTAGCAACTTAAAGCGACAAACCGAATTTACTACCAAAAGCAAACAATAAAGTGAGGCCCCCAGTTAGAAAAGATGTCTTAGAATTAGAAATTGGGAATTCCTATTACGTCTTATAGTCTTTATTACCAAAGTGTTTTAGATGCGTCTTCCTACCTTTCCTCTTTTTCTGTCATCCTCCTTCTAATTTGTCCATTTTTCCTTTTTTTAAATAACAGATATAATTGGCCTGTCAGGACTCATCACTCCTTCCCTGGATGAAATGATATTTGTTGCCAAGGAGATGGAGAGATTAGCTATAAAGATCCCATTGTTGATTGGAGGGGCCACCACTTCGCGGTAAGTCCGGCTCAGGAGCTCCGTGCTTCATTCACTTCCCATCCTCAGGAGGACAGTGTCCGAGGACAGTGGTAAGACCTGGGTTGCTTTTCCCTATGCTTGTTAGTACACGGTCTCCTCACGTGTAAGCGCGTGCACTTTTCGGCCTTCACTCGGACCAGAGCACGCATCCGAGAAGCCTTTGTGATCCCCGCCCTTTGCCTTTCTTTGCATTCTTTTCCTTAACCCTCTCACCTGCCATTCAGTTCCTGAGATTTATAATGAGCACTTACTCCTCTCGAAATCAAACTCAGTGGAGAAGCTGTGTTTCGGCACACAGACATGGTTTGAACTTCAGCCACTCCCTGTCTTGAAGCCGGAGTCTGAGTAACTCCAGGTTCCCTTGGTGAAACTCCCAACCTATGACAGTAGAGACAGACAGCGAGAATGAACCAAAGGCTCACTTTGGGAAGTTGTTTTTGAAAGGGGGAAGCTTTGGGTTAAACAACGTAAAGAGGAGAAAGTTCAGATTTGGTCACATGATCATTATTCAGTTTGTCAGATTTTACCTGGGGTCATAATCACATTCGGTGAGAAATGTGTTAATTATGTGTATTAGACTTTTCATTATTCCCCATACATTCACTTTATGTCAGGGAATAATGCCCAGTGGAGCATTGAACTTGACAATCCCATAAAGAATTCAGTTTATTTTTCTGATACAAAAATACACCAGAGTCCGGCCTGCGTGGCTCAGTGGTCGAGCGTCGACCTATGAACCAGGAGGTCACGGTTTGATTCCCTGTCAGGACACACGTCTGGGTTGTGGGCTCAATCGCCAGTGTGGGGCGTGCAGGAGGCAGGCAATCAATGATTCTTTCTCATCATCGATGTTTCTATCCTTCTCTCCCTCTCCCTTCCTCTCTAAAATCAATACAAATATATTTAAATAATACACTAGAGGTCTGGTCAGAGGAACTCCAGAGTATTTTGCACAGTTCCTTCAACAGCTGTATGTTAAGCCGTTTGTGTTAGTCGGGGTTCTCCAGAGGAACACACAGACACACCGAGGGGGAGCCATGGGTTTTAGGAAGTGACTCATGAGATTTTGGGGTGAAACCTTCAGGGAAGGTGGGCGGCTGAGACCAGGCAGGGCTGCTGTGGCAGGGCTAGGTCCACAGGCATCTGGGGGTGGATGTCCTTCTTCGGGCTCCTCACTGTCTTCTCTTAGAGCCTCTCACGGACTGGATGCGGCCCACCCACGTGTGGGAGGCATCTGAGTGTTACATGTCATTTGTCCAGTCATTGCTTTACATGCTTGAGGACTCGGTGGCGTGGCTGTTGCTGCTCACATTAGAAACAGGTTTGTTTTCCCACCAAAGACCAGTGGCAGGGATGTGACTGACCGCTGGGACTGGGGTTTCAGTGAGCCCGGTCTTGGGTCACCAATGATTGTTCTGTGAGTATGTATTAGCTTAGTAAAGAGAATGGTAGCAGAACTTACAGATTATTGTCAGGATGAAATACCTTTTAAAGCCGCAGGTGTGAAATAGAATGAACAACGAAGTGAGCAGGTGTAGTGAAATGCATTGCGAGTTACGTAAATGTGATGATGGTTTCAAAATTAGGACCACTTTTTATCATCGGACACCACACTCAAGTTCAAGATGAGGAAGCCACATTGCTGCTGGTGCAGACTGGAACATTTCCAAGTCATCCATTCTTTTCTCTCTTTTACCAGATGAGCCACCAGATGAAAGAGGTGTTTTAAAAAGCCTTCAGAAGCAGCGCGGCCAGCCTCGGCCTTCACTGTGTTATGTATTAGTTGGACCAGCAGACATGTAGCCTGGGCCGTTGCTCAAAGATTCAGCCATCAGGGCAGTGTGTTTTGCACTGTAGTTAATTGGGCAGTTGTAAGGATTCAAGGGTGTTTCCTCCTCAGTACTAACATTTCCAAGTTTGGCAGTAGGGACTTGGGGCTGAGCCAAGGTCATGAAATATTTTTGTTGCTTTTGCGTCTCTGTGTTGTTTGTGTTGCGTTGACTTAGGGCCTGAGATTCCTTCCTGCAAGTCCACGGTGAGGGTGGGCCAGGGCCTGGCAGTGTCTCCCAGGGACAGGGCGCAGCCGCAGAGAGTGGTCCTGCCTCGTGTCTGGTTCTCGGGGGCCCTGGCTGTACCCCAGCTTATTTGGAGGAAGACACTCAACTTCCTTCAGACAGGTTACTACGAGTGCAAGGTCCCAGACTCATCCTGGACCTGCTGGCAGGGGCTTGAGGACAGACTTCTTTACAGCCTGGAACAACAGACCCCCCCCCCCCCCCCCCCCCCGCTTTTCCCATCTTAGGGTGGGGAGCAAGTCATTCTGTTTTACAAGGGAAATTTGACGTTTCCCTGGAAAGCACTGTGGAAACGCAACGGTTCTGAACAAGAGTGGGGTAGGGAGTCAGCACTAGTGGGTATGTTTTTCTCCTGACCTCTCTCTTCAGAACCCACACGGCTGTGAAAATCGCACCCAGGTACAGCGCGCCCGTGATCCACGTCCTGGACGCGTCCAAGAGTGTGGTGGTGGTGAGTGTGTCGTGAGGAGAGGAGAGTGCTGAGCGTCAGGGCTGTCACCCAACACCTATTGATGTTTGTCCAATTCCACTAAAGATGTGAAAGAGAGCTCATGGCTTCTGATGGTGTCACTGCCATTGTGTGCGTTGCTGGAAAGGTGCGGTGAGCATGCCCTGGGCTTTCAAAGTCCCCATCCTGAACTTCCAGCGGGAGGGCTGGCTGAGTGACAGGAATGGTGGGACCAGAACACCCTTGACCTGGACACCACCCCAGGGAGAGAGAACCCAGCCATGCAGAATTATTTACAGACACAGTGTACACTCTCTGAACTCCATGCCAGAGTGAAAGGAATGTGGAATTTTTTTAAATGACCTGTTTCCAGTTCAAAAAACATTTAGTCATGCCCTGGCCGTTGTGGCTCAGCTGGTTGGGTGGCATCTGGGCACTGGCAGGTTGCTGGTTCAATTCCCAGTCAGGGCACCTGCCCGGGTTGCGAGCTCAATTCCTGGTGGGGGGTGTGCAGGAGGCAGCTGATTGACGTTTCCCTCTCATATCAACGTTTCACGTTCTCTCTCCTCCTCCCTTCCTCTAAAAATCAATAAAAATATATATTTTTAAAAAAACATTTAACCTGGAACAGGCCAGCTGACCCTTCCCCAAAGAACGAAAAACGATTGTGCCAGATCGGAACCTTTCAGGCCTGCTGAGTTAACCCTTTATTGCACAGCCAGGCAGGAATTAGCACAGTTGGTGAAGGGAGAGGAAATGGTGCCAACACAGGAAGGCTTCCTGATGGAGGTGTCGCCAGAACCAGCCGGTGTTGCCTGTTTTAACTGCTTGTGCTGCTCTGTGCCTTTCACTGACTTGGATCTTGCGTTTTCAGTGTTCTCAGCTCTTAGACGAGAATCTGAAAGATGAGTACTTTGAGGAGATCACAGAAGAGTACGAGGATATTAGACAGGACCACTATGAGTCTCTCAAGGTGAGTGACCCAACCAGGGGGCAGCTGGTCTGGGTGCCAAAACGGCCCTACAGTTTTCAATGTGACTTTCCTGGTTTGAGGAGGGTGAAGGTTTGGGAACATTTTAGAGAAGTCCTGTTTCCTAGTTGAGCTCAGAGTTCTGTGTCTGAGTTTCCGATAACTTGTGGTTTTATTAAAATTAATTTTCTTCACTCCTCCACAATATTTTTTTTAAATATTTCTTTATTGATTTGTATTGGGTAGTACGTATTGCAGTAGGTATCAGGTGCTGTGCTCAGACCTGAGTTACGGGAATGAATAAAACATGAGCTCAGAGCCAGCAGGGGAACGGAACTGAAACGGTGCTGGGCACACGCCACAGATCCTCGTTCCTGAGGAAACAGTGGGAGGAAATGGAGACGGGACGGGAGCACTGCGGCATCTCCCTGGCTCCCAGCACTGACTATTCCCGCCCCTGCTGACGAGCTTCCTTGGACATACTTTTGTGGCAGCAGCTAAAAATCCAAGAGTCTGACTAAATACGTTCTTTCTTTTTTTTTCCATAGGAGAGAAGATACTTAACCTTGAGTCAAGCTAGAAAGCACAGCTTCCATATCGACTGGCTGGCTGAGCCTCCCCCAGGTCCGTTTGTGTTGAGCAGAGGGGGCTGCGGGGGTAACGGGGCTGAAGGGCTGCTTTCATTGACTTGGCTACAGAGTCAGACAGGCAGCTGGAGATTCCTGATTGTGTCTAACGATGATGATGAGGGACAGTGACGATTGGAAAGAAAAGCAAACAGTTCCATGTGCAGAGAAGCAGGCACTGTCCTGAGAGGGACCGCAGCCGCTCCGGGTCCCGGACACGGCTCTGCAGTGGATGTGCTGTTCTCTGCCCACGTCCATCGGAGGACCTGAGTGTGGGCTCATAGTGGGGAAGCGGGAGGATTCAGTCTCTGCTGCCTGCTAAGCCCAGCGCCTTCCGGTGCTGTGGAGGGAAGCCCTCTCGGAAGTCTTCAGTGATTTCACGGGTGATGTGTTTTAGACTCGGGGCGTAAGAACAGTATCTTGGCACGTTCTTATATACCCACTGCCACTTAAGAAGTAGCCTCCTGCCCACTTAGAAAACAAGACAGTGCCATGTAGCGGTGGTCCCCTGGGGGTCCCCCCTCCCCTGCACGATCCTGAATTTGATGCCTTGGCTCCATGCCTCCCCCTAGACTCTGACTATGTGTCTGTAGCCGTAGGTGATAGAGATTTGTTGTTTCATGTCTTCAAACTTTACATTTATGTCTTTCCACAGCGACCTTTAGTTCAGTATTGTCCTCATTTGCACATGTGGAAGATTAACCCAAGTCTTTCTTTTTTTCTTGGGTGGAGTGGGGTGGGAGGGTTGAGGGAAGATTCCAAGGGTGATGTAGTCAGTCGGCTACATGGGAGAATGGTGTGTTGTTTTTTTTAAGTTTTTTTTTTTTAGTATTTCTTTATTGATTTCAGAGAGAGGGAGAAGGGGGGAGAGAGAGAAAAATCAATGATGAGAATCATTGATCGGCTGCCTCTAGCACGTCCCCTACTGGGGATTGAGCCCGCAACCCAGGCATATGCCCTTGACCGGGAATCGAACCTGGGACCCTTCAGTCCGCAGGCCAGTGCTCTGTCCACTGAGCCAAACCAGCTAGGGCGGGAGAATGGTTTTATTAAAGATTCGCTGCAGAATGACTCCCTCTCCATGACAAGGTGAAGTCCCCTCTTTGTGAAATGACTGCGGTGATCGCAGAGAGGCGGAGTGCGGGAGCCAGCAGAGCGGGTGTCGCATGTGCGCTGCGCAGGGGCCCAACCAGGCCCGCGTTCCTGCTGACGTCGGCTCTCCTCTCCTGCAGTGGAGCCCACATTTCTCGGCACGCGGGTCTTTGAGGACTACGACCTGCAGGCGCTGGTGGGCTACATCGACTGGAAGCCTTTCTTCGATGTGTGGCAGCTCCGGGGCAAGTACCCGAACCGCGGCTTCCCCAAGATATTTGACGACAAGACTGTAGGTTCGTGCGGTGCTTCCTCCTTCCTTCTCTGACACAAGCAAGTGAGACAGACCTCAGCCTGGGAAGCAGGGCGGGCTTCCGGGAGGAGGTGGTGTGTGAACTGACTTTGGAAGGTTAAGTGGGAATTACTGAGGCTGGGCCTGGGGACGGGAGGGAGCACTGAAGAAAAGGATCCCATTTAAGAGGGTTCCACGTCCCCAGAGGTCCCTGTGGGTCAGTGGCGTTGTATGTGCACGAGAGCATCGGCGACGGGAGGATTTGCCCGCTTCGTGTCACTCTGTGTGGCAGACAGCTTTGGGGAGCCACAGGTTTGGCACCTTGCCTTCACCAAGTGGAAAAATGGAAGCGGTGTGAGCTGGGGAGATAGACTAGGAGCTGCATTTAGCAGGAACCACGAACCGTCACTGCCTCACCCTGAGTTGCGCTGATGACAAACACCGAGAAAGTATTTGAGGGGAAAGAGGTGTGAGAAAATGACAGGAGAGGGGAGGGTAGTGGCTTTAAAGGGAGCACTGCTGGCCATTCGCATCTTTGAGTTCCTACGATGCTCTCCTCCTAGGTGAAGAGGCCAAAAAGCTCTATGCTGATGCCCAAAACATGCTGAGAGCTCTGATCGGGGAGAAGAAGCTGCAGGCCCGGGGCGTGGTGGGGTTCTGGCCCGCGCAGAGCGTGCAGGACGACATCTACCTGTACCCCGCGGGCTCGGAGCCCCGGGCCGCGCAGCCCATCGCCACCTTTTATGGACTGCGGCAGCAGGTACAGGAGCGGGTAGGCTGCCACAGGCTGTCTACTCTTTGGTGTAAGCAAAAAGTGTAAATAAGAATTAAGTCTGAGCTTTGGGTAAATGATAGCCTGACCCTGCTCCTCCCAGATGACCAGTCACAGGCCTAGCCCAAGGGCGGGAGGACGTGGAGAGAAGGCGGGGCCTCTCACACTGAGGGCGGGTCTGCTGGTGTCTCAGGCAGTGGAGGAGAAGCCCCCCCGCCTGGGTGGTCACACATCAGCTGTGTACATGCATGTTATTAAAGTGGGCTGGTGGCTTCTCTTTCAGGGGAGACTTGGCTGAGTGTGAACCAGGGGCCAGGTGCTCAGAGGGCTTTTGAGGGACCATCTTGTTTAATTTCCACACAGCCTTGTTTTGGGGCAGTTTGTGTGTGTGCTGCAGAGGACAGGAAGGTGGCGGACATTGTGCTGAGTCCTTGGAGGGGAGCCAGCCTATCCTCACCCCCTGGCTGTTCTGTCACAGCCCCAGCTTCTGTCGGCGTCATGAGAGCAGGCCCAGTGCCACACGGCCTCCCTCACATGTCCCCACCTTGCACAATGCAGATATGATATGCACGTCCCTTTAGCTGCTATAAAAAAAATCGTTGAAGAATTGAAACCAGAACTCACCACAGTTATTAACAAAGGGCTACAGTAAATTAGTCTTGCAAAGTTTTGCTACCATTTCAGTCATTTAGAAGTGATAGTGTTGCTTTTAATCATAACCACAGTATAACTCATAGTGACAGGTATTTTTACTCTAACAACATCTGTAGAGATTCTTAGCTGAGGACATTAAACAGCACATGACAAGGGAAATGGGCGGCCACGTGACTATTGCACTCAGGCCAGACGCCCTGGGTATAGATAGGGTCTGCTCTGGGGAACTGGTGACTTTCCTTTCCCAGGGTCACGAAGGTCACAAACCTCCTGGCCCCGTGTTGCATCCTGCAGGTCCCGTGTCCTCTGATCTGCTTTCAGACCCGAACCCTTTGTGTCCAGTCTGTGATGTCTCGGTGTCCTTGTTACCCACTCAGATGGGTGTTTCAAGCCGTTTTCCCCCAGCACTGGATGGAGCGGTCCGGCTGCAGCGGGTCCTGCTCGGGGGTCTGTTCTGAGCGGCTCTGCTGCCGGCCCCTCTGCCGTGGGGGGCTCTGCGCCCTGTGCTCCTTGGGCAGGAAGCTCTGTCTCCCCTGGCATTGTGAGCACAGAGCAGCTGATGGCAGTTCAGCTGGCGAGCAGCTCCTCCCTGCGGGGCTGCCCTGGCTCCTGGCATCTCTGTATCCTGCACTGTCTCGCCCACGGACAGGGAGGCTGTGCTTGTTTTCAGAACCAGCGAGCCTGGCGATGGAGGGGTGCAGGCGCAGTGATGCCTGGGCTCTGGCCTCTGCCTGACCCACCTTGTTCTGGGTGCCAGGCCTTTGTGGAGGAGCTCCATGAGAGGGTGCGCAGAGAGCTGTGGGCCTACTGTGGCAGCGAGCAGTAGCTCCTCAGCTGCTGGGTCGACCACTCATCAGTTGATTGACCAGTCCTAGTGCCGTGTGGGGGTCAGGAGCGTACCCCGCAGGCTGCCGCTCTCTGACCCTGAGCTAGTGGCTCAGGCTTGTCCACCTCAGGTTTCTTGTCGGGAAGTAGAGCTGATAGCATCACTTCCTTCACAGGTTGTTGAGAGGATTAGATTAGTTCATTCACCTAAAGCATCAGGAGCAGTGCCTGGCATAGCGTAAGCATTACTCAGTAAATATTCGTTGTTAGGTGTTCATGGTCTCAGCAAAATTATTGCTGGTGAAAATATGTTTAAGGTCTTATTTGTCAGCTTAATGGCAGGGAAGAGTCAGTCATCAGCTGAAAATGAAAAATGGGAGAGGCACCTGGCCTGGGGAGAGGGCCACAGTTTGATTTGAATCAAGGGAAGCAGCAGTTCCTGCTGAGTTCTGGTTTCGGGCCGGTCCAAGGCTCCCTCAGCTGTCTCCTGAACCACCACCCGTGGGCAGCCATGCCTGTGCTGCTGGCTGGCAGCTGGGTAGCCTACTGTTGATGCAGAAGTCGAGGCTTATATATGGGTTCAATGTTGATTGTGAATAGAAAACACTTTGGGGGGAAGTTTTTATTTTGAATGAATGTTTAGGTTCCAGTTCCTAGCACAGTGCCTGTGGCCTCAGTAAACATGCGGTTAGTTTGTAAATGAGCAGATTAACTGGTTTCTTGACTACGTATGCCATGTCGTAGTTTAAAAATCTCATTTCACTTGTTCGTTCAACAAATTTGTATGGAATATTACTCACTCTTCTAAGTGCTGTGGGTGTAAGTGCACAAAACAGACACCCTTCCCTGTTCAAACATGTATTATTCACTGTATTGCTTCCGCTGTGTGGTGCCACGTCCCTGCTCATGCCCCCCCTCCCCCTGCTTGGATTTCAGGCGGAGAAGGACTCCGCCAGCACAGACCCGTACCTCTGCCTTTCGGACTTCATCGCGCCGCTGCACTCGGGCCTCCGGGACTACCTGGGCCTGTTTGCTGTCGCCTGCTTCGGGGTGGAGGAGCTGAGCCGCGCCTACGAGGAGCAGGGTGACGACTATAGCAGCATCATGGTCAAGGCGCTGGGGGACCGGCTGGCGGAGGTAGGGCAGCTGTGCCCTGAGGACAGAGGCAGGGTGGGGGCCCGAGACAGCGCCAGGGAGTGGGCATCCTGGGGACCAGTCAGACTGGCTTTAACAGCACACAGCTTTAAGCCGTGTGTTCTCTAACTGTTCTCCCACATCACCTGGGCAGAGGGACCCTTCAATAGTGCTACAGCTGGAGTCACCCCGAGAACCTCGACTTGATTGTTTTAGTTCTCATGTCTCCGTTTTCTGTTGTGACGTGACTTCCTGAGGAGCCTGAAAAATTAAAACCAGACATGTTTCAGAGCTCCAGTTCTAATCCTGGGATCCCCTCTAGGGTCCTCTGTCTACATGCAGTGAGCGAGCTGAGCTCTGGGGAGGTCCCTCCCCCTTTCCTGAGGCCAGTAGTGAGAAATGAGCAGCTGGAATGGTCCCAGCTTTCCTTCCTGGCCACAGTGCACTGTAGAAAAGCCTTCAGGAAAATGTTGACATTAAAGGGCTTAGAATCTTTGGATCATTAACTATGGAACTTCAGTGCCCAATTTGAGGCCAAAACTGAGCCAGCAGAGCAACTAATGACACTACCAAGGGGTCGAGAATCCGGCTTGTGCCCTCTTGCAGGGTCTCCCCTGGCTGGTCCAGGCAAGGGCGCCACCCGCCTGGAGATGGAGGGGTGCAGGCGCAGTGATGCCTGGGCTCTAGCCTCTGGCCTCTGCCTGACCCCCCCCCCCCCTTGTTCTGGGTGCCAGGCCTTTGCGGAGGAGCTCCACGAGAGGGTGCGCAGAGAGCTGTGGGCCTACTGTGGCAGCGAGCAGCTGGATGTCGCCGACCTGCGAAGGCTGCGCTATGGGGGCATCCGCCCGGCGCCCGGCTACCCCAGCCAGCCCGACCACACCGAGAAGCTCACCATGTGGAAACTGGCCGACATTGAGCAGTGCACAGGTATGTGCCAGGAAGGGGTGGCTGCTTCTATTCAGTGGATACACTTCTGTCCACATGCCGCCCAGCTGCCAGGCCTGTGCTGGGCACCGAGGGTATGAGCATGTCTCCTGTGTTGCTCTCTGCAGGCATTCAGTTAACAGAGTCATTAGCAATGGCGCCTGCTTCAGCCGTGTCCGGCCTCTACTTTTCCAATTTGAAGTCCAAATATTTTGCTGTGGGGAAGATTTCCAAGGATCAGGTAAGCTAGCTGTTTCATGATATGTGGCTTCCCGGGTGGATCCCTGTCTTACTTTAAGAGGAGCTATAGATTCTATTGTATTTCACTTATAAATGAGAATAAAATGTGAAAGAAAGGATAAAGACATTTACCAGTTAAGGTCCTGATTCTGGCCCTCTCATGTACATGCAGACCACACTCACGCGTGCACACTCATGTGCATGTGCACACACATACATGCATGCACATGCTCAGACCCCAGCTAGCTTCTAAGATTTAAATATTTACTACATGTTGTTTCCTGCCCATAGCTTAGACAACTTAGTGAATAGACAACTATTCCTCTCCATTTAACTCAGCTAATAAGACATGAAATGGAGGGTACTTAATATTTCTGGGCAGATCCTGTGGGAACCTCAGTTCAAAAAGCCGTATTATTTTGGTCTAAGAAGCTGCTTTTTATCTTTCGCAGGTTGAGGATTATGCTCTGAGGAAGAACATGTCTGTGGCTGAGGTCGAGAAATGGCTTGGACCCATTTTGGGATATGACACAGACTGACTTGCTGTGTTTTGCCTTTTCTATACTTGACGATCCTCAGGAGAATATAGTCCGGAGTCCCTTAAGGAAACAGCAGCACACAAGCCCACACGTATGGGCAACATCTGCACAGCTTTGTGTTCCGTCGTTTGGTGAACCTTAGAGGAGCAGCGCCTCCCCTGATTCCTGGGAACAAGCTGCTGTGTGTGACCCTCGGACAGCAGCGGTTTGCCTTCCCTGAGTTTCACTGGCCCACGGTGGGGGTCGCAGTCGAAAGGCTCCGACTTACCCAAACAAATCAGAGTTTGTCAGAATGACGTCTTAGATCTTTGCCTTCGATCTCAGAGGTTTAGAGTAGAAAGCTGAAAAGTGCAGGCAGTGAGAAAGCACCTGTGACCCCTGTGTGTGACCCTCGGGTGTATGCTCGGGGATGAGCTGGAGATGGGAGCCTGTGCATTTCACAGCAAGTCAGCCTGCTGTTTTCATTTTTACCCGGGACCTCGGAGGACACTTGGTATTGTTTTTTCCTCTCAGAAAAAAAGGCTGAGACTCCGTTGAGTAGAGCACATTACCCTATGGCAAATGGCACTGTGAGAGGTGGGGTGTTTTAATCCAGGGGCTGCCACCGTGGACTCTGACAGGGAAGAAAGGATAACTGCTCTTTCATCTTCCAAAGGCTTAAAGGATGGCAGACATTTCTTTGGCAAAGGCACTCCGTAACTGCTGGCTTGTCAGGAAGACTCCAGCTGTTTGTATTCGTGTGGTCAAATACAGTCATGCTCTCTAAGCATTTTGTCCACTCATGATTCCATGTTTCTTAGCCCTAAGGTAAAAAAAGGTGGAAAGGTGGGAAGAGAGAGGGCTGTTAGGGCAGTTAACATCTCTTTTAGTTGTTTTCCAGAAGCTGTGTGTAGTGGAAACTACACCAGCATGAGAAAAGATATAGAAACCATGAATAAGAACAAGTCGGAAATGAAGAATATCGTATCTGATATCAAGAATACACTGGAAGGAAGTGAAAGTAGGCTGGATGAAGTGAATGATTGGATCAGTCATTTGAAAGACAAGATAGAAAAAAAGAATTAAAAAGAACAAGGATAGTTTAAGAGTACTCTGGGACAGTATGAAACATAACAACGTCCACTTCATAGGGATACCAGAAGGAGAAGAAAGTGAACAAGGTATAGAGAACCTCTTTGAAGTAGTGACAGAAAACTATCCTAGCCTGGTGAAAGGAAAAGTCACACGAATTCAGGAAGCACAGAGGCCCAATCATGATGGACCCAAAAGAGACCCATGCCAGGACTTAGCCAAGCAGAAACCCTCCACTTGTATTTACCTCCTCTCCATGGGAAAGGGCCATATTCATGTTGAGGCCACTTCAGACAGGCCCAGCCCCTCTCTCCCTGCCCCTTGAGAAGATGGGAGGGCCCATGTGATTTGTGTTAAGCCATCGCTCCCTGACCACAGCACTCCTTGCTCGGGTCCCAGTACTAAACCTAGCAAAAGGCCAGTGGAGAGCTGGGCAGGGCGTATAGTGCTGGGAACAAGGAGGGAGACGCAGAGGCTCTGGCCACGTGTCAGGAGAGCCGCAAGCCTGTCACTTGGCCGCATGGAAGCCAATATGAGGAGTGCTGTTTGCTGATGACAAAGCTGCAGCACCAGCAACAGCATCCATTCCCTTGTCACTTGCCTTGCTGTTCAGAATTGCAAAAAATAATCACATACCCACACACGTGTATTTTTAGCTTTGTATCTTCAAAGCACTTGGCAAGCTGAAAATTCAGGCACCCGCCACCTGCCACGACCAGCTTGTGACTCACAGGAACACAGCCTCTCTGAGACAGCAGCTGCCCTGCAGCACAGGCGAGGCCACGGAGGCCTGGGCTGCACCTGAGGACAGGGGACAGGGTGGGGAGGCGGCAGGCGGGACGCTAAGCAGCCGATACAAGGAGCCAGTGGTAGGATCCCAGCAGCAAACATGGCTGCACAGCCTCATCTCTCCTGAAGTGCCTTGGATGCTTCCATGACCCCAGGAGACTGAAACCTGCACCAGGCAACCGCCAGACCCAGGAGAGAAGAAAACACACACCACGGTCGTCCTGCGTGGAGTCGCCTGTGTCCAGGTGGCTGGGGGGCTGGGAGGCTGGGCTTACACAACAGGATCCATGAAAGCCCGCAGCTTCCGTGGTCAGAGTTTGACATGCAATTTAAAGGCTGTGAGCAAATGTGGCCGCCACATGCTCACTCTCCTGCAGCCGTTTGCCTTCCCTGGGTTTCCCTGGCCCACGGTGGTGGTCGCCGTCGAAAGGCTCCGACTTACCCAAACCAGAGTCTGTCAGAATGACGTCTTAGATCTTTGCCTTCGATCTCAGAGGTTTAGAGTAGAAAGCTGAAAAGTGCAGGCAGTGAGAAAGCACCTGTGACCCCTGATGTCCTCCTCTCCCCACTGTTGTCTTCTGGCCAGTGAGTCACCAGCGGGAGGACCGGGCCCAGCCGTGTTGAATGGAGGAGATGCACAGAGCTGTTGTGTTGGGCGCCCAGCCTATCAGCATGTCACCCTGCTTTGCATTGTCTGTCACCCCCTCCTGCCGACAGGCCTGTGCTCACGAGCTTTGGCAAAGCTGTCAGTGGGCACGGTTTGCTGTCCCTGTGCCCTGAGGCAGTGTCTCTGCAGGGTGGCCTTGTCCCCTCGTGGCTGTGGCCTCTGACTTCACTTCCCAGGAGGAGTAGGAGGAGGGTGGGTCCCACGAACTCTGTGTTGTCTAACCTGGGGGTCAGCCTTTTACCAGCAGAACACTCTCCAGAACGGCCCCGTGTGGCCCAAACTCGCAGCTGGGGGGCGGGGGGCGGAAACAGTCCCCGAAGAGTAAAAAGCCTCAGATGGCGCCTCAAGTACAAGACCGAGAGTGAACCCTAACGCACGCTATGGGGCAGCGATGTGTCCGTGTAGGGTTATTCCTAAAGACTTCTCACAGAATCTCACAGCAATCCTATAAAGTGGAGAAAAAACTACTCACAACCTCGTGTGACCAGTGGCCCAGCTAAGGGCCCCACCCAGGTCACCTGACAACGGCCTCTTTGGTGCCGGCACAGCTCACCCAGGTTGGGAACCTGCTCACTTCCGAATCGTTTAGATTTTGTGTCTCCTGTTTCTGGATGGTAATTTTTCTTCTCACTGGGAACAGTTGTTCTCACCAGTTGGAGCACTCTTGCAAAAAGGGGTTATTTATATTCAAAACCACTTCAGATACTCACAGAGCTCAGAGTTGGTGTTTTTTTTAAGAGACTGACAAATGAAAACGTTTTTCTCTTTGTCTGACTGATTTATCAGCATTTAAATGCTACCGTTGTCCACTTTCTAGACAGGATCCTCTGAAAGGGGAGGGTCTGGTCTGGCTTTATGTTATAACTCACCTTTGGTTTTCGTGCACGAGGGGTGTTTGTGCGTGTGCTGGCTCTCGCAGCCCCACACACAGCTCCTCGGGGTATAAATAGAACGCTATCTTGAAAGTCATTTTAATTGGGTGACTATAGTATGGAGGGCGGACCACGTCTCTCCCCAGGTTGGTTTTGCTGTGTCACAGGACAGGGGCAAGGACAGCGGGCGCTCCCACCAGGCTGTTGTCTATCACCCTTGTTTTCTCTGCCCACGCTGGCCTGGACCCAGTCCAGCTACTGTCCCCACCTGACCCACCGAGGGAGGAAGGTGTGACTGGCTCCGTCCCCCTCCCACGGGATTCAGCGTAAATACTGAGTGGGGTCCCAAGTGACACCAGGGGGACCCAGTGGCCTTCCACTTTTTCTCCCAATATGGGGCACTCTATGGGTCGGTGTTGGCTGAACCCTCGGCCACAGCGTCTGTCCTCCTACGAAGTATCCGGTGCAGTAGGAACCCAGTAACTCTGGGAGCCAGGCACCCCACTGAACAGGTCCCACTGATGACTGAGTGTCCAGGCTGTTCCTGACCTTGACAGCAAGGTCGCTGCCCGCTCTGTCCTCAAGACTCCGTGACCCCTGGTGCTGTGGCTTGCCAGGAGGCGGGGCCTTAGGAGCTAGCTTCCAGGGCTTGCTGGTGGCCCCGCTCCCAGTGACCCTGCCAGCACCACATGGTGGTCACAGGCCACCACACCTGTGCCCCTGTCCCAGGTTATGAGGTGGGCGAGGTAGAACCTACCAATGACAGCAGTGGTGGTGCTGCCAGGGATTGAGTGTGCACGTTTCCCTCCAGTTTCCCTACTGAAGACAGGGTCGGTCAGTCTGGGTAGTGCGCAGGGAAAGCTGGAGTTCAACTCCAAGTCCGCAGGAAGCCTACTCACACCCTCAGCTCTTCCATGGCGACTTCCAACAGGCTTGGATTTCCTTTACTTCCCACAACTACCTTAGTCTTTGAGACTCAGGAAGTAAAACGTACGGGTCACACGAGCAGGAGTTTACTTGTCTCTTTTGCATTTTATCTTTGCCCTGAACAGGCCTCCTCTTCCCTCCCTCCCTCCTTTTAATTCTCGCCCAAGGATATTTTCCCCATTGATTTCTAGAGAGAGTGGAAGGGAGGGAGGAGAGACACACACATATATTACCTCCCACACGTGCCCCGACCATACGTGCCCTTGACTGGGAATCGAACCTGTGATCCTTGGGTCCGAGGGCCTACGCTCTAACCACTGAGCCAAACCGACTATTTATTTTTAAAAGTTTTCAAAGCGCCTGGCTCAACGCTGTGCACATAGTGGGTCCACAGTAGAGACGGAGAAACATTAGTAGAGCCACGTCCCTAAACTGAGGGAAGAGGCGGTGGGGCCCGGCGCGGACTCCGTCCCAGAATCTGTGCTCCTGGCGCAACCAGTGCTGATGGCCCGAGAGAGGCCGGGAACTTGGCAGCGCAGGTCCCGTCTGCAAATAGTGCTCACATGCTGACGTCGCGCCCTCTGTAAACATTTCTTTTTTAGAACCAGTTCTTAATTCCTGCACCCCTTCGCGAAGCCCTCGTTTCCTGAGAAAATATCTGCCCACATTCTCCAGTCACAGGGGATGACTCAGGCCAGGGATCCGGCCGTTCAGGGCAGTAGCTGCCTTCCTGCCCCTGCCCCTGCCCCTAACCCTTAGGCCCCAGCCCGCACAGCGAGCGAACCCCCTCGCCCCCCGAGCCCGAGACTGCCCTGACCCCGCTGCTCCTGTGCTCCTGCCTCAGCGGTTGCCAAAGGAACCATAAAAATATTGCTCCACGTGCTCCAGGAACAAAATGTTGGTGCACATTCCGTAGTTTTAACTTAAACCCTAACGTGTGGCCCTCGCGGCCTAGCCGGTGTTGCCCAGTGGATAGAGCGTCAGCCTGTGGACTGAAGGGTCCCGGGTTCGATTCCGGTCAGGGGCACAGGCCTGGGTTGCGGGCTTGAGTCCCAATAGGGGGTGTGCAGAAGGCAGCCAGTCAATGATTGTCTCTCATCGTGGATGTTTCTCTCCCTCTTCCTTCCTCTCTGAAATCAATAAAAATATGTTAAACAAACAAACAAACAAACAAACACCCTAACGTGGGAAAATCAGCCCAACCTGGAAGCACTCCCCTTCCTGGCAGACAGCTCCATTGGGAAAGAGGTGCAGAGCCAGCAGGAAGGACTGGGGTGAGGGTGAGGCTGCGCGGTGTGTGTCAGCAGTGAACGCTGGGCCTCCTTCCCAGGACAGAGCTTCAGAAGCAATCCCGTCCCCTCCTCGCGCTGCAAGTCAACAAAATGCCTGTGCCAACCACGTCGAGTTCTTGAACAGAACACCCCACGCAGGAAACCCCTTGAATTCGGGAACGCTTTTTTTAAAAAAATACCCTCACCCGAGGATATGCTTTTATTGAATTTAGAGAGAGGAAAGGAGTGAGAGAAACATGCATGTGAGAAATATCCATCGGTTGCTTCCCGTACACACCCGACGACACCCGACCGGGGGTCGAACCTATAATCTAGGCATGTGCCCTATGAATTGAACCTGCAACCCTTTGGTGTACGGGACAATGCTCCAACCCACTGAGCCACCCAGCCAGGGCATGGCCAGCACTTTTAAAAATAAATGATCTGGCCCTAACCGGTTTGGCTCAGTGGATAGAGCGTCGGCCTGGGGACTCAAGGGTCCCAGGTTCGATTCCGGTCAAGGGCATGTACCTTGGTTGCGGGCACATCCCCAGTGGGGAGTGTGCAGGAGGCAGCTGATCGATGTTCCTAACTCTCTATCCCTCGCCCTTCCTCTCTGTAAAAAAATAAATAAAATACGTTTAAAAAAATAAATGTTATGTATCATTCTCAAACATGTTTTTAACTTTTAGTACAGATGAGCGATCCTCTAAACCTCATAGTATAGTATTTCTGTGTCTTAAAGTACATATAAATGGTATATTTTATAAACTTCCCTTGCTCTATTTTGCTGTCGGAGACTGTATATGGGGGATGATATGATAATCAATACCCAGGCCATTTATTATTACATCGCTTATGTTGAAAGAATTAAATAATATAACTCTGGTTAGAAAAGTTCACAGCCTAGAATGTACTGGTAGATTTTTTTAAAAAAACGTATTTTATTTTTTACAGAGGAAGGGAGAGGGATAGATAGTTAGAAACATCGATGAGAGAGAAACATCGATCAGCTGTCTCCTGTACACCCCCTACTGGGGATGTGCCCACAACCAAGGTACATGCCCTTGACCGGAATCGAACCTGGGACCCTACAGTCCCCAGGCCGTCGCTCTATCCACTGAGCCAAACTGGTTAGGGCCTGACTGGTTTTAATCACTGATTTTAATCACTGATGAGATGCTGCCGAATGTGCAATGTATGTGAGCAGATGTGGTGCCTTCATTTGACAGCGCCTGCATCTTGGTAGGATTGACATTGGCACCTAGCTTGGCGGATGCTTAGTTTTAAGTATCTTCAATGCAACAATTGCAGACTGGGAATAAGAAATACAGGCTTTCTTGTCCAAACTGTCTCAGAGGCTGCCTGGTCCTGGGCACAGCCCTTTGTTAAATGGCATTTTGGGCCCTGCCAGCGTGGCTCAGTGGTTGAGCGTGGACCTATGAACCGGGAGGTCATGGTTCGATTCCTGGTCAGGGCTCACCAGATTGCGGCTGGATCCCCAGTAGGGGGTGTGCAGGAAGCCGCTGATCAATGATTCTTTCATCATCAGTGTGTTCTCTGTCTCTCTCTCTCTCTCTCTCTCTCTCTCTCTCTCTCTCTCTCTCTCCCTTCCTCTCTGAAATCTGGCACTTTGGGGGCCATGGCTTGCAGGACGGAGAGCTCCATGCTGAAATCTGTGGTGCAATGCTCCACTTCCTTCAGACATCGCTGACTTTGTGCACAGTGAGGACCATGGGCTCCAAAGTCTGAGTGCAGAGCTGGTGGGTGACTCCCAGGTACAGGTACTATCCCACCTCCCGTGGCAATTGCTTGTTGAATTAGGTTTGCAGTTCCTCGGTCACCAGGGATTTGCTGAGCGATTTGTGGAAGGCCTGGCCCACGCAGGTGGGACGGTTAAGCTGTGAAAGCACATGCGACCCCCCACACTAGATGCAGAAGAATTCCCGCGTGGATGGGGCGCAGAGGCAATCCAAGTGTCCAGACCGTGGCGGGGAACCTTAGCCTGGAGATGAGCCGCCCCGCCACCGGATGGAAGGGTTGTCGCGTGCATCCTGCGGTGCGGTGGCAGGTCCCGAGCTGGGACCAGAGCCCGGGCTGGAGGGCCCAGGGGCGGGTGAGTGGCCGGGGCCCCACAGGCGCAGCTGGAGCGGCGCGCGCAGGCCCGCGCGCCCCAGCCCGATACCCGGCGCGGCCAGTACGCGGCGCTGGCCCGGGCTCGGGCGGCGGGGAGCGGCTGCGGATCCCCAGTCTCCAGGGGCCGGCCCTCCCGCGGCTCCCGCTCCGCCCCCGCGCGCCAACCCGCCTCTGGCCAGGCGCACCCTTGGGCTGAAGCACCCGCCAAGCATTCGCCGCTGCGGGCGCGCCGGGTGCGGGTCCCCGCGTCCTCTCCGCGCCGCGCAGGGAGGCCCCGCCCGCCGCCTCCACCGCCTCCGCCTCCGCCTCCGCCTCCGCGGTGCAGCAGGGCCGCCTGCTCCCGGCCCCCGGCGCCCGGCCCCTCCGCCCGGCTCAGGGCAGCGGCGGCCGCAGCGGCAGCAGGAGCAGCGGCGGGGGCAGCGCGAGGGGCGCGGGGCCGGCAGGCGGGAGCCATGGCCGATACGGGCGAGGGCGAGGACGAGATCCAGTTCCTGCGGACCGTAAGCGCCCGCGGATCCCTCGGGAAGGGCACGGGGTGTGGAGCCGGGCGGGGGCGCGGGCCGGGGCGGGGGGTCCCCCGCGGTGCAGGCGTGCGTGCGGGGCGGGGGAGACAAGGTGCGTGTCCGCGAGCGTGGACCGCGGGGCACGGAGCGAGGCGGGCGGGGGCGCACGGGCTGGTCCCTGGCACCGAGGACAGCATCGCGGAGCAAGAGGCCGGTCTGGGTGGACCGGCCAGCGGACTGGGACCCAACGGGCAGCCGGGAGGGCGCGGGGCTGGGTCTCGGCTTTCGGGCTGGCCCCGCGCCCGCACGCACCCAGAATTCGCCCTCTTGGCGCAGCGCGCGCTGCGGCCCCCGCCGGGAGGGGGTGCAGGACGAGGTTCCCCCGAGTCCCGGGTCTAAAAGGGGAGCGGGTCGCGGCGTGGCCCCGGCGCTCCCGGCCTGGGCCGCGGGGCTGTGCGCGCGGGTGCCGGTGGCGCCTGCGGGGCGTGGAAGGGCCGGGAAGCCAGGGGCGCGCGGAGGCGGGGGCATCGCGGACGTGTTGTTCCCGAAACGCTGCTTCGCGATGCCGGGCGCCGCGTAGAGGGTGCGCGTGGGTGCGCGTGGGTGCGCGTGGGTGCGCGTGGGTGCGCGCCGGGGCGGGTGGCCGCCTGGAATTTCCACGCCGTGGCCGCCGCGGGAGGCCGGCTCCGCGCTAGGAGCGTGTTCTCTTCTTGGCGCCGCGCTCCGCTCGCTGCAGAGCCTGCCCGCCTCCACGGGGACAAGAGCCGCCCTCTGCTTGCGGGCAGTAACCCAGTTCCACGGGCGCAGCCTGTCCCCCGATCCGCCCCGTCCGCCCACCCTCCTTCTGGAGGATGTTTCCCGGCAGGGCTCCCCCACCCCCTCCCAGGATCGCCTCTTCCCTCTACGGGGGACGACGAAGGTGCCCACTCGCGGTTACAGTCACCGCCACAATCACAGACAGTTACGGATACGTTTTAAATGTGGAAACGTTAACCTCATGGTAACTTTTAGGTGGGAAAATAGTTTTGATGGATTTGGGAGCTAAGCCACTGAAAACCGTCCATTTGTCCAAGAACGGGGTGCGTGACCGTGTTTTCCTCCTCTGATTTTTTTTTTTTGGGGGGGGGGCGCAAGGGGGTTTGGGGAAGGATGGAATCCAGGGAACACACCAGAAGGCGAACGACTCGACCTCATGGCTGCCTGTATGCACAGTCCATGTGCCTGTCATGTGCTGTCATGTGCATTCCATGTGCTGTCATGCACATTCCATGTTCTGTCATGCATATTCCATATACTGTCATGCACATTCCATGTGCTGTCATGCACATTCCATGTACTGTCATGCATATTCCATATACTGTCATGCACATTCCATGTGCTGTCATGCACATTCCATGTACTGTCATGCATATTCCATATACTGTCATGCACATTCCATGTACTGTCATGCATATTCCATGTGCTGTCATGCACATTCCATGTGCTGTCATGCACATTTCATGTGCTGCTGGCCCAAGACCCTGCTGGGAAGACCCTGTCCCCTAAAAGCTTGCTTACGCGAAGTATTTTAAGCCTACTCGTCATACCGTTTATTTTATTTAGTGGAAAACTGTCCATAAGGTTTCAAAAAAATACTAAAAAAGACACGTGGGCAGATGTTTCTCAAAAACCACGAGATCTTTGGTTCGGGTGGCGAAACACCTGAGTTTAACCATTCTGTGTCGCTTTAAAATTCCTTTCCCCAGGATGCACAGGGTTAAAATGAGCTGGAATATCTCAGAAGGCTTCACGCCCGCCAGGGCTCCTGCAGGCTTAGCACAGAAGCCGAGCTCCGGGAGGCGGTGTTATCAGAATGCTTAATGGGCAGCGAGGTCGCCCGCTGGCCGCCGGCGTCCTGCACATATAAAGTCATGCGAAGGCTGTGTCCCCAGACAGCTGTCTGTCAGGCCCGCGACACCTCTGATAAGTGGGTGCCCGGCGGAGGTCTGGCCGTCCCAGGCTGGGCTTGTTCTTTTGATAAAGCACCGTGGGTGGTTGTGCTGATGATAAATGACCTTGAAGGAGGTAGCACAGGGGAGCCGGGGGATTTTTTTGTGTAAGCATGAACATCTAAAAGGAAACATGCCTTTTCTCTGCATTTTAGACGGTGAATATGGGAATTCTCCGATTGTTGACCCACTCCTCTGCCTGCCCCTGCTCCCTCCCACCTTAGTCTCTTACCCTGAGCGTGTTCATGGTTCCGAAATGCTAACGGAGCTAGTAAGGGAGAGATTGTAGTTCTTATAGTACATCCTTTTTCTGGGGCGTTTAGTTCTCTGTTGTGTGCAACCTTATCCATGTGAGTCAGTCCCTTCCTCCCTTCCTCCCTTCCTTCCTTCCTTCCTTCCTTCCTTCCTTCCTTCCTTCCTTCCTTCCTTCCTTCCTTCCTTCCTTCCTTCTTTCCTTCCTTCCCGGATCACCGGGGAGTATCAACAATCTGTACGTTAGTTAAAACAGTTATAGCTTATAATGAAGCTCTGGTGCTTACAAAAGGAAAATCAAACAGTTAATCATTAAGAGAGAGTAATTGTGAACAGACATTTCATATATTCTGATTAGAGCATCGTTTAAAAAAAAATATTTTTATTGATTGCAGAGAGGAAGGGAGAGGGAGAGAGATAAGCATCCATGATGAGAGAGAATCATGGATCGGCTGCTTCCTGCACACCCCACACTGGGGATTGAGTCCCCAACCCAGCATGTGCCCTGACTGGGAATCGAACCGTGACCTCCTGGTTCAGAGGTGGATGCTCAGCCACTGAGCCATCCCTGACACACGGTCTACTCTTCTCTCCCGCTCTGTGTCCAGGGCAGTGCTGTTCTGCTGGGCCCTGGGGACACTGTCCTCCTGTCACCTCAGATAGAAGCCTGGCCACAGTGCCCCCTGCTGGCCACTGGGTGTGTGTCCCTCTCAGTTGGACCCCTGGCCCTCCCTGCCTCTCACTGAGACCCTGTGAGAGGACTGTCTCTTCTTGGCAGGACCCTGACTGACCGCAGGAGAGGGGTGGGACCGTGTCTGGAAAGAGACGATGTGGGGTGCGGGCTGTGGTGACCCCGGGGGCATGGGGAGCCTTGAGGCCACAGGGACCAGGGTTTATAAGGTGAGAAGGCCTTCGAGGTGATGTTTTCTTTTGCCCCCACTCCGGGGAGGGAAATGGGTCAGAGCCATCTGCGAGGAAGATGAATGTGGCGGCAGTTTGTAAGACAAACTGGGATAAAGAGAGACAGAGGAGACTGGAGCGCTGAGGCGGGTTAGCAGACGGCCACTGTGGACCTGGTGGGGTGCTCCTAAGCTTTGTGGCCGGGGGGAGGGGTGGTGGGAGAGAGCCCGTGGAGGAAGGGTGTGAGATCAGATGTAAGGGGAGGAAAAGGACCGAGATGAGCTTAGGAGACGAAAAGCAACATGCACACATGGAGGCTTTGGGGGAAGGCGGTGGGGCTGGTTTTGGACGCTCTGGTTTGGAGTGTGTCATGGACTGACTTGTGTGTCCCCGGCAGCCCCCCGAGAAGGCATGCTGGACCCTCAGTACCCCAGAATGGGCTCTTATTGGAGCAAGGTCTTGCTAGAGGTGATCAAGTTCACATAAGCTCCCTAGGTACGCCCCAATCCAGTCGGACTGGCGTCCTGATAAAAAGGGGAAATTTGGATTCAGACGAGCACAGAGGGAGGGTGGTGGATGTGACGACCGCAGAGAACCGTGTGCAGACGGCATTGTGGCACCAAAGGCCCCCGGATCCAGGCGGGAGGCCGGAGCCGGCTGCCTCCACAGCCTCAGAAGCAACTGACCCTGCGGACCCCTCGAACCCGGCTCCAGAGCCACACGACTGCCTTTCTCTGGTGTCGGAGGCCCTGGGCGGTGGGGGTTTGTTAGGCGGCCCCGGAGCGCATGCGGGCGGGAGCTGGAAACGTGGGTGTAGCGTTTGGAGAGAGGACAGGCCCGAGGAGACAGACTTGGATGCCACTGGTGTGCTAGCTAGGCCTGGGAAAAAAATTTTTAAATATGTTCTTTTAAAAAAATATTTGTTTATTGATTTCAGAGAGGAAGGGAGAGGAGAGAGAGAAAGAGAAACATCAGTGATGAGAGAGAATCATTGATTGGCTGCCTCCTGCACGCCCCCTACTGGAGATCGACTGGGAATTGAACCGTGACCTCCTGGTTCATAGATTGGCGTTAAACCCCTGAGCCACACCAGCCGGGCTGGTAATGTAGATGGTGGGCTGGGATACAGGGCGGGAGGGGCGCTCTTCAGGCTCAGAGGGAGGCGCCTGAGAGACGTTGGCACGGTCCCCAGAGGAGGGGGAGGCCGATGCCAGCCTGCAGGGCACACAGGAGGTGGGAGGGCAGCAGGAAGCAGAGGAGGATCCGAGGGCCAGGGAGACTTCACCCCACCCGTGAGGAGGAGCAAGAGGGAGGCAGTGGAAGCTTGAGGTTCCGGGAAGCAAGGTTGAAAGAAAGTTCTTGGGGCCCGGCCAGCCTGGCTCAATGGTTGACTGTCTGACCTATGAACCAGGAGGTCATGGTTTGATTCTGGGTCAGGGCACAGGCCCGGGTTGTGGGCTCGATCCCTAGTGTGGGGTGTGCAGGAGGCAGCCGATCAATGATTCTCTCTCATCATTGATGTTTCTCTCTCTCTCTCTCTCTTTCCTTCCTCTCTCAAATCAATAAAAAGATATCTAAAAAAGAAAGAAAGAGCTTGGTTCTTTTCTTTTCTTCGGATGGGAGAGAGCCCAGGGTGAATCCTGGGAAGGAGGGGGGTGATGGATGGAGCCGGGCTTTCATAACTGGGCATGCAGCCACCCCCCACCGTCGCTTTGCAGATACTTAATTACTGGCTGCTTTACGTAATTTGAGAGCACACAGTGTTTTCATTTGGTCTTAGGTGAGTTTTGCATAATTTCATTTTCTGCCGGGGACCTTTTGGGAAGCAATTAAAGTGAGAGCTTTGCGGGTGCCAGGCTGGGCGTGTCCTGCTTGGATGTCGCCTGGTGCTGGTGATGGGGCTGGAGGCAGGCGTGTCTCGGGACGAGAGAGAATCCCCGGTGCTAGTGGGTTTTCTTTTTCATGGCTACCAACTCAAAAAGATCGCAGGGTTCGTATAGGCATTTGTAAGTGAAATCTAGCAAATGGGCAGCCTTGGGATATATTAGAGCACAATTTCCTGATGGGCCACATCAGGGGAACATGTTGAAATATCTTAGGAAATAGAATGATTCAGTGGATAGTATCTGCCTGTGGTTTTCCCACTATGTTTAAAAGCTCAGCCGGCTAAACAACTGTTCAGTCTCTCTCTCTCTCTCTCTCTCTCTCTCTCTCTCTCTTATTTGAGGGAGAGAGAGAAGAGAGAGAAAGAGAAACATCGATTTGTTCCACTTATTTATTGATTTCAGAGAGGAAGGGAGAGGGAGAGAAATATAGGAACATCAGTGATGAGAGAGAATCAGTGATCAGCTGCCTCCTGCACGCCCCCTACTGGGGATGGAGCCTGAAACCCCAGGCCTGTGCCCTGACCGGGAATCAAACTCGGACCTCCTGGTTCAGAGGTTGACGCTGAATCACTGAGCCACGCCGGCCAGTCCACGTATTTATTGTTTGAATCTTGTATGTGCCCTGGTCAGGGACCCAACCCGCAACCGTGGTGTATGGTGACGATGCTCTAAACAACTAAGCTGCCTGGCTAGGGAAATTTTAGTAATTTTTAAAAGAGAATTAAGCAATGTACATTTTTAAAAATATACGTATTTTATTGATTTTTTCCAGAGAGGAAGGGAGAGGGAGAGAGAGCCAGAAACATCGATGAGAGAGAAACATCCATCAGCTGCCTCCTGCACACCCCCTCCTGGGGAGGTGCCCGCAACCCAGGTCCATGCCCTTGACCGGCATCGAACCCGGGACCCTTGAGTCCGCAGGCCGACGCTCTGTCCACGGAGCCACACCGGTCAGGGCACAATGTACATTTTCAGAGATATTTTAATTTCCATACCCATTATATTTTTATGCAATTGGCCCTAGACTGCATTCACAGTTGATAGCTTGTACTTCTCTCTCTCTCTGTGTGTATGTGGTTTTTTTTTTTTTTTTAAAACAAAATCTAGGCATTAACTCTATTTAAGGGTGCAAATCCCAGTTGGTTTCACACTTAACATCAGGGATGTACAAGTAAAAGCTTCCATCTGATGTCTGCAGTTAACAGCGAAGAATGCGTGAGTCTCCTCGGTGCCCACAGCACTCTCTTAAAGGAAACCGCTCCTGAGATGACGAGGGTTATGGGATACGCTCCAAACCGGCCAGACCACGTGCTTACCAGGCATCAGATGCATAATTAAAAATGTATTGCCTTTTGCCCCTATGACATCAGATACGGTACCTCTCACCGTACCTCACGGGGGTAGATGACATAATGTGTACCTGTGTTTAAGAGCATGTCAAATGTCAAATCACATGTATGTACCCCGTAACAAGGTTCTCAGCTTGGCGTGTACAGTCATTTTTATGGCCCTGTATTGATGTGCAAATTGAGAACTGCCTGTGTTTTTTTAAATGAATAAATACAGACTTCATGCAAGAGTAAGCCGGACCAGTGTGGCTCAGTGGTTGAGCCTTGACCTATGAACCAGGAGGGTTCGATTCCCCGTCAGGGCACATGCTCTGGTTGTGGGCTCGATCCCCCAGTAGGGGACGTGCAGGAGGCGGCCGATCAATGATTCTCTCTCATTGTTGATGTTTCTATCTCTCTCTTCCTCTGCCTGCCTCTCTCTGAATAAAAAATACATATATTTAAAGAGTAAAAATAGGGGCTTTTTGTTGTGTTGTTGTTAATCCTCACCCGAGGATATTTTCCCATTGATTTTTAGGGAGAGTGGAAGAGAGAGGGAAAGACAGAGAGAAACATCGATGTGAGAGAAACACATCGATTGGTTGCCTTCTGCACGCACACCGACCAGGGCCCGGGCTGAGGAGGAGCCTGCAATCAAGGTATGTGCCCTTGCCCGGAATCGAACTCAGGACCCTTTGGTCCGCAGGCTGACTCTCTATCCACTGAGTCAAACTGGCTAGGGCAGGCGTGCTTCTTCTTTTTTTTTTTTTTTAAATATCGCTACTCCTTTGCTCTGATGACTATATACTCGCCTCAAGAAAACATCATATAGGTAACGTTTTATGTGGCCATATGCCCATAAAGTTAGCTGTGATGATGGAATCCATCAGATAAACGTCTGACCTCTTATCACAATTCTGGAGCACAGGAGGCCCCCAGGGAACGCAAAATAGACCCAGAATCTGATCGCTTCTCTTCATGTCCACGGCCACCACCCTGTCGGAGTCAGCATCGTGTCCCCTGAGCAAAGCAGTCAACAAGGAGGTCTCCTGTATGTTTGTTTTTAACCAGCCATATTCTTTAATTTATTTTCATTTTTTTAAATAAACTTTTTATTGTTGATAGCATTACAGATATCTCCCCTCTTTCCCCCATTTACCTCCATCCTCCCAGCCCCCACTCCTGGGTCTTCACCACCCTATTGCCCGTGTCCATGGGCTATGCCCATCCTACCTAATAATAGAGTAATATGCAAATTGACCATACCTTCGCTACACCCACCAGCCACGCCCCCAGCCACGCCCACCAGGAAACCATCGCAGGGACGCTGGGGTGCGGCCGAGCCCAAGGCCGGGAAAGCCTCGGGCGGAGGCTTTCCCGGCCTTGGGCACCAGCGGGGAGCCTGCACGGATCACAGGCAACCACCGGGGGTCAGCTCCTGCGATCCGTAGCAGGGAGGCTGGGGTGCGGCCGAGCCCAAGGCCGCCGCCCCGGGCCAAGCCCCGACCCTGAAAGAAGGCAGAAGGCGGTGGCCACAGCCAAGGCCTGGGTCCCCAGTGCCAGCAGAAAACTGGTGCAGGCAGCCAGGTGAATGAAGGTCTATTGCACGAATCTTCGTGCAAACGGGCTGCTAGTCCTATAGAATAAAAGGCTAATATGCAAATAGACCGAACAGCAGAATGACTGGTTGCTGTGATGCGCACTGACCACCAGGCGGAAGACGCTCAACAGGAGCTGCCCCCTGGTGGTCAGTGCACCAGAAGCTGGGGTCACAGCCAGTAGCAGGAGCCTCTCCCGCCTCCACAGTAGCACTAAGGATGTCCGACTGCTGGCTTAGGCCTGCTCCCACCAGCCATCAGCCGGACATCTGCCAACTGCTGCTGGACTGCACTGTGAGAGGGCGCAGGCTGACCTGAGGGACCCCCCCACTGAGTGCACGAATTTCGTGCACTGGGCCTCTAGTAAGTATATAAGTTCTGTGGTTTATTTCTTCTCTCTCAGGGACCCAATTGGAATGTGTTAAAGGCATTCAGTCTGTTCCATGCTCCCTGCTTCAGGTCTTATTTTGTTGGTCCATTTATTCTGCTCATTAGATGCCACAAATAAGTGGGCTGTTAGGGGTGACCAGGCCGGCGGGGGGCGGGGGGAGCAGTTGGGGGCGACCAGGCCGGCAGGGAGGACAGTTGGGGATGACCAGGCCAGCATAGGGGGGCAGTTAGGGGTAATCAGGCAGGCAGGCAGGTGAGCAGTTAGGAGCCAGTGGTCCCGGATTGTGAGAGGGATGTCCGACTGCTGGATGTCCCAGGATCGGGCCTAAAGGGGGGTCCCCTCACCCCAGCCTGCACCCTCTCCAATCTGGGACCCTGATTGGAGAGGGTGCAGGCTGGGGTGAGGGGAACCCCCTTCACCCCCGTGCATGAATTTTGTTCACTGGTCCTCTAGTCAGGACATAAGTGAGATCATGTGATATTTGTCTTTCTTCGACTGGCTTATTTCACTTAGCATAATACTCTCCAGGTCCATCCATCCTGCTGTGTTAGTACAGGCCCCAGTGTCTCCCCGTTTCCTGTTCCCCCAGTGAAAGGCAAGATCTTGCACTGGGCACAAGGCCCCTCATGATTTGCACCCCACCCCCCGCCCCCACACAACCTCTGACCTGCTGGCCACATCCTTCCCGTGCTCCTCTGCTCCTGCTGCAAGGGCGGCCTCCTGGGTTCTGGTGCAGGGGGTGCCCTGTCCCTCCTCCTGCAGATGGCGGGGGAGGGGGGCAGCAGGCACGTGTCTCACCCTTCCTCTGCTTCGAGTCTCAGGGGCTGACTGCTCAGAATTTCAGCCTCCGTGTGGTACTCCAGCAGCTCTCCTGAGCCTCCTCCGATGGCCCCAGTGTTTTCCTGGAAGTTTCACGTCTAACATACTTTACTGATTTAGTGTGTGTTTGTTTATTGTCTCTCTTCTGCCAGAATGTGAGCCTAGTCATGAGTTCATGACCTTGGACTTACTCAGCCATGTATCTCGGGTGCTGAGGAAATTTAAGATTTCCTCGCATGGGTTATGTCCTCCGTAAACATTGTTCAATGACGAATGAGTGTTTGAAAGAAGCTGTCGATGTTGTGTGATGGCTGTTCTCCACGTGTCTTACTGTAGCTGGCTTGGCACCAGAAATCACATCTTATTTACTCAGCGCAGAATCGCCTGGAACGCTGCTCTCCCTCCCCCCAATAGTAGATGCCTCTTCTAAAGGGTTGTAAGGGCACAGGGAGAACACAGGGGCATTTTTAAAATACATTTTTATTGATTTCAGAGAGGAAGAGAGAGGGAGAGAGAAACATCGATGGTGAGAGAGAATCATGGACCGGCTGCCTCCCACACGCCCCACACTGGGGATCAAGCCCGCAACCTGGGCATGTGTCCTGACCGGGAATGAACCGTGACCTCCTGGTTCCTAGGTTGACATTCAGCCACTGAGTCATGCTGGCTGGGCAGAATACAGGAGCGTTGAACAAAGGAGATTCAACTCCACGTATATTTGTGGAGCATTTTCTATGTGCAGTGGTCTAAGTTGGATGGCGATGTGACTGCCTCAGGCATTAACTAAAGCATCTGTGCTCATTGGACATCTGGTTTCCAAAGTTTAGTCTGATCTGCTGGGCTGTCACCAGAGGAGGTTATGTATGGGCACGTGGTGGACTTTGGGGTTGGAACTGGGGGAACATAATCAGGACATAACTGAGGGCTGACCAGTTATGGAAACTCTAAACCTGGACGGACATTTTGAAAGACTGGCATAATGAGAGCCCAGGTTACGTCCCTGTGTGACGCGAAGGACTTTTCAATGGCCACAGTAGCTCAGGGCACTTCCTGACTTTTGAGGTGTACAATTTGTTTGATTTGCTTAGATTGTGGGAAGGCATCATCAATGTAATAGACCAGATCAGTAATTTTCTCCCAGGATTCCCTGTTTCCTGGCTGCATGTCCCCATGGAATCTCTCGGTGAGATCCTACAATACCAGCTTTAATTGGGAATGAAATAGGGTCTTTCCTGGCCAGTTCTAAGAAGCAGCTCTATTTGTCAGCTCGCAGCCCGGGTTTGTGAGCGATTATAAAGTGGTGTATGCAGAATCGTGTATTGAGTGGGCTGCGGAGCACGAAATAGAGGCACTGAGCTAGCCCGGCAGGTCAGGCAGGCTCTGGAAAGGATGCTAGAGTGGGATGTGAAAGATGGGTATGTCTTAACTAGAGGGGGAGCCGGTCTAATGGCAGGTGCAGTGGTCCGGCGGGAGCAGGGGACCGAGGGGAGGCTGATTAGGGGGGAATGTTGGCCTGGCACCAGACCACTCAGGATTGGGCCTTGCAGGCTAAAGAATTTTTGGGGTCTTTTTCCTTAGTGCAAGGAGAAGCCATTAAAGGGTGTCTTTTTAAAAAATATATATTTTTATTGATTTCAGAGAGGAAAGGAGAGGGAGGGAGAGAGAGAGAGAAACATCAATGACCAGAGAGAATCATGGATCGGCTGCCTCCTGCACGCCCCCTACTGGGGATCGAGCCTGCAACCTGAGAATTAAACCATGACCTCCTGGTTCACAGGTCATTGCTCAAGCACTGAGCCCCGCCAGTTGGGCCCTCACTCCCCCCACCCCCCGCCCCGCCACCCCATGAATGGATTCAGTGTGTTTTCTGGCAGTTGTTATTTTACCCTGGTGTTTGCAATGCACTGAAGTGTATGCTTATAGGTCCGGTTCAGACTGTCCCGCCTCTGATTGTCCCTCTGTCCCTCTGTCCCACAGGACGACGAGGTGGTGCTGCAGTGCACGGCGGCCGCCCACAAGGAGCAGCAGAAACTGTGCCTGGCGGCCGAAGGGTTTGGCAACAGGCTCTGTTTCCTGGAGTCCACCTCCAATTCCAAGGTGAGGTCACGCTGGGAGGCCATTGGGAGTCCGGGTTTGCTGGGCATGGAGGTCACTTATGGGCGTGGAGGTCACTTATGGGCATGGAGGTCATTTATGGCCATGGAGGTCACTTATGGGCATGGAGGTCATTTGTGGGCATGGAGATCATATGTGGGCATGGAGGTCATTTATGGCCATGGAGGTCATTTATGGCCATGGAGGTCATTTATGGCCATGGAGGTCATTTATGGCCATGAAGGTCATTTATGGGCGTGGAGGTCATTTATGGCTGTGGAGGTCATTTATGGTCATGGAGGTCATTTGTAGTCATGGAGGTCATTTGTGGGCATGGAGGTCATTTATGGCCATGGAGGTCATTTGTGGCCATGGAGGTCATTTATGGTCATGGAGTTCATTTATGGTCATGGAGGTCATTTGTGGGCATGGAGGTCATTTATGGCCATGGAGGTCATTTGTGGCCATGGAGGTCATTTATGGCCATGGAGGTCATTTATGGTCATGGAGGTCATTTATGGCCATGGAGGTCATTTGTGGCCATGGAGGTCATTTATGGCCATGGAGGTCATTTATGGTCATGGAGGTCATTTATGGTCATGGAGGTCATTTGTGGGCATGGAGGTCATTTATGGCCATGGAGGTCATTTATGGGCACGCTACTGTTTTCTGTGGTTTGGGCATGAATTGGGCATGACCAGTGTTGCTACCCATTGGGCAGGTTCTTAACTGAGCTCCTACCCTTTACGGATAGCTCAGATACGATTGTGCACGACAATGGGAAAGTCCTTCCCATGATGTTTATTTTCCAGCGGACGAGTCAGCAAATGTGTGATGTGATGTCAGAACTAAGGGCCACAGGAAAAGCAGGGAGATAGGGCATGCATGATGAGGTAGGGGAGGAGGGGCGCTCCCTGCCACAGAGGGTGGGGAGACTCTTGAGCAGATGGGGATGACACTAGCAGTGAGCAGTACTAACTCCTGGAACGTTCTGGAAAGAGAAAGAAGCAGGCGATTCTCGCGCCCCTAGGTAGGAAGGAACGCGCTCTTTCCCTATGGTTTCTGATGTTTTGTACTGGCTGGAACTGGGCAGCCCCTGAGATGGTTTTGATGTTCAACGTGACATAAAACACGTAAGCCTGGATACAGATGTGTTTCATGGAGATAGATCTGGACTTGGCTTCCACTGGTAGAATATCAGAGATGGCCCTTTTCTCCCTCATTCTGGCCTCCCCTGCATTTGGTACAAAGGTGGGGAGAACAATGATTGTTGGCCGTGAGCAGTCAGCCACTGTAAATTATGTGTGGGCTCCTGGACAGGATCCCAGAAATATCAGAAGCTAGAGAATTTTTTAATCAAGGACTTCTTCAGAAGACT
This sequence comes from Ia io, assembly GCA_025583905.1. Taxonomy (NCBI): domain Eukaryota; kingdom Metazoa; phylum Chordata; class Mammalia; order Chiroptera; family Vespertilionidae; genus Ia; species Ia io. The sequence goes on along the minus strand of JAJQQW010000024.1, from coordinate 12,556,768 downwards.
GGCGCTCGCTCCTAGGATATTTATTCCTCCTGATCTTGGCCCCAGAGAGCATGGTTCATGATTCCAGCGTAGATTTTCCTGCAGGAAATGTAAACATTAAATCGGATGGTTTCAACTAGTTATTCATAATTCGTCCTTACAGGTATTTGCTGTCTACCCTTTATATGGATGGCTTTTTATTTTTGTTTCTGATACTTATTAACTGGAAAAAATAAGTGAAAACTACTTAATGTAAAAGGTCAATGAGGTTGACCTCTGTTTAAATCTGAAAGAAGGTATACATTTTCAAGGCTTCTTATACAATATTAAATAATGTGGACCATATTTGACCACATTTAAGCCAAAGAGAAAATCTCAGTAAATTCCAAAGAGTAGCAGTAATACAAACCTGACTATAATGGAAGAAACCTAGAAATTAATGATTAAAAAAAGGCTAAAAAGACACAAAAGTTCCTTCTACCTGAAAAATTAAAAAGCACACTATTGAATAAATTTTGGGTCAAATGAGAAATATCAAACAAAATTGAAGAATTTCTTGGACATAGTATAAATGAATACATGATCTTAGGGCAAAAGATGGATTTCTGAGAGAAATCCACAACATAGCTGGTTATCAGTGTACCAGTAGCCTTCACATATGTAGACAAATTAGAAGTTATATTGAAACATACAGATATATGAAGTGAGACTTGGCGCGCACACACACAAACTCAAGTTTACATTCAGTTAGAGAGGGGACCAGTGATAGTCAAATCATTTGTCAATAGTCATAAAGTGTTCCCTCAAAAAAAGAAAATTCATTGAAAACAAAAGGATTCTTGTTTAATGACCTGAATGCTACCAAAATAGTTTTCTGGTCTTACTATTCGTGGTCACAGGACAGAGCAAGTAAGAGGGTCTCTAAGATTTGTTCACAACACTTCAATGATTCTGCATTTCTAAGGCTGCTTCCTATCAACCGTGTGCATAAAACAAGACTTGGTTTTACCAGGCTTTCCAAACAGGAAGGTGAGCCTCGCGATAGAAAAATATCCCAAGTTCTTCCCGTTTCCCCCAGTTTCGATGGCATTGCTTTAATTACAAGTATTTCCTCCCGTAATGGAACATGATAGAGCAATATTTTATCTTCAGTGACTTCTCATTTCAGGGTATTATTCACCACCATAAAGAATGCATTAGGATATTAATGATGCATATGAGTTGTGATATTCCAGATGAACTGCTCTTCTTATTCAAGGGAGAATTTTTGAATAATAAAAATGTCAGTATAAGATAAATGCTGGATGATAGAAGAATCACTTTTAAAATAGACTTGCTTCCCCTGTCGTGGCTCAGTGGTTGAGAGTCGGACCTATGAACCAGTCCTGGTCAGGGCACATGCCACGGTTGCCGGCTCAATCCCCAGTGCGGGCGTGCAGGAGGCAGCCGATCCCTGATTCTCTCTCGTTATTGATGTTTCTATCTCTCTCTCCCTCTCCCTTCCTCCCTGAAATCAATAAAAAAATATTTTTTAAAAATTGTAAACAAACAAAAATAGTCTTGCTTCCTGCCGCGGGGGTTTCTGGCGCAAAAGCGCTGGTCACCTCTTGCCTCCGGAGGCACAGTCGCCTGCCACTCAGTGTGAAGGCGGGACCAAGGAGTGTCTCAAAGAGCTGCACCTGCCACTCAATGTGAAGGCGGGACCAATGAGTGTCTCAAAGAGCTGCACCTGCCACTCAATGTGAAGGTGGGAGCAAGGAGGGTCCCAAAGAGCTGCACCTGCCACTCAAAGTGAAGGCGGGACCAATGAGTGTCTCAAAGAGCTGCACCTGCCACTCAATGTGAAGGTGGGAGCAAGGAGGGTCCCAAAGAGCTGCACCTGCCACTCAAAGTGAAGGCGGGACCAATGAGTGTCTCAAAGAGCTGCACCTGCCACTCAATGTGAAGGTGGGAGCAAGGAGGGTCCCAAAGAGCTGCACCTGCCACTCAAAGTGAAGGCGGGACCAAGGAGTGTCTCAAAGAGCTGCACCTGCCACTCAATGTGAAGGCGGGACCAAGGAGTGTCTCAAAGAGCTGCACCTGCCACTCAATGTGAAGGCGGGACCAAGGAGTGTCTCAAAGAGCTGCACCTGCCACTCAATGTGAAGGTGGGACCAAGGAGGGTCCCAAAGAGCTGCACCTGCCACTCAATGTGAAGGTGGGACCAAGGAGTGTCTCAAAGAGCTGCACCTGCCACTCAAAGTGAAGGTGGGACCAATGAGTGTCTCAAAGAGCTGCACCTGCCACTCAAAGTGAAGGCGGGACCAAGGCGTGTCTCAAAGAGCTGCACCTGCCACTCAATGTGAAGGTGGGACCAAGGAGGGTCCCAAGGAGCTGCACCTGCCACTCAATGTGAAGGTGGGACCAAGGAGTGTCTCAAAGAGCTGCACCTGCCACTCAATGTGAAGGTGGGACCAAGGAGGGTCCCAAAGAGCTGCACCTGCCACTCAATGTGAAGGTGGGACCAAGGAGTGTCTCAAAGAGCTGCACCTGCCACTCAATGTGAAGGTGGGACCAAGGAGTGTCTCAAAGAGCTGCACCTGCCACTCAAAGTGAAGGCGGGACCAATGAGTGTCTCAAAAAGCTGCACCTGCCACTCACCGCGGAGGCGGGACCAAGGAGGGTCCCAAGGAGCTGCACCTGCCACTCAATGTGAAGGTGGGACCAAGGAGTGTCTCAAAGAGCTGCACCTGCCACTCAATGTGAAGGCGGGACCAATGAGTGTCTCAAAGAGCTGCACCTGCCACTCAATGTGAAGGTGGGACCAAGGAGGGTCCCAAGGAGCTGCACCTGCCACTCAATGTGAAGGCGGGACCAAGGAGGGTCTCAAAGAGCTGCACCTGCCACTCACCGCGGAGGCGGGACCAAGGAGGGTCCCAAGGAGCTGCACCTGCCACTCACCGCGGAGGCGGGACCAAGGAGGGTCCCAAGGAGCTGCACCTGCCACTCACCGCGGAGGCGGGAGTCCCCTCAGCGCCCGCTGGCCCGTCGGCAGGGCTGGGGGAAGCCTGTCGGGGCGGCCCAGCGCCTGCAGGGAGCGCCCAGCTCAGCACCTGCTGTTCCGGGAGGTGGACTTCGAGGAGACGCCGTGCTCGCCGCCTTCTCCCGCGCAGGTGAGGCGGCGTCCCCATCCCCTTCCCGTCGGCCTCCCTCACCCTCGGACGCGCGTGGCGCCGGCTCCCCCTCTCCTCGCACCCGACCCTCCGGACGGGAGCGCGGGGCTGCGGGGAGGAGGAGGGGGCGCGGGCCTCTTGACAGATTGGAAATTGGAGGCCGCCGGGCGGGCGTTGAGACCCCTTAGGCTGCAGGTTCCTGAGGCGCCGGGCGACCCACGAGAAGGCGTGTCACCCGGACACGGCCGAGCCCCGCCCCCCGCGTTCCCTTTCTCCCTCCCGCGTGGCCCTCGGGCGGGGGGGGCGGGGTTCCGACCCCGGGAGCCAGACCAGAGCTGGCAGCGCCCGCCCCAGGACTCGGCTGGTGCGGTGGTCCGGGTGGCCCCGTGGTCAGTCGCCGTGGGAACGGGTGAAGGACGACGGGGAGACGGTGTGGGGGCAGGGCGTGGGGTGGGGGCTCCCAGAGAGGCCCCGGGAGCTTGTGCGCACCTTTCGGGGAGCGCCTCCAGCCCGCGCGCACCCCGGTCATCACGCTCTCCCCCTCTCGCTCTCCCCTTTCACCGGAAAATGACTTGACAGGACATTTTTACTTTTTAAAATAGTAACTTATTGTTGAAAGTATTGGAGATGGCCTCCTCTATCCCCATTGACCCTCCTCTAGCCCGCCCCCCTCTGCCTCCCCCCCTGCCCCCCACCAGGCCCTCACTGCCCGCTGTCTGACCCCACGGGCCGTACATATGTGCATCCACGGTCTGTGGTTGATGACCTCCCACCCTCTGAGATTCCGCCATTATAAATTGTAAAGAAGGAGGTGGGGCCACGTGAACACGGGAGAGTCACGTGGACAAGGGGGTGGGGCTAGGTGAACACGGGAGAGTCACGTGGACAAGGGGTGGGGCCACACGAACGCGGGAGAGTCACGTGGACAAGGGGGTGGGGCCACACGAACACGGGAGAGTCACGTGGACAAGGGGTGGGGCCACGTGAACACGGGAGAGTCACGTGGACAAGGGGGTGGGGCCAGGTGAACACGAAGGAGTGGGCATGTGAGCCCGGAGGTCAGGCGAGGACGGGCCTAGTGAAGATGGAGGCTGAACTGGAAGGGGTGCCGAGGGAGCCCCCAGAAGCTGAAGAGACAGGAAGGACCCTCCCCTGGAGCCCTCCGCGGGAGCACAGCCCTGGACACCCTGGTTTCAGATTCTGGCCCCCAGAACTGGGAGAGAACGGTCCTGCTTGGCGTAGGGCCCCAGTGGTTGGCAAACTGCGGCTCGCGAGCCACGTGCGGCTCTTTGGCCCCTTGAGTGTGGCTCTTCCACAAAATGCCACGGCCTGGGCGAGTCTATGTTGAAGAAGCGGCGTTAGAAGAAGTTTAAGTTTAAAAAATGTGGCTCTCCAAAGAAATGTCCATCGTTGTCCTGTTGATATCTGGCTCCGTGGACTCATGAGTTTGCCGACCACTGGCGTAGGCCATCAGTCTGTAGTCATTGGAGCGGGAGCCCCAGGAAATGGACCCCAACTTGCCCCTCCTTTTGGGGCTTTGACCAGTCTCTGCAGTCTCCACTTTCGGTCCTGGGTTATCGGGGTTCTCTCCAGCGAGTCTTCTGCTGATTATGCAGGAAGTTTTCTGTATTTTAGTTGTAATTCCAGTTTGGTGCTGGTAGTGTGTCCGTGCAGCATCCTCCACCGCCATTTTTAATCTCTGTTTTACGAAACATTTTAAACAACAGATATTTGTTTCTCCTTATGTTTCCCCTAAAAATTAATTTAAGTAATAAAGCATAATTATATGAAAACTAAATATTGAGGTTTTTTGTTCTGTTCACTTTGACTTTCTAAGAATTTTGGGGGGGCAATGGGGAAGAGAAATAATGACCAGTGTGATGGAGAAAAACACATACATTATGAGTAGCCATTTTTGTTTCTCAAAATCCTTGTGCTTTAGTTAATGTAGTTATTTCTTTGCCGATACTTTAAGAGGAGAACGAAGTGGTGGCACGTGTGGCAGAAAGGAAACATCCTAATGAAGAATGAATGTCCAGTCTGTGATGAGTAAGTGATTAAACACAAGACATAAGAAAATGCCTAACACCCTTGGACAGATTCTTATATTGGCCAGGATGGAACTGTTTGTTAAATTATAATTTATATGTTGTATGGAAATAATTCTGTGAAACATGCATCAGCTGCTACTCAGTCCAGAAAGGGTGATGACACAATTGAAGACCCCAAAGTAGGAAGCATTTTATGGAATAGTGGAATGATACAGTTTCCGTACATTGTCATGTGAGCTAAAGACCCATTCTTGGAATATTTTATTATTTTTAAAAAAATATATTATATTGATTTTTTTTAAAATATATTTTATTGATTTTTAACAGAGAGGAAGGGAGAGGGACAGAGAGTTAGAAACATCGATGAGAGAGAAACGTCAGCTGCCTCTTGCACCCCCCCCCCCCCCCCCCCCCCCCCCCCCCCCCCCCCCCCCCCCCCCCCCCACTGGGGATGTGCCTGCAACCAAGGTACATGCCCTTGACCGGAATCGAACCTGGGACCCTTCAGTCCGCAGGCCGACGCTCTATCCACTGAGCCACACCGGTTAGGGCTATTCTTGGAATATTTTGAAGATTTACAAGAATTCTCATTGTCACGAAAGATGAGCTTGTGATTCCCATTATGTCTTGACATAAAATAAAAATTTAAAACACTGAAATCTCCGACTAAAGTCTGGGAGACACGCCCACTGGTTATAAGATAGAACCAGTGGGAGAAAGACCAGGAACTTGCCAGGTTTACCTCAAACACTGTGAAAAGATTGGTAAACACGTAAATCCATGTCCCCTCTCTTCTTCTTGCCCAGGGGCTGTTGGTTGTGAAAGAAAGTCAACAGCAGAATCGTTGTGCTTCCCCCACTCAGGCTCCCAGCAGGCAGGAGGCTGGTGACATCCTGTTGCATTCTGGGAAATGTAGTTCTCACAAATAAGTACTGAAGGCATATGCAGAGATAAGGGCGTTGGCGGAAGGGCAGGTGGGGATTGTCACTTTGATTCTGGACCATTCACTGTGATGATAGCAGACCAGCCTAGGGGAAGGAGAAGCTACGATGCCCGGACTGAGCTAAGTGGTGCCTGTGAGCACCGAACAGTCCTGCTTCCTGAGCTGAGGAACCCGGATGCAGCACAGCATGGTCCACACACGTGGGCACACCTTTCCTGTAAAGAGCCAAATAGTAAATGCTTTGGACTTCCTGGGTCAGAGGCATTTTGTTACAACTACTCAACTCTGAGTTGACATTGACGTGAAAACAGCCAGGCATTGTGCAGACCGTTGAGCATGTCTGTGTTCCCCAAAACTGTATTTATGGATGCTGACAATTAGAATTTATGATTTTATGTGTCATAAAATTTTATTTATTATTCTTGTGATTTTTTTTCAGCCATTAAACGATGTAACAGCCACTTCTAGCTTGTGGGTTGTACAGAAACAGGCAGTGGGCCAGATGGTAGGTTGTGTGTTCCCGGAATAACACATGGAAAAGGTTATATTCTTAAAGGAGAAGGTAGAGCAAACACAGTAGGTCTGCCTGTGGTTAGATGGCAGGAGCTGTTAGTGAAGTTTGATGGAAGTGGAGGCGGGGCATTTGAGTGGGACTCCTCGACACATGGTCATAAATGAGTTAATGAATGTGTTTTGTGTATGAATGAGTGAGAATAAATGAGTAGAGTAATATAGAAAAACAGTGTGATGTGGAAGGAAGCATTTCATAAAGAGGATGAGGGCAAAGGACCTGGAGAAGCATTTGTCCATGACTGGGAATTCCCAGGTGTCTTGTTGGGGGCAGGGTCCCTTTCACATGTCTGGGAACCAGCAGGTACATTTGAAAGAGAGAGGAGCTACTGAAAGCTTTAGAACAGTGGATGGCATTGTTTCATATTTTATTACTAGCAAAGATAAACAAAACTGGACACTGGTTAAAGTGGTCAGGACAGATTTCAACCCATAATCTACTCTTGCAACAGGGCAGAGAGTCCCGATGGACCGGATCTCCATTTGATTTGTACACAGGTGACTGGGAGTTCTAAAGGGAGAGTGAGGGCATAGGGAGAAGGTGACCAGGGGACCCCGTAGAGTCAGGGAGGTGAAGAATTTCCGAGGGTTGGTCCCTGTAAATGTGACTAGGCCAGCTGTGTTGGCCAACTGGCAGTTACAGAGGCAGTTTCTCCTCCTAGGAGACTGGGGGACAAAGGCCCCACCCTTCCTGAGGACATTTCAAAGGATGGATTTCAGGTTCTTGAGAAAGATATCCGAGTTGTCGGAAGTACAGGTGCATCTCAAAGGGACAGAAAAAGGTTCACAATTGTAAGGCCTCTTTAGAAAATGGTTTCAGAAAGGGTAATCAGGGGCCTGTCATCAGGTGTTGGCTAAACAAACGCTCAATTCTCTTGGCAGCCTCGAACTTTCTCAGACCGGCACTTGCAGGGGTCTGGGTCTGGGGTCATCCTAGGGATGTGACCTTGGGCTGCTAGAAACTCTATGTTAGTGTTTGTTCAAGTCTTTTTAAAATATGGAACGCTTCATAAATTTTCATGTCATCCTTGCACAGGGGCCATGCTAATCTTCTCTGTATCGGTCCAATTTTAGTATATGTGCTGCCGAAGCGAGCACTGTTCAAGTGTTTTAATGTGAGGGGGTGAGGATGGACAAAATCATTTGTGTTCAGTTTGCAACTTTCACAAACTAAAAAAGTTGCAAACTGAACTTTTCAGGCACCTGGCTAGAGTTTGGTCAAGAAGTGAAATCGTTGTCCTTGCTTCCTAATTTATACATTTACCCATGAGTATACTTCCCTGGGGATATGGACAGTCCAGCCCATTGACTTTACTGCAAGACTAATGCCTTTGAATCTGCTCTGTTTTCTCTCTCTCTCTCTCTTTTTAAAATATATTTTATTGATTTTTTACAGAGAGGAAGGGAGAGGGATAGAAAGTTAGAAACACCGATCAGCTGCCTCCTGCACACCCCTTATTGGGGATGTGCCCGCAACCGAGGTACACGCCCTTGACCGGAATCGAATCTGGGACCCGTCAGTCCGCAGGCCAACGCTCTATCCACTGAGCCAAACTGGTTAGGGCTGTTTTCTCTCTTTCTGGAACATTCTTGCACAATTTTCATCTGAAGGAAGCCTATTGATGCTTTCGGCAGCTGTCCAGTGAACCACCTTCGTGAAGCCTCCTGCATTTCTATGCATCCCCCTTCTCCCTGCAAAAGTCTCTGCCTTTCTCTAGCTTTTGCTTCCTCCCTCCCTCCCTCTTTCCTTCTGTCTTTCTGTTAAGCACAATTCCTACACTGCGTTTCTTGTTGCAGAATCCCATGTCCCTTTACGTTTGCTTTAAAAAACAATTATTTCCCCCCTCACCCAAGGAGTGAGGATATTTTTCCATTGATTTTAGAGCGAGTGGGAGGGAAGGAGGGGACACATGGATTGGTTGCCCCCCACCCCCACACCCCAACCTGGTCCCGACCTGGGGCAGGGATAGGACCTGCAACCTCGGCATGTGCTCATGTGCCCTGACCAGGAATCGAACCAGCGATCTCTCCACGCATGGGTGATGCCCAACCAACTGAGCCGCACCAGCCAGGGCACGTTGACTTTCTGAAATTATGATGAAATAATCATGGAAACACCTGCAGACAGTGGCAGCATCTTGTTCATCTTGTATGTCAGGTACATGATACATTTTTGAAGGAAGTAGATGATCAATAAATGTTGGTTGATTTTAACCGAATTTTCCTTCTTTGGACCAATGACTTAATATTGATGTATCTAGTTTGACAGTTAACTAATTCATTTGGCCTTTTAAAAATTCTATACTTTCTAAAGACTGCATAGTCTTTCTGTTTCAAGAAATTAATGTTACCAGAAGAAGTATTTATACTTGTGACTATAGTAATGCTTAATCCTATATAGATGGATAGCAGACTTGGTACACTGCATTTTTCAGTAATAATTAATTTACTACTTTATGTAAAGGATACATTTTTGTTAGTACACTCATGCATAATTTAAAAGATTCACATGCTTTACTGAAAAATAATTAAAAACTATAAATAATTGTTGACAAAGTTGATGCAAAATAAAATGCTAAGGTTTTTCTCTGCCAGCACAACTCTCTTGGCATAGAAATATTGATTTACAGTACTTAATAAAGAACTTTACACTACTATTTATTTTGTTTAAATTAAATTATTGATCAGACAGCATTACTTATAAAATGCTTAACAGGCATTTTCTGACTAAAATATCCTCTTTCTTGAAAAATGTCAACTCAGGCTCCCACTGGAGAGAAAAGGAACATAAACACCCGGAGGCCAATGCGGATGTTTACTTCATGAAGTCCAGTGGTGGGTCTTCAGTGCAGGGGGAGAGTCCGCTCAGAGGAGGGCAGCGCCACTCTGAGGTGGGCAGCAGGGAAGTTTCTGAGCTGAGGTGGCCCCGAGGTGGGGCCTGATGTAAGAGTGGAGGTTGGACTGTGAGGAGTGTTCCGTGCATGCAAAGTGAGATGGGTAGTGAGTGCTCTGCGTTGCAGCATTACCATAGTGCTGGAGAACATAGACCCCCAGGGCCAAATCCAAGTGCCTTATTCCTAGTTATCAGATAATCCAATGAGTCCCACCACCATAGCCACATTTTGTGTGAGTTTTCTGTGACGGGTAAGAGATTTGGGTTTAGGGGAAATCTTTAAAAATTTATTTTATTTTATTTTATACACACAAACACACACTGATTTCAGAGAGGGAGGAAGAGGAGAGGAGATAGAAAAATGAATAATGAGAGGGAATCATTGATTGGCTGCCTCCTGCACACCCCACACTGGGGATCGAGCCCACAGCCTGGGCATGTGCCCTGACCAGGAATCAAACCCTGACCTCCTGGTTCATAGGTCGATGCTCAACCACTGAACCACACCAGCCAGGCAGGGAAGTCTTGACTTAGTAGGGAATGAATAGTGTGTGTGTGTGTGTGGGGGGGGGGGGCGGGCAGGGGGGAACGCAGATGACTGCTGTCTAATTCTATTTTAGCACCTGTCACGGACCTCGTTCACACTAGAATTCTTTCTGAGTACAACATAATCCTTTATAAGCATTAGGTACAAGCTGACTACATGGAGTCAGACTTTAAAAGGATGCCGTCCCCCAGCCTTGGCAGCCTCTATTCCTTACCTTGGAAGGCAGTGTGATGTTGAGAAGCATCTCTGACCAAGGGCAGGGGCCTGGACTTGCCGCCAAGCTTGCCCTGTTTTGGGCAAGTTCCTTCGTCTCCTTACTTAGTTCTAAAGTGTCCTCTGCCCTTTAGAATTGTTTGAGCATCATATGAAGTATCTGAAGTCCACTGGAAATACATAAAGCTGCACAGATGTAGCTGCCGTTATGAAAGAGAATGACCCCACTCTGGTTAGTCTGTGTGAGCTCAGGACACCCAGATGTCTATATGCCCTGTCACTTGCGCTTTTGGTTTCAAGGCTGCTATGAATAGATGTGTTCGAGCACCCCAAGCTCGGCTGCTTCCTTATGCCACCTTTCACTTCTAGGTGTGGGGGAATTGGGTCAAGTGTTCAAAATAAAAGTGAGGAAGGTTTTCTCTTGGTCTTTATTTAGATACATATTATTCTTATGTAGAGAGGTAAAGAGCCATACGCTTTATGAAAATCTGATTGTCAACAAAGCAAAAAGGAAAACCCAATTTTATTATTTGGTTTGTTGCATACTAAAGCATAAAATTGAGCCCTTGTCTGTGTGCTCAGTGGTTAGAGCATCAGCCTGTGAAGCAAAGGTTTGCTGGTTTGATTCCTGGTCAAGGACACGTACCTGGTTTGCAGGTTTGATCCCGGCCCCAGTCGGGACTTGTGCAGGAGACAACTGATGTGTCTCTCTTACATCGATATTTCTCTCTGTCCCTCTCTCCCTTCCACTCTGTAAAAATAAATATCTTCTGGTGAGGATTAACAAAAAAACACACACACAAAAAAAACAAACAAGCAAAAAAATCCCCCCAAACATAAAATTGAAGGCCTAGAAATATCCAGAATATCCAGAGTATTCTGTCGACCAATATGAGAATGACAAATAAGACAGAAGAAATGATGGGTACAGATGAATAGACATTTCACAGAAGAGGAAGTACAAATGGACCATTATAATAGGAAAACATTATCAGCCCCATTATTAATTGGGGAAATAAAAATTAAAGGCACAGTGAAGTATTTCACAGATTAACAGTACTATATATTGGTGAGAATGTGGAGCAATAGGAATTTCTGTCCAATTCTGATAGAAAAGTATGCTGGAAAATGGTAATAATTTAGTAAACTTGAAGATGTGCATACACTATAATTTAGAGTTTTCACTTAGGTGCATATCCTAATGAGTTTTTTTGCACAAGGAAACATAAGAATATTTGTTGCCATATTATTGATAAGAAAAAATTGAAACAATATCAGACTAAGTACATTGAACTATAGTTTATGGTTATCCAATGGATTGGTTACTCTATAGCAGTAAAAATGAATGAAATACAGGTATTCAGATCAACATGGATCAATCTAAAAATGTAATATTGCACCACCAAAAAGAAATTTCAGACTTTATAATTGTATAATGGGCAAAACCCAGCAAGTTTAAATAATAATGTGGGTTTCATAAATTTGTGATAAAGGTATAAAGAAAAGCAAGGACTGTTGTTGGGTGGAGGAACACAGGGACTTTATGAATTACTCATAATTTAACTTTATACTTGCTTGATGGATTCATGGGTGTTCGTTTTATTCAAAACATGCATTTCTTTGCATACATACTTTAGAATATATGATACTTTTGCAATAAAACTGAGGGCCCAGGAGATGTTAGTTTGGGTTCATTCTGAAAACTTCAGCCATAATCTAGAGAAAATGTTATCAATAAATGGAAAAATGTCTCTCTTTTAAAAAATATATATTTTATTGATTTTTTACAGAGGGTAAGGGAAAGGGATAGAGAGTTAGAAACATCAGTGAGAGAGCAACATCAATCAGCTGCCTCCTGCACACTCCCTAGTGGGTAAGCCTGGGAGGGACCCTTGAGTCCTCAGGCCAACATTTTATCTACTGAGCCAAACCGGTTAGGGTGGAAATGTCGTTTACCTACTGTTTTACTGATGCTGCACTAATAAGCAGGACAGTGTGAATGTAGATAAGGAAACTAATACCTCACAATGAAACGGAGAAGAGAAACTTAAGGTATTTATTAAATGGCATTTTAGTAATTATCTTAACATCTGTTTACCATGCTAAAATCAGCCCAATTAAGTCTGGAGTCCTGTCCCAAAATTTAAATATATGGAGTGTGAGCTAAAGGAGATTCCATTTTCTAATGTAAGGTTACATTGTACAGACTATCAACGTATGTCCACTCTATAACTCTCGCTTGAGATATACCTGTTTAAATTTTATTGGTGATATTAAAATAGTGGTTGCATTAAATAAATTGCCATAAAAGATTAAAGAAAAAAAAAGAAAGGTAATTCATGTGTCTGTTAAACACACATGACATGATTTTATGTTTTTTAATCCTTTAGATTAGTCAAATAAGTTAACAATGATAGTAATCTAGCATTATTTTAAAATTTTTGAGTATGAAGAGGCTATGAATTATTTCATTATTTAATCCTTTTATAACAGCAAGTTTATGTGCATCCAAACATTTGAAGACATTTAAATAGTTTAATTTTGAAGTAATGAAAATGGAGAATAATTATTCAACATTGTTTTCCTGGTTACACTTTATATGATTGACATTTAAAATAATTAGTCAGCCTTTTGTACAATAAACATCCTTCCCCCAATGCTTTAACTTTTCTGAGTGTGTTTTTGTTTTCAATATTTACATTGTTTTTGTTGCATTAAAAACTGCAGAAACAGATCTTAACAGCACGTGGCCAGAGCAAGCAGGGTGTCACGGTGTATGCTGTTTGAAAAATGAATTTGAAGCTACGTTAGAAATGATTTTATCCCTTTGCGTGTTTCTTCTTGAGGTAATTGGGGCATTGAAGTTATATAACTTAAAAGTTTGTCCTTAAATGGTAAAGTCAAGACTAAAATTTGGGCCAAGTTCTAGAGCATCATTTCTTCTCTACCATTCTGCCTTAATGAGGTAACTCATTACAATACAAACACGCCGTTTAATCAGTGGAGAGATCATTTTAACCCCGATGAGATGCTTGTTTATACCTCAGTACTCTAATAACTCATATCTAAGAAAACAGCAATACTCAGTGAGTCATATTCAGTTTATTTTCTATTCCATGTTCCCTTCACAAGATAATATTTTGTCTACTGGACTCTAGCCAATGTTTCCTTTTCTACCTTAACAGCTTTAGAATAACAACATGCACCGCTTTTTACATGTATCAGAGACTCTGCTGGGTATCACAGGTGCATTCTTTCACTTACTCTTCACATCATTAGGAAGAAGGTGAAGTTCAGAGAGTTTAGGTGACTTTCCCAAGGTCACACAGCAATTGAGAAGCAGAGCCAGGATTCTAACCTAGTTCTTTCTAACTCCAACATGATAAACTGTCCTCAGCATGAAAGAAGCAGCTGAATCAGTAAGGAATTTACTGATCATCATAACACTGGCTACATGATACTGGGAAACCGTATTGAGTATACTATGAGAAATACAGTGTTAGTTTTAATGAGCATATATCCTTCCTTTTTAAAAAGTTTTATTTATTTTTCATTTTATTTCATTTTATTTTTTTCTTCAACTGAAAAGCATCAAGGAATGCTGGTCTAGATTTTCATAGTGTAATGGTGAGAAAGTCACCTGGAACAGAAATAGAACTTCTATAATAGTTCCGAAACTGCTGTCACGGATATGTTCAGTAGGATGTTAGCCTCTATCTGTGTACATACTGGTTCATTTGCTTTTTGAACTTTGTCCTTTGTCTTAGTTATTTTTTTTTTTTTGGTCTTAGTTATTAAGCTCGTTTGCATTTCTTTCTGTTTTCCATCTTTGGTAACATTTTGAGTTCACGGCTCCTGTAACACTTGGTGCTTTCGCCCTGGGGTCTACTCCATTCCTACGGCGTTTACACCGATACCAGAGCTGTTCCTCCCAGCACTAACTGCAGCTCATACGACGCTTAAGGTCATTGAGAACATGAAGCTTGAAATATCATGATTGCAATGTCCCTGAACAATGTTTGCAAGCTTCTTACTGTGACTTCTTTAATAGTGAAACACCCAAAGTCACATGTCTTTGAGAAAATAAAGTACTGTTTTCATCATAACACTGGCTACATGATATTGGGAAACGGTATTGAGTATACTGTGAGAAATACAGTGTTGGTTTTAATGAGCATATATCAATTCAGCGTGAGCTGCTGAAGTTGGTTAGTGTTACAGGTATATCACAAACTGAAAAAGTTTGAGCAGTTTAATACGTAGAGATGAGAATGGTCTGTGGGACAGAGATGGGGGCTGTCTGAGGTCCCCGTACAGTCTTATTGCTCGCTTTTCACTTGTCTTTATGGCCTGTTGCTCGGTCATAAAGGAAATGAAGTTGATCCCTGCAGCAGAGATGGTCTAACGAAGATGCATTTCAGCAGGCACCAAGTTCTCAACTAGAGCCTTGATTCTTTTAGCACCTACAGGTGTGAACATCTGCTGTGGAAATGGCTAAATCGTACCAAATATATTCGCGACAGCAGCTTGGAGAAAAGAGACGGGTGGTTATTTTAAGGGGTGATTTTATTATTAAGTCTCTTTACTAGGATTAAACCTGGCATCGAACATTGAATTATACTATGGTATTTGCGAAATAAAAGATTTAGAAGTGTTCCCTGGCCGGTGTGCTTGGTTGAAGCAGTATTTCATGGACTGAGGGGTCACAGGTTTGATTCCTGGTTGGCACATACCCAGGTTGCAGGTTCGATCTCTGATCAGGTATGTGCAGGAGGCAGCCGATTGATGTGTCTCATATCGATGGGTCTCTCTCCCTGTCCCTCCTTCTCTCTCTAAATCCAATAATTTTTCTTTTAAAAAAGATCTAGAAGTCTGTAATTTTATCACCAAAGAGTTTACTCCTGTGAAGATGCAGTGTTTTTGCCAGGTTAGTAACCTCCATGTGAATGGAATGGGTGCATATGAATCTATTTAATTTCCTGCAACAGAGGAGCTTGATATAATGCAGTTGAATTCTGTGTGGATAATTTTAATTTTTTTTAAATGTTCTACCCTATGAAGATTTCTTTCAGACTACATAAATTAGAATTTTAGACCATCATCAAAATATTACAGGTTTGCTTTATTTTAACATTTTTATCTTCAGAAATCATATCCACATTACTTAAAATCCATTAGTGGCCATCTAATGTACCCATCATAGAAAGCATGCAACATGAAGGGTCCTGTGATTTGGGAGCTCACTCTTTGTAAGGGAGAGTGACGTTCTTCCAAATTGAAGTTCTAAAAATTAAGTTTCTCAGTAATAAAACTTGAGAAAAAAAGTTAGGGTTAAGGAAAAGATGATAACTTGCAAATGCTTTCAAATCTGAGCTCGTGTTACAAAGGTTTATAGAATGTTGTACTTCATTTGTTAGGGCTCATTTTGGTTTCCACTTGGGGTTTTTTAGTTGGTCTTTGATTAATGAAACAAGACCCTTTATTTTTAACTGACAAGCTTATTTTGGGGAGGTGAGAACAAAGGCTTAACATAAATGCTATGGTGTGATGTACTATAAAAATTTCAAGGTCATTTGAAGGAATATGTGTCTAAATTAAGAAATACTTTTAGTAGTTTACTTTAAAAGATAGCACATTACGGTAATGATTCTGTTGCTTCAAAGAACCAGACTGCTCTGGCCGGGTAGCTTGGTTGGTTGGAGTGTCATCCCATTATGCCAAGGTTGTGGGTTTGATCCCAGGTTGGGGCACATAGGGGAAGCAACCAGTGAGTGCACAAATAAGTGGGAGGACAAATCAGTGTTTCTCTCAAATCAATCAAGAAAAAAAAGGGGGGGAGGTAAGAGATCAACTGAAGGACTTGTATGCATGCATGTAAGCATAACCAATGGACGCAAGACACTGGCAGGGGTGGGGGGTGGGGGAAGGGAAGGGTATGTGCCGTGGGGCGGGGGTGGTTAGGGGAGGCCGGGAGAAGGTCATTGGGGGAAAAAAGGACACATGTACTTTGTAATACTTTAAACAATAAAATAAAAATTTTAAAAAAATGGACCATTTTTCTTCAGAGCAAAACAAACATAATACTATGATTCTCTGATTTGTATTGTTTCAAGTTTTCCTGAAAGGAGTAAAAGGTATTGTTTTACTGCCTCAGCTTTTCTCTTACATTTATGTGTGTTCTGGACGCTATGGGAGCGAAGAGAGACAGTGACAAAGATGGTCAGAAGACAATGGGTTTCGAGACAAACTGTTCCTCTGAGAGACAGAAGTGCCTTTGTGCATCCTGTGTCCCTTTATTCCCGCTCACACCCACGAGCTGGAAAAATACACGTAACGTATGTCATTCTGTGGCAAAATGCATTTAGCTTGGCAGAAGTAATTTATTTCAGATCTTTGTGGTTTTCAGGGATCTTTAAAATAAATATAAGATATTATAGAGATCAGACTTGAACAGTTTGATCAAAGTGTGGCACAAAACAATACAAATACACGCAGTATGTAAACTTTTCAATATTTCCAGAAAGTGCCTTTTCTAGAAAATACTAGAACATTTTGGATGTTCTGAACAGGTGGATAATGGTTGATTTGTGGTCACAAACACTATTTCTCCAAAATAGAATCCACTTAAGAATCACTTTTGAGAAGTGATAGTACTTCATAAATGCCACAGATGGAAAGAAACGACAACATGCAAAACTAGCTAATGAGAACGGCTCACTTACATTGAGTTCTTGTTACGGTCTGGACTCTAATTGCTCTTTACTTATATTATCTCCCTTATTTTCACAACAGCCCTATGAAAATGGTACAATCATTATCACATTTTCAGGGATGGACGCCAAAGGTTAGAAATGACAATAGCCAGTGAGCAGTAAGGCAGGCTTCTTGCTTAGATGATGGGGACAGGAGCTCAGAAGCCCATGATGGGAGGGTAGAGGAATCCAGAGGAGGACAGTTCATTCAAAACAGAACAAAACACGGTTTCCAGGAAGCTGGGGGGGTATGAGGAAGCTTAGTGCCCCGATTATATGCTGCTTTCATCCATAAAATAATGTTGATTTTAGTATTGGCACCCTCTTACTTAATCTTTCCTTTAAACGATGAAGCATCATTCTCTGCTGAGAAAAATCACTCGAATGGCAGTTTCAGTCGACTACATTAATAAACCCTATAAATTGTCATTTTGATGCATTGCATCAGGTTATCACATTAATCTTCCTAATTCTCTTTTTATGAAGACACAGTCTTGCTAGAATTTGTGTTTAATGGATTTATAATGTCCTTCTACTATGAAAATTCTATTTTTCCATACCCGGTTAGTTGCTCACTGGACTCTGCTTCTCTAAAGCAAAAGCAGATACACATAATAATGTATTTGATCCCTATGGAGGTAGTTTTCTCTAACCTGCCAATTCTCATCCTGCCTGTTTCCTTCACCATAAAGTAAGTTGGTAGTTAGTTACCTTTTGGGATTTTCAGCATATATGGGATATTGATTGGAGTGGAAGTTTAAGGGAAGGAAGGAGAAGGGAAAAAAAGAATGAGAAAATAAAGCACCACACAGAACAGAAGGCAAATGACAATATTCCAAGTTAGAGGCCAAATATAATATCCAACTTGAATAAAACAAGCTAATCATTATCTTTGTGCATAAGGAAAAAACCAGTGTAAATGAGTATTTTATATCAATTTGATTTTATATTTGTTTAACTTCATTATTAATTTGAAGTCCTTCTAATTTTTTATCAGCTGACTGCTTTGTAGGTGAGAAATGAAAGCTTGAGAGTTAGAGAAGTGTGGCTTCTTAACCCTGGCTTGAAAAATGCAGTAATTGTGACTTTGGAAAAGAAACCTAACTTCTGTTTTCTTGTCCACACAATGATGGTAATCCTTACCACAGATGACCTCAGGAGTTATTGATAAAGCTCTGAGTTCAGTGCCTGTCAGATTGGTACTAAAATTGTAGCTATTGCTACATATAAATAAAAAATGGTTTAAGTATAGACGATGTATATGGAATGATTTGGGAGCACATACTGAAGAGTTGATAAGTACTTTTTTTATATGTAAAAACTTGAAGTATCATAAGGTAAATTGGGTCTGGATGCTTGATGATGATGGTAATGAAGATGGTGGTGGTGGTGATGGTAATAATTGTGATGATGGTGTAGAGATCATGATGGTGGTGATGGTGGTGTTGGTGATGGTGAAGATGGTGGTAGTGATGATGGTTGTGTTGGTGTTAGTGGTGATGGTGGTGGTGATGGTGGTGGTGGTGATGGTGGTGGTGGTGATGGTGGTAGTGGTGATGGTAGTGATAATGATGGTGGTGAGGGTGTTGGTGGCGGTGAGGGTGTTGGTGATGGTGTTAGTGATGGTGGTGGTAGTGGTGATGGTGGTGATAACGGGGTGTTGGTGAAGGTGGTGATGGTGATAATGGTTAAGATAGTGATGATGATGGTTGCTTTCCCTCTTTCCACACAGAATGTCCCCCCAGACCTCTCCATCTGCACCTTTGTGCTGGAACAGTCCCTCTCTGTCCGGGCCCTACAGGAGATGCTGGCGAACACGATGGAGAAGTCAGAAGGGGCAAGTATTTAATTTATGTATTTATATATGCAGTATTTTTTATATATGCAGTATTTTAAAGAACCTGGCCACTATATGAATGATGTATTTCACAGATACTGGAGATTTTGTTTTTGCTGAAATAAGTCAATGCCTTTTACTTGTGATTTCCTTAAGGTTGACTTTCATCTTGATCTAGCAGAGCTGTGATGTCTTCAAGAACTTAAAAAAAAATCCAACTTCAAGATGATCCCTGTCTTTTAACCTCATTCTTATATCTTTGGTTTAAAACAGTATCTTTCTTTGAGCATTTGTGTGTTTTCTTTTATCTCCAGAGCTGCTGTTATTAATATTTTAATTTGTCATTAATCTTTTTAAACATTATTCTTTATTGTTGAAAGTATTACATATGTTCCCTTTCCCCCCCCACCATTGACCCCCTTGTCATTAATCTTTATTTCATGTTCAAAAATCTCTATCAGTGTACTTTGCTCTAAGCTTCTGTATGGCCAGTAAAATTTCATGGCTCTCATATGTTTTAAGCAATGAAATTATGGTGAAGCAGCTTTAGTTGACTGTAGTTTGCAAAAAGTTAGTCATTTTCTTTTGCAAATTGCAATTCTTATTCTGTCTCCTAGTGCAGAAATGTTCTTTTGAAGCTTATTTGGTAATTGAAATTACTTTCCATGCTGTGGGTTACTATAACTAATGTCTGGCTTACTACCCATTCTTGGTCAGTTCTTTAAGGTTTAGAATTAAGCAGGAGGCTGAATGGTCAAACTTTTGGGTTTTGTTTTTGTGTGTGCTATAATTACTGCAGGGTGTGGTTTAATAAACTACACTATTTCCAGGCATGGAACTGAACATTTTTTTTGGCTATTATTTGTCTATATGTTGCCTTTGTTGTTTAATTACTGTTCAGGTTTTGATAAGTGAAGAGATTTAAAAATGATAGTACAAAAAAAATAAAAACGATAGTACACTGTTCAACAGAAAATGAGCAATCAAATTATGATGTAAGATATTTCCATTAGCCTACTTTTAAAAATTTTAGTATCATACAGTTTAGGATTTTAATTGGTTTGTGCATTAATTGTAAATTAATTTAAAATTTTATAGTATACTACTAAGTATGAAAGAGATTTTTATTTTTACGATTTTTTGGTGATTTTTATTTTATGTTAGATTAAAAGCTTATTTTATGAAATGTATATTTAAATTTTCCAAGTTTAGTTTTGGTTACAACAAAGTTTGAAATTACTATATTAAATTATATACAGTTTAAAAATGTTTCCTATTCTTTAATGCAAAGCTTTTTGGAGTAGGCTTAAATTGTAGAGGAGTAAAAATATTTCTCAATTTGACTAGTTTGTTTCTACCTGGAATAACCCCTCCTGATTTTTGAACATTATTCATGCATCTCGGCTTTGAAACTGAAGTCTGCCTTTACAAAGAAAAAAATTAAGTTTTCTTTTGCATGAGCATCTAGGAAAGTACATTGTCATTTCACTTGTCTTTATAGATACCAACTTACAACTATATATTGCTGAGCAGCTGTTTCTCAATTTGAATTTTTGAAAAGATGTATTATACCCCCAGAGTCCTGGAGTTGAACTAGGCAAGCTCTAAATTTTCTGTGTATATATGAAGAGTTGGAAATACTGTTTTGAAATTTATGCTTTAAAAATATTTATTAGTAAGACTTTCTGGACCGCACTCCCCAAAAATAATTTTATTTAGCTGAGTCTTTTGAGTTGCAATCCATCTAGAAAGTTTCTGTCAGAGAGAAGGTGGTAATTTATGTGATGGGTGGAATACCATTTTATAAAGCCCAACATAGCTACCATGAGACACTAATTAGAAAATACTAGTAAAAATGGAGAGGAACCTGCTACAGGAAGGAAGGTACTGCATTGAGCTGACTCTCACTTTTAGACCACTAACTGTTAGGGAGAAACCACCATCAGATAACTCAAAGGGATACTATATTTTTGGCAAAGAAAGGTTCTCTCTTAGACTGCAGAGTTTTGATTATACCCAGAAATGGTATTCAGAATATTTCACAATTAGTTTGGCACAAGCATCAGTTAATGAGAGTGGACCCCAGTCAGCCATGATGTTGGAGGCAAGGTCTTTGAGAGGTTCTAGGATGGTCTCATTTGGAAAGGCCTGGGGTAGTCAGGGGGAGGGACACTGGAGACTTGGAGCCAAGACTGTTTCCCTACAATAACCATCTTCTAAAAAATATATGTATATATTTATTGATTTTTAGAGAGAGGAAGGGAGAAGTAGAGAGAGATAGAAACATCGATGAGAGAGAAACATTGATCGGCTGCCTCCTGCACACCCCTGCTGGGGCGTGAGCCCACAACCCCGGTATGTACCCTGACCAGGAATCTAGCCAGTGACCTCTTGGTGCATGGGTCAGTGCTTAACCACTTAGCAATACTGGCTGTGCTACAACAGCCATCTTAATTATCCAAGTGCAAATGGCTAAATAGCAGGTCTGATTACAGTTAACCAGCGGATGCTGCTGGCCCTTGTCACAATCCTGTCTCTGGACTCCATAGGTATCCATGTCCTTAGTCCTGAAGCCTCTTAAGTCACTAGCCTCTCCTTGGAATTCATTACGGGAATCTATAGCATATCCTTCATCATGCAAGTTGTCATCTCCAGCTTGGTAAATTATATTTTACTTCATTTGAATGCTTATAGGAGTGAGAGGTAGGCTCAACTCTTCTAGACCTGAAAGCTGGATTATCTGGTAGGCTCCGGAGCCAGCAAGCGGTGGAACGGGCAGAATTGGGTCCATGGGTTCTAACGTCTGTGCTTTTTAAGCTCTTTGTTATGAGTGTCCAGTAAAGGGAGCAGAGCAATGTCACTATTGCCACAGGGGGAGTGGAGGACGAGGTCACAGGGAAGTGGCCCGAGAGGTCAAAGGAGAGCAGGAGAGGACAGTCAGAAGCTGCCTGAAGTAGTTTCATGGCTGCTGTTACAAGTACCACCAACCTGGTGGCCGAAAACACCGTCAATGTATTTAGCTCACAGTTCTTGAGGTCAGAAATCTAAGCCCGCCTCCCTGGGCAGGACTGCGTTCCTCACGGGCCCTTGGGAGACCTGGCTCCTGGCCTTTTCTAGGTGACATGCTTGGCTGGGCCCTGCCCCATCCTGAAAGCCAGCAGCACGCGATCTGTAACATACTCATTGGTTCTGGGAATTGGGACCTGAGCGGCTTTGGGTGCCATTAAATTACAGCATGGAAGTACAGAGTTCCAGTGAGAGGCTATTGACAAAATCAAATAAAAATCAGAGAAGTTGAGTTGATTAAGGACTGAAAAGTGTACATGATTTGACAGGAGCCTGGTTTTCCTGTAAACCAATCAATATTAAGTTCAGTTTATCATATATGTATATGGTTCATAGATTCCCATACGTTTTGCATTTGAAAGAGTTTATTCCCTGAAGAGTTTTTAGTATTTATTGGTAGTTCCAAATGTAGATCTTAATATTTCTATTCCACCCTATTCTTCTGGTGTTTGGCACACGTCCAGCAGTACCACATCTAAAAGACTGACTGTGCCCAGCTGGTGTGGCTCAGTGGTTGAGTGTCAACCTATGAACCAGGAGGTCGTGGTTCGATTCCCAGTCGGGGCACATGGCCAGATTGCAAGCTCAGTCCCCGGTAGGGGGTGTGCAAGAGGCAGCCGATGGATGATTCTCTCTCACCGATGTTTCTATCTCTCTCTCCTCTCCCTTCCTCTCTGAAATCAATAAAGTAATATATTTAAAGACTGTTCAAGCTCTTGGGCAGACAAGCCATGGATCCAGAAGTAAAAGAGCTAATGATGTAGTCACCTGGCTGAGTTGATATTGATTTTTTCCATTTGTTTTCTCTTCATGACCGTGAATTGGGCAGTGTGCAGGGTAGAAAGCTAGACAAACCTTGCTTGGGGTTTATGTAAATAGACTGTGTTCTGTAGGTTATTAAAAGTAGGTCTCAGGTGGCTGGGAGAACGACTCACTGGAGGAGTGAAGTTTACTTAACCACTTGGTGTTATTCATCCAGTTTCAAATATGTCACTGCTCTGCACACCAGTCTCCATTAACATACAGAATTAAACGTTTGGGATGTAAAACTGTGATTACACTTTTCAATACTGTTGGGACAGTGGATGTCTGCCTCTGAAGAGACCAGACCAAAGACCGGAAGGGCTATGATTTAGTGAAGAAAAATAATACCACACTCACGGTTTTTACTTGTGCTGCGGCAGTATGCCTGCCTGGGACATGGCAGACTCCAATCAATCAATCAATCAATCATAATCACAATCATTCAGTCTTTGATTAATGGTACTGTTAAAAGTAATTAATGTCGCCTGGCAGTGGCTCAGTGTTGGAGCTTCATCCCATACACCAAAAGGTTGCTGCGGGGATTCTGGTCAGGGCACATGCCCAGGTTTTAGGCTCCATCCCCAGTAGGGGGCGTGCAGGAGGCAGTCGATCAGATATCATTGATGTTTCTATCTCTCTCTCCCTCTCCCTTCCTCTATGAAATCAATAAAAACATTTAAAAAAATCTAACCCCCCCCCAAACAAAAACGGCTCTTCTTCTTAACGAAAAAAAAAAAAGAGAGAGAAAAAGGTAATTAGTGCCTACCATGCATACAGTATAAAAATATACTTAAATTCCAGTTTAAATCCCAGAACCATTTCAGTGTTTTGCTCTCATAATAGTAATATAGGAGAGTATAAATGGAAAATACCTTCCTCATAACCTCCTTTCCCTGACAATAACCACAGCTAAAAGAGTGTTTGTGTTCATCTAGAGCAGGCGTCCTCAAACTACGGCCCGCGGGCTACATGCGGGTGTTTTTGCCGTTTTGTTTTTTTACTTTAAAATAAGATATGTGCAGTGTGCATAGGAATTTGTTCATAGATTTTTTTAAACTATAGTCCGGCCCCTCCAACGGTCTGAGGGACAGTGAACTGACCCCCTGTTTAAAAAGTCTGAGGACCCCTGATCTAGAGCCTTATGCACAAACATAGTTTTACACCATGGCATCATGTTATAGACCAGTGGTCGGCAAACCGCGGCTCGCGAGACACATGCGGCTCTTTGGCCCCTTGAGTGTGGCTCCTCCACAAAATACCACGTGCGGGCGCGCACATACAGTGCGATTGAAGGAGTACCCTCATTAAGTTAATAACAATGTACCTACCTATATAGTTTAAGTTTAAAAAATTTGGCTCTCAAAAGAAATTTCAATCGTTGTCCTGTTGATATTTGGCTCTGTTGACTAATGAGTTTGCCGACCACTGTTATAGACTGTTGTACCAACTTTCACAACGTACTCATTTTTGGCTTAAAAAAATAAGGACACGAAGTCCAGAGGACAAGAGTCCGGTGTAATGGATGAGACTCTGCTCCGACTTTCTTTAGTTCTCCCCTCTGTCCTCCCTGCTGTTGGCTTGGTTCTTAGTCTTGCTTCCCTCATGGTTACAGCATGGCTGCTGCAGTTCCAGGGATGACATCCCAATTGCAAATGATCTGGAGGCACAAAAAGAGCTGGCTGGCTTATTTTTGTTTTTGGGAGTAAGGAACTTTCCCCCAAATTCCCCTGGTAGACGTCTCCTCCTGCCCACGGTCACTTACTCATGCCTGCATTGTTTACTGGCCTGGGAAAATGGGCCACCACCCTGACACAGAGCTTGGGAGGGAGAGGACAGGGCACCTCTACAAAACCAGGTTCTCTTTTTAGAAGAAGAAAGATGGTTATGCGTGTAAATGAATGTTGGATACTTTCTAATATCTTTTGCTGTAATACCAAGCAGACATGGAAGTGACATCCTTATGCCTTAATGAAATATTTATTCAAATTTGAGATCCTCCAGGTTCTTGTGCCAAACTAGGTCCAAGAAGTGACATCCTTATCTAGGAGAAGCCATCAGAGTCTATGCTCAGTGTCTCCATGGCTGGGACACGGAAAACATGGGTCCCTACTTCACCCAACTGATTCATGCAGCTTTCATCCCAAAGAGGGGTGTTGAGTTGCTGTCGTGAATTCTGGACCGGAGACACAGAGGCAAAGAAGAATGCATTCTTGCTCTTGAGGAACTTGGCAATTTAATAGTGAACAGAAAAGATAAATAAATCACTGCAATGGGAGTGAAACATGCTTTGATGGTAGTTCAATTAGAGTACAGAGGAGGGCGCTCTAATTAATTGCTCTTCCAACTCCTAATTACTTAATTCCCCTCCACAAAGGCATACATCCCATCCCAGTGCCTGATGTCCTCAACAGTTCAAAACCGTGAGAAGCTAATGGATTAGTCCATTTATGCTGTGGATAATATGATGTTACTAGTTATTTATATTGAAACTGCAATTCCCAACTGTCCATTGTGATGACTTTCTGTTTTGGTAGCTGGGTTCTGTTCACCCCGCTGTGCAGGAGATCCTGATAAGCTGGGTGCTGTTTTGGGAATGGCGCTAAATGCTAATAAATTAGTACACTTACTAACCTGACAGGGTCGCTAGCATCTTGTCCAAACCTCTGTACATAACCATCTACCTGTCCTTCATCTGTGAAACGGGGGCTGAGATTTAAAAGGTGAATGCGATTATGGCCCCCTACAGGGCTTATCGCTAAAATACTCTCTGAGCAGCACTATTTATCTACCACTTAGAAGGTGGACATTTGTCTGGGGTTGAAATCTCCACCTTCTATTTTACTGTCTTCCTGTCTCTAGAAAGATGACTTCCTGCTCTGAAGCTACGGATATGATGTATTTCTGTGTATTGGAGTGTTGTGTTTTCCAGAGAATCAGCATCAAATTCAATAAGGAAGCCAATTTAATCAACATGTAATTTGATCACCTGGTGCAGTTACACCTGTTTTAGATTATGAATCTTGAAATGGATAGATTATTTTATTTGAGTCGTATCATTCAATTTAGACATCTTTCTCATATTTTTTTGTGTGTTTAAAATGAAGCAATATTTTTAAGTATAAATAGTTGATAGCAAATGAATCAGATGGTAAATTTATGTGAGAAACTATTCCTGAATGTACCAGTGATATAAAGATACGCATTTATCGAGACAGCCACCTTTAATTTTTATTCTCTTAAAATTCAGACTTTATTTTCTTAAAACATTCTAGTCTGATCTGAGTGTACTTCCGTCTCTCAGCCATCTCTATCAAGTGGTGCCTCCCCAACCAGCAGTTTCCTACCGTGCACCTATACCCTCCGACAGGTGTTTATTTTTATTCTTATGTCTTTACCAGATCGCCCGTCCCCTTAGTATGTCCACCCACGAGGGCAGGGCTAGGAGTGTGCTCTTACACCCAGGACGGTGCCTGCCATGACACGAAGCAGATTCCCAATAGTATGTGCAGACTTGAGGGATAAAGAGGTGGAATTTTTAAACCAAAATAAAGGGTCTGAAGTCTTTTCTGCTAGTGGAGCTCTGCCTCCCCTCTGTGGGAGGGAAGGGACATTTCGGGAAGGAAATGAGGACATGAACTTCTGGAATTAGGCAGCCACACGTTCGAGTTGCCGGGCCCGGTGCAGGTTAACATCTGGAGCCCCAGCCTACTTCCTGTTACATCGCCCTTCACCGCCCAGGGCCCCAGCCTGGGGAGAAATGAAACCCATCTCCAGGCACGGGCCTTTGTGAGTCAGATGCAACTTACAGAGCCTTTTCCTAGAAAAAGTGCACTCGTGTGCGCACAGATCCCGCTTTGAGGACCTGAAGCGGTGCAGCAGCCCTTTGACTTGCAGCCGCACTCTCAGAAGCTGGACTTCTTTGTAGCTGATGTCAGAGCTGTGGAGAAAGACAAAGACCTGAGGGTGACCGAGGATCTGCGAGGCCACGTGGATGTGCTGACAGGTGGCATGAGGCTGGCACTGGCCGGGTGGCCAGTTGTGCTCATGTGGTTCTGAGATAATGCAAGGCCATTAGTGCTAAGGCCACAGGGAGCTGAGTTCTTTGCTGGGATAGGAAGCCTTAGACCTAGCCTTGGACTGTGGCAGAGAGCAGAGAGCAGCAGAACATCAAGGGCATGTTTCACCGGCTTCCCGCTGTCTCTTCCGATCGCCTCTTCCCCTTGAAGACAAGAGGGAAAAGTGTCCTGATGAGATTAGGCGGTGCAGAAAGAGAGAGAGAGAGAGAGAGAGAGAGAGAGAGAGAGAGAGAGAGAAATGACAGGTAACAGCAGGGACGCAGATGAAGCAGCAGTGAACCACAGCAGTGAACACTTCATCGCTGGAGTTCACTGCCTTTGTTCAGTCCGCAGACCCAGCAGCCACTCCGAGTGACTGTGTCACACTGTGTGGAGTGAACGCAGAGAGCGCCCAGCAGCCAGGAGTCTCTTCCAGGTCAGACAGAATGGAGCGGGTGCTTTGTGAATCAGATACTCAATAAATGTGTTTGTTTTTTTGGGTGGGGGTGAAGAAATAAAAGCAAGATTCCAGGGCCAAAGATAAAAACTGGGATTGTTTACACACCCATGGCCTGGAGACTTTGTTTTGTTTTTCTGCCAATGGTTTACTGAACAGAAATATTAGTGTGTATAACTACTATGAGTAGGGAAATGAATTATATCATACTAGAGGGCCTGGTGCACAAAATTTGTGCACTGGGTGGGGGTCCCTCAGCCCGGCCTGTGCCCTCTCACAGTCTGGGAGCCCTCGGGGGATGTCTGACTGATGGCTTAGGCCTGCAGGAGCCCCCTGAATACACTAATGTTATGCACCAGGCCTCTAGTGAAGGGTATAATATAATGTCTTCGTTAATCATTGAAATCTCTAAAACTATGGTATATCTTATCTTCCTGGTACACATGAGAAGGAAATTATTTCATATTTACTTGAGGTTTTTTTTTTGGGGGGGAGGGGGAGAATAAATAATAAAAACAAAAATTTGTCCTTTTGACAGTAGAAAAGTGAATGGTAACTATACCAGACATGACTGAAATGCTTCCCTTTGTCCCAGTATCTAAAGAAATAGACTCATTGCTCTGATAGGTCTGTGTTTAAAGTGAGGACTTGAACTCTATGCAACAGCTAAATAACTTAGAAATGTATAATAAAAACCAGGCTTGCCGAAACAGGTTTGGCTCAGTGGATAGAGCGTTGGCCTGCGGACTGAAGGGTCCCGGGTTCGATTCCGGTCAAGGGCATGTACCTTGGTTGTGGGCACATCCCCAGTAGGGGGTGTGCAGGAGGCAGCTGATCGATGTTTCTCTCTCATCGATGTTTCTAACTCTCTATCCCTCTCTCTTCCTCTCTGTAAAAAATCAATAAAATATGTTTAAAAACAAAACAAAACAAAACAAAAAACCCCAGGCTTTTCCATTGAGTAAGCTGTTCTTTCTTAAGCCATTGTGTGTTTTTGAACTCGAAGGCTGGGGGAAGACTTAAGACAGCTTTTTCTGAGGACTAAGTAAAATACTAGAGAAGCCAAAAGACTCTGTGGTGAGGAACCTGCTGAACTGGTAGAGTTTCTCTGAGGCTTCACAGCCAGTCCACTGCACATTGACCTTGGTGTTTTCACATCACTTCACAGCGCTTTAAAAATAATCACTCTCTGTGCTGAATTTTATGCACCGTCACTTCCAGGAGCTTGCTTACCAAGGGTGGGACATTCTTAGCTGGGGCCCAAGATTTCCACCAAAGCATGTCTTTTGTTATATTGTGAGATTTTATGTAATGCTACAAAGATTGGTGTGAGAGAAATTTTACTTCTATTTCATGAGCGATTTGTAGTTAATACTATATTTAAAATTGACCTTTTTAATTAAATAGATCTTAGAGGACAATAGTGTTCCTAAATCAGGAGGCCTATTGGGCTTGAGAATTAGGTAAATATTCATGTTTGCTTCTGAATATTTTGGATCATTATTTCCTGTACCTGCTGCATTTCCAGCCTAATGCCTTTGAAGTTCTGATTGCTAATTAATTGAGGCTTTTATTTTTTCCAGGAGATTCAATGTTATTAATTAAAAGTTTAAATGGTGTTTCTTTTCCGTGAGAACTGGAAGTCGATTTTGGTGCAGGGACCACAATTTTAATTTATTTAAATGACAGTAATTGAAACATTGCCAGGTATTTGCTTGCTTGTTATTTATTTTGGCTTTTTCTTTCTACAGAAAGTTGATGTGGAAAAATGGGTATGTGTTTCCATGGATTTGCAAAGGAATTGTGATCTCAACACATGCACGTTTGCTCTTGCCTCTAATATTTCTGTGTGGCTTCCTGGTGTGGCTTGCACTATTAATTTTCACAATAACTGCTGTGTTGTACTCAACAAATATGAACAGGTCTCTAGTTAGAACCTTGTGTATGGTTTGGTTCAACTGAACTGGGGGATATGAAAATGCTCCCCCTCCCCCCCCGCCCAGCTATATAGTTTCTCTGTAATTGGCTTTCTAATGCAATGCACTTCAGTCAACAGGAGGGCTTTTAGTACATCACTTATCACAAATCTTAACCTTAAAGTCGTACTGTGTAGCTCTTATGTTTTCCCACGTACAGTAGAAACTGGTGGTTGCATGTATTCGTACAACCTTGAAAGGTGAAGGTGATAGTCAGTGTCATGAGGAAAGGACTCATTTGCAGGATTTTGGATGCTGAGTTTGGGACAGCGGTGTGATGTGGCCAAGTTCCATTATTACTATGGTACTATGGTCTGTTTAAGAGCCAGAGACAGGGATGGGGGAAGAAACAGGTAGAATTTGTTACCTGTTTCTATCCTTGAGTATCACAGAGAATAACTTACCCTCTGCTCTGTGTGTGTGGGGGGGTGGGGGTAGGGGGGTGGGGGGCGGGGATCTCCTCTGTCCCTGGGTTAACAGAGGCTGGGTCCCTGGGCCTTTCTCATATTCAGACAAGAAATGCCCCAAGTCATTTCAAGTCACACAAGTCTCATTGTGGTAACTAAAATGCCCAGCGCCGTGCAATAGGAGGATCCAAATTGAACTCAACTTGTCTCCATAGCTCAGGCCTCTCCAGGCTGGAGGCCTGCAGGTGAGGGGTGAGGAAGGGGCTCCCACTCACCCCCACGTCCCCACCCGGTTGTTTCTGATTTAGTTATTCTCTCCAGATAAACTGGAGGAAGAAGGAAGCCCGAGGCAGCTCTCCTGCTCATACTTTAGGACTTCATGCAGCCCAGTGATAGATACATGCGTCCCAGGGATAAAGGGTGAGGGTTGCAGTGGCTTATCAGACCGGTTTATTTTTCTTTTCCTCTAAAAGAGAATTAGACAACTCGAGGCATATATGTCAGATCCATTGCACTCAAAAGAAAAGACAGTCTAGTTAAACATTGTGTGTGCAGTGTAGATAGCTTGAAAAAAACAACAGCTACTACCAGTCGGCCCCCCCCAAAATTGTGAATTCTTCTTAAAAATACCAGAGGGCCAGCACTGGTCATGAGTGTGCGTGATGC
Organism: Ia io; assembly: GCA_025583905.1. NCBI lineage: Eukaryota > Metazoa > Chordata > Mammalia > Chiroptera > Vespertilionidae > Ia > Ia io. Next base: position 12,526,400 of record JAJQQW010000024.1, on the reverse strand, counting down.
GGGGCAGGGCCTCGGGCTGTGTCATTGCATGTGCAGGTGGCAGCCCGGCTCCCTTTAGATGCTCTGGGCCGCTCTGCACAAGTCTGTCAACAGAGCACTCTTGGGTCTTGTCAATGGGAAGCCTAGAAAGAAAGCATTTCTATGGGATTTTTAAAAAACTTCACCCGAAGGAAATGCTTTTCATTGATTTTTAGAGAGAGAAGAAGGGAGAGGGAGAGAGAGAAATATCAGTGTGAGGGAGAAATATCCATAGGTTGCCTCCCATACACAACCTGACCAGGGATAGGATCCCCAACATTTTGTGAGACAATAGACCACACTCCAACCAACTGAGCCACGCAGCCAGTGCTTCATGGGATGTTTTTATCATAAGACAAATATTTGAGGTTCTCTATGAATGTATATCCAGATACACTGTTGGATAGTATATATTGATATATGCTTACAACTTGAAATTGTTAATATTAAATGTCTTTTGTCTTCTAAAATTTGTTAGGAGCACCAATAATCATCATTAATCTAAAGCAGCCACGAAACCCAAGTCTTTGTTGGTGAAACACCTTTTTTTGTCAACAGATTACCCTCACTCATAAGGACAGGTTACCAGACAATGACCTCCTGACATTATTTACCATTGATATCAGTGATAGATACGTAACTAAACAGCCCCTATTTTATAATCTTAAAATGAAATGATCCTTTACAATTTTTCCTTAAATTATAAAATTAAAAATGGAAGCCTGGCTGGTGTGGCTCAGTGGTTGAGTGTCATGCCCATGTTGGAGGCTCCATTCCCAATGTGTGATCGTGCAGGAGGCAGCCAATGATTCTCTCTCTCATCATTGATATTTCTATCTCTCTCTCTCTTTCCCTTCCTCTCTGAAGTCAATAAAAAATATATTAAAAAAGAAAAAAATCAGTCACAAGAGAATGCCACTAATGTATATATCACTATGTTTTTATGTTTCAGGGAACCAACTGTGGTATCTATAAGTTGTAGGCTGAAAACTTGCTATTTTCTGTAAAATTAATGTGAATATGTGTATCTTTTCTCTGTAGGACTTGAATGCTTATGACAACTAAATGTAGTCCTAAGTTTGGAAAAGTAATGCCATTTTCCTTCCTAGTTCTTTTTTATCTGTGTACGTCTCCTAGGAATAGGTCAAGGAAACTCGATGGGCCTAAAAGAAAATGAGGGAATATATGCACATACTATGTTTTGTAGAAGAAAAAGGAGCTGTTATAAGTCACGAGAAGAGGCTGTGTCATTTTAAGAGCAAAGCTTCTGTGGTATTTTCTTTGGGTTTCCCGACTCACACTTGTAGGCTCGGGAAGGGTTCATGGTTACTGTCACCTCGGCACTTTAGTGATGAACACCCTTACCTGCTTCCAATCCACTGTTCTTACTAAAATTAGTTGCGTTGCTGTTTATATCACTGAATTTTAATGTAAAAGATGAAGTGAAACCGTTTTAAAAGCATTTTCAGAGTATAATTTTAAGATGCTATCTTTGGGATTTTTTGGCGCTTAGATATGTTGTAAAGTGAAACAGGCATCACAGCAGAGCAGCATGTTTTCACAGGAGAAGGAAGAACTAATGTAAAAACACTTGTAAAAAGAGTTTTGCTTGCTCCAGCTTTTATCTGGCATGCAGTTGATACTGTTTTGTTGTGACAACACAGTGAATGTGTTTCTGTATGTTTATTGTTCACATAATTCCATTTAGAAATCTTCATAAGTAAGAGATCTTTTAAAATGTCTTTGAAATAATATATTTAATACTTTTTCTCTTTTCTTCTGCCCCCACAGAAATTCATGATGAAGGTAAGACACTGGATCATCTACTATGTATTTTGTATAAACTTTGAATTCATGGCACTTTTTCACATCTGAAAGTTTTAGAAATTAAATCAAACTTCGGAACTTTTAAATTTAAACGAGTCAATCACATATTTAGATTTGTCAACTTCATAAACAGCATTTGGCACCTTTGTGTCATAGGCTAACATATTAGTTTAATTTAGCCAACGTTAAGAATTCTCTCATTGAAACAACCATTTTTACTCGTTCTCCAGTTAGCATTTTCACCGCGGGTATCCTATTGGCTGTTTTTGGTGTGATGCTCTTGCATGAATCCAGTAGGAAATTCACACTCTGGGGAATGAGAAGAAGCACCAAAAGCTGCTAGAGCATTTCTTCCTCTAGGAGACAGGAAAATAATTCCACCTCTTTTCATTTTTCAACCCGTTGGAAAAACAGAAAGGTTTGAAAAGGAGGCAGACGAAAGCGGGAAGCACATGGTCACAGCACTGAAGGAAACATAGAGTGAGGCGAGCAGAATGTTAGTATTTGGGACAAAAAGTAGAAGGCTTTGGTTTTAGTTTCAAGTACCTACTACTTTTCTCGTAACAATCACAAAATTTTGAATTTAAAATTCAAGAAATAATGTATAGAGAAACTTACTGTATTTAGTTAATAAAGGCTTAATATAGTTTAAAATTTCAAGAGAATATCATTTCAAAAGATACCAACTCTGAAAAATGTTAATTCAAAATTTCTGGTGTAGATGTGAGAGGCTGCGTACTCTCAGACAGTAGAAATATGTGTGTGTATATATATATATATATATATATATATATATATATATATATATATATTTTATTTATTTTAATCCTCACCTGAGGATATGTTTCTATTGTTTTTAGAGAGAGAGAAATGAGAGAGGGAGAGAGAGAAACATCAATGTGAGAAACACCCATTGATTGCCTCCCACAGGCATCCAGACTGGGATTGAACCGTAACTTGGGTATGTGTCCTGACCAAGAATCGAACCCACTGCCTTTCCTTGTACAGGATGAGGCTCCAACCAACTGAGCCACACTGGCCAGAGCCACCCATAAATATTTTTTGAATGAATAGGAAAGAGTGTTTCTTATGTATAATATTTATGGAGAATTACAGGCCTAAAGTATCGATGACATTAATGTGAACTGAAGGCTTATTTATATTATGTAAAATACAATTTCCTAATTCTCCTTTTAACTGGTGCAATTGACTGCTTTGCTCACATTTTAGATTCCAAAGAACAGTTAACTTCCACAGTCACCAAGATTTTTTTTGAAGTGTACTCTTGAAGGCAGGCCAGCCTCGAGCTTGCTTCCCCATTAGCTTGATGGACTCTTATCTAGTTGGTCCTGGCTGGCTCCCCAGAGGTCAGTGTGGTCAGAGCATCGTGTGCTTGCAGGGTGGGTATGGGTGGCTGGAGGGAAGGGGCTTGCTCTAGAGCAGTGGTCGGCAAACTGCGGCTCGCGAGCCACATGTGGCTCTTTGGCCCCTTGAGTGTGGCTCTTCCACAAAATAGCACGGCCTGGGCGAGTCTATTTTGAAGAAGTGGTGTTAGAAGAAGTTTAAGTTTAAAAAAATTTGGCTCTCAAAAGAAATTTCAGTCGTTGCACTGTTGATATTTGGCTCTGTTGACTAATGAGTTTGCCGACCACTGCCCTAGAGGACTGAGTTACTGCTGCTTGGATGCAGCTGTCGCCCAGTGGTGATGGTCGTCTCCTCACTGAGACTGCGCAGGGGGCGCCGCACCCACCTGAAACGGGGCTGCAGAGTCTCGAAGGAGTAACCCCAGAAGTGGTGACCATCTTCCTACAGTACCAAAGTTCAGAGGAAGTCCATACACACAGGTGGGCAAAAGTAGGTTTAGGGTTGTTCAGATGGAAAACAATACAATAATTAATAAATAATAATGCAAGAATAAACTGTTTTGTGCTCTCACAACTGTAAACCTACTTTTGCCCACCCTGTATTTCTTTACTTAAAGAAGGACCGGCCACATGTAACAAGAAAAGTGACATGATTTGCCAAATTAAAAAACACAGGAAAGAATAAATCATCCCTTAGGATTCATCCCCACACACAATTCTTTTGACAGATGTTTATTGAGTGAATTGAGTTACCCAATCAGCCCAAGAGTTGAAATGACATATTTTTAAATTTTTTTCAGAAACGGAGTCAATTAGATTAATGTCATATAAAATGACAAGTTAGAAGAAAAGTACTGGAGCGCATGTGACAGAAATTGCATCCCTTTGTGGTAACTAAGTTAATTAGTAACAATTAATTTAGTGGGGATTATGTGCATAGTTGTATGAGTTCTATTAGAACTAAATCTGGCATAATTAGCATTTAAGTGGTGAGGAAATCTCTAGTTAAAATCTATAATTGTCTAATTGTGTAGAATGAATAGTTGGAAGAAAATTTAGACACTAAAATGTCTCCTCTTAGCTTAACCAATTTGAACATTTATTCATATGCACATATAAACATATGAAATGCGTGGGCAGAACTTTATAGTAAAAGGAGCACTTCATCATTTTTGATTAAATCTTCGTTTTAAAATTTTTGTTTTGATGGATGTGACTGTCAGGAAAATTCAGCTGGATGTCAGAGCTTTGGAGCTTGTATCTCCTGTGAAAGTCAGCTCCTGCCACTGCAACCCAGATCAGTCAAGGCCGGAGAATTGCCCTTGGCCACAAAGTCACGTGTAGCACAGAAAATGCAAGTGCTTCCTATAGAGGGCCTCGTTCTGAGGAGGAATATAATTTTACAAAGTAGATTCCCCCCCTTTTCCCCTCAGTATGTGGAAAAGAGATTTTCCTTTTGTTTTAAAAGCAGTTTTTTAAATAATGTAAATAAATTTTAATATTGATTTTTAAGAATGGGTTTGAGGCCTTTCAAGCATAACATGTGAAGTTATTTTAAGAAATTATTTGGAACAATATGGAGGGATATATTTTTAGTAAGAAAGATATAATAGTATTGATATTAAAGTGCTCCACACTTCTTAAGGTGTACACACACACACACACACACACACACACACACACACACACACACACACACACATATGTCAATATCACCAGTCGCACCCTTAAAATCCTTAAAGACAGCCTTCTCCTTCAAAAACTTGTGCACACTCCTGGGCTTAACTGTTTGTACCTTCCATGATCTTCCCCTGAGCCAAGTGTGTGGCTCCTGTTCAGTTTCTGCCACCCCCGTCTCCAGTCTGTGGTCCCTTCCTCTTTTTAACACCTGGACTTGTACACCATGACACCTGACTCCCACCCCCACCCAGGTGGATGTGGCGCCCACGTCCTTTCTCATTCCTCTCATGTTTATTGAGTGCTTTGTGCTGAGAGCTCAGGTCCCTGTCGTGGTTTCACAGTCTGACCCAGAAGAGAATGGTGCTCACTTGGTGGAGTGGTTAGACCAGGTGCCAGGTGTACCCGGGGCTGCAGGGGGCTCAGGGAGCAGCCAACTGAAGAAACCGGAGGAGGCTTCCTGGAGGAGGTGGCCTTGAACTGAGTTTGAAAGTGCAGTTTATAAGGTAGAAAAGACCAGCTTCTCTGTTCCCCTCAGACCTGAGTCAGTCACCGGGGCGGCTCAGGAGTCTGTGTTTCCCCTCCTCGCAGGGACTCATGCACATGCTCACATCTGAGAAGAGTTCCTCTAGTTCATGGAAGGGAATTTGGACTCTTTCCTAGAAACCTTGGGGAGGTAGGAAAGGTTTGAAGCCTGTGGATGATTTGATCAGTGTTGCCTTTTTGGAAGGCTCACCGAACAAATGCTTAGTCCTTACGTGTGCCAGGCACCTGGGTACAGTAGTGACCAAAGAGCCGAAGGTCCTCCTGATGCAGACCACATGCCGTGGGAAATAAGGACAATAAATATCTGTGATCAGGATCACGTCATGCTGAGTGTTCACTGAAATCAGCTCTTGCTCCCAGAGCCAGGCACCTGCGCGCCCCACGGTGCAGGCTGCGTGGAACCCTTTCATCCATGCGAGCGTCTTCCCACCGCACTTGGTTGTCTGCAGTAGCTCTTACCCTTTCCTGAGAACACGGGGACTTTTTATTGACTTCGTTAAGTTTGCTGTTTTGGTTTTTCTTCTCTTGTCGACCCTGTCTCGTCCCTCGCAGACTGCTCAAGGGGGTGGTCACCGGACACTCCTCTACGGACACGCCATCCTGCTGCGCCACTCCAACAGCGGCATGGTGAGCAGCGCCGTCCCATCTCCCGTGGTCAGGAAAGTGAGGGCCGCTGTGCCCCTTAAGATCTGTACCCTGCTTAGTTCTCCCACTTACAGGCTGAGGAGCAGCTTAGGTGACCTTTAAGGTCCTTCAATTCTGTCATCGTATGACCCCTGTTTTTAGTATCTCACTTTTGATAGACCAGTTAAGTGTTAAGAGTAAAATAAGAACCATTTCTCATTTCTGATGTTGTTTTAACAGTTTATTTATTAAAGTCTTTTTACTGAAAGAGAATATAAAAACCTGCCTGTGAGTTGCACTGTCACTTTTCACTAACTTCCCTCCTTCCTGACTAGATGTCTCTCTCTTTCTCCACGTCAGCTTCTTCTTGCACCCAGTCATCCACTTAACCCCCCAAGCCCCTTTCAGGCTGTGCCCCCTGGTTCAGTACATACATGTGTTATATGTGCTTATGTCCGCATTTCACTGCTCCGAGGAGGCCCTGCATGTGCTGTTCCCCCTCACTGGGAAAACCGGGACTTCGCCCAGAAGCATCCAGATTTCACTCTGATACCAACGCGAGTCAGAATGACACTGGGTGGGACTATAACCGTGTGTGACAGCTGCTGCTTCTGTGTCCTCTAGTACCTGTGCTGCCTGTCCACCTCCCGGTCTTCAACTGACAAGCTGGCCTTTGACGTTGGCTTGCAAGAGGACACAACAGGTGAGCCCTGCTGGCTTTGATCATATGTGTTAATGTGCACTAGGCGGCTTATGGAGTATTACTGCATGTCTTTATCCTTCCATCTTAAAATAATGTTAAGTCTAAAAATGTAATATAATCAGTGTCATTATCCAAGCAAAAAGGTGGAAAATGAAAGTCTTCTTCATGTCTCTATCACAGGGCATTGACCTACATCAGATGTATGTTTGTGTATTTTTGAAACAAAAATGTATATATTGACACCTTCTTCCTTTTGGAGAATCAAGATAGGAGAACGTAAGCTTTATTTGTGTTTTTGTTCTCAATGCTCTGACTCTACACTTTATATACAATTTGACTATTTTATCTTTTACAATAAGCATACATGACTTGGGGAATTAAAAAATAAATACAAGACCTAGTAGAGAAAAGAGTGGAAGGAAATAGACCAGCTCTTACGAAGTTGTTCCTTTCATGGTGGGATCAAGCGGTCCTTCACACACTGTTTTCTTTTTAAAATACTTACCTATAGTCTAAATTTTTCACAGACTACAAATGGATAAAAATAAAGCTATATTTACCAACTTAAGTTTTTAATAGACCAACACATTGCCTTCTGCACGGAATTCAAGAATCACAGGCACCAGAAAGATAAATGTATTATTACTTCTATTTCATTTTATTTAGGCTCAGCCATTTCTCTGTACTTCCGTTAGTTTTTTTAAAGTTTTATCATTATAATTCGTTTACTTTAGCACACAATTACATGAAAAATTCAGTTCTCTCTTCCAAAAAAAGTGTAAGACACACACAATGTGTAAGTTGTTTCGTACATTGAGACCACTACAGATATCAGACAACAGGCAGCCCCTCTCCCTCACCAGGTGCCTTATGTCACTGTCCCCGGAGCTCGCTGCTGCTTCCTAGTTACTTATTATATTTACCATTAGTCCTGTGTGGCCTTCATCAGAATTAAACTCACAGGCAGATGATACGTCTTCCTCGTTTATTGATGTATCCCCAGCTGCTAAAGCAATGATGGACCAGTAGTGGGCGCTTTATAAATGTTTGAGTGAATGAATGCAAAATTCCTTACAACTCTAAAAATATGAATTGAGTGAGTGAAAACAAGGAATTCTGCAAGGTGACACTCAAGTAAGACTGTGGTTTGTGTGAGAAAAGCTGCTCAGAGCACAGATTACGTATTAACTGTAAGCATGCTTAAGAAATTGCCCCGCCTGTGTGGCCCAGTGGTTGAGCGTCAGCCTGTGAACCAGGAGGTCACGGTTGGATTTTGTCAGGGCGCATGCCCGGGTTGCAGGCTTGATCCCCAGTGTGGAGCGTGCAGAGGGCAGCCTATCAGTGAGTCTCTCTCATCACTGATGTTTTTATCTTTCTCTCCCTTCCTCTCTAAAATCAATAAAAATGTATTAAGAAAAGAGCATTTGCTGGTTCATTTACTCATTTATGCAAAATGAATTTTTATTGAGTGCCAGAGCATTAAAAACAAAAATGCTAGCATCCGGGGAAACCCCTGTGAGCCAAACATGGAAGGCCCCACTGTTATGGGACTTACATTCTGGCATTGGGGGATCAGAAAGAAGAAAAACAAGTGTTATGGAAAAATAATAAAGCTGAGCAAAGGGAGAGAGTACAAATTATTAGATAACAAGTCACTAAAAATATTCCCATTTTTGGATGAGAATATTAGATAGAATATTTTGGATAGAATTTGCATTTATTTTTTAAAAGGAAGTATGACCAGACTGAGGAATTGTGTGCTAGTTTGTGTCTTAGGTGACAGCACTGAAGAATGAAGAATGGGCAGTGGGCATGCAGCTCCTGAGTGGGCATGGCTTGTTCCAGGAGGAATCATTTGATTACACCCAGCTATTTTTATAATGCGCCCTTCTATAACAAGGTTCTCTTTTATGTTAGACTTAGATTAATAGAAACAAACACATTTTTTTAAATAACAAAATAAAATAAGGCATAGGATAGTAAAATTTAGATAACAGTTGTGCCCATTTTAAATCACCATCCCCCAGAAAGTAAATTGTTAAAATGTCATATCATAAAACTTCAAGTTCTTCTGAAAACCAACCGGAGAAAACTAGATGTTATCACAGAGTAACATGAACAGTGTACTACATATGCTTTTGTAAAGAATGAAGTCAGGTCTGCACAACTGGTGAATTTCGCCTTATGTAGCATAAATAAAGATCATTTTAAACCAATTCTTAATAGGGCAAAAGACACCAAACTTCCAAAAACGTCATAACCAGTTCTATGACAAGCTTTATGTTTCGATGTGTCTTATCCTAAGCTAATCGGCCTACTTCTTTTTATTTTCATGGTCTAAGAGATTAAGCTGCATTAAAATCCAAATTCCTGAAGGTGGTGTGAACAGAACAAATTTCTGTTAAGGAGGCTGACTGTGAAGACTTCTTTTACTTCCCTCTAATTTGGAGTCACCGGCAAAGCATGTGAGTTTTGCACTAAGAGGCTGCTCTGTGTTGCTTGCCCTTCCTGCAGGTGAGGCTTGCTGGTGGACCATACACCCCGCCTCCAAGCAGCGGTCCGAGGGAGAGAAGGTGCGCGTTGGCGATGACCTCATCTTAGTGAGTGTGTCCTCCGAAAGGTACTTGGTAAGTGTGGAGAGTAGGGCACGGACTTGCTGAGATGACGCATGAAAGTCAATGAAACAGCCTCTTTAACATGTAGATTGCAAATTGTCCAGGAGACTTGCTTAGAAACAAGCCTGAACCTCTATCTGATGAGAGAACGGTAACTCCCCAGGTAGGGGAAGGGTGTGACACGTGGTTGTGTGGCTCACCAGGTGTATTTGGACAGGCTCCTGTGTAAACCCCTCCCCCCACCCCGTGTGCTCCATCCCACCCTGTCCTGACCCTGGTGCCTCTTCCTGGACTCTGTCACTGACACACTACACACAGTCTGCTCGGGAATTCTGAACTCCTGGGACTCTTCCGCACCCGCGAGAGGGCTGCATTAATGAGGTGGTGACCACTGCTTTGGATATTTATGAAAGAAGATTCTTATGTGAGAAATACTTGCCACGTTAAGAGAAACAGACAAAATAAAAACAAGTTGAGGTCTCCTTGGCATTGCATTGTTTCCAAGAGTAGAGGCTGACAATGGGAAAATGAAGAAAAGTTTATATTTAATCATTGAAGGCATTTTTTATTTTGTGGTAAGGCCAATATATATTTAATTGAATTGTATTTAGTGAATTGTATGTTTGCTAAAGAATAATCATTTGCAGAAGTTTACAGATTAAAATCAATGGAAGTGTGAGAGATCCCAATGCAAAATATTATTATGATTTTTAGAAAGTTTTTTCCATCAGCCTCGTTTCCGTTTTGTTTAAGAGTTTGTGGATGAGCAGCTTAAGACCACTCCGTGGTGGTTCCTCCTGCCCGGTGGCCTGAGCAGGGGGGCTGCAGGCAGGCCTTCCGTGGACACGGCTGACCCAGCCCGGAGGGCAGCTGAGCCTTCAGATCAGTCTGCCACCTTGGGTGGGACAGCAGTGAACTTGGCAAAATAGTATTTTTATTTTTAGGTTAGGGCTAGGGTTAGAGAATATTCTTTTGAGGAGTCAACATTGTTTAGGTAACTTATATGGTGTAATGTTCTTAAGGACATTTTTGGACTTTCTCCCACAGACTGAAATCTGCAAAATTTTATGGTTCAACCATATTTGTTACTTTTTGCTGCCTAGAATATAGGACCCTTGACCTGATGCCGCCTCACTGGTGGGCCTGTCTGTGTGTCTCCACATGTGCTCCAAGCCCAAGACAACTCTCCAGTGTCCCGTTTGTCCCTGTATCTCTGTGCCTTGGGGTGTATGCTTGTCTTTGTCACACCATCCCCTTGTCTTGGAGGGCCAGCGAGGCCCAGGCCACTTCCAATTCCAAGGTTTCTGGTGCATTAAAAATGAAAATCCCCAAAGTGGTTTACAATGAGTTTAGTATGTTTAAACACTTAGCAAATTAACACTATTAATACCCACACCCAAATCCAATGTATGTCCAGACGTATTTGGGGACAGCATCTCTAAGTATATAAAAGTGAGGTCCAAGCTGATCCCTCAGCCCCCCTGAAATCTGTGTCACCCGTGGAAATGCCACCTACCGCAGCCCTAGTGCAAGGACCAGTAGGGCTGGCTAACATGTTCTCTTTTCTCAGCTCCTGTAGCACTTGATTACAGTTCACCTACCGTTTTTTAATACTTGTAGCATTTTGTGTATATCACTTTCCCTCCTAGAGTCCAGGCACCCTCAGGGTGGGAGGGTGCTCTATTAATATTTAGCACAATGCTTTATATGTAGTGCATTCCGTGAACCATGATGAGTCAACAAACGGTAACAATCTATTGATCAAAATCCTAGAGGCCCGATGCACGAAATTCATGCTAGAGTGGGCCTGCCTTCCCCTGGCTGTGGCACCAGCTTCTCTCTGGTACCCGGGACCCGGGCTTCCCTCGCAGCCCCAGCTTCGTCCCCGGCTTCATCCGGAAGGTCTTCTGGAAGGATGTCTGGAAGGGTGTTGGTTCTAATTAGCATATTACGCTTTTATTATAGATGACGTGAGTTTTCACTTTAATTCAAAAGTAAAAATTCACGCGTTGGCATTTGGATCGCCTGCTCAAGGTCTGCTAAGAGCCATTTGGTTTTATAGTGGTGCATGCGTGTGCGTGTGCATGTGTGCATGCGTGCGCGTGCGTGTGCATGCGTGCGTGCGTGTGCATGTGTGCGCGCGCGTGCGTGTGTGCGCGTGCGTGCGTGTGTGTGTGTGTGTGTGTGTGTGTGTGTGCGCGTGTGCATGCGTGCGTGCTGTTTTGGCTGAGGCCATTGAAATAGGTATATGTAACTCATTTTAGGTGTGTGCTACTGTGACTGGGAAGGGTTCTGCTTCTGCAAGTCTTTGTTTATTGAATAATATTGCTGGGTGCCAGGGGAACTGCTGTGAACCTGTCAGCGAACAGGATGAGAAAGAGATGCACTTAGTTACATTGTGTACTGGTTGCTACGGAGGAAAACATATTTTCCTTGTTTGTGGAAACAGAAGGCATATGTTTTATTTGTAAACAAAGAGGAAGAGCGCAGTGCCCGCTTTTGCTGGTGCCTCGAGAATAGCTTATTCAGGTGAGAGAGTCCTGGGGGTGAAGGCTGGTGGAGCTCCCCAGCATGACGGTCCTGCTGAGCCTTCATCCTGAGGGAGGGTTGGTTTCCGGGCAAGTTCTGGTTCTATGGGATCTTTGAAAGCTGAGGCTGTCATCTGTTACTAGCATTGGAGAAGTGCTATGGAAACATTATGGGAATATCGGTGATGTTTGCTGAGATGACCCCAAGAACACAGTGTCTGTCTGCAGTTCTTGCGGAGCCAGGTGGTCAAATAACCGAGGCCACCTGCTGTAAAATTCTAGCGTGGCTTCATAATTTTTCTTTTCTTTACTTTTAGTTTGAGAACTCATATATTATGGCTCTTAAAATATTAAATAGGATATTTCACACATTTTTATTTTTAAGAAGGAAAATCTGAAATTTGTACACTCTGAATTTTGGAGAAGATGTGTTTGTCTTGGTTTTAGATACCTATTAGAAAACATCGCCATTGAATGGCTGTTGTGTCACGTTGCAGATAAAAGCTCATAACCTCATAAAACTAAGATACTGGTCCTATAGATTTCACCTGCATCATTGTAAAAAGACACCACGGTGTGATAGGTAAACCACTTACAATTCTAATGGTAAGTACCCACTATCTGTATAACTTTGTTCATCGGTGGGCCTTAAAACAAAATAGTCTACTTTAATGAATCAATTTATTTTAGTATATTCATTTGTTTTCTCATTAGTGGCTTAAGTTAGTAACTCTTAGAATGAAGATGGGAAATACCTACAAATAGTAACTAATTCTTTTCTACCGGCCTCTTCATTTTGAGTGACAGGGCGGACATAGACGCTCTGTGTGCGCAGTTCCAGTCCATGCTGGGTGTGAGGGGGCAGAAGCACGTGCGTGCTGAGCCCGCCCGCAGCCAGGCGAAGGCCCTTTGCCTCCCTCCCCGCAGCACCTGTCCTACGGCAGCGGCAGCGGCAGCCTGCATGTGGACGCCGCTTTCCAGCTGACGCTCTGGAGCGTGGCCCCCATCAGCTCAGGAAGTGAAGCGGCCCAAGGTACACCCCGCTGCAGGGAGGGCTCGTCCTTGACGCAGGGTGTCCATGACCCTGAGCTGGCTGTTAGCCAGAGCTTGTGTCCAGCTATTCTGTAAATGAGGCGATGACACTCAAGACTCCCGTTTACATGGCTACTTTTACGCTGTGGTCAGCTTTATTTATCTGTGTGGCTTCCTGTGCTGGCTGCCTGGGGGCAGCTTGCCCCACGGTTCTGGCCCCGGGGTATTGCTCAGTGCGGCGGATGTCCAGGTTTCCCATCTTCCAGGGCGGGTGGCTTGGAGTGGGGTCCCAACAATGCCTATGCGTCAGGGGTTCCGGGACATCTGCGTTTGTCCTGGTTACTGTCACCTGCACAGGTTCAAGTTTGAGCCTGCCCATGCATGTATGTTTAATGGGGGGGTTTATGTAGTTGGGGTGGTATTTCCAGTGGGAATGTCACTCCCTCTGGGGCTCTGAGGCTCAGGCCCACCAGCAGCAGGCAGGTGGAACCATCCCTGTCTGGGATGTGGCCAGGAGCGCAAGCCTTGCTAGCCTGCTGGTTCTCTAAGAACACAGAAGATTGGGCCAGGGGAACTGTCCAGCTGCCGCTGAGCCTGACAGCTGAGATAGACCGAGTTTCACCCTCACAGGGTACCTGATCGGCGGTGACGTCCTGAGGTTGCTGCACGGACACATGGACGAATGCCTCACCATCCCCTCCGGGGAGCACGGGGAGGAGCAGCGGAGGTGGGTGAGCCTGGCGCCCCAAGCCTTGATTTTCTTGCCTTGACATAATTTTTTAAATTAAGGAAATGCCTGTTCAGGGCATCAGCGTAAGAGAAAGTGGGCCTCTAATGTTCATCTGTCCCCTGAATGACCCATTTGTTGGCCTCCTTTGCAGTTTTTCCTTGTGTTAGTTTTTATCACCTATCAGCAGAATCGCTGAAAAAATTAAAACATGGACGAAGCATTGAATTAAACTGAGTGGGAGGAATGAACACATTAAACAATCTACTTAAAAACTTCATTAAATGTTCATTGGTTCTGATTAATTCTCTTTCTGGAACATTTAGTCTCGAATTCAGTTTCAAAATCAGATTTTTCAAATTGTACAAAAGTTGACGACCTTTTTTTATTACCTCCCATTTGCTGCCATAGATAATAGAACTGACCACGTTCCTCATGTTTTATGTGATTACAATACCTCTCTCATGTTAATATTATTTGGCATTAGACCAAGATTGAAGTAGTCCAGATCTCTGGGGAAAGTGCACAAATAATACAAAAACAAAAACATTTAAGATGATTTGAATGCTCTGCTTTGCCTCATGAATTCACGGATGAATCTGATAAGGTTAATACATAAACAAGGGATCACTGTGAGAGCAAGTGTCGTCTGGATGATTTATTACATGTTTTTAGTTTTGAAAGGACATTTCTCATAATATTAACAAACACATTTAGGTAACTTATTTAATAAATACTTCCTTCTGTAATTTACAGAAAGATACAGGGAACATTTAGGAAGTTAAGGATCATTAACTGGTTGTTGAGAGCAGAGGTCTGTGTGGAGATGGAAGGCCCAGGGGCGGTAGTGAGGACCCCATGGTGCTGCATGGGCTCTGGCTTCCGTGAAAGGTGGCGTGCGTTGGGCCAGAGATCCGTTTGGACGTTGTGGATGATAACTTAGCGTCACTGACAAACAGTTATCACGAGGGCTTTGGCGTTGGGGTAGGTGTGAAGTCCCTTCACGTGTTTCTTGCTTTGGGTGTGTGTGCAACTTCTGGTTTATATTTTTGGTGATATTTATACTTTTCTATTACCATTTTTTCAAATTGTTATAAAATACTAGAATGTGTTATACTAAAATATTAGAATATGCTTAAGTATCTAGAACAAACTTGAAAACTCCAAATATGAATGTGTTTAAATAATAATATATTAAACTACACCTAAAGTTATAGCTGAGTACTTTTAAGGACCTGAATTAAATGAGTAAGGTGAGTATATTCACAGTGGGAGGTGGTGGAGGAGTTGGAGAGGGAATGAATGGGATTAGAGGAGAGAATAACCAAGGATGTGTTTACATCGAATGTTTATTGAGGGCAGACTTATGTTGATCACTGTTACTGTTTTTGGTTATTTTATTTCCGGCTCCATTGTCTTCTCCAAAAAGTATGGCTTTAACTGTTTATGCAAAGGCTTTCCATTTGCTTTTCTCTTTTAAGTAGCTTGAAAAATAGAGTCCAAGAATGAAACATGTTAAAATTGGGCTTCTCTTTTTGAAAACAGAACTGTTCATTATGAAGGTGGTGCCGTGTCTGTCCACGCCCGCTCCCTGTGGAGACTGGAGACACTGCGAGTTGCGTGAGTAGCGCCTCTGAATGCAGCCCACGTGCCATTCTCCCTGTGCGCTCGGCTGTGCACCAGCAAACGCAGCGTCGCCAGTGGCGGGTTCTCTTCCCTTCCCCTCCCCGCTGTTATTGATCCTGTACGAGCCCCAGTTCAGCAGGTGGTAGGTCAGCTGCTCTTGTCTTCAGCCTCATGGGTTTGTAGCATCATCTCATCTGGTCAGTGCATCTCCTGCACAAAATGCTGCTGGGAGCCAGCGAGGTAGGTTTGGAGACAAGCCTGTTGCTCACTTCCATTCTGGCAAGCTCTGGACTGAACCTTCTGAGGCACCTGTGAGACGGAGGAGACCTGAACGAGAACCAGGGCACTAGACCATTCCTGGCAGTCTCTGTGTTTACTCAAATGACAGCCGAGTCAGCAAAGAGGCTGGTAATACGAAGCTGCTGTGCATTTATTAGAGAAATAAGTTATATACACGTATTTTTTCTAGTGATTTAAAAAAGTTGTTCACAGATTGACTTTCAGTTCCTTTAAATAAAATGCAATATTGATAATAAAAGTATAATTTTGAACTGTTTTTAATAGACTTAAAATAAAGTTTAAAAAAGATTATAAAGTTCAGTCCTTTGCCTCAAAAGCAGTAAGTTTTTAAAGAAATTGTTGCTTTAGGATTCAGACTCCATGATGGGTGTAAGGAACAATCTTAGTATAGAATAGCTATCTTAGTAGATGTACTGTTTTGAGGTTGATGCACACCTAATGATGATTTAAGTAATTCAGTGCTCTTCAGTTGTTTTTGCTTATATATCCCAGGCAATAATTTTTAAAAACTTTATATATCCTTGAACATAGTAAGGTATGACATAGGACTTTTTATTACTTTAAATATATGCACAGAATATAGCTTACAGTGTATTCTAAGTAATTGTCTCTATAAACAGATTCATGTAAAAATGCACTTATCATAATATCATGGTACTGTTAATTTTCAATGCTAAGATCATGAGTCAAAAAACCAGTTTAGCAAAACAGCATAAATATCACTTATCGTTTACTAAAATAGAAAAATTTTCAAAAAATACTCTTCATTAGTAGATTACAATAGTTTTTCATGACTCTATTTTAAAACAAATTTGTTAATTGATAAAAATCATATTGAAAGCCTCCACATCTCTGCTGTCTATATGATTCATGATGTAGTGATGATTATGGGCATACTTTTTAGAGTTTATCTCTTTTCTTTTTAAAGCACTGACAGTATTCCCTTCATACTTTGCCTTGAACTCTAGTTGTCTAACACCAACTTTGCCATCACTGTTTCCTTGTGATTTTACATGCAAGGGAATTCTTTCCCACTCAGTTATGTTAGTTTTTAGTTATCTGATTGTCAGCATTTTCTTATCCATGATGAGACTGTCCTTGCTTTGCAAAGAGCCACTGAAGTGTCATGCATCCGAGAGTCTTGTCCCGCTCTACTTGCAGCAGTCCGAGGTCTGCCTGTGCCGACTCAGCGTGCGCAGTCCTGCGCAAGTGGGAGTGGCACATAACCGGATTTTCCTTTCTACCCTTTCTGAAAGTCATTACTTAAAAAAAAGTATTTTTATTGATTTCAGAGAGGAAGGGAGCGGGAGAGAGATTGAAACATCAATGATGAGAGAGAATCATTGATCGTTGCCTCCTGCACGCCCCACTCTGGAGCTTAGCCTGCAACCTGGGCATGTGCCCTGACCGGGAATCAAACCTTGACCTCCTGGTTCATAGGTCGATGCTCAACCACTGAGCCACGCCGGCTGGGCTGAAAGTCATTACTTTCAGCAGATTTTAATGATCATAACTTTGCTTTTTATCTTTTTTATAACCTTAGTTTATATTTTCTGTTTATTTTCTTCTTTCTCCTTTTGACCTTTTATAGTTCTCATATTCTTTTTTTTTATTCATTGGTTTTTAATGAGATAATTGTTCCTCATTATTAAATTTAAACCATAGGAATATATTTCTTTTGTCAGGTAAATATATACTTTAGTTTATGTATATAAAGTATAATTAATCATAATTAGGCATTGACTGTACCACTATTTTTCAAGTCTGTGCAAATCCAACGAGAGTTTTTAACTAGTAAACTCTAAAGTATCATTTAGACTTATCATTTCTGTATCTGTGGCTAGTGAGTAGAGGTGAACTTGGAGCACAAGGAGTAGGGTTAGTGTGGATGGTGTCATATTGAGAGTCAGAAGACCTAGAGTTAAATTTCACTTCCGCTCGCTAGTGGCTGTGTAACGTTGAATGTTACGTAATCATCTGAATTACTGTTTTGTTATGTGTGAGCTGACATTAATACCACCAGCCGCAGGGGTTCTGAGACCATTCAATAAGACGGTACATGCAGAGCACCTTCCATCATGGCTGACAACACGTTACTTGTTGTTTCCCTGTGGCTGTGGCTGCTGTTGGATGGAGTCTGACCTGTGTCTGCAGGTGGAGTGGGAGCCACATACGGTGGGGCCAGCCTTTCCGACTACGGCACGTCACAACGGGCAAGTACCTGAGTCTCCTGGAAGACAAGAACCTTCTCCTCATGGACAAAGAGAAAGCTGATGTGAAGTCTACGGCCTTCACCTTCCGCTCTTCCAAGGTGAGCTGGCACAGGGAGTAATGGGCTCCTGTAAGTAGACCCACCACGCTTCCTTCTGATACTGCTGAGCGAAAAAAACGCAAGTTGTAATTACAAAATTTTACTGTTTTAATTTAAATAAATCTCTGGGTTTGCACATTTTTATATGCTTGATAGAGAAGGACTGCTCTAACATTTTAACTTTAAATACTTCAGAAAGATCAAAATAGAAGGTGTGTGGGAACATGAGTGCAGGAAAAGTTTTGTTTAACTTCAAACAAGTCCATCTCCGGATTATTCTGCCTGCTTCAATAGCCATATTTCTTTGTAACAAAAAATCAGTTAAGGAAAAAACAACCACTGCACTGACATTCTTGGACGTGTTTTGTGCACATTTTTTACTTGTTTCTCTGATGGATCCTGGAACTGGACATACTGGCTCAAAAGCTGTGAATATGTTCAAACACTCTGAATACAAGTTATTGCCCAAAGCAATAGCCTTTGAAACATTTTTTTCTCCAAATATCTCTCCTAATATGCACTTGGAGAATGGGGGCTGTTTCTGGATTTGGGCCATTTTGCAATGTTGTAGCTTACACAGGAAGTACAGAGACCAGGGATCCCAGCACCACTTTTTTCTTTTAAATGCTCACCAGAGGAATGAAGATATTTTTTTCCATTTATTTAATTTATTTTTTTTAGAGAGAGTGGAAGGGAGGGGGGAGGGGTAGAGGGAGAGAGAGAAACATTGATGTGGCAGAGATACATCAATAGGTTGCCTCCCACATGCGGGCGGGGATTGGACCTGCAATCCATGTATGTGTCCGCAGCTGGGAATCGAACCTGTGACTCTGGTGCACAGGCCAACTCTCTAACAACTGAGAAACATTGGCCAGGGCCCTGCATCACTTTAATGAATTCTTCAGTTTCTCTTGAGTCTGGCCTCCTGCCTGGCACTCAGGTTTGGGGAACTGCTGTCCTAAGCAGGTTATTACTGACTTGCTGCCAAACACACTCCACTCGTTTAACTCTCAGTGATAACTGCACGTGATAACGTGGTTGAGAGAAGCGAAGGTGAAACTGAGGCCAAGAAAACATTTTAATTTTAAAATCACAGCAGAATTCTGATTGCAAAATAATGGCCAATTAGGTAATTATAATTTTTTCCCAGGAGATAGAGTCTTTTCATTGCTTTCTAAAATTATTTGTTTATTATAAGAGTAGGTCTTGCCAATCACATATGTATTGTATTTCCCCAAGATGTCATTTTTTAGCCTAAAATGCCTCTAAAATATGCTTCTTTGGGGATTTCCTCCAGTTTTCCTTCTCCCATGCACCACAAATAGAAACCTGCTGCTATTGAAGTGATGAAATCAGACTCAAATAATACTGCCAATGAGATCACAAGGATTATGGAACAAATGAAAAAATAGAACAAAATCATTTTTAGGACATAGTTTTTAGTATGCTATTTTTGTTTGGGATCTTTATTCTTGGTTCAAAAAATATTTTAGATGCTTTAAGAAACACACAATGAAAATAAGAGTAACAGTTAATTTATGGGCCAAATGATGTGCTAAGTACCTTAATGTATTATCTCATTTAATTCTAGTTTAAAACTATGAAGCTTAGATAATGTTTTTTTAAATTTATTTTAAATTTAATTTTTAATCCTCACCTGAGGATAATTTTCCATTGATTTTTAGAGCGAATGAAGAGAGAAACACCTTGAGTGGTTGCCTCCTGCACGTGCCCCAACCAGGGCCCGGGCCAGGAGGAGCCCGCAACAGAGGTACATGCCCTTGACTGGAATCGAACTTGGGACTCCTTGGTCTGCAGGCTGACGCTATACCCACTGAGCCAAACCGACTAGGGCTTAGATACTATTTTTAATCTTAATTATACAGATGAGGAAACTGAAGCAAGTTAGGTGGCATAGCCAAACTTGAGCCTAAGTAGTAAATCTAAAGCCTTCTCTAATAACAAAATTAAAGATTTAAAATAATAATAGCAGATAGGGAAGATATGTTGTTTCCCTCTGATCAGATGAGCACCTATTGTAGTTGTTTAGTGATGACTAAATATCTAAAAAGTGAAAGTAAAATGAAGAACGTGTATATTTTTTATCAAAATAAATATACAAAATTATCAGTGTAGATACATTTTTATTTAATCAGGATTAATTCAAACCTGATTTTTGCAGTAACCCTTTATCAAGGAGTGCTGATAGTATAATAGAAAATAAGACCAATTGTGTTTTATAGAAGATATGGAAATTCAATGATAGTTTTTATGCTGATTCTTTTATAAAATGTTTTTACTTATTTTTTAGAGAGAGAAGAAGGGAGAGGGAGAGATAGAAACATTGATGTGAGAAATATCAATTGGCTGCCTTCTGCACACCCCCTACTGGGGATTGATCAAGTCTGAAACCGGGAATGGAACCGATGACCTCTTGTCCCAGTGCATGGGACAAAGCTCAATCGACTGAGCCACACCGACCGGGCTGTGCTGATCCTTTCTAATGGCAGTAAACAAGAGATTGGGCTCATTGAAACCTCCAGTGGTGAAGATGAGGTGTATCAGTCAGAGCCAATATGAATTACTAAGTTACTCAGTTTGTTACTCGGATTTGTTTTTTAAGATCACAGGAGCTGGTGAAGTTAGCCATAGTGCAAGTGGTGTGAAAAGGAAGGACATGATGTGAGAGAGAGACATCGATTGGTTGCCTCCCGCATGCACCCTGACCAGGGCGGGGATCGAGCCTGCAACCCAGGTACGCACGTGTCCTTGACTGGAATTGAACCCAGGATGCTTCAGTCTGCGGACCGATGCTCTATCCACTGAGCCAAACCAGCTAGGGCAAGGTGTGGGTTTCTATGTTGTAAGATTTGTATATTGCACCATGTGCCCATACCCAAAGTCAAATCTCTTATCACCATATTTTATGTCCCATTCATCGCCCATCCCCTTCCCTCTGGCAACCACCACACTGCTGTTTGTGACCATGAGAGGGAGCATGTTGAAGGAGGCAGCATTAAAACGTAGGGATTTGAAGGAAACAGCTGGTATCAGAGCATCGACTGCTGCTTCAGAGCAGAGGGAGGTTAGCCCAGTGGCCCTTTAGGAGCCAGTGACTCTGTCGTTCAAGTTGGAAATTGCATTATAGGAAACGGAGTTACAGTAGTTTTGAATAGTTCTAAAGAAAGCATTAACATCCTTATTATCATCATCGTTTTCATAGTCAAAATAGTAAAAATTTAAGTTTATTTTATCCTAGATACTGTGCTGAAATATTTACATGCATTATCATGTTTTCTGATATGTTTGTTAGCTTTATTTACAGCTGAGAAAACTGAGGCTTAAAAAGCTTTGTTTAACTTTTCTAAGGTCACAGAGGTAGTAAGTGGCAGAGACTGGACTCAAAACTGAATTTCCTGTCCCACAAACCTATGCTATTAGGTACAAATAAAGAAAAAAATAATCGGGAAAGAATATGAAGCCTGAACTACTAATTTTAAGATACCTAGTTTGGAGTTTGTCGTTGGGCAATATAAAATTTTGTTATGGCTAAAATAATTTTCTATCAGTGTGAATTATTCAAGAATATGTTAATTATTTTTATAATTTTCTACTGAAATCGTCAGTAGAGGTTGAACTTCTAGAATAAAATATTTGACCATTATTATTTCAGGGGACTTCAGAGGGCTGAATTTTTCAAGGAACATATTTGCAACAAGGCAAAGTTCTTTCAAGAAAAAGTCGTATTTTATAAAACTTGCTTATCTCTTTTTCCTCTCTCCTTAGGAAAAATTGGATGCAGGGGTGAGAAAAGAAGTTGATGGCATGGGAACTTCTGAGATCAAGTACGGAGACTCGGTCTGCTACATACAGCATGTGAGCACAGGCCTGTGGCTGACTTACCAGGCTGTGGACGTGAAGTCTGTGAGGATGGGAGCCATACAACGCAAGGTGAGAGTCGAGAGAAACCCCATCTCGCAGTCACCTCTTATGGCTAAAATACACAAATGCAAGGCGAAAAGAGGTAGCTAACACTCTCAGCCACCTGCTGATGTTCATTCTCGACATGCATGTTCCATTTTGAATTGCTTTCTAGATAGTTTGTCATTTTAGTTCTCCTTACTAATCTTAACTCAGTACACCTGGTTAGATGACAGCTATCTTGCTGAAAGTGCTGAATGAAGGAAGCTGGACACCAGTGGCCGCCCACTTCGTGGTTCCATTTATATATAGAACCCAAGTGACGTTTGCTGTGAAAAGTGAGAAGGTGGGGACCATTGTGGGGGGCAGGACAGGAAGGGAGCTCTGGGCGGATGTGGAGGTGCTATGGCCTTCTCTTCCTGCTCCGAGTGTTCCCAGTGCTCACGTTGGGAGAACCATTCAGCTGTTCATTAAGCTTTCTGCACTTGTCTCTTCGCATGTGGTACTCTCACAGTAAGTTTAACACCTAACAAGAACTAACAACATGAAAATGCAGTTTTACAGAACCTAGATGCCTCAGGACCATTGCTGAGCACTCCTCATTACCCGTCTGCTCAACTCACTGTGCCTGCTGAAGCCGGATGGCTTCCTTTGCTGCTTCCCTTGGAGGGTTAGACGTGGAGCAGTCACTGAACATGAGTGTGAAGACACTCTGGCGTTTGTTTTGCTCAACTCAGTCCAATAACGGATTAAGTCTTTAAAACAATAACCAAATGCCTAGGTGGTCCAGGGGCCTCTGCATATTATTTTACCTCAAACACAACAGTTTCCAGTCCCCTCCACCGTCCTGGTTCTGTGTATTGTTGTGGCCTCTTTGAGTGCGCACCTTCTTAGCCCCGTTGGGAAGGGAGGTGTCGTAGTGATGGCGGTCCATGTGCTTCCTCACAGGCCATCATGCATCACGAAGGCCACATGGACGACGGCATAAACTTGTCCAGGTCGCAGCACGAAGAGTCCCGGACAGCGCGGGTCATCCGGAGCACCGTCTTCCTTTTCAACAGGTTTATAAGGTACATTTCATGTCCTTTGTTGGGGTGGCTATTTGACATTTTACCTCAATTTCCTGATTGACTCTACAAATACATAATCCTAAAGTATACTATGGTGGGTAGATCTCAAAGCTTTGAGTTTAAAACTCAGAATCTCAGAAAGCTCAACAAATCCACACACTTACGTGCCAATGATATGTTTTCCTTCCAAGGCTAGAAAATGCAACATGATGCCATCTTTAAATTTAATTTTAAATACATTTCTTTCAGGTAACAGGAAAGCATTTAACATACTGTTTCCTGGTTACTAAGTGAATTTTACGAGTTAACATCATTAGAATATCTTTTTAAACAGAGTGGCAGTGAGTGTCAATAGCTAACAGCTCCTTCTACCAAAACCAAACACAGTGGAACAAGAAAATATCAAAATTATCAGTCCCGGGGGTTGCATCCTAAAACTCGAGCATCTAGTGCTTGATAATGAAAATCGGTTGTTTTCTAAATATTGGTTCTCAAGGCCCTTCCGGCTTTTCTCTAGGTAAATTTCTCTCAGTACTGGTGTTTTTAATATGACATTATGTATACATGAAGGAATATACAGCTTTTCATTTGAATATATTAATTATCACTTGAGTTTCTCCTAGGAAGTAATTGAATGGTTCTATTTCTAATGGCAGGTATGTTCCACTTCCTAACCAGGCATTTACTATTGCTTCTCCATAGTTTGCAAATGTAGATACTGTATTTCAGTCATTTGTGAGTTTATTTGGTTCAGTATGATGAGAGTTGAGTTTACTATGGTATAAATAAATATATTTGTGATTCAAATATTATCTGCCTTTTACAGTGGTATTGGGAGAGAGGGTAAAGCTTTAAAATCATCTATGAACTAAAATCCTACATAAAATTGTGAGTCGCCGATGAGAGCAATGGTGCTGTTTGTTTAGGGGCCTGGATGCTCTGGGCAGGAAGGCGAAGGCGGCCCCAGTGGACTTGCCCATCGAGTCGGTCAGCCTGAGCCTGCGGGACCTCATCAGCTACCTGCATCCGCCGGCCGAGTACCTGGAGCACGAGGACAGGCAGAACCGGCTGCGGGCCCTGAAGAACCGGCAGAACCTCTTCCAGGAGGAGGTGAGCTGCTCCCCGCGCCCATCTTCTCCACTCTCCTCCTAGGAAACCGGTCCTCAGTGGGGACTCTACTTGACATCTTGCACTTAGCGATCAGAGCAGCAGGCTCACTGTACTGTCTGCAGGAACCAGGCCTTGGAGGCGGCGATAGTTGTCATTTCTGTCCGTGTCTAGGGAACTCCTCACGCCCCTGGCAAAGGACCATGTGTTACTGTCTCCTCGGCCTCCATTTCACATTGGTCATTCACTAAAAACAGGCTCTCTAGGTGTCTAAGTGAATGCAGCTTCTTCCAGCTCCCGGGAGCTGCCCCAGGAGCACAGGGAGCTTGTGTTGGGACGGAGGCTGCCCAGGAGAGGGCCGCTCGGCAGAGTGCCAGGCCCCTGCCTGGACACAGCGACCCCACTGCTTCCTTTTGCTCATAGTGCGTTTCCACGTATGGTTTTATTTCACGAAAGTTCTGCCAAAAGAGCGGAAGTGCCGTAATTTACAGACAGAATAGTAGCAGGACCACATGGGAGGGTCCAAATGCCAGGGTGGCTGTCCTAGAGTCTCAGCGAGGCCCCCAAGCTGAGCTGTCGATCTGGCTACCAGGCAAGCAGCCCCATTCCATGTTGTCTATCATGCAGGTGTGTTGATGCTGGTCCTGCGAATAAATGAGATCAGTTTTCTTAATGACGGATAGGCTCACCATTAGCCAGGCTTTCCATTTTTGAAACCACTTTGCATTTTTCCATTTTTGAAACCACTCTGCTCATGTGTGAGCAGACCCGACGTTTCTGACGGTGGTTTGTCTGCCCTCGCAGGGGATGATCAGCCTCGTGCTCCAGTGCGTGGACCGGCTGCACGTCTACAGCAGCGCTGCCCACTTTGCCGAGGTCGCTGGCAGAGAGGCGGGGGAGTCCTGGAAGTCCATTCTGAATTCCCTGTATGAGTTGCTGGGTAAGAAGTGGCTGGGTTTTCAAGGCAGCTGCTGTGTCTATTGAAAAGGATCACAGGGCGCTCACAGCCCTTTTAGTTCTTGCTTTCTGTTGAAGCCGTTAGTTTTTACCCGAGCTGCACTGCGTGCAGTGATGTTTGCTATTGAATCATCTCGGTGAAGCATGGCCAGAGCCATGGCTTCGCCTTGGGTAAAGGAGAGTGGTCCAGGGTGTGTTTGTAGGTGGGGGCCTCTGGGCAATGAGCATCAGATATATGCTGTGGATTTTGAAGAGAGTGCCCCAAAGCCCCTGTTACCCGCTCTCCCCCTGTCAGGGATCTCCCCAGCCCCTTCCTCTCGCCGTTCTGGGATCTGCCTGTGAGGTTCCAGGCACACTTGAGGAACAGTGAGTGACACAGGCCGTGGTTTACACTGCATTCCTCATGCCCTGTGCAGACACAGGGCTGCATCGCGTTTGGTCCGGGCAATTACTGCAGCGTCCGCTGTCGCTTGTCAAGGGTCTGAGATTTTGCCCTTCCCAAGGGTGGCCGTGGGCTTGCAAAACAGGGCATCTGCAGTGGGTGGGAAGCAGTGTCTCTCGCAGCATCTAGACCAGCTTCTGTCTGCCCTGCTCTCCGCGGGGTCAGCCGCCTCCAGTGCTGGCTTCCCTGGACGGCCTTGGGGGCTGCAGTCAGCGCTCAGCGCCGGAAGCGTCCTCTCGGACACGGAGAAGCGGCGGGGCTGCCCTGGAAATGCTCTCCAAGAAGGAGCTGCTGTTCCCCTCAGCAGCCCAGACGGTGTCCGTGCCCTTCCCGACCCGCTCACTCTGGCAGGAGGCCCGGCCCTGTCTGATCCCGGCTTTGACCACCCTGGGAACCGGGCCGCGCCTTGGCCTGCCTGCCAAACAGGTGCGAGTTCCAGAGAAGGCAGGGAGCAGGCTCAGGTGTCCACTTTAAATGTCCATCATATAATAGACACACGCATTGGAGAGATTCCCACGAGGCGGCCTTTCGGTAGCAGAGCGGACATGGCCTAGAGCCCTTCCCTTCACAGCCACGGGCCTGTGACTCCTTCCCCGTTATGTCCTTTCCTTGAAAAACAGAATTACAAGGTCAAGATAGAAACCTGAGCTCTCGCTGATCGTGGATGCTGTGGCCCTCCCTCCTCCATGTCCAAGTTCATGGACTTAGACGGCTCAAGGCTCCCTGTGTGTCTGTATTTCCTGGGGGTTATCTGGTCACTTCCATGCTCCTTCCTTGTCACCTGTGTTTTTCTTGGTACAGATATCTTGACCGCAGACCATCACTTCCTCACAGGTCCATCCACACTGCCATGCCTGTGGAGCAGTTGTAATTTTATAGCAGGATTTGGGACCTTTCCCCGCCTAGCTCCGTCCATCTTCCCTCCCGTTTGGAATAAGAAAATCCCCCTTTCCACACGTGGAGAGCAGCCCCATGCTCGCTGCGTTCCGCAAGGTCTCCTTTCTCTCCCAGGCACGGAACAGGATGTATTTCCCCCAAAGGCAGCTCGAATTCTTGAGAAATACTCTAAAATACAGTTTCTCCATGCTATGCATGTACTTGTTTTGAGCTTATACACTTACATCACAAAGCTGGAATCATACTATCAACATTCTTTTCTGGCCTGTTTTCCTGCCGTCTGCACTGGGCAGTTTTTTGCTGGAGCTGTGAACTTGCGTCAGTTTTGGTGGCTGTACGCGCCCACTGAGAGATGTTCCGTCATCACAGACCACCTCAGGCCGTCCCAGTGTTTGGCTGTTGTAAACAGCGATGAACTTCCTTGTATTTCTCTGGTACTTCCCCATAACTTGAGAACCTCACTTAAGTCACTTCTTAATTAATTTGCTGAATTATAATAATTCACACAGTGCGTTTATCTGTGAAACACCCGTGCATATGCACATGGACACACACTCATAATTTCAGTAGGATTCTGTTTCACTGAGTTAAAGTTTTTGGTGGGAATATATACATTTTGGAGTTTATGGAGATATTAACAGATTTCTAACACATTTTTGTCTCAATGGAGAAATAAGCCCAGCTTGACTAATGTTGCTAACATATTTCTGAATAGGATTTGTAAATCCCACTTTGATAAAAGAGTTTTGGATTTATACCTGAAAGAGTTCCCTCTGGCTTCCTGTTAGCATTGATGCCACAGCTGACTGTGTGGGAAAGACAGTAGCGGCGTCCTTAGTTACCAGATTTATTTTGGAAGAATTGAATGCCTTTGAAACATTGAAAGTTTTCCATTGAGGATACACATTGGGTTGAAAGAGGTCTTAAAGGCCACATTGCAGTTTCATAAAAGATGGGTTCTTTGTCAGAGTATACATGAGGTTAAGCAAAGTGAGAATAGGTGGCTTTACTGCTGGGGTTCTCGGGTCCTTGAAATACATGTGAGCCTCTAAGTGGGAAGAAGAGAGACGGGGAACAAGTTTTGCAGAGTGATTTCCCATTGCCCCCTCCCCCCATATCATTTAACTCATCCCTCTGCTGCCTGTTACAGTTACTAGTTGTCTCCCATATCGGGTGCTGCATTTATTTTGAGGAAAACTGATGTGCTCTTAACTTCTTCATTATATGGGTGCGAAAATTGAGCTCCAGAGAAATTCAATAATTTCGTCTCAAGGCTAATTAAAAGCAATGAGTATTCGATCCCAAGTGAGGGAACTCCCAGGACACCGGCTTCTCCATTATCCTTCATTATCAGCTCCCACCGTGAACGGTTACCTCCTCAGAGTAATCCCTTCTAATGAGCGCTGGTGATTCCTTCCCTGCTAACACCTCTGTGCTTTTCCTAACGTCTCCTTGGTGTGTGTGTATTTGTGTGGCTTTAGATATAAAGAAGAGGTATTTTGTTCTTGACCCAACATTTTCGAGCCAATATTACTTGTGTGTTTTGGAACTCGAAAACCACACAAGTGAGAAATCTTTCCTTTTTTTCAGCGGCTCTCATTAGAGGAAATCGTAAAAACTGTGCCCAGTTTTCTGGCTCCCTCGACTGGCTGGTCAGCCGACTGGAAAGACTGGAAGCTTCTTCTGGTACGTGTCCCAGTATCTCCTCGGAGGTGGTGTCATTCTCCTGTTTTACGTTCTTCAAGACATTGAAACAAACGCTGAGGTTCAGCGCAATAGAAACGTTTCCCTTTTGGTAGGCTACATGTTTACTGATGACAGTGTCAGTATTGTTTTGGTTATTTCTGAAAAGCAATCTGATGTTACCTTGTTCGTTTGCATTTATGAAGAGTGAGCCCTGAAAGTGCCATGGAGCCAGACCCCACCCTTCCCCACTCAAGTACTCCTCACTTACGGACAAGGGAAGACGTTGATCATTGTAGACAAGTTACTCTTACATTGTCTCGTTCTTTTTTATCTTAGGTATTCTTGAAGTTTTGCACTGTGTGTTGGTAGAAAGTCCAGAAGCTCTAAATATTATCAAAGAAGGGCATATTAAATCCATTATTTCACTTTTAGACAAGCATGGAAGAAATCACAAGGTAAGGGAGCCCTGTTATTGCCATAAATGAATTCGGGATTCACTTTAAATATATTTTTAAAATGAGATGACTTTAAAAAGGTGTGTCAGATGTTTCATTACATAGTCAGGTAATATCGTTCAGTGTTTATTCTCGGCGTCAATGGGAGAAGAGTGTTCTCAGGTTGTGTATGGAGGACGATTGTTAGGTGACTGGCCACAGCGCGGTCCTGTTGATGTGCCTGGAGGAAATGTGTTTCCGTCTGTGCCATGTGCAGCTGACACTTGGTCTGAAAGGGATTGGAGTCAGCTGACAGCGATTTCTCTGCTCAGGTTCTGGACGTCTTGTGCTCTCTCTGCGTTTGCCACGGGGTGGCAGTCCGCTCCAACCAGCATCTCATCTGTGACAATCTCCTGCCAGGAAGGGACCTGTTACTGCAGACACGCCTTGTGAACCACGTCAGCAGGTCCGTGCAGGTAGACAATGCCACCAGACTGGTGGCCTACCCAAGGAATCCATGTGCTAGCTCTGTAGCTGAGACATCTGGTGGTCTCTTCATTTTATGGGGTTTAAAATCGATCCTTAGTTAGAAGCAGTATAGGAATGTTTTCTACCCGTCAGATGGTATAATAAGCAAAGACGATCTGAGCGAAATACGCATTTATCACAGGCCACCGTTGTGTCGCTGGGTTACCACTGACTCTCGGAAGCAGGCTAACAGCCATAGAGGAAATAGCTGGACAGAACTCTACTTCATGTCTTAACATATAAATAAAAGCACTGCCCTTTGATACCAACTTGGAAGTGTTCACCAAGTATAACCAAAATATTGAATTAGAATGTCCAAAATGGAATAAGTTCCACAAATAACCAATAAAACTACATTTGCAGGTAGATCTACCTTCCAAGGTATCAAGCATTGAGTGCTGGGTGCCAGCCGCTGTGCTGAGCGCTTCCTCTGCCCTCTGCCTATCTGTGTGTGTTCCAGGTGCTGGCATCCACAATTTGTGGATGAATGAAATGTGGGAACTGGACACGAACTCAGGTTTCACTCCAGAGACCGAGCTTGTCCTTATACAAAATAGTAACAGTGATAATAATAAAAAGTACAACTTATGGTTAAGATATTACTTGTGATACAATCAGCACTGTGATACCGTGAATCTAGCCACTCCAGGGAATACTACTTCACTGTTTTAAACAAAAATGTGGGGATTTGGTGTTTGACTTGATATTGTGTTTTTAAAACGATTGACTTTAAGACGTCCTTCATGGTTCTCTGTAGAATAAACGTACCGTTAATGAGGGTGCCTCCTGAGACCTTCTCTGACCCCTGGTGTTAACATAGAGCACAAGATCCCTCATGAAATGCAGTTAAATACAGCTAACTCGCGATTCCTCAGTTCCCAGGGAGCCACAGAGAACAGCAAAGCTGGTTAGTCACCTTGTTCCTTTGTGAACAGCGTGGCCTGCCTCAGCCTCATACCGCAGCCAACACAGAGCTTAGGAAGATGTCTCCATGCCCTGGGGTAATAGAGCTCAGTTAATTCTGAAGGTCGGCTGCACTGCGCAGCTCATCTTAAACGTGGTTAATGAAATAAAACAAGCTGAAGAGCAGTTGAGAACTAATATTAGACCCTGAGCGATGTTGCCAGGGAACCTGGAAGCAAGCGCCGTGCCCTGAGTGTTAGCCTCCGTGCCTGTCTTAGGGATGGTGCAGCAGTTACGGAAATGTGTATTTAAAGTCTTTGAAGAGCAGGATGAGTGTTCAGAATAGTGAGATATCAGTTTAGACAGTGGAAAGTTTGCTCAGATTTTCTCACATGTGTTCTCTCTCTTACAGCATGAGACCCAACATTTTTCTGGGCGTCAGCGAAGGCTCTGCTCAGTATAAGAAGTGGTACTATGAACTGATGGTGGACCACACAGAGCCCTTTGTGACAGCCGAAGCGACCCACCTGCGCGTGGGCTGGGCGTCCACGGAAGGGTACTCTCCCTACCCCGGAGGGGGCGAGGAGTGGGGCGGGAACGGCGTTGGAGACGACCTCTTTTCCTATGGATTTGATGGCCTGCACCTCTGGGCAGGTGAGTGCTGTTCGTTTGATTTCACAGCATTTTGGAAGGAAACCTTTGCCCTTATTGCCCATTTCTGAAAGCTGTTGATGCTGCTTTTATTTGATACATTTATTATTTAGAACTTTAACACTGAAATGATGAATGAGTGTTAAGTAAAAGCAGAATGTCACTAGGGGAAAAAGAAAACTTAGGATTATAGTACATTTTCGAAGGACTGTATTGCTTATGAAAATGTACAGTCATCCCCCTTATCCACTGGGCATGTGTTCATGACTCCCAATGGATGCCTGAAACGGCAGATAGTACTGAACCCCTAAAAAAACGATATTTTTCCTATACAACCAACCTTTTCACTTAAAGGAAGCACTTAATGGCTTCTCCTTGGCAGATCCGAATTGCCAGCCTTTGGGGCCCTGACCAAGTAAATAAGGGTGACTTGGACACAAGTGCTGCCATATCAGCACAGTCGTCAAGGAGACGGCTAGGTGACTAATGGCGGGGAGTGCATGTAGCATAGGGACGCTGGACACAGGGATGGTTTTTGTCCTGGTTGGGAAAGAGTGGATGGCTTGGGATTTTATCACAGTGCACAGAGTAGCACATCATTTAAAACTTACGATTGTTTATTTCTGGAATTTCCCATTTATTATTTTCAGGCACTGGTTTGCCTTTTTAACTGAAACTGTGGAATGTGGAATTTAAGACAAGGGAGACTTCTGTATTTAAAAAGTAGCATTTTGATTCATGAATCAATTGCAAAAAACTTACCTGTTTCCTGCTTATTCTAATTGGTATGTGGAAGCTTTAGCTTCCCATATAAAAAGAACCAAACACAATCCCTGGAAAATGGGTGGAAAAAATAAATTAAGTTCACTTCTTGGTAGATAATTCAACCTCAGGGATCTGTGATTTATAACCTGTATTGTGAGGAATTAGTTTGTGACATGGCACTTCGTTTCAGGAATGTGGGGCTGTTTACAAATAAGTATATAGTTCATTTCACCAGCTACCAACTCTCAGCTTTGCTGGTTGAGCATATATATTAACAATAATATGTCTATATCTATATATCTATATCTACCTATCTATTTATATAATAGTCTTTTCTCTAATTTATGAAAAGGATGTGTTTTGGTTGGCACCATTTAAAAGTTTATCTCTTGATTATATAGAAGTTCCATTTCATAACATGGCATAGCTTCTGAAAAAAAAGCAACAATTTTTTGACAAAGGATTTAAGGTATAATAGGATATGTGTCCCAGCTTCTATTCTATTCTCGTGTTGTGCACTGATATGTCACTGCCGCTCAGATCTCTGCCTTTGGCTCTGAAGATGATTCTCTGAGATAAACACACGTTCCCTTCCTTCGTGTCCTCATAGGCTGTATCGCCAGCACCGTGAGCTCGCCAAACCAGCACCTGCTGAGGACTGATGACGTCATCAGCTGCTGCTTAGATCTAAGTGCCCCAAGCATCTCATTCCGAATTAATGGACAGCCTGTTCAGGGAATGTTTGAGAATTTCAACATCGATGGCCTCTTCTTTCCCGTCGTTAGTTTCTCTGCAGGAATAAAGTTAGTATGTCTGTGTTTGTGCTCTGTTTCCCTCCGGCTCACACTTCCACAGGACGCTGTACTGCCATCACCTGCTCCCCTGGCCTCTGTCCCTCAGGCCGTCCCTCCCACGGCACCTGCCTGTTCTTACAGGAAGAGGCACGAGTCACCCCAGAGGGGACCTGGGGAGGCTGGGGCTTTGTCCACATAGCCATCATGCACTAACACCCCCTAACCAGTGTCCTGAAATACTTCAAATCCATTTTCTTATTTTGTAAGGGGAAATGGACAACATTGTGTAAAAAATACCACTTATTTCCTTCTATTTAGTTTCATTAGTTTTCTTTATCTTTTCATCATAGCTTCACACCCCATCCCAAAGCCCGTCATTTCTACAGAAACTGTGTTGTTGTTTACCCCCACCTGTTACACCTGTAAGCTACCTGCCTGTGATCAGCTGACTCAGTGGTTTTATCTGACCCTTTACTTTTTTGCTACTACCAGATGGAAAGAGAAAATGACGGTTCTTTCCAGTTCTGTAAAGGGAACCTCAGAATAGTGGTCTGCTGTGACGAGGGGCCCCTGAGTCATCTCTTAAGCCTCTATCTACTAGCGAGAGGGGACACTTACTGCACTGACCACCCACTTAGTCCGGTTATTCTTTTCGTTGTAACTCTACTCAGAGGACTGGTTCCTAAGTTACAGAGGCACCATAGTGACGGGACAGAGTGGTCATGAAATATTACCTATCCCTGCGCCAACGACTTCTTCTCGTGCGTTTACACAAATGATGTCTCTTGCTATAAGCTTCTGGAATGTTTTGAAGTTTTTGCCTTTCCTTACTTTTTGTTTTATATTTTATTTATCTTCTTTTATTTTTTGGCTGGAACTAAAACACACATTAGAAGAAGAATTATAAAAAAGAGGAAAATGTGAATTTAGTTTTGTAATCTGAGAGCCCGGGAAATCGGTAGCATTTAGCTGCGTTTCAAAAAGGGTTTTCGTGGGACTCAGATGAAACTATTTTAATCAAATGAGTATGACATATAAAAGACTTCAGTAAGTTTTTTTTGGTTTTGACTGAGGATAAGAAATAAGGTTACATTTTTTCTTCAGCGAATGGAAATAGCACGTGAGTCCCTTTAAATTTCACTGGGAAATGGGGCACTGGCGAGGCACCTGCTCCGCCCTGTGCTGTGAAGGGTCATGTCCGCTCGCTCTCTGTTGATTATTTGTAAGGCACCTGGGGACATTACGTGACCAGCTCCTGTGGACGTGTCCCTTCACCTGCGAATACGATGCCTCTGCTCGTTATCTCTCTGCTTACCTTGCATGATTGCAGGCTCATAGACTATAAGGCAGGCGTCCTCACACTACGGCTCGCGGGCCACATGCAGGTGTTTTTGCCGTTTTGTTTTTTTACTTCAAAATAAGATATGTGCAGTGTGCATAGGAATTTGTTCATAGTTTTTTTTAAACTATAGTCCTGCCCTCCAACGGTCTGAGGGACAGTGAACTGGCCCCCTGTTTAAAAAGTTTGAGGACCCCTGCAAGGTGTGAGCATTCTGATAGTGCTTAGAAAAAAATGTGGCTTGTGATAAAGTTAATTTTGTAACAATAATGTATTCCTTGTGTTTTGTTGATCAGGAATCCTCTGTGTATCCAGAGGTGTAACTGACCTTGACATATGTCCTCTTCAGGGTCCGCTTTCTGCTTGGGGGGAGACACGGAGAATTTAAATTCCTTCCCCCACCGGGCTATGCTCCTTGTTATGAAGCGGTGCTGCCGAAAGAAAAGCTGAAAGTGGAACACAGCCGGGAGTACAAGCAAGAGAGAACGTACACCCGGGACCTGCTGGGCCCCACAGTGGCCCTGACCCAAGCTGCCTTCACGCCGGTCCCCGTGGACACCAGCCAGGTACCCGCCAGCCTGCTGGCCCCGTCAGCACCTCGCTCATTCTGATGTGCAGGGCTCTCAGCTCCTGCCCGCACCCCACAGGAATGCATGTTTTCAGAAATACGATTTATATGTGCAATTGAAACAAGTTCATAAAATAATGCTCAACTTTATCAGTTCGACTTACTGTTTTCTCTTCTACTCGGTTTTATTTTTATGGGTGGTCCTAAGCCATTACGTTGCTTTTGTAACACAGTGAAGGTCACAGCCTTAGGTAGCCCATACTAATTCTAGAGAGTACTCCCTACGTAGGGTAGACGTGGAGTTTTTGTTTCTTCTCCCATCTAGATACACTTACTATTGTGAAATGACTTAACTGACATTTATCTTGGGTAGCGATTGAGGTCATGGGCTCTACAGTCGAAATTCATGGGATCTGATGCTACTCTGGGACCTTGAGGATGTGGGTAACCTCCACGGCTCTGGGGAGAGAAGGGGCTGAGAGCTGTTCTCTGCAGACCCTGCCTCATCTGGGCACGACCAGGCACTGCTCGGCTTGTTGAAGGACTAGTTGTGAGTGACACAACAGCTCACCTTGAAAATGATTTTGTATTTTTTATAGAAAATTTATTAAACTTACTCTTTATAAAGATTCTATTTGGAAAACACTGACAATACAGAGGTAAGAGGAAATAGATCACTGCAGTCAGATATTTACCAGCCCACGGAGCCAGTGCGCCGTCTGGGCAGAGTGGCCTTCACCCAGCCTATGGATGAGGCCACGTTGGGGTAAGGACTTTGTGTGATTCTCTTAAATAACGAGGGCTCTGCTGGGCAGCCCACATCCATCCAGCAAGGAGTCTTTCTTTGTGGCAGTGTCCCTACCAAACTCTACCTTCCTTCTTCCTAATTTTGGTTCATAAATTAGAAACCTCAGTTGCCACCCTCCCCAAAAAGGTCCCAAAATTTCCCTAAAGAGTGTTTAGATAACTAGTTATATTTTTATAACTAGGTTATAATAGATGGCTTAGAACCTAGTTATTTTATTTTAATGGTGTACGAGGCAGTTCTATTTAGTCCTATTGCAGGGAGAACAGCGCTGTGTCGTATTGTATTTTTTCTAATGTGTGCTTTCTTTTCTTTTTTCCCCCCCAATTTTAGATCGTGTTGCCCCCCCACCTGGAGAGGATAAGAGAAAAGCTGGCAGAGAACATCCATGAGCTCTGGGTTATGAATAAAATTGAACTTGGCTGGCAGTATGGCCCGGTACGGAGTTTTATATTTATCTACAGATTCCGTTAATGCAACTTTCTGAATGCATCTTTTTTCTTGCTCATCTTGCTGTGTGGTGATGTGAATGAATGGACTGATTTTTTTCCTACACATCACTTTGGGGCAGTTTTGTTTATGGGAGGGAGCACCGTGATGGGCGGGCTGACTGAAGCATGGCTCCGTTGCCTTGACCATTGAAAAGTTACCCATCTGTAAGCTGCAGGCTACATTTTCAATCAAGGTTAACCCAGGCGGATAGTAGGCGTTGCTTTGAAAGGTTCTTAGAGAGAACCCAGTGTGGTTGGAAGTGCTTTCGTGTGGCATCTGTAGAGCTCAGATGTTCCCATGGAGCAGTCTGTTCCCTGTCAGCACACGCCTGTCATCGAGGCCCCCATGGGAGCAGAGGCCTGTGTAACGTAGGTCCCTAAGAAAACTAATATTTATTACCAGTGCAGTGATCCAGGCCAGCCTTCTCATTGATCCATCCCTAAAGTCTTTGATTTAGTGTAGTCTGATTTCTAACATACACTGTCAAGGTTTAATGTATAAAAAAAACCCTGTATCATGCTAATCGATCTTGCTGAGTTGGTGGGATGATTGGTGACAGTGGGAAGGAGCGTGTGTGGGTGAGATGAAGGGCTGGGACCTCCGGAGAGTTTATGTCAGACAGCCAGGCTCATAGGGTCTCTGACCAGTTGGGCTCTAAACACTGAAAAATGGTTCCCCATTAAAGCGAAGTCGCCACTACACTCAGTAAGGATTTGGGCCACCCGTCTGCTCCCCCCTCACTCCCCACTGCTGATTGGAGGGCCGCTGCCGATGTCTGACCGGGGGACTGACCCATGGCACCTTCCTGTCCTGTTTCAGGTCAGAGACGACAACAAGAGGCAGCACCCGTGTCTGGTGGAGTTCTCCAAGCTGCCGGAGCAGGAACGCAACTACAACCTGCAGATGTCGCTCGAGACCCTGAAGTGAGTTCTTAGCTTCCCCTCCCGTGCAGCCTCCCTGAAAGGGTTAAGTGTTAAGTCCTTTAATTCCAGCTGGAACTAAACCTATTGATTGACAAAGGTCAAGCAGGTTGACAACTTTGGGGAAAAGGCAGTGCTGGTGGGAATGGAAATCGTTACCATTTCTGTAGACATTTGCCACCCTGGTTAAACCTGAAAGTGTCTGTGCCCTGGGATCCAGTGACTCCGCATCGAGGGGTTGATCCCAGAGACGAAGGACACAGTGCATGTGCTGCATGCGTGAGGCTGCGCCTGGCAGCACTGTTTGTAATAACTAAAGGCTGTGAGCAGAGCTTGGGGTCAAACCATCGTGACATGTCCAGCTAATGGAACCCTTCAGAGCTGTTGAAAAATAAACCAGCTTTAAAGAAAGGACAGGATTTCAAAGTGAAATTATAAAGTCAAGGTAGCAGATTGCAGAGAACTGTCTGCTGTGTATACAGCGTGCACACACAAGCACATGCACATGTGTGTCTCCCTTAGTGCAGCATGCGCTCTAGCAGGACAGAAGCATTGGGAGTCGGTGCTTTTAGGGGGAAAAGAACTAGAGGAAAGGACTTAGTGGGACTGATCGGTATCTGCCTTTGGCGCCATTTCAATTTCCACTCTCTTACTCATTACTCAAAAGTAAATAACATATGAATTAATACGTGTTCTTTAAAAACATGTGTGCTCTGCTTTCGGCAGACTTATCCCTCGTTTCCATTTGCGGGTGAGCTGAGCCCTCGGGCTCAGAAAAGGATTGTGCTCTGGTTTTGTTTTCTAGGACCTTGTTGGCATTAGGATGCCACGTGGGTATATCAGATGAACATGCTGAGGAAAAGGTGAAAAAGATGAAGCTACCCAAGAAGTAAGTTGAACGTCTAACAATATTCAGCAGTCTGTTGTGTTATACATACATCGATTCATCCAACATGTTTTTTATTGAAATCCTGCCAGTGTTAGGCTCTGGTCTAGGTTCTGGGGCAGTCAGACTCCTGCTTTCGGGAGCTTACCTGGTGCCGATGCCATCCAGAGCCCAGAGCAGTTAGGAGAGGAAAGGTGACTTAGAGTTTTATGTAAAGAGCATTTCCTCAAGTTCTGATCATTTATTCTTTTACCTTAGCATAATTATCTGGTGAATTTTCTTTTGTGCAAAAGGATAATCTTTGAGATGAACAGGTGTGTATGTTTATCTGAACTTAATAAATCAAGTTAATTCTTTCAAAAACTGTGGCTTGAAAGGCTGCCGTGTGCCCTGCGCTGCTGTAAGTCAGGGGCGGTTAGAAAAGTGGGCGGTGCCCCCCTGAGGCACAGTGGTGGTTGGGCATGCGTGCAGTGGCGAGTGAGAGGAGCAGCTGTAAGTGCTGGGTACCCGCCTCGGCGGTTAGACAGGGAGACAGTTGTGTGTCTGTGTGGGGCAGGCAGTGCTAGTGCCCACATATTATGTGTTGAAAATTTTACATTTTCAATTTTATATTTCTTCCAAAAAGATGAAAACTTATTTAGTAACTTTTCTCTCCAGCTCAGAGTGCAGAAATAGTCTCTGGTAAGAGTCCCTGAAGAACCGGGCCTTCATGTTTTGGATGGCTGTGGGTTTCCTAGTCTCTCTCTTAGCTGGGGCTTCCTAAATTATGTACATAGGAATAATATGTAGATGCATTAGAATTTTCCTACTATCTATAACGATACATACACAGCTTCATTAAGTAAAAATTACATTAATAAAACATTTACAAGTTGAAAATGAGAACTTTGGTTGAGAAATCCATTGAATGTTCTCACTGGTAACCAGTACTTTGATTTGCATTAAGCCTGGACTCTTAGGAACACAAACAATGATAACTTGTTCTCCATTTTGAGAGATAGGTGAGTTGTTGAACTTGGTTTATTGATGAAAAACAAAACCATAAGGGTGGTGTGATCCTTCCTCCTGATGAGTTATGGGCTTGAGTGGAGGGACCCGGCTTGCTGGAGCTGTGTTACCAGTGGTCACCACTGTGGTCACGGAACGTTTGGAAGTAGGTGGGGCCGGGCAAAGACTCTTACAGGGATGTTTCAACCTTGACTCTTCTGGGAAGGCCCATTATATATGTGTTTTGCTTTGCTCTATAGTTACCAGCTGACAAGTGGCTACAAGCCGGCACCGATGGACCTGAGCTTTATCAAACTCACCCCGTCTCAGGAAGCAATGGTGGACAAATTGGCAGAAAATGCTCACAACGTGTGGGCCCGGGACCGGATCCGGCAGGGCTGGACCTACGGCATCCAGCAGGTACTTGGGGATTGACGCAGCCTATTTTTAAAGCTACGTGAGGTCCCAGAATGACCTTTTGTGACATACGGGGTTTTCTCTTAAGAAGGGACAACAGCCTTACGTGGTCTCTTGACTCAGAATCCTTGACCTGCTAATGTGGCTCTTCTCAACACCAAGACTTGTCAGCCAACTCTGCAGGGAAATTGCATGTTCTCTAGGTTAGCCCATTGCTTGTGACCATGGCAGAAGGTAGATGCTGAAAGAGGTCCTTCAGGTGGCTTTTGTTATTGCTGTGGTTTTTACTTTTTCTTCTCCTGGAGAGGTCTCGCTTTATATTGATGCAGACCTTCATTTGGTTAACTCCTTTGTATTGGCCCTGTTCCGGTAACTTCTGGAGCCCGAGGAGACCAAGGGGATGGGGGGGCAGCCTTGACCCTCAGAGCCTTGGCGTTTTGTTCTCTTTCATTGTTGTATTTACTGTCTCACTTCCTCAAGTTGTTGGCATTACTTTGATGACCGCACCTTTTTCTTCCTGTAGGACGTCAAGAACAGAAGAAACCCGCGCCTTGTGCCCTACAGCCTTCTGGATGACAGAACGAAGAAGTCCAACAAGGATAGCCTCCGGGAGGCGGTGCGCACGCTGCTGGGGTACGGCTACAGCCTGGAGGCGCCCGACCAAGACCACGGTACTGCCGGCTCCCTCTGCTTGCAACATCATGGGCAGGGTTTACAGCCAAATAAGTGAAAAAAGGGAGCACAGACAGAGTCCTGTAGTGTGTAATCTCGTGTGCAGTTCAGAGCAGCGGTCGCCAGCCTTTCGGGCCTCATGGACCACCAGTGGTCTGTGGTTGGCACTGCTGGTTTAGAGCACCTTTTCCTGAAGGATTAACCGTCTCTCAGGACCGTGGCCCAGACCACAGCAGTTTACTTCCCGAGGAGTCTAAGTAGTCTACCTGACTCGGACATTGCCCCCATCCCATCCACCAGTGGTCCTTCGAAGAGCTGGGTTTAGTTGTTTATGGGAATAAATTGTAGTGGGATCTAGTGTTTTCTAAGCCTTCATTATTTATACTCATTCATGGAGGCAGTATCAATTAGTGCAATATTTTGCTTTAAGGAAAACATATTAGAATAGGCAATCAATAAGTATGTGTTGAGTATATGGCCTTTTTTTTTTTAATCCTCAACCTTTTGGTGTACATTTTCATGGTCACCTGGCTTCAGGTTCCATGGCTGAGGTTTCTCACTCCTGGCTCTCTCAATCCACATGCGTCCATTCTCAATCCACATGCACACACTCAGTCCATATGTGCCCAATCAGTCCACGTGTATGCACTCTCAGTCCACGTGCACCTACTCTCCACTTGCATCCACTCTAAGTCCATGTGCACCTACTCTCAGTCCACGTGCACCTACTCTCAGTCCACGTGTACCCACTCTCAGTCCATGTGCGTCTTTAGTCCACTTGTATCCCCTCAGTCCATGTGTGTCCCCTCTCAGTCCACGTGCGTCCACTCTCAGTCCATGTGCACCTACTGTCAGTCCACCTGTGTCCTCTCTCAGTTCATGTGCGTCCACTCTATCTACTGTGTCCTTTCAATGTATGTGTGTCTCATTGCCTACAGATGTTTTTCCCTTTGCACTGCACTGATTCTGATGTCAGACTTGACCCTTTTACTTTCTTAAACACTATGTGTACGCAGCACATGACGATGAAGATGTAGGGGAGAGGGAGTTTTGCCCTCATTCATGCTGCCTGGGTGTGTGGATGGTGACCCTTCCCTGCTTTTTATAGCTTTCTGTCTCCCCTCGTTGCCTGGTTGCTTCTTCCCTCTTCTCTCTCACCCGCCAATGTCTGTCCATTTTTTATGGGCAGTGGTTTCAGTCTCCTGTGCTGTCTCTGTCTATCCGTGCCTCACGTTTATCTCATCTTCCGCTACCAAACCACCAACTGCTGGTAGGTGTTTGCCCAGAAAGAACTCTCTCCCACAGAGGCAGCGCCCCACCTTCACGCGTCACCAGCTCGCCACAGCCTCGTGCGGAAGCCGGTGCTCCCTGCGCCTCCCTGGCTCGTGGGCTGCCCGTCCTGATGAACACACTTAGTACATGTGCACCAGAGGGGAGGAGAGTGTCACTAGCACATCACTGTGGGTGTAGTTATAAAGTCACGTGGTATCTGCCCCCATTTCAGTGTTCCCTGTGATCACAGACTCTCCTTACATCCCAGCTGCCCGAGCGGAAGTGTGCAGCAGCCCCGGGGAACGGTTCCGGATCTTCCGGGCTGAGAAAACCTACGCCGTGAAGGCGGGAAGGTGGTACTTTGAGTTCGAGGCTGTCACTGCTGGGGACATGCGCGTTGGCTGGAGCAGGCCAGGCTGCCAGCCTGATCAGGAGCTGGGCTGCGACGAACACGCCTTCGCCTTTGACGGCTTCAAGGTGAGTGGGCGCCAGGCAGCAGCCAGGGGCTGGGAGGCATCCTCCCTGCCGGGCCCGGCTTCCCCCGGAGGCCCCAGGGAGCACAGCCACACAGCCCTTTGCAGAGCACACGTTGGGAAGATGGTTCCCAGGGAAACTCCTGCCCTTGTAGTTTCAAAACAGTGTTCTCCACCCACAAACACAGGAAACCCCTTGTCAGAAAGATGAAGCACCATGTCTAACAAAAGTGTTAAAAATACATCCACTCATTAAAATGCACACACCTTGACACAGCAATTCCATGGAAGAAATCGATCCTCAAGCAGTAATTAATGACAGGCAGTAATCACTGTAAGAATACCTAAGGCAATGCGGTTTATAATCACGGAAAGTTTCCATTTTCAACATCGTCAGGCATTTTCATTTCTTTGGCTCCGGGGAAGCTTATTTTATTATTTATACATCATTTAAATGTTTGAATATTATTTTATCCGTATAAAATATTAAACAAAAATTTGCGTGTATGAACATAGTCACAATAGACTAGTCATTCTTGCTGATAAAATAGATCTTTTATTTGTTTTCTCTGATTTTCCTCCAGTGGACTCTATTCCTTTTTATATGAGGG
Source organism: Ia io (assembly GCA_025583905.1). Classification (NCBI taxonomy): domain Eukaryota; kingdom Metazoa; phylum Chordata; class Mammalia; order Chiroptera; family Vespertilionidae; genus Ia; species Ia io. Next base: position 12,484,905 of record JAJQQW010000024.1, on the reverse strand, counting down.
AAATTTAATTGGAAAAAGGAAATTAGAATAAGCAATCATGTAGGAGTTTGGCAGTGGGCTCTCAGGTATGCATGGAGGGAGAGGACTTCTAGGCTAGAAACTAGCATTGTGTCCTCTAGGGCAGTTGACCCTCTGTGTTCTGAAATGTCTTATCTTTATTTTTCCTGAATTCTGCTTTTTACTTCAGATGGGGAAGTTGAACATCTTGTGATACCTAATTTAGTTAAATAAATTTTCTAAAAACTACTAAGTATTACACTTGAGAAGAATCATATTATTGTTTTGCATTGGTGACTGTATCTCATTACATATTAGATCACAGTGAAGGTGACATTTAGGGGAAAGTTAAAAGATTTACCTTGCAAATTAATCAATATCACTAATTTTGTACCTATAGGTCAATAGAATATACTATAGATTCAACTATCATACTTATCCTCTGTGTATATCAAACAATATTGGCATCTATATTCAGTCTTCAGCAAACATATTATAAACATTCTTAGGTTTGGTTTGAAACTTTTTGTTATACAGGGTGGGGCAAAGATTTACAGTTGTTTGTATGGAAAAGAACATAATAATGAATAAATAATAATACAAAAATAAACACGTGTGTGTACTCACAACCTTAAACCTACTTTTGCCCCACCTTGTATATTGAAATGCATTAAGATTTCCATTTTGTTATATATTGGTGCCATTGTTCCAAGGAATGGAACTTGCTTTTGAAATGGATGAAAACTAGAATGCCATTCAATGATAAATTCCCAGCTTGAGTCTCTGCTCATAATCCTTGGTATTTGGGGGAGTGGAGAGAAACCACCCATATCCCGGGAAGCATTCATTGTAGGGAGAAAGATAAAATGTTAAAGACAGAGTTTTCTTTTGAATAGAAAGTATGTGGAGCAGGTTTTTAAAGTGACAGATTCTCAAAACGATGAAACAGCATTTGGGCTTCTCTCGAGTCAGCGCACACAGTGTTGCATCAGGGACTTAGGACTCCCAGACCCCGGCTCTGGGGTGGGGGTGGGGAGAGGAGGGCTGCTGTGAGTCCTGCAGGCAGTGGGGGTGCGTTCTCCCAGCTTTCTCGGTGACAATGACTCATCTGTCCCCAGGCCCAGCGGTGGCACCAGGGCAACGAACACTACGGGCGCTCCTGGCAAGCAGGCGATGTCATGGGGTGCATGGTGGACATGACGGAGCGCACCATGATGTTCACACTGAACGGCGAAATCCTTCTTGACGACTCAGGGTCAGAGCTGGCTTTCAAGGACTTTGATGTTGGTGACGGTAAGTGTGTTGGGGGCGGCACAAGGAGGCTCTTGGCTCTGATGCCCGTGACCCCGTCTTTGCTTGAGGGTGAGGGCCGAGGAGCTGCCGCAGGAAGTCGCATGGGCACCCTCATGGCCTGTTTGATCAGACGCCCTTGACATTGCTGTAGCAGAGGCTTCTTCGCACGACTGAGCTACGGCAGGAATGGCTGCTTGAACGTGCATAAGAAAATAAATGGCAGGCAAGAGGCGCATTTTCCACAAATGTTGAGTTTTTATTTAGGCTTTCCTTCTGAGCTGTTTATAGCTTCTGTCTGTTCACTCATTTCATAAAAATGTAACGAGAGCCTCCCCGTTCAGGCCCTCTGCTGGATGCTGAGAGGACGAAGATGAATAAACCCTGTTCTATCTTTATGTGGTGACAGTTACCAGGGAGTCCACACTTGTGTGATTTCTGATCAGTGAGAAGTTCGAAAAACTAGTAAAGGGATGCACAGGGCAGAGAGCAAGCAGCTGTGCTGTGGCTCCGGGTGACCTGGGCAGGGATGTAAAAGACGAAAGCCCCTCGTGAGGCAAACACTTCCAGTAAGGGGGTCACTGGCCACACGGGGCTATTTTAATTGACATTAAATTAAGTTAAAAATTGAGTTTTTTGTCTGGCTGGCGTGGCTTAGTGGTTGAGTGTTGACCTATGAACCAGGAGGTCATGGTTCGATTCCTGGTCAGGGCACATGCCCAGGGATCCTGGAGGACTGGCTGCTTAGCATGCATCTCATGTACAGAGTCCAACGTGAGGAGCGACTTACCTACAAGTCACAGTTAGTGAATTGTGATGCTGAGATCGAATACTGCCCTTTTGACCTTATGTCTAACACTTAGCATCGGTTCTCTCTTTCTGGAGCAACACTTGTGATCATGCCATACTAACAGGCTCTTATACTAATGGAACTGAAGGTGGTGATTCTTCTTTCTTCCAGGATTCATACCTGTGTGCAGCCTTGGGGTGGCTCAGGTGGGAAGGATGAACTTTGGAAAGGACGTGAGCACCTTGAAGTATTTCACCATTTGTGGCTTACAGGAGGGCTATGAGCCGTTCGCCGTTAATACCAACAGGGACATTACCATGTGGCTCAAGCGACTTCCTCAGTTCCTCCAGGTTCCATCAAACCATGAACATATTGAGGTTTGCTTTTCCTTAAAATATCAGACAATTGCCAAAAGACAGGATAGAATATCTTGACACATGGGAGTTTTACTTGGACAATTATTGTCACTTACTTAAAAGGTGACCCTGATGTGTTACACAGAAATAGAATTCAGCATAGGCTCAGCCTTGATTTTAAATACTTTATGAGTAGCTGATTAGACTGATGAGCAATTGTTAATTTTCGTTTTTAGAGGCAATCTCAGGCTCAGTCTGAATAGATGCAGTTATAACATGGATTTTCCAAACCCTCTTCTGAGTTAGAAGTAGAACTATGGGTATATCTGCAACACAGTCTTGCTATACTCAATCGTCTAATTTACAAAATCACACCACATGTGGCTGTGTTTGGGGTTTTAAAGACATGAAACACGTGGTCTTTAGAACCCCCAAATCCACAGTGATGGCTGGAATTGACCTATTGCTTCTCTGTGTGCTAGGTGACCAGAATAGACGGCACCGCGGACAGCTCTCCATGTTTAAAGGTCACTCAGAAGTCCTTCAGTTCCCAGAACAGCAGCATGGACATTATGTTCTACCGGCTGAGCATGCCCATCGAGTGCGCAGAGGTCTTCTCCAGGACGGCGGCCGGGGGGCTCCCAGGTGCCGGCCTCTTCGGGCCCAAGAGCGATCTGGAGGATTACGACGCGGATTCTGATTTTGAGGTTCTGATGAAGACAGCTCATGGCCATCTGGTGCCCGATCGAGTGGACAAGGATAAAGAAGCTACAAAACCAGAGTTTAATAACCACAAAGATTACGCGCAGGAAAAGCCCTCTCGTCTGAAACAAAGGTCGCTGATTTCTGCAAAGTGATTCTCAGAGTGAGCTCGTTCTGTGGGGAGGGTTGCAGTGGAGGCCAGGGATTTCCCACATCAGTTTTTTCTTTCTCTTCGCCCTTCTTCATGCACAAAGGATTCTGTAGGGGACAATTAAGCACCCTGTTTGTCATCTGATTTGTTACCACAGACATACTCTATCCCGAGTTCCTTTTTTATGCCTTTTCATTTTGGTAAAAAAAAAAACACAAGAAAATTTACCATCTTAACCACTTTTAAGTGCACTTATAAATTTGAAGTGTACAGCACAGTTGAGTGAACAGTAGTGTTCGGTGTGATCACATTGTTGTGAAACATCTTCAGCACGTTTTCATCTTGCAAAACCGAAAACCCTATACCCGTGGTCGGCAAACTGCGGCTCGCGAGCCACATGCGGCTCTTTGGCCCCTTGAGTGTGGCTCTTCCACAAAATACCACGGCCTGGGCAAGTCTATTTTGAAGAAGTGGCATTAGAAGAAGTTTAAGTTTAAAAAATTTGGCTCTGAAAATATATTTCAATCGTTGTACTGTTGATATTTGGCTCTGTTGACTAATGAGTTTGCCGACCACTTCCCTATACCCATTAAACAAGTCTCCTTTCCACCTCCCCCCAGGCGCTGGTAACTACCATTCTACCTTTGGTTTCTATGAATTTGACTAATCTGGTACCTCTTATAAGTGGAATCATACAGTATTTTTCTTTGTGTGACTGGTTTGTCTCTTTAAGCATAATGTCCTCAAGATTCATCTATGTTGGACCTTCTTCCCTTTTTTAAGGCTGAGTAATATTCCATTGTGTATATAAACCACATTTTGTTTATCATTCATCTCTCCATTCATTGATGGATGTTTGGCTTAATTCTACCTCTTGGCTATGGTAAATAGTGCTGTTGTCAACATGGATATAAAAATACCCTTTCAAGATCCAACTTTCATTTATTTTAGATATATACACAGAAGTGGGATTCCTGGTAGTTCTATTTTTAAGTTTTTAAGGAATCTTCATATTGTCTTCCAGAGCTGTTGCACCATTTTATGATCTTACCAACACTATACAAGGGTTCAAAGTTATTCACATCCTTGTCAACCCTTGTTATTTTCTGTGTTGTTTTTTTCTTAGTAGCTATCCTAAGGGGGTGAAGTGATAGCTCATATAGTTTTGATTTGCATTTCCCTGATAATTAGTGCATATCTTTTCATATTCTTATTGGTCATTTGTAGATCATCTTTGGAGAAATGCCTTTTCAAATTCTTTGTCCATTTTTGGATTGGCATGTTTGCTTTTCTGTTGAGTTGTAGGAGTTTTTTGCATACACTGGATATTAATCTTTAGCAGATATATGGTTTGCAAGTATTTCCTGCCAAGAGTTAGTTTTCAAAATGTCTGTATTTACTTTCTTGATTGAAACTTAAAGAGTATTCTCCCTAAATAGTATTTTTATGGACAAGAAGGCAACCCATTTTAGCATTTTGCCTTGCACTAAATCTGAATTTCTGAGCCTCAGCATGCTCTGGGTTAGATAACTGTTTGTTGTGAGAGTCTGCCTTGTTCATGAAACATGGTCTCCATCCACTAGATGCAGGTGGCACACACTTGGCCCCCATCCCATGTTATGACAACCAAAAACATCTCCAGATGTTGCTAGACATCCTTGGGGGAGTGAAATTGCCCTGGTTGATTATCACTGAACTAAGCTGATTATTTTCTTGTGTTTGAAGGAAGCAGAACTTTTAATGTTGCTTACTCCCAGTTCTGTCATATTTTCAGATTCTTGCTTACTCCCAGTTCTGTCATATTTTCAGATTCTTGCTTAGAAAGACAAAGCCGGATTACAGCACAAGCCATTCCGCGAGGCTCACTGAGGACGTCCTTGCGGATGATCGGGACGACTACGACTACCTGATGCAGACGTCCACGGTACGAGGTCGCAGCTCTTGTCATTACGTCAGCCTGTCACTTATCCCACTTGACGTTTCAAATAGTCCACTTGAGTCATCATACTTACCAAACTTATGTTTAAAATAATTTTTTCTTATTTGGTGGTGGTGGTGGGGGGGAGTAAAAAGTTGAAATATATATGGATATGCAGTAAAAGAGCTATTTTAGGGGAAAAAAGGCCTATTTTTTTTTTTCTTGGCAAAATTTGAATTTGTGACCTAATTTCTGCGAATACATATAATTTCTTTCATCTTTGTGATATGTCTAAAAGAAGATAATTTATATTTTGTTAGAGGTCAAGTTTTGCTCTGTGCCATTTAAAGTTTTCAAAATAGCTAAATGCCAAATGGAAAAAATAGGTAGTCGTGTCCCTCAAGTCCCCCCATGTTTGAGATCGGTTTTCACATATTAGATTGGAGCTATTTCAAAGTGATTTTAAGGTGTGGAAATGTGACATTTTAGCGCTAGGAAAGATGACCTATCCGCAGGTGTAAAACTCCAGCATAGATTAGCACACTGTGAAAGCCGGCAGGATTCGAAGCTTACCTGCCTAACGGCTGATGATTGTATTGCATAAACATCCTCTATATGTATAAATACATATGGTGTGCATATTATGTGTGTACTCCCACCGTCATGCACACACACTCAGGAGTACGAGAGCCTGCCACCATTTAGCACGTCTGCTCAGAGAGAGACTTCTCTGTTCCCATGATTTCTGGTTGAACTCCGGATCTCTGCTCTAAGGCTCTTCTTAGTTTGCAGTGTTAGTCTTCGGTGTCGATGACATTTTAATTAGGCCCAGTGATTTTAAGCAACTAGATTCTTCAGCAATCCAAGGACGCTGCAGTTTAGATTGGTTCGTGTTACGTTGCCAACGCCTGCTTTGCTGTCTTCACAGTACTATTACTCGGTGAGGATCTTCCCCGGACAAGAGCCGGCCAGCGTCTGGGTGGGCTGGGTCACGGCCGACTTCCACCAGTACGACACGTGCTTTGACTTGGACAGAGTTCGCACCGTAACCGTGACTCTGGGAGATGAAAAAGGGAAAGTGCACGAAAGGTTCGTTTTCCTCCCTTTCTTACAAGGGACAGCTGATCGAAATGTTGATAAACCTAGGAATTTCCTTTCTTGGATTCCATACCCAGGGTATTATTTCTACTTATAGGAACAATATGATCAAAAACCTTAATGTCAGTGTCCTTTCTGTGGCTCAAACGAGCCAGTAAGGAATCTGAGTATTTAAAAGGGAGAACCGTTATAAAGTGAGAGCAGCGCACCCTTTTTCGGGTAACAGTCGTGTTCCTTCAGCTGACATCGCACGTGACTAACAGCTTGGGTTGCCAGTCGCAGCCTTTGTGCCAAGGATTAGGATGGGGAAGGTGAGACAGGGAGCATGTGGTCTGACACGCACCCTGGGACCTGGTTTGTGGGGGGAGATGATTGAAGACTTGAGGGGCTAGTGGTGGAGACCAGGTGGGCGTGTTTGAACTCCGACTGAGGAGCAGTGGGTTCTTTCCTCAGCCTGGCCATTGACTCGCTGTGTGGCTTTGGGTAAGTCACTTACACTTTCTGTGCCATCCTTTTTCATTTGTAAAACAAACCAAACTCAAACCAAACCTTCAAAAAAGTGAAGAAGGCCATTTTCCTTGCAGAAGTAGACAAGAGAAGACCTGACATTTGCACCTACCTCTGTGCCCATGCGTCCTCTGGTCCTCCATACGTTGCTTTTATGTTATAGCCGCACCTCGTTTTTGGTGACTAGAAGTTCACTCTCCTGCCTTCAGGTTTTAACACCTGAAACATTAGATTTTAGACCTTGAGGCAGTGGGCTGGCAAAACTCTAATGAGGAGAGCTTCATGTCAGTGTGGGCGCCCCAAACCACCTGTGTCCAGGAATATTCTTGGGGGATATACCGTATTTTCCAGCGTATAAGACGACTGGGCGTATAGAAGATTTTCCTGGATTAAAAAGTCGTCTTATACGCCGGAAAATATGGTTTGATTTTCAGAGAAGATGATCGTATTAGGGAAGCTGGGGTTGAGCCACCAAATAGATGACTATGTTGTGGGAATAGCTGAGGGAAGGGTTGTTGAGTCTTAAGGACACAGTGCAAAGAAGCACAGCTGACCTGGTTATCCAGAAACTGACCAGCTCACCCTTTTTTTTTTTTTTTTAATTTTTACTTTTTAATCTTCACTTGAGGATATTTTTCCGTTGATTTTTAGAGAGGGTGGAAGACAGAGGGAAAGACAGAGAGAAACATCAATATGAGAGAAACACATCGATTGGTTGCCTCCTGCACGCGCCCCAACCAGGGCCCCGGGCTGGGGAGGAGCTTGCAACCAAGGTGCGTGTCCTTCACTGGAATTGAACCCAGGACCCGACATTCTATTCACCGAGCCAGACTGGCTAGGGCCATCTCACCTTCTTGTTCTTTGCCTGCCTGTGGCCTGTTTTTTCCTGGTCTCATTAATCTATCTGCTATCTGGTGGCAGACAAAATGAAAATAACAGTTTTGTTGCCATCTCTGGTGAAGGTGTGGCTGAGAGTGAAACTCAGGTGGGTTGTTAACACTGATTTTGTGCATATTCCAGCTGAGTCTCTCTCATGGAAGATCACCAGGAAGTGTCCCTAAGGGGGCATCTTTTAGCCAAATAGGAAATGTATTGAATGACTGGTGGTCAGGTGGAATTTGCCTGAGGACTCTGATAGTGTTAAACAGGAATGCTCTCATCTCAGAACAGTGGTTAAACACACACACACACACACACACACACACACACACACACACACACACACACACACAGTACCTCTGAGAATGAAAATTACAAATTTGGATGATTCTTAAATAAACTTTTTTGAACCTCAGAAAAAGATCCAGTTTGGTTTGAGTTTTTGGAGGGAAGGTGCAGGTCAGTTCTTATGTGGTTCCAGCTTGTTGACCTGTCTCCATCAGGTGTGAATTAGGGGCGTGTGCGACCTGATCGAGAGCGTCCACTGGTCAGCCAGGTTCGGGGTCAGACTCGGGCCCATGTGCACCTCCCCACCACAGCATGAGCTTGTTGCTTGCGCAGCATAATTTAGGTTTAGTCTGCGAGATATACATGCTTCTGTTATACCTGTGGCTGTACAAAGATAAAAATGTTTTTGAAATTCAGCATCAAACGCAGCAACTGCTACATGGTGTGTGCGGGCGAGAGCATGAGCCCCGGGCAGGTCCGCAACAACAACGGGCTGGAGATCGGCTGCGTGGTGGACGCCGCCAGCGGGCTGCTCACCTTCACGGCCAACGGCAAGGAGCTGAGCACCTACTACCAGGTACCGTCTGTGGGCGCTGCTTCTCCTCAGGGAAGAGTTGTTAACCATTAGAGGAAAGCACACTCTGTAAGATGGAAACGCAAATTAGAAAAAAAAGGAAAACAGGCCCTGGCCAGTGTGGGTCAGTGGTTACAGCATCTGCGCGCGCACCTAACGGTCTTGTGTCCGATTCCCAGGCAAGGGCATGCATCTGGGTTGCAGGTTCTATTCCAGGTCCAGGCCAGGGCGCGTGCGGGAGGCAAATTACAGATGTATCCCTCTCACATTGATGCTTCTCTCTCTCCCCACCTCCCGTCCACTCTATCTAAAAATCAATGGGAAAAATAGCCTTGGGTGAGGATTAACAACAAAGAAGAAAATGAAAACAGAACTGAATGAATTATGTATTTTTACTTCTGCTTGAATAATAGCTGTGCCTTACGCCCTTCAGAGCAAAGAGTACATTTCTCCTTAAATGTTCACATAGCAAAGAAATGAAATGCTCCAAGTAATTGTTGAAAGACGATTTCCATGTGGGAGAAAGGAAAGTCTCTGGTTCGCTTTTGTGAAGTGTTCCCTAGTTGTTGTGAAGAAAATACGTGTTCTTTCTGTTTCTTCCTCTGCTAATATTATTAAATTCGTTGGTTTTAAGGTGGAGCCAAGCACCAAATTATTTCCTGCAGTTTTTGCACAAGCTACAAGTCCCAATGTTTTCCAGTTTGAGTTGGGAAGAATAAAGGTAAGAAAGACTCATTCTTGGTATTACATTTGGATTGTGTTCTGTTAGGGATTAATATGTACTTCTTAAATTAGTACTGCTATTAATCCTATAAATAAATTTTTAAAATATATTTTTAATTGATTTCAGAGAGGAAGGGAGAGGGAGAGAGACAGAAACATCAGTGTGAGTGAGGGTGTGGGTTACGGACAAGGGGGGGTGACAGAACAGACAAGGGGAGGGGAGAGCCACGTGGATGCAACCTGTGTCAGGACGTGTGGCACCGAGAGCAGTTCGGAGAGCAAGCCTGGAGGATGTGGGTGCTTCCTCGCACCTGCCTTCTCCCAGGCCAGCAAGGGTGTGAAAGAGCCACGGGCCTACCCCTGCGCCTGCCCTGAAGGACCGGGCCTTTTCCTTCACAGCATTGTCTGCTTTCAGGAGCTTCAGCCCCATTTCTGCGATTTCTTGTATTGACTTCGGTGGACACGCAGTGGGTCTTTCTCCTGCTGTCAGTTCTGCAGAACGCTAGTCATCGTTCCCCGGGAGTACCATAAACGGTTCTTCTGCTTCGTCCCCTAGAACGTGATGCCTCTCTCGGCGGGACTCTTCAAGAGCGAGCACAGGAACCCCGTGCCTCAGTGTCCCCCGCGTCTCCACGTGCAGTTCCTGTCCCACGTCCTGTGGAGCCGGATGCCCAACCAGTTTCTGAAGGTGGACGTGTCACGGGTCAGCGAGCGCCAGGGCTGGCTGGTGCAGTGCGTGGACCCCCTGCAGTTCATGTCCCTGCACATCCCCGAGGAGAACAGGTCTGCGCGCCCTGCACCCTCCCACTGGGCCCCTCCAACAGACCACTGCCCCGGGCTCCAGGTGGCACTGGGGATTCAAATTGAGTGGCTTGTCTAAAGGAAGTATGGACTTTTAAAACGGATTCTATTGTCAAAGGAAAGATTTTGGGCATATTCTGGCCCGATTTTTGAGGTTTTGAAAGGTCATGATAGGTGACCTGAATGAGGAGCCTGTGTAAACTCAGTTTCCCAGCAGAAATGCTCCTCACTGAAAACGTCACTATAGTGTGTGTTTCCCGAGCGGCGCAGACCTGGTGGTTATGTGTGGGTCTGGGAGGGAGGTTGGTTAGAAGGGAGGTTACATCCCGGGAATCAGCCTGTTAGCTCCTCTCACTGGCCAGGCGGCAGCGCTCACAGGTCAGAGACAAGGCGCAGCCTCTGGAATCAAAGGCACTGTTTCCTGGGTTCTAGAAACCAGCCAGCCCAGTAGGGAAGGGGATTTGGGGTTTCCCAGCGAGTGCTCATGTTCTGAAAGGAGGGGCCCCCAGGTTCAGACTGAGACCAGTCTAAGGTGTGCCCAGAACTTCGGGGGTATGGACGATGAAGAGGGGGCAAGCACAAGAGGGTGAACATTTTCAACATAAAATTCTTTATGGAAAAATCTTGTAAAACACCTTGAACGGACTTTTTCTCCATGTCGTGGAGAAAGAGTGTGGGTTGCATGAGCTTTTGTGTCCCTGTGACTGAGCATCCGCTGCCCCCGCAGGTCCGTGGACATCCTGGAGCTGACGGAGCAGGAGGAGCTGCTGCGCTTCCACTCGCACACGCTGCGGCTCTACTCGGCCGTGTGCGCCCTGGGCAACCACCGTGTGGCACACGCGCTCTGCAGCCACGTGGACGAGGCACAGCTGCTGTACGCCATCGAGAGCAAGTACATGCCCGGCCTGCTGCGCACTGGCTACTACGACCTGCTCATCGACATCCACCTGAGCGCCTACGCCACCGCGCGGCTCATGATGAACAACGAGTTCATCGTGCCCATGACCGAGGAGACCAAGAGCATCACGCTCTTCCCAGACAAGCACAAGGAGCACGGGCTGCCGGGCATCGGCCTCAGCACCTCGCTGCGGCCACGCATGCGCTTCTCCTCGCCTAGCTTTGTGTGCCTCAACCACGACTGCTACCAGTACAGCCCCGAGTTCCCACTGGACACACTCAAGACCAAGACCATGCAGATGCTGACTGAGGTGGTGCAGGAGGGCGGGCTGCGCGCGAGGGACCCGGTAGGGGGCACCACCGAGTTCCTCTTCGTGCCGCTCATCAAGCTCTTCTACACTCTGCTCACCATGGGTGTCTTCCAAGGGGAGGACCTGAAGCACATCCTGCAACTGATTGAGCCCCGGGTGTTCAAGGAAGCCTTCCCGGAGGAGGAGCACCAGGCACCACCCAAGGAGCCCCACACCGAAGATGCCAGGCCCGAGGGCGTCCGTGGAGATGCGACAGAGGGGCTACTGCAGATGAAACTGCCTGAACCCGTGAAGCTCCAGGTGAGGGGGTGAGTGGGGGGCTGCAAGGGAGCATGGGGTGAGTGGGGGGCTGCAGGGGAGAAGGCATGGGGAGCTCAGGATTGCACATGACCAAGGCACTGAAATTGGCCATGGGGGTTCCTGTATAGCATAGATGTCTAGAAAATTAATATCCAGTTGTGTTTGGGACCCATCAATCTAACTTTCTTACATTTGGATTGAATTTAATGAATTTTCCAATTGAGTCAATTGACAATAGTTAATAAAAGATAAATTTAGTATATTTGTCAAGGTGATTTCCTTGGTTGAGTATATATCTGTTTACCATGTGTGTCTGCAAGTCTGGCCTGTTTGTGTATATGTATGTGTGTATACATGTACTTGTGTGTATATGTGGATTTGCATGTATAGATATGTGTATGTGTCTATACATGTATTTGTGTGTACAGTTGTGTGTGCATGCATATAGTTGTGTTCATGTGTATATGTATATTTGTGTACATTTTATGTTTATGTGTATATTTGTGTGTATATGTACTTTTATCTGTGTGTAGGTGCGTATACATATATTTGTGTGTGTATAGTTGTGTGTGTCTACGTGAGTTTAGTTGTGTGTGTATAGTTGTGTGTATGTCTATGTGTATACATGTATATTTCTGTGTGTACAGTTGTGCGTGTGTGTGTTATATGTGTGAAAGCATAGGAGATGGGCTTCTGTCTGCCAGCCCTTCTCCCTCGGGCTCCTTAGCCGTCCCCTGTGTCTCTCCTGTTTCTGCACCTGCATCTCAGCATGTTTTGTTGGAATGCCTGCACTCCAGGCATTGTACAGCTTTCCCTACCCGCTGGCACGCCCACCGGCCTCAGGGCGCTGTCCCACAGGGGATGTCACCTCCTGCATGCGTTGCTAAGGAGCCGAAGGCTTGGCCTGTCCTTGTGCGCAGGTGTCTGAGGCCCTTTCTTAGCCTCTGGTCTGTGAGGTCCCGTGGGTGTGGGCACCGATGGTGCACTTTCTCCCTCTCCGTGTGCGGAGCCGGGCACAGTGCCGGGTGAAGGAGCAGGGGGCCCACCCGCCAGAAGCGCCGCCCCTGGGGAAATACACACTTAGTGATGCATCTCTTTTCATGTATCTCATTGCTAATCCCATTATGGTCTGGAAGAATAGAGTGGATTAGTGGAATACAGAAACTTCAACGGGATTGCTGTGAGAATGGCTCGGGGAGGCCTCTGTAAGCTGAGGTCAGACACGAGTGTGTATAGGCAGGAGCGGCAGAGGGTCCTGGGAGCTTTGCACGGGACACGTGGCCCCGCAGGCTCTGAAGCAGGGAGAGGCGGTGCGGCTACACTGAAGGAGCTGAGCAGAGGGTGAGACAGGCAGCGGGCAGCTCTCACAGAATGGGGCCGATCGCTAAAACCAGCCACATGATGGATTTTGAATTTTATTCTAAGTTCAATTAAAACTGTGAGGAATTTTAGCAGGAAACTTTTATCCTCAAATCACAGTGTAGCTGTTGTGAGTAAAACAGATGAGAGGGGAAGACAGGGTGGTCCAGGGCAGACTGAGGCAGGAGGCTGTCACTTGGGCCCAGACCCCAGGGGATGGTGCTTACATGAGGGTGGGCGAAGGGGGCGGGGGAAGGGGGACTGACAGTAGGGCCGCTTCTGAGCAGCATGGACAGACATACGCCTGTGGATAGTGACACACAGTGCCTCGTATTGAATCACGGTTGGTGTTAGTGTAGTTAAGTGTTTCCTAAGCTTGGGCAGAACGTTTCCTGGTAGGCATATTTTGAAAGGCTTACTGTACACTTAGAAATCCTTTTGGATTCCTGTGGGAGAATACCCCGTTAGTGAATATGCTGTCAAACCACCTAAGTTACATGCAGAGTCTGGAGGTAGGCAGTTCTGGGATTGGGGGAACTCAGTGATATCATTTGAAACCCAGATCTTAGTACCCTGCTGCGACCCTCAGTTGTGGTTTCCAGCCCAAGGCATGTTGCCTCCTCTTCCTCCAGCGATCATGTCGTGACCCAGGAACACTCTGCTTGAGAAGAGGGTGTTCTAGTCTGTTATCAATGATGGCACATCTTTCCCAGGAGGCCCCTGGCCAGCTTCTTACGTATCCCATTGGCCGCAGCACCTACAGCTACAGGAGGCCAGGACAGAGTGTCCATCAGAGGGACATGCGTTTGCCACTCTGGTCTGGCATGTTCTGTTTCGCTCCTGGGACCTCCTTCGCAGAAGCAGGATTCTGTGCGTAAAGGAGGAGAGTGGGCAGCTGGGCACCTCTGCCACTGACTTTTATTTGCTGTCCCAGAACTCTAAAGGTTCCTGACTTACACTTGGTGTCTTTGTCACTGTCTTCTTAGATGTGCCTGCTCCTCCAGTACCTCTGCGACTGCCAGGTCCGGCACCGCATAGAAGCCATTGTGGCCTTTTCAGATGACTTTGTCGCTAGGCTCCAGGACAACCAGCGCTTCCGCTATAACGAAGTCATGCAGGCCCTGAACATGTCGGCCGCACTTACAGCCCGGAAGACGAAGGAGTTCAGGTCGCCCCCACAAGAACAGGTACAAGAGGGAGCTGGATACCCTCCCTGTTTGCTCTGTTAGCTCACTCAGGATCCAGGCGCTGCAAAGGGACCAGGGCATCTCCCTGTTCTCTTTACACTAGCCAGGTTGCGGTAGTCAGTAGTCTTAGCTTCACCAAGCAGTCTACTTGTTTGGCTCAGTGGGTAGAGCGTCGGCCTGTGGACTGAAGGGTCCCGGGTTCAATTCCAGTCAAGGGCATGTACCTTGGTTGCGGGCACATCCCCGGTGGGGGGTGTGCAGGAGGCAGCTAATTGATGTTTCTCTCTCATCGATGTTTCTAACTCTCTATCCCTCTCCCTTCCTCTCTTTAAAAAATCAATAAAATATATATTTTTAAAAAAAGTTTAAACAATAAGAGGCTTATTAAAAGGGATCTGGTGTGTCATGGCCTCTTCGAGGAGGTCAGTTTGCCAGATCCTGATGTCCTACAAATGGGAACAACACTTAAATACACGAACACCATGGGAACTTGTCCTCATGGCTGACGGGTCCCGTCCCAGCTGCAGGAACCCTCCACTCCTGGGACACAATGCTAGACGTTTTTAAAATTTTATTTATTTATTTGTTTACTTTTCATTTACTGTTAACATATTATTTTTTAATTTATTTGAGAGAGAGAGAAGCATTGATTTGTTCCATTGTTAGTACTGATACATTCATCTGTTGGGCAGCATTTTACGAATACTCCAAAACAGGTTTTGAACAGCTTTGGTTTTATGATCTTTGCTATGTTGTTCTTCAATCCACTTTTCTCTCATTCTCGTTCTTCCTCTTCCTTGTTCCGTACTTTCAGATCAACATGCTTCTCAATTTTAAGGATGACAAAAACGAGTGTCCATGTCCAGAGGAAATTCGAGACCAACTCTTAGATTTTCATGAAGATCTGATGGCACATTGTGGTAAGGTGTTTGTGACCTACAGCTCTTGTTAAATGCACATGCACTGCTTCAGAAGCCACTCTTATGTAACAGGCTCACTGCTACATTAGCTGCTCTGTATATAACAGGTTCACAAATACGCATGATGCTGGCTAGGGTTTATCCAAGAAAACTTATTACGATAAAATGGTTAATGGACCCTCTTTGGGAAGTCAGGAGGGTAGCGATCAGACAGGCTGTCAGATGAAGCAGAAGATGACTGAAATTCCCGCTCTTTTCTCTTTCCCTGGTGACAGGGAACAAGGGGGCTGGGGGGCGTGGTTTGTAACCAGGTGCTTTGGGCAGAGAGCTGAGTGTTAGTTTGATTGAGTCTAATGAAATTTATTCATAACGAGTTGTATTTAAACTGTCTGCATGGCCACTTTTTAGGCCAATGAAATTCAGCATACATCTCATGCAATTAATTAATGCCTAAGGGAATCCTTCATTGAATTATATGTTAGCAGCCAAATATGTGAAGGGAATCCTCCCTCTTCATTCTAAGAACTTGCATAATGGGATCGATTCCATGCTGCGGGCGTGTGTGTCCTCTGTCTCCATGCAGTGGTGCGGGTGCAGGCGGCTCCTGTGAAAGATAGTGACCTGGCAGCCAGTTCCTAGGTGATTTCAACGGCCCCAGGGGCGTTATTCTTATTTTATTTTAATAAGAATAAAAGCACTGCCTTGCGTATTAAGTCAGCTTATGAATGAACCACTGAATGACTGCCGTCAGGTTATACCATGTATATGCCATGTATATAGTATGAAGAAGAGGACACTCTACAATGGTAGAATTATTGCTTCAGACATAAAGCATCCATGCGTTAGGTACCTACTTAGGCCTGTCCTCCCTGTGTCTCAAGTTGTTAAAATACCACTGACATTTATGGAGGCACGTGAGGAGGAAAGTGGGAGGTTTTCAGGCCGGCAGAACTGCAGGTCCAGGCAGAAGGCGCCTGAAGTCAGAGCGGCCTGTGTCGGCGAAAGGAGCAGACTGGGTCTTGTCTCCTGAGAGAGACTTGGTTCTCTGTTCGGTCTTATATTCTGTGCTGGCTGCCGAGGGCCAGGAGCCCCCAGGAGCAGGGGGCAGAGAAGGGAGGAAGAGACGCCACACACGAAGGTTGCTGTGTGTCCTGGGCAGGCTTGCTCGGTGTTGTCGAGTGTCCGACGCTGTGAATGGAAGAGGTTGCAAAGCCTGAGAATTATTTTTCTGAAATGTACTTTTAAAATGGGTTTTTCTTTTCTTCTTTCTCTTCCCTCTTTTCCTACTAGGAATTGAGCTGGATGACGATGGGTCTCTGGATGGACACAGTGACCTAACCATTAGAGGGCGCCTGCTGTCCCTGGTGGAGAAGGTGACGTCCCTGAAGAAGAAACAAGCTGACAAGCCAGCGGAGAGCGCCTCCGACCAGTCCTGTGAGCAGGGGAGAGGCAAAGGGGCCCCGCTGCCGCTGCCGACACTGACCCATCCTTCAACCAGATCGCACTAGAGAGCCAGGGGGAAAACGGAGCTTGCAGCTTCCAAGAATCAGATCCTTGAGTCGATGCCTGCAGCCGCCAGAGGTGCTCGGCAGCATCAGAGGATACTTGTAGAAGCAGATGGAGAGAAAGCGCTTTATGAGGGGGGATGGGCTTGGGAGCACTAAAGTTTAGGTGTTTGATTGGAGACTGAAGAGAAAGCAAAAGGGAGTAACTTAGCCTTCCGATCTAAATATCATGCAGTCGATTTTCAAATATTCTTATACCAAGTTAAACCTTTTCTTAATATTTAAATAGGTAGTGTCTGTAACTCTATTTTGATTCTGGTTCATGCATATTTTATTTAACTGCAGAGTAAGCTGCTACTCCTGAATCAAGTCGGCACAGGGCAGTGAGTCTCAGACACACACTCGTCACCTCACTCCTAAGGCTCCATGCTCAGATGCAGAGCCAGTTTATCAACAGCTTTTAGTGGAAGAAAAAAATAAATAAACTCACGAAATTGTGGGTCTTTTCATTAACAATGGAAACTATTTATTTATACAGTTACTTTTAATTTATTCTTTAGAGTTAAAACCAGGTCTTCTTCAGAGCTCAGCATTTCTCATAATCACTCTTTATTATTATTATCAAGTTTATGATTTTGAGCTTTTAAAATGGCAGCATGGCCTGCACCCAGACTTCTGTATAGTCTGGGAAAGAGGCCACTTTGACTTCTTTTCCCCTGTGTTACTTCTCCTGGACCACATTCCCAGAGGGGTCTGAGGAGAAAGAATGTGGTCCAGGGGTCTGCGCTGGTGTGGTCATGGATGCTCGGGTGAAGGTTATGCTGTGGGGGAAATGCAAATCCCCAACGTGCTGGCAGCTATTTATAAAGACTTTTTAGCAAAATGATCTTCTGTGTAATGGGATTTGACTATACGTATATAGTCAAAGTTCCACAAATATAATTTCTTGTTAAATAAACCACACTTTCGGATATTTCCCTTTTCTGACCACCAAAATAATGTATCATTTTGCAGATTAAACCCTATCATTTCTAGGGGAGGCTTCTGACTCAACTGAAAATAAATAAAGAAATAGATAGATAAATAAATAAATAAAATGACAATATAGTTTTGAGATGTGTGGAAGCATATTGGTATTTTATCTGCATTTTGTAATTGGTTAAAATTGGTAGTTTTTGTTTTTCCTTAAATCTATTTCCTTAAACAGATTAAAGCAGGTTAAACAGCTTTAAAAAATCAGCCAGTGTATTGAAGATAGGAATTAAGTACTTCACTATGTGTGAATTGGTCACATCAACCCTAAATATTCCTAAATATTCTGGAATATTAGCTTTGATAATTGTAGTGTTTAATTTATGAGGTGTGGAAGTTTTATTGTTTTTATTTTCATTTTACTTTTTAATCTCATCTGAGGATATGTCTTTATTAATGTTACAGAGAGAGGAAGGGAAAGGAAGGGAAAGAGAGAGAGAGAAACATCTATTGGTTGCCTCCAGTATGCATCTTGACTGGGGATCAAACCCCAACCTGGGTATGTGCCCTAAGCAGGAATTGAACTTGCAGCCCTTCTGTACCCGTGACAATGCTCCAGCCCACTGAGCAACACGGGCCAGGGCAAGTTCTATTGTTTTTAAGAGTAGTACATTGCACATTACACAGCGAGCAATTTTCTATATGTGGAATGACTTTTCACTTTAATAGTTTCACAATCAAACCCTTTTGAAGACATTTTAAGTGACTATCTGAATTTAAGTATAAATGTAACAACATGATGTCACTGCTGCAAATGACTCAATGAGGAGACAGTTGGGTAAACATCTAGCTCCTTGAATGCCCATGATTGACTTCCATAAGGACATGTGATGTCAGGTTTTCTGGGAAGAAGATAATGGAACAAAGAAAATAGAAGTAAAAGTAATAAGATAACTCGTATTAATTGTTGCATGGATTGCCAACAGTGATTTTGAAAAAGTGGCTGCAATTTTGAAATAACTAAAATCCTTTCATTATAGTAGTCCTTAAAGAAAAGTTTGTCAGTTTGTGTATTTCCATTCTTGCATGTCCTATAACACATCTTTATTGTATATTGTATGTATACACACACACATATACACTGAGTGGACAGATTATTATGATCTCTGAACGTATAATAATCTGGCCACTCAGTGTATATCCTATATAATAAAAGGCTAATATGCAAATTGTCCCCTCGACCAGGAGTTCGACCAGCAGTCAGGCCGGCCAACCACCCATGTCCCCTCCCCTTGGCCAGGCTGGCCAGAACCCACCCATACACGAATTCATGCACCAGGCCTCTAATATATATACTGAGTGGCCAGATTATTATGCGTTCAGATATCATAATAATCTGACCACTCAGTGTATATTTAAGTGAAGTTTATTTTCTTCTAAAAATATTCCTAAGTATTCTGGTACGAGATTGGGACTATGAAATATGCAGTTGAAATGCCAACTTTTATGTCTTCTCTTATTATTTTCTTTATGATCTCGCAGCCACTCTTCAGCAGCTGATCTCTGAGACGATGGTGCGGTGGGCTCAGGAGTCTGTCATTGAGGACCCCGAGCTGGTGAGGGCCATGTTCGTGCTGCTGCACCGGCAGTACGACGGCATCGGGGGTCTGGTCCAGGCCCTGCCCAAGACCTACACCATCAGCGCTGTCTCCGTGGAGGACACCATCAACCTGCTGGCCTCCCTCGGCCAGATCCGCTCTCTGCTGAGTGTGAGGATGGGCAGAGAAGAGGAGAAGCTCATGATTCGGGGATTAGGGTACATTGATTCATTACAGCCTTTTGTCTTATATGGGTTTTCTTTCTAATTGCTCATCCCAATACTAGAACAGTAGGTGCATTAATAAAAATACACTCTTTAGATTGCATGATCATTAAGTTAGATTGTTTTGTTTTTAGAGATTATGTTTTAAAGCTAAATAGGAAGGTTGCTCAATAATGAAACATGTCTAGTTTTACAACTAGATGTAAAGATGGCTATGATACACAGCAAATACCTTTGTTTTTTAATTAATTACTCAGAAATGTATAATCATATATAAAAACACAGGTTAATAAAAACACACTAAAATCCATGAGGAGATAAACACTCTCCAGCGGAAAACAATAAGAATGTTTGTCTGTATCTACTGGGCCTTGAGAGAAGAATGGGGAACTGCAAATTCAGCATCATAACTTATAATTCATGTGGATTTGGGATTTAACCTTTGCACTGTATGCATAGTTTAAGGGCCCCCCAAGCTGAGAAATTAATGTAAAAATTGGCCTGGTGGTATGCTTTCTCAGCTCAAGGTCCTCTGAAATCTTGCAGGAAAAAACCTAAATAGTGTAAAAAATTAGCCCAAAATAAAAAACTGCAAACATATAGGAAACAGTTCACCATAAATAAGGGTCTGCAGTTACAATGAACTATGGAGTTAGAACATCTCCCCTAAGAACTTCAGATAATAGGATGTTGGAAAGAGAACATAAAATCACTGTATGCAAAGGAATAAAGTCTCTAAAAACAAGACATGCAAAAAGTCCAGGACGGTTTGAAAAAGATACAAATAAACTTCTAGAAATGAAAAATATGAGAATTGATATAAAAAATAACAGGTAACTAAATTACAGGTAAGATATAGCTGAAGAGAAAATTAATGAATTAGATCATAGAGCTGAGGAAATTACTCAGCAGTGCGGCACTGAGAGATAAAAAGTACAAAAGAGAAGTTGTGAGACCTAAGGGATAGTGAGAGGAGGTCCAGCATGTGCAGAATAAAGTTGCTAGGAGACACAATGGAGGGACTAAAGAATGGATTGAAGAGCTATTGGCTTGAGTTTTTCAGAGTGGATGAAAGATGGGAATTCACAGATTCATAAAGCACCAATAGTTCCACATTGAGAGCTGGAGAGGCTAATAAAAGGGTAATATGCTAATGAGACTGGGAGACCTTCCGGACATCCTTCCAGACAAAGCCATGGTGGCAGGGCTGAGGCAGAGGTGGTTAGGGGCGATCAGGCCAGGAGGGGAGGGCAGTTGGAAGTGATCAGGCTGGCGGGGGGGCAGTTGCGGGCGAGCAGGCTGGTGGGGTGGGCAGTGGGGGCGATCAGGCCTGCAGGGGGGGATCGGGCCTACACAGGCAATTGGACATCCCCCGAGGGTGTCCCAGATTGGAGAGGGTGCAGGCCAGGCTGAGGGACACCGCTCTCCCCTCCCCGCCCCCCGCATGAATTTCATGCACTGGGCCACTAGTTTTAGAATAAAGCAAAGAGGAAAGCCAGAACACTTACAAAGGAACAATACTTAGAATTCTCAATGGCAGGACAGGAAAACATGACTCGAGTGTTGGGGTTGCTACCAGTGGAGGATCCCACACAATGAGCTCATGCTTTGTGTGGTTTTGGAGAAAATTTACATCCATATTCAAGAGTGAGAGAAAAACATACTTTAGAGTATTTACTTACAGCCCCTCACTGAAAGGCCTTCCAAAAGCTGTACATTTGAGAAAGGAACACAGAATTCAGAAAGAAGGAATGGGAGGCAATGTGTTTTAGTGAGTATGTTATTGGTGTGTTCCTGCATAAGTCTAAGCAATCAGTAATTTGCATTAACTTGGAGATATGAAAATAAGAGGGAACTAACATACCAGAGAAAAAGGAAATCTTAAATTAATCTATATGATGTTTACAAGAAAAATACTTTAACATAAGGATGTAGGAAACTGGAATGTAGAATGTGAAAAAGTGACGTAGGACATAAATATTTAGCAAAAAAAAAAGCTAATCTAGCTATATAAATATCAGATAAAAAATGAGATAATGAAGATGACTACTGACATGGATCAAATAGAATGCAAAAATAAAAAGTATTAAAGAAACCTAAAGCAGATATACTTATAGATCAATAATTTATATAGGAATTTTTGTATAAACGTTGAAACTGATTCATTTCTATATAAAAGAAGGTTGAACACATTTGGATATACATTAAATTAGGATGATTAAGTGTCCAAAACTATTTCATATTAGTGAATGTTTATATATTTAGTACATTTCTTGTTATTGAAAAGAATGGACAACTTGTTTTACTATTTTTGGTAGGCTACCAATATTTTTGAGGAAAACTCAGTTGCATTTATTAACTTTTGTAGCTTAACTATGATTGCTCTTACTTTTCCGTACATGCCAGTATTTCCAAAAGGTTGATCAGATTTCATATAATTTTTTATTGAAATTTTGCTCTGACCTGTGTTCCTTTGTAGGGACATTATGAATAACAAAGTGTTTTACCAGCACCCTAATCTCATGAGGGCACTGGGGATGCACGAGACGGTGATGGAGGTCATGGTGAACGTCCTTGGCGGTGGGGAGTCCAAGGTAAGGAAAACCTTCGAATCTTGGCGCGGTGTTTATTGCGCCTCCTGGAGTACATGCATTTCTTAAACCTTTTTCAGAGGACTGTTTGGAAAGTTACCTTTTGGAAAAAAAAGCAACAACCTTACCGATTGAGAGTTGGATGTACTACTAGTGTTTTTTCCCTTTAATACCTATAACAGTTTTTATCCTACGCTGAGTGATTTGCTATATCCTTAATTATTGTCATTTAAGGGATGTTTAAAAACTTCAAAAGTTAACACTGTACTATTTATTTAAAATTTAGAACTATAAGTCAGTTTCTTCACATTACATGTCCACAGCACACACATGTCCTTGAGATCCAGCCGTTCCCCTTGGCATCCGGGGGCTGCACTAATTTCCCGGTCCAGACCAAGACTTGAGGATGATACTCTGGAATATTTGTTTTAAGACTCTAAAGTGAATTGTTAAGGGATTAAAATTTAAAATAAAGTTCTTTAGAACCAAATGAACAGAGTAATATATCAAATAACTTCAGATAAATTGGTATAATTTCATAATGTCTGATTTCCAAAACATATTTCAGTAATTTTTGAAATTTCACTATGTGTTTTTCAAAATATGGACATGAGTCTATAATTTTCCTGTCCAGTCACCATTTAGACAGACTTACAAAGATATTTGTAAAATGCTGTGTTGAAGAAGGACCCCAAGCATCACTGAGCATCCTAGAACAGGGTTTGGCTTTCAGAGGACCTGTGTCTGATGGGGTCCAGCTACCGGTCAGGGTGTTCCTCATAGCGGAGGAGTGCTGTGCAGTCAGGAGACTGTGAATACCTGGAATTTTAATGGTAACCGCAGTGGCAGCACTGATGATCAGAATTTATGGTTCCAAATATTACACAGGTGTTCGTCACACACTGTCTCGTTTACATCCCCCTTTCTTGCCTAAAGTGAGCGGTATTATCCTCCTAATTCCAGGTTTACATAACCAAATCGGTGGGATTGCAGCTTTCCAAGGAAGCCCAGCTGCTAGTGGTCAGGAGTCACACCGAGTCTGTTGGATTCCTAACCCGGGATCATGCCTCCTTCGGTTTGGGCTGTAGATTAAGTCCAAATCAAGCCATTGATGGTGGTGAGGTTTCGACATTAGTGCCAGGCTTGCTTTTCTGGGGTTCAGGGCCAGGTGGGTCAGAGTCTGGAAGTGGGAAGGTCTTCGGGCCAAGGCTCTGCAGACATAGGCACACACGGGTTAATAATGGGACTCAATTTTATAAAGGTAATTTGCTTTCACAGCTAATCAAATGCTCTTTATGCAGGAGATCACTTTTCCCAAGATGGTAGCCAACTGTTGCCGTTTCCTGTGTTACTTCTGTCGGATCAGCCGGCAGAACCAAAAAGCTATGTTTGACCATCTCAGCTATTTATTGGAAAACAGCAGTGTTGGTCTAGGTAAGTAATTTTTGTGATAAAATAATACCCATATTCCAATGTAACGTCAGTTAACTTAGAGGAGCGCACTTCAAAATTCAATTTTAAGTAAAAGTGTGTTCTACGCGGAATTCATAGTTGCAGCCCAATCCAGGTTTTGTTTCATCTTCCTTTGGGTTAACAGCTTCGCCAGCGATGAGAGGTTCGACGCCCCTGGACGTGGCGGCAGCCTCGGTGATGGACAACAACGAGCTGGCCTTAGCTCTGCGCGAGCCGGACCTGGAGAAGGTAGGAGGTCCCACAGGCACCAGACCCTTTGGGGAAATTCTGCTTCCGGGGGGCCTGAGGTCTAATTAGACTCTAGAACTAATGTACTGACACTAATACCCACACAGCAGCTGGAACACTGTGGTCTGGATCAAAGAGAGAATCTTAAAAGCAGAGAGAAAAGCAGTTAGTTTACCTACCAGGGAGCACCCATATGACTGTCCGCTGATTTCTCAACAGAAACTTTGCAGGGCAGAAGGGAGTGGCAAGAAATATTCAAAGTGATGAATAGCAAGGACTTACAACCAAGAATACTCTACCCGGCAAAGCTCTCATTTAGAACTGAAGGTCAGATAAAGAGCTTCGCAGACAAGAAAAAGCTAAAGGAGCTCATCACCACCAAACCAGGATTACATGAAATGTTGAAGGGTATTCTTTAAGAAGAGGAAGAAGGAGAAGAAAAAAGATCATAAATATGAATAATAAAATGGCAGTAAATACACATCTGTCAACAATTGAATCTAAAAATGAAAATAAATGAACAAGGAATCTAATGAACAAAGTAAACTGATGAATAAAATAGAACCAGAGGCATGGAAACATGGAACATACTGACAAATCTCAGAGGGAAGAAGAGGGGGAGGGGAGCAGGAAGAGATTAACCAAAGGTCTTACATTGCACACTAGGGACCTGATGCTTGAAATTCGTGCAAGGGGCTCGGCCCTCACAGCCACAGCGGCTTGTTCCAGCTTCATCAGGAAGGTCGTCCGGAAGGACGTCTGGTCTAATTAGCATATTACGTTTTTATTAGTATAGATATGCATTACCTGTGGACACAATAGGGTGGTGAAGGCCTGGGGCTGGGTGGGATCCCGGTGGAGGGGGACAGTGAGGGGAAATGGAGGGTATCTGTAATACTCTCAACAATAAAGATCAAAAAACACACAAAAGCTTTCAAAGCTGCATTTGTTACAAACCGCCCTTGGATGGTGTCTGCCACCGTCTGGAGTAAGCAGCTGACCTCTGACTTGCCGCCCAAGGGCTCACGCTCTGCTCCTCGTCCTGTTGGCAGGTCGTCCGGTATTTGGCCGGCTGTGGACTGCAGAGCTGCCCGATGCTGGTGGCCAAGGGCTACCCAGACATCGGCTGGAACCCAGTCGAAGGGGAGAGATATCTCGACTTCCTCAGATTTGCTGTTTTCTGTAACGGTAGGACGGATGGCTTGTGGGGCCCTCTTCGCTCCTTATTAAAACTGCATGGAAATAGTGATATAAAATAGTGATATATGCCAGCATTTTCACGGGGGAGGTAAATATTAGAAAAGAAACAATATTTTATAATCAGATATTTACAGTAACAAGTTATTTTATATTTGTTTTGATAGTGATGTTATACTTCATTATTAAATTAAAAATTTTCTGTACTTACCTTCTTATAAATTTTTGTAATTGGATTCTATAAAGCCTAGGACTATGGCTTCAAGTTACAAATTAACAAATGAACAGTATATACCTCCATAATGCTTTACTTTACGTTGGAAATGTTAAGTACAAGAACAGAAAATGACAGTCTTGTACACATAAAACTAGTCATCTGAATGTAATTTTGGCTTTACCACCATGTTCGTTGGTTTTAGTTATTTCTTTTTTTAATATAAGTGAATTAATGTAACATCATTTGCTCAGAAGCCCATGTGACCCCGCTTGTGCCTGCAGGGGAGAGTGTGGAGGAGAACGCGAACGTGGTGGTGCGGCTGCTCATCCGCAGGCCCGAGTGCTTCGGCCCCGCCCTGCGCGGCGAGGGCGGGAACGGGCTCCTCGCAGCCATGGAAGAGGCCATCAAAATAGCCGAGGACCCTTCTCGAGATGGCCCCTCCCCAGCCAGCGGGTCCAGTAAAACCCCGTAGGTCTAATACACACACTCTTAGGAGTAAATTGTGCTACTTGACTTGAACTTTAACAAAATATAATTTGCAGTCTGTTAATTTCAATGTAACTGGTGATTTCTCCCCTTGGAGACCAAATGTGTTAGATGTGGGAGAGGGATGAGGGCTGCTGGGCCAGGCCGAATGAGCAGAGACCCGAGGAGGACGTGGCTGGAGTGAGGACCTCAGGTTGTGGGAGGCTGTACATGGAGACTTCTCACAGGGGCTCTGGCAAACTTCCTTCTTACGGTGATGGCAGCGAGCCTTCGGACCTGGAGTTGAGGTCAGGGGAAGCAGCTAGAATGAGTTTTCACGACAACAGTGAATGAGGGAGACCTTTAGGCAGATAATGGGGACTTAGCCCAGAAGAGGGGGTGTCATCATGCTAGGAGTGATGGCGGGGGCAGCGACCGCCTTCCATTTGTCCAGACATGTGCAAGTTGTGGGTACTTAGCTTCAGCGATGGACATGATTTGGTCCCGGCTGCCGCTCCGATTGTTTTACTCTGGGTGGTGGCAGCCCTGCTAGGCTCATGATCCCCACTCCTGGAGAAGAAACAACACAGGGCCTATTGGAGGCAAGTTCAAGCACAGGCGTGGTCCTGCCAACCCTGCTGCACGGACTACCCGGCACAGAGTTCTGTCCACACCATGGCTGGGCTCCAGACTGGGAGGGTCTGTACTTACCAGGCAGCCACAGAGGAAGGAGGGCCCTCAGTTTCTCTACGTTGCAGAAAGTATACCAGTGGGTGTGCACTCTAGGGCCCTGGGAACAGCCTTCATGCCAGGAAAGGTGTGGCCAGTGCAGCCTCACTGTCCCTGGTCAGACCTCTGAGTCCAGCCGACGCAGCGGACACAGTGGCCTGCTGAGCTGCCAAAGGAGGAATGCCTTGATCTCCCAAAGCCATCAAGATTTGTCTCATCAGTGAGACAATGAAGTATTTATGTTTTTCTCACAGAGGGGGAGGGGGACGTGCCGGATTACTGGGAGTGGATTGGTGGGTAAGAGATGAGTGGGTAACTGAGATCATGCTTATAAAGTTCTTATTCTGGGGAAAACACTGTACTGGGCACCTTATATATGTGACCTTATGGGACAGATCTTTGTCACCCTTTCTCTAAATGTATCTAGTCAAAAAAGTGTTCTAAATGTACCAAGTCCTTTTATCTATTACCTTCCTTGTTAATGAACTAGGTGCCATTACAAATTGAGCAGAATCATCAAATTAGCAATTCTTTTTTTTTTCCCTTCTTGAAAGGATCTTAATATTCACATTCCCCCAAGTGTGTTCTTGGTGATAGAATCTCAAATCTGGTCTTTAATGCATTGTTGTTTTGCTTTAAAATGTCCAGCTGTAAATTAAACACAGACATGAAAAGCATCAGAATGAATTATCTAGTGGCCCCTGTCTCCTGAGAACATGTAATAAACCAGAAATGTCACTTCATCCTCCTGTTTGATTTTTTGTTTCTCTGGAATGATCCATGACAGTGACACAGCGGAGGAGGACAACACCATCCACATGGGGAACGCCATCATGACCTTTTACGCGGCTTTGATCGACCTGTTAGGACGTTGTGCTCCTGAAATGCATGTAAGTTCCTGGGGCCCCGGGGCGGCACCCTGGCTCCTCGGTGCGAAGACACCGTAGCGGGTAGGGGTGTCCGCCAGCACCCAGTCCAATGATCTTCATGCTCCTTAAAAATAACACTGCAGCCCCCTGACCCAGGCA
The DNA here is from genome assembly GCA_025583905.1 of Ia io. Taxonomy (NCBI): domain Eukaryota; kingdom Metazoa; phylum Chordata; class Mammalia; order Chiroptera; family Vespertilionidae; genus Ia; species Ia io. The sequence continues at coordinate 12,457,630 of JAJQQW010000024.1, read as the reverse complement.
TAGTGCGCCGACGTCAGGGGAGACTTTGGGCAGGGAAAGAGCATCTGTAAGCCCGAAACAACCATTTCTGAGCCGGGTCTAACTTTATGCATATCCGTAAAAGAATGTAATTTTAGACGCAATTCTGTACTTCAAGTTTGTAGGCAGAATTATAGCATCGATTTCATGGAGTGATTCTAATGTTCCTTTGTTCTCTTCCTGTAGTTGATTCACGCTGGCAAGGGGGAAGCCATCAGGATCAGATCAATTTTGAGGTCCCTGATTCCACTGGGAGATTTGGTGGGTGTGATCAGCATCACCTTCCAGATGCCTGCAATAGCCAAAGGTGAGGTCCCTCGGACTAGCCAAGGCCTGTCTCAAACATTTGGAGCACACTTGTTCCAGAACGGAGTGTGGCCGTATAACAATGAAAGGGGGCGGGGCTCAGTGGCCTGAAGGGAATACGTGGTCTCGGAGAGAGATACTGCTCCCGCAGCTCTGGGCCCAGGAAGGCTGGACCAAGGTCCAGGAGGTGACTTTAGGCGGATGAACCCTGCAGGTCCCCAGGGTCAATGTAAAGCCAATGCCCAGGCCTCCGCATGCCAGTTAGCAGAGGAGGCCGTTCATCGGCTTTGTTGTCTGTGTTGGGGGAGCCAGTGAACAGACCTAGCGACTGAGCTCTGGGGTCCCAGATGGATGCCATTGTCACTCCTTAAATGAATGAGTGTTTAAAACCAAAATCTTACCCTAGGATCCGTGAATTACTCAGCATTTCTTATCTTAGGATCTGTGAGTTAGGCTCAACCATATGTTAAAATAGTAGAACCTGATACATTTAAATTTCGTATCATGTGCTTTTTAGGAGGCTTGAACAGGAATTTTATATAGGCTTTTAATAGAAAATTATAGGCACTGGCAGGTAGCTCAGTTGATTAGAGCATCGTCCTGCTATGCTAAGGTTGAGGGTTTCATCACAGGCCAGGGCACAAACAAGAATCAACCAATGAATGCATAAATAAGTGCAACAACAAATCGAATTGATGTTTCTCTCTCTCTCCCCCTTCCTCTCTCTCAAGTCAATAAATAAAAATCTATTTTTTAAAAAGGAAAAAAAAATTTATGCCACACTGATTTAACACTAGGGATTGGCCATATTTTAAATCCAATTTTACTTGGTCTAGAGCTAAATTTGCAAATTAGTAGGTGTACAACCTTAGTCTTTAATCTGATTTTCCTTAAAACATTGTTATTTGTTTATTTTCATGTGTAAATATCAAATTCATTCATTGACTATGAATGAAAACAAAAAAGTTGCGACAGATGTTATGGTCATGTATCTTCTGTCATCTTTTCCTGGGTTCTTCTTGCTTCGACATTGCATCATCATTAAAGGTTCCGTGATATTCTTTGTGGAATCTCGTGGTGTGTTATGAGCAGCAGTTGGCATAATCATCACATGGCCAAACAGAGAGGACATCATTTTCCCAATAATTTCAATTGACACATAATCCCATAATTCCTAATATTATGGTCCCCAACCTATGAATCTATGGGGTTATAATAAAGGATTTAGTAATTTATATAGACATCAACACTGGTTGTTGATAGAGAAAATAATATGATGCTCAGATAGGTTTTAAATGTTAATTCTCATTATGTTCATGAAATATATTTCATTTGAAAGTCAAACTGGTTTCATAGAATTGTTTCATCATTTTGTAGTCTACCTACAAATATATAAATGTATCAAGAATATCACATAGTGGTTAGTAAGTTTTATTAACGTGTAAAAGAGGCTCCCATTATTGAAAAGAGGGAAACCTTATTTTATGTTTTAACTTTTCATGGTATTTACTCCTGGTTTTACAATGTGGATTTTGGATACCTTCTTTTTTTCTTCTCAGTATCTAGCATAATGAATGCTATGTCCTTATCCCATTGTTAACAAATGGATATACCAAGTAACATTTCCGTGACTGGGATTTAAATTGCGCTGTCATATGCCCTGAGCCAGTTGCCAGCATTAGCTTGTTCAACAGAATAACAGAAACCCACTCAGCAGATAACTTGGCTTAAAGCATGAGGGGGCTGGGAAGTAGACGTTTGTACTCTCTCTCTCAAACGGCATGACCACTGACTACAACCTGTCACCTTCTCTCTTTTAGATGGGAATGTGGTGGAGCCTGACATGTCTGCGGGGTTCTGCCCAGATCACAAGGCAGCCATGGTTTTGTTCCTTGACAGGGTCTATGGAATTGAGGTTCAGGATTTCCTCCTCCACCTTCTGGAGGTTGGCTTTCTGCCAGATCTCCGGGCTGCTGCTTCCTTAGACACGGTAATGACTTGAGCTCCTGGCTTCCCGGATTGTGACTCTTCCGTCTCTGGCTTGTGATACTTTTTTCATAGGCGTATTTATTCATTTATTGTCACCAAATGTTTGTTGAGTACCTATTATATTTTTAGGCAAGCTGGGTGTAAACAGATAATAAAATAGACTTTTTTTTTAATTACTTTATTGATTAAGGTATCACATATTTGTCATCACCCCCCCCATTCTCATCCCAAACCCCCCCACACGCATGCCCCCATCCCCCTGTTGTTCGTGATCACTGGTTAGGCTCATATGCAAGCACACAAGTCCTTTGGTTGATCTATCTCCCTTGTCCCCACCCTCTCCTACCTTCCCTCTGAGGTCTGACAGTCTGATCAATGCTGTTCTTGTTCTTCAGTCTATGTTGTTCATCATTTCCCCTAGATGAGTTAGCTCATGTGGTACTAGGAATACACTTATAGGAACCGAAAATGAGACAAGCAATAATGGTTATGCTGAGAGGCAAATGAATCAGTCTATAGTGAGTTTCTTTCTGGGCCAACAGTTCTTTTGAGTCCCGATTTCTATGTCCAACAGTTGTTTATGTGTACATAACAGCAATGATATTTCAGTTCTGGATGGTGGACAAATGGTGGTAATGCAGGTCCGACCCTCTCTGGTTTGGTCCTGGGCAATCTGCAGTGACGCACATCTGCTGACTGCTAGTATGGCAAGGCATGGTCAGCGTCTTCCATCTCTGGACTGTTTCTCTTCTGTTTTCATGGCTGGAGCACTCCTGTCAATTCCTCTCTGTTGCAGGAATCCACATGGTCTCGGAGTTGTTTTCTGAAAATATTAAAATAGACTGTTTCCTCAAGGAATTCATTGAATAGTAGAGAAGACTCAGCCTCAAGAATAAGATAGGGATTCTAATCAGGTGCAATGGAAGACAATAAGAAACTCATCGAAAGCCTAATTTGGGAGGTCACTGTGGCTCCTGATAACCTCTAAGTTGACCTAAACAGTTATTCTCAATAAAGCATTCAAGTATTAAGGAGGTTTGATGGACATTGCCGAGTCATGCGCTCATGATGTTATCCTGGTGTCTTCATGTTGACGTACAGATAGGTTAAGATCTGCCCCATACACCCAGTGGCCCCCTAGAGACTCTGTCATCATCAGTGTTGATTTACTGCTGCTTGAAACTTTGTGGAATAAGCTGTAGCTTATTGTCCGGGAGTTTTATAACACCTCCTTTCATCCTTAGCTAAAGGCGTCTTCTTGATTTCAGAAGGCAACAGATTGTTAGTTGACAACAGGGATTTCATTAATGCCATGAGAGGAGAATCATAAAAATGAAACTTAGATTTTTTTCTTTGGGTGTGTTCACATGAAATTCTGAGATAGCATAGTAATGATGCTGGTGGACATGAGCAGAAATAGAAACAGTGTTACTACGTAGAATTCAGAGAGAATGTATGGAGATGAAATATATTTTGAGAATAAGCTCTTTTCTCTTCCTTCTCCTAGCAGAGTACTCACATTCTTGGATATCATTGTGTCTTTATCTTCATTTCTCCTGCTGTTGGTATTTTATTATAGAATGTGAGCCTCTTGGGCTCTCGGAGGAGAAGCACTTCATTTCTTTTCTATCTATTGATAAGCAATTGAAGCTGATTGTTTTTAGTGGTAAAAATCATGTGAACCACATTTAAAGGTATACACTTTCACTTTTTGGTCATATTTTTAGATAGTGAAATTACATGTCAACCTGTTGATTCTCCAAACACAAATGACCTTCTCCTCTCCAATTCCTTTTCAGGCTGCTCTGAGTGCTACGGACATGGCCTTGGCCCTCAATCGGTACCTCTGCACAGCCGTGTTGCCTTTGTTAACAAGATGTGCTCCTCTTTTTGCTGGCACAGAGCACCACGCGTCCCTCATCGACTCGTTGCTTCATACCGTGTACAGACTTTCTAAGGGCTGCTCACTGACCAAAGCTCAGCGGGATTCCATAGAAGTTTGTCTGCTCTCTATTTGTGGGTGAGTGGGAACTAACTTTATCCAGTCTCTCCTTCTTTCAGGAAGAGAATTTATTTACTATGTGGCCCTCTAACAAATTGTTACAAATTTTGGAAACAACTTCTGTATCAAAAAAATTAATTTCTAGTAGGTAGTCCTTGTACTAAGGTATGAGCTAAGTTTAGGAGTGTGCCCCAAACCTCTCAAGGGTATCTAGCCATTGGATGTAATGTTGGACCAGTTGTGCTGTTCTGGATGTTGGTGGGCGAGGTGGTGGTGTGAGGAGTCCCTGGCCACTTTAGCGTAAGATTAATAGATTCTCCCCTTTTGATTCTTCCAGAATAGAAGAGAAAGAGGTCCTTATTAAATATAGAAAACGATTCGGTATACTAGTAATATTAAAACATTACTTATGGGTGGCAGTGAGGAAGGCTGGCTATTCCCTCCGGCTGGAAAACCACTTTCTGTAGGGCAGTGATGGCGAACCTATGACACGCGTGTCAGCACTGACACGCGTAGCCATTTCTGATGACACGCGGCCGCTGAGGCAGCTGCATGCCGAGGATGAAACATTTGCTGCTCCTGAGGATGAAACATTTGCGAAATAATGTTTTTTCCTCAAAGTGACACACTACCCAAGTTATGCTCAGTTTTTTGGCGAAGTTTGACACACCAAGCTCAAAAGGTTGCTCATCACTGCTGTAGGGAGAGGTGTTCACATGCCTTCCGCATGAAAACCAGAACCGTCTCCTCCCTCTGGAGTTCTGATGGTGAAAGGGACAACTTCTCAGGCCCCTGACGAGGATGGAGGCTTCTTTCTCATTGGACAGGAGCTCCTGGAGGTACAGGCTTGCAGCTGGTAGTACACTGCTAAGGGAAGGTTTCCACTCACAGTGGGGTGTACGGGTTTGGAAGCCAGACGGGATTAGGGGAGGTGAAAAATTAGGAGATCAGTTCTATCACTTCCCTGAGGCTAAAATTCTATAAAATGGAATCAAAATATGTGACTCACAGATTTGTCGACATATTAAGTGGGTAGGAGCTTCAAGGTTGCCTGACAGCAGAAGGCTGATGTCCGCCACGTCCACCTTTCCCGTTATCCTCTGGCAGAAGTTCCGTCTCGGCCCTTTGCTCCCTCTTGCTCCTCATTTGCTCATCTTTCTGCTTCCTGTCTGGTCACTGGAGACCCTTCCACTCATGCGAGTGAGGGAAGACACATTACTAAGTCGTGTTAGGAAGGGAGGGAGCAAAGAAAAAGTGTGTCCTGCGGGAAAGAGGGATCAGTCTTCAGATCGGAGTGGAGACAAGGTGCAAATGGAACCTCTTACTCACGGTGTAACCCTTGGTTAATCTTTGCATTGGGAACACCTAAAATGAACATCCTCTGAAGAGAGGTATAGGTACAGGTTCTTGGCATATTTAATTTAGTCTAATGAATTATCTACTTAGTTTAGACCGTTTACTCCATTATTAAAATCAGCCTTGTTCCACCAGCCAACTGAGACCTTCTATGATGCAGCACTTACTCAGAAGATTCGTGTTTGATGTCCCGCTGTTAAATGAGCATGCAAAGATGCCTCTTAAGGTAAGGATGAGACACGTTCATAGTTATTTTACTACTGGGTCCTCTGAGTGTTTCTTGTTACAACCTGTACATACGTCTCTTAGAAATGTCATGTTTGGTGTCTGATGTTGGAAGATTTCTTCCAGTTGATGAAATGGGCATGTAAGTATAGATCTGTGTGTATCAACCTAAAATACACAAGCAATAAAAGGCCCCAGAAATCCTAAGATTGATTTACTGTGAGTCAGTGGAAATGGAAATCAGTGGGAACAAACAGGCCACAGGAAAAAGATGAGGCAAGAAATTCTCAGGCTGGAAACATGGTGACAGGCCTGGCCTAGAATATCAGCAGCCTCAAGGGATGAGGAGTGGCTTTGAAAACAGCGGTTCTAAGTTGGCAATCTAATGATGGTTTCCAGTTGTCATGGCATAAGGTTGGAAGGTAACCTTTCTGTATAGCAGTTACGGTTTGTCATGGAGGATAGAGAAGTCACTGCATTCTCTCTGCTCTGGTTATTATTCTCTTCATGGATGATCAAACCCGCAATCTTTTTGGTGTACAGGACGATGCTCCAACGAACCAAGCCATCCAGCCAGGGCACAGTCCAAAAATTTTTAGTTGATTCATAAACATCATTTTATTAACTTGGCAAATAATTATGAATATTTGTTAGTTTACTGATCAAGAACACATTATCCAAAGAACTACCAAAAATTGAAAGATGCTATTGTTTGAATTTTCAATTTAGTTCTAAACAAATAAAATATTTAGAGGAAACCTTGATAAGCAACATAGACACTCAGTAAGATAATAAATTGAAAATATACTTAAAGAAATGATGGAAGTGGGCAGTTTGGGGGTTACTTAGAGACATCACAGAGTGTGGGGTGAAGGGTCGCAGAAAGGAAGCGCAAACGTTCAGAGGTGCAGTTCCCTCAAAAGGCACATTTTAGGTCCCCTGTGTTGGGGATGTTTGTGCTCAACTCACCCTGATGTCAGTCCCTTTGTTATACACACGGAGTCCAGGGGATCCCAGTTCATCAAACTGTGAGGAGGTAAGTGATGGGCACTAACGTAGAACACAGAGATGCAAAGACAGTCCAACGGCCTCATAAAGAATGTGCAAGGTGAGCGATTTGTAAAATTGGTCCATGGATCTCTATGCTATGACCACTGTTACGTTTGAAACAGACATGGAACAAGGCCACCCCGAAGAATTCAGGTGGCTCGAGCAGTTTTGGTCCTGTTTGCCTTATTACCTGGTGTCTGAATGCCATTTGGGAAGAAATGGAAAAAGTATCAAAGGAGTCTTTAGCTCATCGCCTTTATCATTGTTTCCCGTAGCTACTGACAAACCATTATGAAAGGTGCTGGAAGTACTACTGTCTGCCGGGCGGGTGGGGGAACTTCGGAGCTGCCTCCGAGGAAGAACTTCATTTATCAAGAAAATTGTTCTGGGGCATTTTTGATGCCCTGTCTCAAAAGGTACTTTAATATTTTGTGAGCTTATTTGTGTGATAAAATAATTAAAGCCATAAATTCTTGATAAGATTTATTAAGACTTACAGTTTTTTCTCTTTTCTGAATTTATAGCAAATGTTAAAAATGAAATTCATATGGACTTTTCATAATTGCTATGGTACCATGTCTTTGCAATCATAACATTTTCTGAATTTAAAATGGCTAAGATTTTAGGAAATTATGCATATGGTTGATAACGTTTCTGCTGTATTTGGTCTTATTTGGGCTCAAACTCCCCTTAGTTACCTCCCCAATTTTTTAAAACCTGAAGAAATCATATCAAGTATGAAAATATACTATATGAGATCTCCTGGAGTAATAATATTTCAGTGGTTTACTGTCTGTCCACTTGCTGCTTATGGACATTTAAACCCCTCCACTCAGACAGCCCCTCATAGTCCCATATTTATAATGAATAATTCATATACTTTCAGAAGAATGGATAGTCACACATCAGAGAAAAGTAGACATCGTGCTGTGTACAGTTGTGCTTACAGTCTTGATCACAATCATTTTGTCTTCCCCGATAGACTTGATGATACTTCAAGAGACTTGATGAGACTTCCCCTGATAGCCAGAGTTTGCCTCCTAGTAGGGCAAAGTTCGTGTGACTTCATTTAGTAGTGACTTCTTGATAATTTTTCTTGCTGAATTATCTTTGGTAAACAGAGTCCTTTTAAAAGAATATGTACAAGACATTTTTAGAAGAATTTACAACATTAAAGTTGAATGGCTAAAGTGAGATCTGATTTAAATGACTATTTTTGATTTTTTTAAAAAAATCTGTAAATACAAATTTAATGAATCATGTAATTTATGTACCAGAAAGTTCGGTGATGCGTGTTTCCTGTGTCCCTCTAGTTCTGCTCTGATTCCAATGTCTTTGTACTGAAATGCCCTCCGCAGGTGTCCTCACGTGTGGTCTCTACAATGTGCGGCCCCATAACCGACCATAACTAAGAAATACAGTCCTCGTTGCCTGAAACGGGTTTATGTTGTAAAGACACGTTGCCCACTTGGTTATACGCTTAGCATATTCAAAGCTGCATTGTTTCAGGTATCGAGGAATACAGTTTAGAGAAGCAAAGATGTTTTCTTAGGCTGCAGCGCAGTGTGTGCTGTCAGCACCTCTCGTGTTTGCAGGGATTTCGGGCTGAACAGCCTGTTTTCTGGGGCAGAATCTGCTGGTGAGCCGAGTTAGCCCCGGGGATTCACATTTTCTCCTTCAGCGTCTCGTCCTCCACAGTGATCGTGTGGACAGCTTTGGCTAAATCGTGGCACACTATTAATTTCATTTCTTTGGTTCTCCGTTTCCTCTTAGAAATATGAACAAGAGCTTTTCAAACTGGCTCTGCCGTGCCTGAGTGCGGTGGCGGGCGCCCTGCCCCCGGACTACATGGAGTCAAACCATGTCAGCATGATGGAGAAGCAGTCATCCATGGATTCCGAGGGCAACTTCAACCCCCAGCCTGTCGAAACCTCCAAGTATGGACTCTTTCTGTTGTGGCAGCTTTTTGTAGTAAATCATGTGTGAAGTCTGAAACGATAAGGTGCTGAAGTGAACTTTCTCTCGTCCCTCCCCGTGAATCAGTTCTTTACTAGGGGACCCTTTTTCTGACTAAAAGGTGGCAGTGATAACAATTATACGAGTACCCGAAGTGGATGAGCTGTGCCTTCCAGGGCACTCCTAACAGAATCGGGTCCTCTGTTTATGACCACACGGTGCATCTGTGGTGCTGAGAATCAAGACAGTCTATCAGTTACATTGTTGGTTGAAAATTTACCCCAAATCTTCATTGAAATAGCAGCCAACCTCTGTGTAGGTCTCTGCCTCCATGCCCCGGCATGAGCGCAGCTCTGTCCTGCGAGCTGGCCTTTGTGTCAGGTCACCGCAGTGAGGCCGAGGGTCCCACTGACATTCAGCGGATAGAGCGCAGCGTGAGGTTGATGGGAATATCAAGTGAAGGCGTTTGTGGGAAAGTTAGTCTACAGTTAGAAGGCAGTGTGACCAGCTTAACACAGACATCATGTCACTCAACGCGGTGCAACTTCTTCCGTGGGCTTCTTTGCGTAAAATGTCCAACAAATAGGATGTCTGGGTACCTCGGGTGATTGGCGTCTCGGCACTTTTGTTGTTGCTGTTACTGTCATTAAGAAGGAACGTGGTTTCCCATTTGCAAGGAAAGCTGCCTCTTCAGGCCACATTATCATTGAGTCTGTGGTCACTCAGCAAGATCAGTATTCACAAGGCTGTTCCTTGATAGTCACTCTCCTGCCCTGTGAACTTGCTTTGGAGTTTAACTTGCTGCCTTCTGGGCAGCCCCGAGCTGGCCAGTCCCCTTCCTGGGTCACTGTGGCCCTAGTGTATGCGGGCAGCTCAGTGCACCTTACATGTGCATGTCTGGTACTTGATGACAGTCCTGTGAGAAAAGACTCCACCCAGTATTGGGCTTATGTGACTGACCCTTGTACTTCTTCCGAAGTAAGTACAGCAAACCACATGTTCACATTCCTACTTGGTAAGTTTCTGGTTTGCTAACATACGGCAGAATCCAGGATTTTAAAATAACATCAGAACAATGTCATTGTTTCGATTAATTAAATTGAATTAATGAATGAATGTTGGGCATATGTATTAATTTACCTAGTCTTGCCCTTTGGGGGCTTTGTAACAGATTAAGTATAAACAGTAATCTCAATAATTTCTGTCTCTGTGACTTATATATATATTTTCCTGAAGTACATGTGTATCCCATAATTCAGTTACTGACTGATAACAGCTGGGAAAGAACAGTAACCATCTCATTACACCAGGTTGTAGTTAGAATTCTATTTCAACGTTAATTTCATTAGTAAGTCATATTTGCTAAAGAATGAAATTATACATATACTTAATTTTCATTCATAAATATATTTATCTTCACGAGTCCATCAATTGCATGCACTCAGCATCTGTTCAAGAGATCAGATATTTATTTAAACATAAAAAGAATCAAGAATAAATGTTATAAAATCCTAAAGCGTGTGTTAGTTATGTTTCCCTATATTCTGTATTAATAACAATTAGAATAGTGGGATAGACCATTAATAATTAAAGTCATTAGCACATCACTAGTTGTATGAAATTAATTTAAAATTTAGTACACTTAAATAATGTAACCGGTCAGATTTCAGCAGTCTTCTACCCATGTAGAGTTGTTGCAGAAGAGACTTAAGTCAAAAAAGAATAACTTCAAAAAAAATGAATATGGGAGAGAAGTGTGTCTTTAAGCTTGTTACATCTAACCATATCTTGATTCAGGTTTAAAAAAAAATTGGTATGGTCTATTGTACTCATCTTTGAATACATTTTAATTACTTTATTTATACTACACATAAATATTATATTTAACTCATGCTAAGACATTATAAAGTATGAATCAATATATGATAAGCAGATAGAACATTCTCTGCTTCACTTTTATGACATTGTTCCTATCATATGGAAAAGTAATACCTTGTTAAAACAAATTTTTTAACAGCTATGCATTGAATGTGATTTAAGCATGCAGGGTCTGTGAGTAAATTATTAATGTGAGTCCCTTCGATCCTGCGAGCACCAAGCCTTTTCTGTTTCTCCCACAGCATTACGATTCCTGAGAAGCTGGAATACTTCATTAACAAATATGCTGAGCACTCCCACGACAGGTGGTCCATGGACAAGGTAAGGTCAGAGGCCTCCTCGAGCAGCACCCAGCAGCCCTGGCCCCGTGGTTCTGACCACACAGTTTTCTCCGCTAAAGGGAGAGCTTTATCTAGATTAGGAAAGAGGATTTAAATGACTTGCTAATATAATACTTAGCTAGGTCTGCCACTAATACACATGTGATACCCTTATGAATAAGAATATTGGTGTTCAGCCCTGGCTGGTTTGGCTCAGTGGCTAGAGCGTCGGCCCACGACTGAAGGGTCCCAGGTTCCATTCTGGTCAAGGGCACGTGCCTTGGTTGCAGGTTCCCCGGCCTTGGTCCAGGTGAGTGCAGGAGGCAGCCAATCAATGTGTCTCTCTCACATCGATGTTTCTCTCTTTCTCTCCCTCTCCCTTCCACTCTCTCTAAAAACCAAGGGAAAAATATCCTTGGGTAAGGATTAACAAAAAAACAAACAAAAAAAGAATATTGGTGTTCATAAAAACCACAGGTTTAAATTTTTAAAAAATCTATTAAATCATAGATATAATTCCTAAACACACATTGTGGGAATAAAAACGTAATCATCAGGGGCTTCAGGAAATCTTTTAAAGAAACTTTAGTTTTATGTGTAATTTTATATAAGACAAAACATTGAAAATTATTAATCAGAATTTAGTGATTGTATCTCTTATTACCAAGTAGATATGCATTTCACTAAAAATAGATTACGTGGCAAGATGATCTGTTTACTTTGTGTTGTCAGAAAACAATTCAATCTGACTGAGATAACAAGAGCAGCTGCTGTCCTTGGCGCAAGTCCTCACAGGATGGGAGTGTATAAGGAACTACTATGTCTGAGTAGTGACGTTTAATTTGAGCCCAGTTAAACTTGAGAGAAGATGGTTAAAATAGGTTTGTTAGGGAAACTGAGTTGAGAGGACGCACAATCTAAATTAGTGTGTAGTGATGTGGCAAAGTGAAAACCAAGCAGCAAAGGCTCCAAAGCATGTTTTACACGGCAGTGTGGCCTCGTCTGCTCCACTTGCTTCCACTTCCAACCTGGCTCTGGCCACCCAGTCTTCCTTCCCTCTAACCAACACCCTTTTTGTTTTATAAACACGTGGCTCTTTACTGAGTAATTTAATTGGTTTACTAGGTAAGTCAGTAAGACTTGTCTGTTTTATATGCTCTTCTAGGTAGTGAGTTGGTAGAGGAGGTGATGGAGATGAAGTTTGCAGAAGGCAGTGCTGGGCTACGCCCGCCAGTCACCCAGATTCCCTAGGCAGACATGAAAACATACGCAAAATTGTACAGGCAAAATCCTGGGGGCCAACGTGTTGAGGAGTACTGGCTATAGGAGTGGGCAAACAAGTAGCGGTGTTCAGGACCTCCCAAAAAACGCTGCTTCAGTTTCCCTCCTTCAAAGGAGTGTCTCCCAGGCCAATGCCACTGGCAGGGTCTCACCAGGATGTGACAGGATGCATGTCACCGGGGCCATGGGCTGTGGCTGCCTCCTCGGGCAGTGCTGATGGACAAAACCACAGCCCTGGTCTGTTGAAGGAAGACTGGGTGCCTTCAGTCTCTGGATGGAAAGATTCGTTCCAGGAATTCCTCAACATAATGTTGACTGGGATGGCAATTTTTATATTAAATTATGCTGGATAAAATTCAAACCTTAATCCTTATCTTGGTTCATTTTAGATTTATTTCATCATGCGCACACTTAAACACATGCACACATACACTCTCTAAAATTAATATATGCAAAACAATTCTGATGTTTGTTTTTGTTTTTTTAGTTGGCCAATGGATGGATTTATGGAGAAACATATTCAGACTCATCTAAAGTTCAACCATTAATGAAGCCATATAAACTATTATCTGAAAAGGTGAGTTTTTTTTTAGGTTATATAGTTTTAATTTTTTGCAAAAACTTTTCTTCGTTATGTAATTTCTTATTAAAATCTTTTTTTTACTTTATATATACTATCTTTAACTTTTATTCCAAGGCTTCTTTTGTTTCTTTATCTTTTTTTCCCCCTATTCCCATTTTCTGTCATTTAGTTGGTTATTTTCTTCTCTACGTAATATTTTTCTGTTCCTTTTTGATTTTTGTTCCTCTTCTGCATTTTTAAGAACTTTAGAAAATATTCTTATCATTCCTAAGAGTTTCTTGCTGAGGGATAATGAAGTGATCTTTTAGTATTATTACTTGTAAGTTCTCATATATTTTGTTTCTTTGGGTAATCAGCTTCTTGAGAGTGAGGTGGGAGGGTTTCTAGCTCTTCTAGGTAGTGAGTTGGTGGAGGAGGTGATGGAGACAAAGGGGCTGAGGGAGGACGGTTAGGTCTCTTGATTATGATGGGAGGAGAGCCTTTGCTCACGGGTCATCTAATTTGCGCTTTTCTGACTGTTTCTCTTTTCAGTTCCGTCTAAGGGGTCAGGAGCTGGGTTGCTGAGGGAAACCAGCCCCTGGGTTGTGATGAGCAGGGTTCCATTAGCATTTGTCTAACCAGGGCCTGCTCACACTCTTCATTTTCCTTTTCCTTTTTATTTTTGAATGAACATGTCAGTCGTGTGTGTGTGTGTGTGTGTGTGTTTTAATCTTTCTTGACTCTTTTTCTTTTAGTCTTTGTGGTTGAAAGTATTACATAGGCCCTCCTTTTTCCCCCATGAACCTCTTCCAGCCCGCTCGTCCTTTTCCCCCAGCCCCCAGGCCCTCACCACGTCATTGTAACCACAGGTTCAATCGTTTTTTTAAAAAATGAAGTCAATTTCAGAGCACAGCATTAAATATTTTAATTTGGATTCTTAATATTCCCCCACACCTTTTATTTTCTCGTTTTTGTCTGTAGGAAAAAGAAATCTATCGCTGGCCAATCAAAGAATCTTTGAAGACAATGCTGGCTTGGGGCTGGAGAATTGAGCGCACGCGGGAGGGGGACAGCATGGCCCTCTACCACCGGACCCGGCGCATCTCTCAGACCAGCCAGGTGAGAGCGCCGCCAGGAAGCCATGGTTTACGCTGTTGTTAGATAAGTCTAATCTTTTATTTACTTACTGGGTTTTTCAAAACAAATAATTTGAAAACTCTGAAGATTAACGTAAAGTTTAGAGGGAAAAACACATTTGTTCCTTTTTTAAATTTTCGGTGCCGTCTTGGTTAAAGTGCTGGAGGGGTTAGCCAGGCCGCCCTTTCCTGGCCAGGCTGTGAAGGGGTCCCCAGGGGTACGGTCTTGAAGTTGCACCATTGAAAGTGGTAGTTTGTTCATTACCTGCAAGTGGGTTGTCTCGAACTTTCTCCTCTCCAGTAAGAGCTGAAGGCTGGTCCTTAGGGAGAAGCGGGAGGCCAGGCAGAAGTGATCCCGACCTCGAGCCCATGTGGCTGTGCCGTACAGGGGAGCTTGAGCACCTGCCACTTGCAAAGATCCACTGTGCACCCAGACAGTCAGGGCAGGCGTTCCAAGAGCTCGTCACTAATGGCACATCCAGGAAGTCGCGTCCCATCAGCAAGCTGCTAGATGTGCGGCTAAGTGCTCCAGGACAGCGGTCGCCAACCTTTCGGACCTCATGGACCACCCACTGGTTGGCGACCGCTGCTCCGGGAGGCGCAGCCTAGACCTGGAGAACCTGGGTTCAAGGTCAGACCAGACACCAACTCTCAGCGCTGGTCCTTTCGTTTTCCTGAAGCTAAGTCTGTGATTGTCCCTGTCCACACTGCTCAGGCCTCTGTATCTGGATACACAGAATATTGTGTTTGTATTGCCATTTATACAGAAATGTTTTGGGGGAAAAAGCATGTGAAACACATATTTGAAATACATTTTTGAATAGATTAAGTTCTGATTTGGGCATATTTTACCTAAAGTTCTCTTAAGTAGGTATCATATAAATGGAAACTGTGAAAGCATGTTTTACCTTTTCTTTGTGTACGCACATGTTTCAAACTACATTTTGTTTTCATGTGTTTTAACACATACTGAGCACAAACTGAGTACGAGGCAGTAGGAATGCAGAGAATTGGATGCAGCCGGGAGTCCTTCGTTAGTTATGGCCTGCAACAGCCCTCGTTTGGTTTCACAAGCCCAGATATGTGCTTTATTGTAGCTTTCATTTTGTTTCGTGTTTATCCACGTCTAACAGGAGAGTATACATATGAAATATAATAATATGCATACATCATGAAGTATGTCTAATATATATTTATATAATAACACAACTATACTGTGAAATATGTCAAAGTATAATTTCAGGTTTATAGGCATGACACACTGTCACCTAACATGCCATTGGAGGGATGTGTTCAGAGCACAGGGCAGCGGAACCTTTTTGCAGTTGATAAGAGAAGATATGTTTCATTTTGTAAATGCCAAACTTTAAAAATGAAGGAAACTTTCTGGTTATAGGAAACCTTTGTAAATCACTGCATACTAGTAGATGTCCCAAAAAAATGTATACACACTTTAACAGCTGATAGCTCAATTGACGTTTCTTGCTATTCAGGTTTAACCCATTGGAATTAATAATTATTCAAAGGATGTATACATTTTTGGGGACACCCTGTATATGTTATACTTTTAAAAGTAAAAAGTTGGTTATATTTTATCTTAACATTTAGCTCATAAAGACATTTGTAAATATTGACCTCTTTGATTAATTATTGTTATATGAGAAAGGGTAAAGTTCATTGCAGCCAAGTAGAATTTGTAAGAAACTCAAGAACACAAAGATCCTTTGATGAAGGGAACATTCTGGAATCTTAGAATAATTGCACAATTGAATTCTGATTATTAGCTTTTGGGATTGGCAACCCCGAAGATGTTGGGGATTAGTATGCAGTCACCAGTCATTGTCAGGCACCCAAATATAATTTAATTTGCTAGATAAGTTTGTGGTATCTGTTTGGGTAGATACTTGCCAGTTTTGTCCGAGGAAGTGTATTTGGAAGTCCGTTTGCCTTGTATTTCGGAAGTACCTTGCAAGTCTCTCCGCAGGGCGTTTTAATGAGATACTACTTTTTTACACAACTTGTCTAGGTTTCTGTGGATGCTGCGCATGGGTACAGCCCCCGGGCCATTGACATGAGCAATGTCACACTGTCCAGGGACCTGCATGTAAGTATTGGCTACGGTTTAAAATACTCTGCAAATTTTGTGGGTTGTTGTTGTTGTGTGTGTGTGTGTGTGTGTGTGTGTGTGTGTGTGTGTTATTTATCTTTATTGCTGAAAGTATTACAGATGTCCCCCTTATCCCTCCATTGACCCCTTCCCTACTCCGTCCCCAGGGCTTCCCTGCACTATTGTCTGTGTCCATGGGGTATGCACATATGCATATCAGTTCTTTGGTTAATCTCTTCCTGTCCCCCCTCCTCCCTTCCCTCTCAGATTCCTCAGTTGGCCTATTCTGTGCTTCCATGTCTCAGTGTGACTGAATCAAACTTATACCTATTTTTGTCAAATTGGCAAAAAATACATTTTTTTGGTGTGCCACACATTTTAGCAATTAATTTATGTGTGCCATGAGACGAAAATCTAGACTACTTGTCTGATGTTCTCTGCCGTCGGTGTTTAATAAGGTTTAGGTTATCTTCTAAAACTTCGGAAATGAAAAGAAAAAGTGGTAAATAATTTGTTGTTGTTGAAATTCATAGCTAATTTGAAGTTTCATGATTGAAACAATGACCATTCCCTTCAAATCTCCTCACTGTTTCTGTCATTTCACCATCATTCCCATTCTCTGGGAGTCAGGCTTCAAGGAAGACAGGTGTGTTGGGTTATTTCCTCGAAGTACTTTATCACCAACACACTATGACTTATTAATTTAAAGCGTGTTTTCATATTTCACATTGGAAAACAAAGTTACCCTTTTCTACTTATTAAAGCATAACTGAGTTGCTAAATATTTTGTTCATTTAAGGCTATGGCAGAAATGATGGCTGAAAACTACCATAATATATGGGCAAAGAAGAAGAAAATGGAACTGGAGTCCAAAGGTAATATTTTCTAAAAATCCTCATTGAAACACAGAGTCCCACTGCCGGGGTGAAATAGACGCTTTACCACCTGAGCCATTGCACCTTCAAATTACTGGGATGTTCAAATGGGAGGGAACCCACCCCTCTCCCTTCCCGTGGCTGCGGGTGCTGTGGGCACTTAGTGTCAGGAAAGCCTGGTGCTCCCGGGTCATTGCCTCCCGAGCCACATGGCAGTCTTCCTTGGAACCCTCTCGGCGCTGGGGGAGGAGCCCGCGTGAGCCCTTGATCCTCGTGCGAGGAGAGGGCACAGGAGCTCTGTGGTGTGGCCCCGTGACATAGGCAGCGTGTCTCATTCCAGATGACTTCCCGCTGCTACTCTGTGTTCTTGTCTGGACATTCTCTTAGGAGGCGGGAACCATCCCCTGCTGGTGCCTTATGATACGCTGACCGCCAAAGAGAAAGCCAAGGACCGGGAGAAAGCACAGGACATCCTCAAGTTCTTGCAGATCAACGGCTATGCTGTGTCCAGGTACAAGCACACATGCCCCACTTATCACCTTGTAAGACTAGTCAGACATCCCTATCAGATGCATCAAGGCCAAGAGTGAAGTCAGCGACCTGTTTAAACCTTAGCGCTACTATTCCCTGCACTCAGTGCACATCAGATTCATCAGTGCGTCGCTGTTTGCCACAGTTCCTAAGAGCTTGTTACTCCCCGACCATTATCCAGAAATGACAGTCTGTTTCTCTAACGGCAGCACAGTAATAAAGTGTATTGCATAGTATTAAAGTTATTAGCTACAGTTTTACATCCAAGTATTCAAAATAGTCTTGATAAATTAAACCTCATTTTTGCCTTTAGCTACAGAATATTAAAGAATCGTCTAAACTTGTATATGTAACATAACATTTTCTTAAATACATATTTACCTCCTAATAGTCTTGTGGATGTTGGTTTCCATTTTCTTTCTGCTCTTCTAGAGGGTTCAAGGACCTGGAGTTGGACACGCCTACGATTGAGAAGCGATTTGCCTACAGCTTCCTTCAGCAGCTCATCCGCTATGTGGATGAAGCCCATCAGTATATCTTGGAGTTCGGTAGGTACCTTGGTCCCTTATATGGGTCCAGCCATTTGCGTGGCATGTGTGGGAGAGATTTAATGCTAAAGTGACAACAAGAATGAAATTAGCAAGTCTTAAAAAGCCATTGTTTTCTTTATTCATGGGAAGAACGTTGTGATATTATAAAATATTGTTTAAAGTTTCTAAAACCTATCCTGAGTGTGTCTAAGATTTAATAGTGTATATCTCAGATGGTTTTGACTTCTGTTGGCAAAAGAACTTTTTCAGGCAAGTTAGTTTGATTCGTAAAAATATGGAGGCTCTGCCTACAAATTTTACTGAAACCCTGTATCTAACTCTGAATTGCTCCCTCTGCACCATGTGCTGCACATCACGGTGGTCCTTAGTGTATTATTCCTCTTCTGGGTGCATGCAGCCCCCTCTGCATGCTCGAAGGAGGGAGGAAAAGGCCACCCTGAGCTAAATGCCTTCGGCCAATCAATTCTGAACCTCGAGATCATTTTCTGGGCCCTGGGGAGACCTGGGTGTTTTTGCTTTGCTTATGGAAGTCGCTCAGCTTATAGGCACTCTCTCAGCCCAGCTGTGGGACCTGCTGCTGAGATGGGTTTTGTCCTTGTTCTGTTCCCATTCTTCTCTCCAGGCCCCTGAGCCCTCGGTGCTGCGCTGGGTGCCTGTGCTCCCAGCCACCTAGCTGGGCTCTGCTCAGTCGCTTTTTAGTTGAATTTGGCTGTTGGTTTAAATTTCTTTTTTATTTATTATTACACTGCCAAAGTTAGCCTGTGTGTTTTTGGTTGGCTTTTCACGTCCAGTCGGTGGGGTAGCACATTCCTCAGTGCTGGGCACTCTGCGTGCGGGTGGGGATTGGAATGTTGGACGTGCCCATGTTCCTGAACACTCTCTCCTGTCTGCAGATGGCGGCAGCAGAGGCAAAGGACAGCGTTTCCCTTACGAGCAAGAAATCAAGTTCTTTGCTAAAGTACAGTATACAGTCCGTCTTGTTTTCGCTTCAGTGTGTTTGCTTACAGAGTACCCCATTCGCTTTTTGCCTCTTTTCAGAACGCACTTGCCTTTAAGTGTGGTTTCTGCTCAAGCCCACAGATCGTGGCACCCACAGCTGCATGAACCGTGTGGGCGATGGGCTCCCGCAGCTCGCTCTGCCCTCCCTGCCTTAGTTCACAGAGTTCTCCTTTTCTGGCTTTATCATACAACATAGAAGAAAATACTGGTTTCTTAGTATTTGAATGTTGTTATGATTGAACATTTTTAGTTGAGCATTTCTTTCAGAAAGATGAACAACACCAGCTGATTTGTAAACGGGAACATGACAAGGACATTCACAATAGGACCTTTATTGTGGGGCCTTCGTCTGCTGGCTTACAGATGGGGAGTCTGGGGCTCAGAGACCACCTGCTGGTCAGATACTGAGTGTTCATTCCATTTAGCACAGTTTATCAAGAATCTGCTATTTGCCTGGAGCTTTTATGACTTTCTTTTAGCCACTGGGGAAGGTGCAGAATTTGTTGTCAAGTTTCCATGTTGGTTTATTGACTTACTCCCTGTTTGCACTGTGCCTGGCCTGTCAGGTGTCAGACCTTGTCCTGGCACGTCTCTGTCACGGACACGGAATGCCCTGGACACTTTCCTGTGGACAGGATTTTGCCATTAACCTAAAGACCTATTCACGTCTGCCAATTTCCTTTCAAAGTACTTGCGTTAGACATCATTTGCAAAATGGCACATTCTTCCGATTGACTTACATTTGGCTTCCGCCCTATGTTTTTAGAATTGTGCCCTTTACTGTCAGGGAGATTTCTCTGGTCTTTTCTTCTGTTCAAGGTCTGCACGAAGCATCTGAAGTTTATTCTGAGCTGCACCCGCCAGTCACCTCTTTCGCTGTGATGCAGTCCCCCAGGTTCAGGGGTTGGGGTGCTGAATTCATGGCCTGCACCATATTTAAAGACACCCTTGTATTGCATCGCCTGCGTCCTCAGCACCCTAGTGATTATGTTTGCAGGTGCCTGGTGTGGCTTAATTTCTACCAAATCTATGACTCATTCATTCACGTATTTGTTGAGTACCTATCATATGCCAATCACTAAGTTCGGGCAATGTCTCAACTTTCTAGGAAGATCACCAGATGTCCATGTTCCTATCCTATTTACACCTTGTAGGGGAAAATGTAGTGAGACAGACTTGAGTCTAAGTTCTGGGAATGCCATTTAGTCTTACTTTTTTTTCATTTATTTGTTCAAACATTTGTCTGCTGGTTGTTACACGCCCAGCGGAGCCCTCAGCATTGGTGCTTCGTGGTAAATGACCCTGGGAGGTGGTGGTCACAGGGTCCAGGAAAGGACTGAGGGGGAACCAACGCAGAAGGGTTTCTTGTTCTCTGTGCCCCAGAGACTCTGAGGGAGAGAGACTAATCGCAATCACAGAGTGTAAAACTGCACATGGTGTTGCACGAGCTGAGAATAGGGAGGCCTTGTCTAGTTGAGGAGTGAGCAAGGGGTCCTGCTGAAGACCCTGAGGAGGCCTGCAGGAGGGAGTGGGCCATCACGGGCGAGGGAGGAGCATTGCAGACAGAGGGCGCGGCCCAGGCAGAGCCTGTGGCTCAGTGGGCAGGGCGGGAGGTGGCCACCCAAGTCCCCCAGGGCTGGCGCAGGCAGTGGGAGGCGGCTTTGAGGACCTTGTGGAGCGGCAAGTGGCAGGCGACTGTGAGGGGACCACGCCTTGTCTACACCTCAGTTTGCACCTGCAGAGAAGGGGATGGCACTGCCACATGGAGTCTCACTGGGCGGATTGCATGCAGATGTCATTGCCATCCCCACGCGTGGCAGAGGCCCCATAAGTGGCAGTCATTGATTGCGACTAAACTGCATTTATGGATGATTACGAATATTTCATTTTGATAAAATACTAAAAATAATTCTAAACAGCTGAAAATTTAGTGTATCCCTCATAAGTTACACCCCCCCCCCACACACACACACACACACACACAGACTGGCAGGAGCAGGGCGAGGTGAGAGCCGCTCCCTGGCGGGCGGCTGGTGCGGCTGTGGGGATTGGCACCTGTTGCACGTGGACATGGTCTGCCTGCTCCAGCCTCAGCGCTCACTCACCCCCCAAACTCCACTGTGTACACCTGTATCCTCCTTCCTTTCAGGTTGTGCTGCCTCTAATCGATCAGTATTTCAAGAACCACCGTTTATACTTCTTGTCTGCAGCGAGCAGACCGCTGTGCTCCGGAGGACATGCGTCAAACAAGGAGAAGGAAATGGTGACGAGGTAAACAGCTGCACACGCAGACCGTTGTGGGGAGGGGGGCTCCCTGGGGAAGGAGCGCCGGCCTGTGCAGCTGTGTCCAGTGCCTCTGCCCGGCCGTCGTCCTGCTCTCAGACCCCGGGGATGACGGTTTCTGCAGGTGAATCCATGTGATGTAGACAGCGAGGTTTTTATATTGGCTGCTGAATGGCAGGACTAAAATAGCCACACAATTCACAGGTGGAGGCTGGAGAGCACCCCTGTATTGGAAGGTTTGAAAGATGGTGCTTTTTAACATTAATTTATTAAAATTCTTTCCGATCTCATATTTTTACCAACCTTAATTTTTTAGGAGGGCAAAATCCCATTTACAAGAATTACAATTTTAAATATAAAAACAAATAACGTCAACTCTTGGGAGAAAGTGCAGTCAGAGTGCAGCCTTCCCGAGCATTCCCCTTGCCCTGCTCTAGCCGGCATGGAGCAGCGCTTTCTCTTTTTTGTTTCAATCTAAGTGTTATCATAGACTTACTGGTGTTGCCCTGGGGTCTCCAGCGGGGACCCAGAGTTCTCCCAGAACTTGCACATGAGAAGCATTGACTGAGGGAGCCTTTTCCTCGTCGCCGCGCTGCCTGGGCAGGGTCCACGCCCAGCTCTCGCCTCAGCGGAAACACTTTCCTGCGCGTGCTCACCTGTACGAAGCAGGCCCGGGCTGTCCTTGGACTTGGCAGTAATGATACGCTGAATGGCAGTCAGTGCCAGCCTGTCGGATAGAGGGAGATGGGCCTGGGTGCAGAGGGTGAAGAATTAGACTTCTGCTTTAGTGACATTGGGAATGGAGACTTGAATGGAATTTTAAACTCATCTCTTTACTCAGATACATTATCTATTTTCCAGCTAGTAGGTAGCCAGTCATGTGATAGAGGATTGCAATAGCATTAAAATGTCCCCAAACTCTGTCAAATAAGAATCTTCCTGCAATGTTGATAAAACTGGTGTGCAATGAATACGTCCCCAGGGGCGTCCGCTCACCTCACAGGCCTTCCTGCAGCTCCTGGACCCAGGTCCCCCTGGACAGTGAGTGCCCACAGGGCACCAAGTTCCCACTGACTCATGCCCCCAGGGCCACTGCAGAGTGTCCTTGTCCTCCCTGGGCCCAGTCAGCCTTTGTCACACACAGTGTGTGCCCGAGGGCACAGGTCATTTAGATGCCGCTCAGTTCCATAATCAGGAGACAAAGCACTCAGAGGACAGAGGAACAGTACAGAGACTTGTACACATTCCGCTTCTCCCCTCGCCTGCGCTGTGTGCTGCCTCCGTGTAATTGTCAGTCTCACTCTGAGAACTGCTCACGGACCACAGGGCACTCGGCCTTGCTGACCGCCCCTCACCAAGTGAACCAGAGCAGCTTCACCGTCTGCTTCCAGGGCAGGTTCGGGGGATGTGGATTCACCGTGGAGTGTTGTCATTGGCATTAACTGTTGTCATTGACATCTTCCATCAAATTTCATTAGTGTTTTCACTTAATTAGTCAGCACTAAGAAGCCACTGAAGCCTCTTCCAGGGGAGAAGGACCACCCGGTGCTTCTGGCAGGAGCAGGGGAGCGGAAGGGTGGGCTGGGCCACGGCAGGTGGTGGAGGCCCCGTAACACAAGTGCCACTGCCAGCTTCCACAGGGACTCTTGAATACCTGCTCGGGATGCGGTGCTGTCCTGGCCCTGGATATGGTGCTGTCCAAACCCAGGGACATGCAAAGATATAGTCCTTAACTGTAATGAACTCAGAAGTATGGCTGAGTGACTCATACATGTAGAGCTCACCATGTAATAAGGGTGATGCATGGAGGTGGAACATGTATGAAGTGCTGGGGTGTGAATGGAGAAAGGGGCTGAGTGTGAGACACACCGAGAGAGACAGCCAACCCAGCAAGTCGAGAGGCAGGCCAGCGCGGTGCTGAGGTGCAGGCTGGGTGGTAGACACTGCTGTGTCACTGGTCACGCTGGAGGAATTTCAGAAGGGCCAGTTTCAGGAAGAGGTTAAGTTTGGTTCGGTATTTATTGGCCATTAGCAGCTTGTTTATCTGGAGATCCAGCTGAAAGTCGGAAATATGTGTTTGGCAGAGAAATGCTTGAATCTGAGTGTCACAGGTTCCACAGCCAGTGAGGTCACATGGAGACGGAGAAGGTCGGTGTGCTGGTTGGTCCTGAGGCCCTCAGGGCGCTCAATGGGGAGCAGTGGCAGGGCAGCAAGGGGTGCTGAGCCAGTGAGTGAGTGGCGATGCCACGCAAATTCTCCAGTGTTAGTCATGAGGGGAGAGAGAGAGGACCGAGTATTATGGAAATACTAGAGGCCCGGTGCATGAAATTCGTGCACTCAGGGGAGGTCCCTCAGCCCAGCCTGCGCCCTCTCACAGTCCAGGAGCCCTCAAGAGAGCTGTGCCAGGGAGCGGGCCTAAGCGGTCAGTTGGACATCCTTAGTGCTGCCGTGGAGGCAGGAGAGGCTCCCGCCACTACTGCCGCGCTTGCCAGCCATCAGCCTGGCTTCTGGTTGAGCGGCGCTCCCCCTGTGGGGGCAGCTCCTGCATTGAGCGTCTGCCCCCTGGTGGTCAGTGCACATCATGGCGACTGGTCATTCTGCTGTTCGGTCGATTTGCATATTAGCCTTTTATTACATAGGATTTTTAGAGAAAGTGTAGGCCAGAGCTCATAACAAACAAACGTACACCCTGAAAGTGACAGCACAGGAGGGCCCAGCTTTCTATATATCACTGATTCTCGCAGGGGGCACATCAGGTACTGTTGGGAGCAGCTGATGGAAGAGGTCACTTTTCTCTGACAGGGTCTCAGGCTTAAGTGTCACCTAAAGGCATGGGATATGGAGCAGTTCTGTTTAACATCACAGCAAAGTATCCCAGGCCTGGCTTACTCGGGTAAAACACAGCCCTTGTGCTGTAAATTCAGCATCGTCTCAGAAAGTTTCCCCAGGATACCAGCGAGCACCCCCGAGTGAGAGGTAAAAGATATCGCGAGATAAATCCGGAATGTGTGCAGTTCTAAGATGTGATGGCTCTCCTTCAACTGAGGCAGAACCTGGTCCTCGTGGTCCCCACGTGGAGTTCTGTGATGAGGCATCTGGAGAGGCTGCTCTTGTTCTGGTGTGTTGTTCAGATAACACAGCGCAGGGGCTAATGCCATGAAAACCTGATGTCTGCCTGAGTAGGTGGCTGTTTTAAAAGGCTCAGCACTGGAGAGACTTCCCACCTGTGTGGTGACTTGCATTTACAAATGAGTCCACTTGGTTCCTGCAGTGACATCTGAGGCCACAGCCCTCGTAGGGGAGGTCAGCATCTCAGGTGTGGTTTTCTCGGCCTCCTTTCTGCCATCCTGTCATGAGCAGCTAGTTGCCCCATTTATTCCCTGGCAGAGTCGGTGCCCCATGCTGCCACGCTGGTCCTGGGAGAGCTGTGCCGGGAGGAGGGCGGTCAGGACCAGCGCTGACTGTGCTTGGGAAGTCGGGCTGGATGTGGGTGGTGCCGTCACATCCCTGTCCCAGGTGACAGCGTCAGAGTTGGGTCTCCGCAGAGTGCAGAGGTGGCTGTGAGCGCAGTGTCAGTTACATGGGGAGACAGATGCAGACAGAAATTCAGAAACGGCCTCTGGGAAATGCTTGCCTGGGAGGGACGGGAGTGCTATGTGTAAGGGCCCAGGTTGGGAAGCAGCGAAGTCCAAGTGATGAAACACACTCAAACTTAACGTAACATTTTATGCCCAAAGCACCATATTTCTGTTGTTAAATAATGTCCGTAACAACCACCGATTCTAGAACTTCAATAGTACATTTGGACAGATAAATCTTTTCGTTGTGGTTTCTCTTCAGTTATATTTTTGCGGGTTTCATATAGATTGCTTTTATATTAATTAGCTTTGCTTTCAGTTTTTTTTTTGTTTCTTATAATATGTGCTTTTTAACCATGTTTGTTAAAGATATGCACTCAGAAACTTTCTTTAATACCTTTACTCCACATTCTGCTTGGAGAATCAGTACTTTCTGCGTGACATCATGTTGCTTTTTCCGGCTCATATATCAGCTGTTTATTTTTCTTTTTTCTTCTTCTTCTTTTTTTTTTTTTTTTTTTTCATTTTATTTTCATTTCTCCCTGTCTCTTCTACCTTCCCCTCTCCCCCTTTCTCTTTGGTTTTCTTTTGTCTTCAGCCTGTTCTGCAAACTCGGAGTTCTTGTCAGGCATAGGATCTCACTGTTTGGTAAGGAGACCCCTGGACAAGCACCCGCATGGCCTCACTGGGTCCTTCGCGTCAGCACTGTGTGGTGTGCGGTGTTGCATGCGCGCACGTGGGCATGGCTGCATGTGCTCGTCCTGGGCCCGGCCCCGGGCCTGCAGGTCCGTCCTCAGGAGCCTGCCCTGTGGTGAAACGGGAGACCAGCTTTTTATACTCATCCACTGTCCATGTGAAAACCCTAAGTCTGTGCCATTACGGAGCAAGGGACGGGGGACGGCAGCGTGTGCCATGTTTGTATCAGAGGGAGCAGCCGAACAGGGACCTTGAATGCGTGTTTGCTGATCCCGGATCGATTCAATGATGAGCTGTTATAGATGAAAAACTTTCCCCTGCACTTACGTTTAATGCTCTGGACTACACATGTGCATGCCGACTGCATTTCAGACATGGGAGCCACGGAGTAGACAGCGAGGGCAAGGACTTCACTTAGCCAGAGTGACTCTTCTAGAACCGCTCAGCCCATAGTCAGTGTCTGTGGGTTTCTGAGTTCACCGAGCTGAAGTCCCCACTCCCGGCACCTGCCTCCACTGCGTGCAGGCGGCCACTCGCTCCCATGTCCTGTGGGGACTCTGCGGTGGCTGGCACAGCTGAGTGGGACCTTCCCTCATCTGCTGTCATAAGCTGGCCAAGTACATGTGAGCTCCATATGTGAGCTTTCAGGGCAGTGTTAGGGGGACCTCAGGAACAAAACATTTAGTGCACTGGAAAAGGTGCTCTCAGCTTAACTCCATTTACAGGGAGAACTAAGGGTTCTCTCAAAGGCACAGTGAAGAACTGAGGAATAGGTATATATATGTGTGTGTGTGTGTGTGTGTGTGTGTGTGTGTGTGTGTGTGTGTGTGTACATATATAAATACACACAAATAACTTGTAAGTTCTACACATTACATTTTTGGGGAAATTATAGTTTCTGAATATAATTACTTGACATATTTAGTTTCTATTATAATTGCATCCAATATTTGGTGTTTTTAAATTTAGTAATTATAAGTTATGTTTCATATTGACTGCCTGAATTTTTGCATTAATGTTTCAGTTATCCAAAATTAAAGCGGGAATCATCTTTTTTTAAAATTGATTTTATAGAGAGAGAAGAAGGGAAGAGAAAGAGAGAAACACTGATGTATTGTCCCACTTATGTAAGCATTCAATGGGTGATTCTTGTATATGCTCTGACCAGGGGTGACACTGTAACCAGTGAGCCACCAGGGCAGGGTGGACATTATCTTCTGAATAATTTCCAGGAGACTAGCTTTGGTTGGACTTCCCTTCAGCCTAGAAACATTTCGTACAGAATGTTCATGTACTCCTTCACCTTCTCACAATAACAGTGGATTCCCACATCTTCCGTTTGTCTTTAGGGAGTGTGACCTCACATAGAGCTGGATAAGGACAATGTTTCTCAGCTGCACTGGTTTTGTTAATCCTCACCCGAGCGTATGTTGAGAGAGAGAGAGAGAGAGAGAGAGAGAGAGAGAGAGAGAGAGAGAGAGAGAGACATCAATGTGAGAGTGAGAGAGACATCAATGTGAGAGAGAGAGACATCAATTGGTTGCCTCTGGTACTCGCCCCAACCTGGAATCAAACTGGCAGCCTGGTTATGTGCGCTCACGGTGAATCAACCTGCAACGTTTTGGTGTATGGATGACGCTCCAGCCAACTGAGCCACCCGGTCAGGGCTCAGCTGCACTTTTTTGCATTCTTATGAATGAGCATAATGCTGCTGTTATGTGGCTTCTGACTTCTTACATGTAGGAAACTCTTGGTTTCCTGGGCTATATCTCTCTAATTTCCTTTTAATAGTTTCTGAGGTATTCCACACAGGCAGCAAAGTACGTAAGTGTTCAGGACAGCTGGTGCCATAGCTTGTGGGATGTCACCTGGGTCTGTACCCATTTGCTCAGGCCAAGACAGAATGTCTCTGACACCCCTAAAGCTTCCCTTGTGTCTTTTCTCATTTTAGAATCCTCAAAAAAGGAACTGTGTGTAGACTCCCATTGCCATGCGTTAATTGTGACTGTTCTTTAGCCTCCTTTTTTCCTTTGGAATATATAACTCGTCAGACTATCAGGAGAGAGAACTGGACTTGAACGTTTTTCCATCTCTGTGTGGTTCTGAGAGTGCTTTCAGGCATTGCATTTTAAATCCCTCAGCATTTAAATATGATTTTAAAATTTTTAACAGGAACTTTTTGGAGAGCTACTATGTAACTGTTCTTCAACACCATATTTTTGTGAATTCTTTATATTATTTTGGTATCTTTTATTTTTTTTTCAAATTTGCTTTGGCATTTTCCTGTACAATAACACAAACTCCAAGAGGCCAAACATATTATAATGCAGACATGTCCAGTTATTAGAATCTTTAAGTCTAAGACATGCAAACTTTATTTTTTGTTTTTTTAAATATATAAACATATATTTAAACACTTTATTTTTAATCTGTGTTTATTTCTTTAATAGCTACTGAAAGCTTTTCTGGTGTTTGTTTTTTGACACCGCGTTATCAACCCTCACACTCGGGAGCCCACTGCGGTCGCAGAGCATGTGGAACTGGGGTGCCTTATGGAAGCTGTCGGGGAACTGCTGGCTTAGCGGAGAGTTCCTCACACACTCCCCTGTGTCCTGGGGGATGGAGTTTACCCGGCACCCGATAATTCCCTGCCGAAGCACCTGCAGGTGCCCTCTTGGTTTAACTTTATTGTTGACATTATTACAGATGTCCTCACCGCCCCCCCACCCACCCACCTCCATTAGACGCGTAACCTTCAGACGACGCAGCTATAACTTCCTGGTGTCCTGGGGAGAACGGTGTGGGCTCTGAGCCAGAAAACCCAGGTGCAAGTCTTATGTGTGTAACTAAGCCAACGGACTGATCTGGACAAGCACTTGCTGTCTCTGAACTTGGGCTTTTATTTTTGAACCAGACTAAAATAAGTAGCCTAAGAGTTCTGGCACCTATCAGTCCAGTGTTGGGGGATGAGTGTTCAAGTGCCAGGTGAGCTGTAACCGTACAGCTTTCCCCTGGAAGGGGTTCCAGGCAGGACGGAAAGTTGAGGTTAACAAACAATCCTGGGGCTTTGTCTGTGAGCAAAGGTGAAGTGTAGAGAGAGCCATGTTAGCCTGAGATGAGTGAGGACAGTGCAGTTGAGACCAAGGGGAGCTTTATAGAAAACCAGGGGACCAGACTCTTGCCTGTTGGTGGCGCCCGTGGTGAGCTAGTGGCAGTGCCTGTGGTGAGGTAGTTTGATGAGTAATGGAATATTTATCCAAGTTGGATGCCAAATGGTAGTTACATCTACAAGTCTCTCCTGGAGTTGAAATGATTTTCTTTACTTTTTTTTTTTTTTTTTTTTGCATTTTGCATTTTAGAGAGAGGAAGGGGGAAAGAGAGAAACATCAGTGATGTGAGAGAATCATTGTTCGGCTTCCTCCTGCACGCCCCGCACTGGGGATGGTGCCCGCACCCTGGCCTGTGCCCTCACCGGGAATCAAACCAGCAGAGCCACACTGGGCAGGACGAATGATAGTTCTAATCTATAGAGTGAGAAAGCCTAAAACTTGGACTTAATACAGTTGTATCTTTAATCCAAATATTTCCTATCTTTTGAAGCCCACTCTCTGAGAATTAAAGACATTCTTGTTTTCTTGCCATTCATTTTATATTAAAAAAAAACCGGTAAGGTTTTAACAAGGGGGACAGGCCTCATTCCCCACAGAACAGTAGTTCTTGTGTATCCAGTAAAACGTTTTATGGGGAAAATAGTAGCGTCTTGTGTACATAGAGGCTTGGCTCTTAGACCCTGGAATGTTCGCTCGTGGTTGTAAGTTCACGCCGAGGACCCATTGCTGACTGAGGAGCGAGTACCTTTAATCCCACCTTCCCCCACTGCTGCTCAGGAGCTCTCACCCTGACTCCCAGGCAGTCAGAGAAGACAAACCCTCGCGTTCCAGCCCAGGGCAGCCTTTCAGCGGCTTTTAGTGGGGGCGGGTCGGGCTGCGAGGGCAGCGGTGGGGGCTCGGGGGCCCAGGGCACTTCGTAAGGCTTCCCTCTTCCTTATGAAAACAAACCTGATGCCTTCCTGACGTCACTCAGCAAAGCACTGCACGTCTGTGTGTGCAGGGCGTTCTCCAGGCTGTGGGGACTGAAATGATTTCGTTACGTGCCAGTACCCCAGGCCACCTGCAGGCGTGTTTCTCCTGCCGCCCGGGAGCACTGCGTTCCCTCTGGATCCCCGCAGACCGTCTGGTCTTCCCAGAACACAGCCTCATGTGCACGCCTACCCATCCAGTGGCTTCCCATTTCTTTAGATTAAAGACCAGAATTCTTCCTCTGGCCGCGTGCCTGGGCCCTAGTCCGGCTCTTGTGGCCTCCATTCGCATCCCTGAGCAAGTTGTGGCTCCCTGTGCTTCAGCCTCAGGGGCCTCTCTCTGCTCCTTGACCGTGTGGATTCCCTTTCTGCCCACGTCCCGGCACGTACTGTCATTGCCAGCTGGCACCGGGTCCCCTGCAGTTCCATTCACTTGCTGATCCCTCATCCCCGCCATGGAGGCAGCTGCCCATCCTTCAGAGTTCCATCCAGACGCTCCTCTCTCAGGTCACCTTCCCCACCTTCCGAGGCCTCTCCTGCCTGTGACGCTCACGGCTCCTGCACCTGCTCCTCCTCTCTGGTGATGTCCCTGGGCTAACATCTTTCTGGCCCCAGCCGCTCAGCTCTTTGAGGGCTTATTGCTGTATCCGCAGCCTGGCGGGAAGTCTGACCCCTAGTCAGCATCCTCAGAAACCGCCTCATGCTCGGGAACCGCCCAGGGAGGGCGTGCGGGTGCTCGTCCAGAGTCTCCTTACCAAACAACGACAAGAACTCCGAGTTTGCTGAACAGGCTGAAGACAAAAGAAAACAAAAGAGAAAAAGGGGTAGGGTGGGGAGGGCAGGGAGAAATGAAAATAAAATGAAAAAAAGAAGAACAGCTGATAAATGTCCCACTTAACCCATAAGAAAAAACTTAAAAATATGTTCCTAATGTCTTCACTGCTGATACGCTGATCCAAATTCACCCCCGACCCCTTGACAGCACCGCAGGAGCGTCCTGGCTCACGTCACGTGGCTCTTCCAGAGTTTTGCATGTTGTGATTTCATCCTTTTAAAATATCAGTCAGATTCCAATCTGTTCAAAACCCATCTGTCTTTCTGTTGCACTTAAGAAATGTGCCCAGAGTTCTTGCTCTGGCTGCGGGGCACTAGCCCCTGGCCTCCCCCCGGCCCCCCACCACACATCTCCTCCTTCCCCATCCCCCTGCATCAGCCACCTCACTTCCTCACCTGGAGCACCAGGCTCATGTCCGCCCCAGGGCCTTTGCACCTGCAGTTCCCTCTCCTGGGCCCTTCTCCCGGCTGCATGCATGGTCTGTTCCTTCATTGTTCCTTCCAATAGCTCTGCTCATTTGCCCCTTTCTCGGGGTCGGCCTCCTGACCATGCCCCCTGTTACTCTCTCCAGTTGCTCTAAGCCCTATATCCTGCTATATATTTTTACTGCGGCCTGATATTATATTACATACTGATTTTTGATTAATTGTTATCTGTATCCCAATTAAAATGCAAGTACCTTGAGAACGCTGTTTTGCTTATTACGTGAAGTTTGAGAGTGCCTAGTATGTAACCAGTATTTATTGAGTGAATGAGTAATTAAATGAATAACACTTTCAGGGATCACAGTACCACAGTACAAGCCCTAAGATTGCCACCAGCCAATAGACAGGGACATAACAAATTCTGCCCTTCAGCTCGTTTTGTCTCCGTTATCATCAGGAATTCTGAGAGACCAAGCACAAGATGAACAGGACTTTTCTGAAAGTACTCAGAGTCTCCGTCATGAGTGCCTTATTTTTTTCTTGTCTGTCTCATGTCACTAAACTGGCTCGCTGCCATTCTAAAGCAATTATTAGTTTCCATGTATATTTAATTCATTTATTTTAGGATACTTTTTTGTATAAAGAATAGAACATACTCAAATGTCATAAAAACTTATATTCAAATAGGAGTTGTTAACCCCAGGATCCAGGAAATGACAATATGTTATACAGTGGGGGAAAAAAGTATATATATACACACACATTGTATATAGAATACAGAATGAAGATGGCATAACGTCAGACTGTCTCGTGAGCAGTCAAATCACTGTAACTTTGGACTTGCTTTTCTTATTCTCATCACAAAGTAATATACATGTAGTGGTTGTATAATTCACATTTCTGCCAATCAAAATGAGGGAGTTTCATCTTGCAAGAGCAGTCAGCCCCATTTTAGGTGACTCCTGGGAGTAGGATTTAACTTTCTCAGCTTCTGATGCTTTTTTACATAATAGCATGGTGCTTCTCTTTCACCAAAGACCAACACCATTCAGGCCGATGAGCTGCTCTGAGTCCAGGTGAATGCAATCAGAAGGCAGAGACATGGGGGTAATCAAACTGGAATGACATTTGTTAGACTTTCAGCCACCTCATCCCATAAAGGCTGTGAGCTGACGTCACAGCTGCCACGCAGTGTGATTTAGCAAGGAGGCGAGCTGGTAGGTGGAGGGGTGTCCATGGAGAGCTCAGTTAGACCCCCAGCCTGGCCAGCGCTTCCACTGCTTCCGAGTGCATCAGCTCCTCGCCGAGGCCCGCTTCTCCGCTTCCCTACTGACATCCGCGTAACCACCGCAGCAGGAAACCGCATGTGAAACTCGATTGTCGGAGATCTCTTTGAGCTGTTATATTGAGTTGTGCTGTGGACTAATTTTTGAGACACAACTGTTAATAGAAAAGAAGAAAACTGGCAAATTCGCGGGGCAAGTCACACAGCTTTCTTCTTCTTCTTCTTTAGGGAATGATGCAGCTTCCATCGTCAACTGTCTTCACATCTTGGGTCAGACCCTGGATGCAAGGTACACGGGTCCGTTTTTATCTAAATCAGTGAGTGTCGTCATGACATTGGAGAATATTAAAGTGGGCTACTGCCTTCATTATATTCTTTGGAATAGTACTGAAGATTTCAGTGTAGGTGAGAAGAAAAGTCCTTTGTAAATTACTAATACAATGGCATTTGGTTATTTTCATGATCATATGTAAATGGTTAAATTTTAGTAATTTCTGCAGCATCTTGGCATGTAACGGGCTGAGCTGGGAATGTGTCCTGTGAGGGAGAAGTGGCAGTGATAGCTCTGGAGGTCACGTTGGTGTCGAGACACCATGCCCAGCTCACGTTTGTGATAACATTTACTTTACCAGAAACATGAGGGGTTACTCTAAGGTTACGCATGTAGCGTGAAGCCTAAGACTGCACCGTGGGTGGTGGTCAGCCAGCCCCGGTCTGTGTCCTTTCTCCTCTGCCTGCCATCAACACGACCGGCCACCCAGCATGTGGTCTGAACATAAAGTCAATCAACCCATGTAGCATGGCCGACTCAGCCTTCAGCCACACATTAAATTCATTTATTACCCAGGACAAATCTAAATGAAAGTTGCTGACTGTCTCTTACCGAGAGTATTCCATGAGACCTTGGATAATCCAGGTTTGTGTTTAAAACTTTGAGGTGTTTGTATAATAAACGGAGAAAGGAGATGCCGTCGTGCACCTTCATTCTTACTAGGAAGGGTGGCCCAGGAGTCCTCCTGAGTGTGAGGAGAGGCTGATAGGTCACTCCGCATCTCCCCTCAAAGCACCGCACTTCCCGTGTCATTTGGCGACTTGGTGGAGTTGGCCTTGAATGTTTCTTTCACAGCCATCGCTCCGGAAACATTCTCCTCCTGTTGGATTTGGGGTGAACTGAACTGGCTCAGCAGCTGTGTTTGCTTAGTTATAGAATAAAGCCTCTCAGAATATGAGACCGCGGCTGAAAACTAGGCATTAGCCCTGCCCTCTGCTCTGAGGTTCTCTTATGAAGGAATTTAGGATCAGTCGTGAATTACAGAGCAACGTGGCTAAAACGCCCAAGTGTGCGGAAGTGTTTAAGTGGATGTAAAGGGCTGGAAACTGAGCGTGTGCTGGGAGAACGCAGAGCGTGTTCCTGCTCACTGCTCCCTTCACGCCTGCCCTCTGTCCCCCCGCAGGACCGTCATGAAGACCGGCCTGGAGAGTGTCAAGGGCGCACTCAGTGCGTTTCTGGACAGCGCGGCGGAGGACCTGGACAGGACCCTGGAAAACCTGAAGGAGGGCCAGTTCACGCACACCCGCAGCCAGCCGCGGGGCGTCACGCAGATCATCAACTACACGA
Organism: Ia io; assembly: GCA_025583905.1. Taxonomy (NCBI): domain Eukaryota; kingdom Metazoa; phylum Chordata; class Mammalia; order Chiroptera; family Vespertilionidae; genus Ia; species Ia io. The sequence goes on along the minus strand of JAJQQW010000024.1, from coordinate 12,423,690 downwards.
CGGTGGCGCTGCTGCCTGTGCTGTCCTCCCTGTTCGAGCACATCGGCCAGCACCAGTTCGGGGAAGACCTGATCCGTACGTAGACCTGCCCTTAGAGCCTCATTTCTAGGCGGCACAAGCAGCTGTGGAAGCCACATCTGGGTCCCTCCAGCACTGCGTGGACATTGACCTGCTTGTTTTGCAGAACATTCTAGGTTGAGTGTGAGTTACAGAAACCATTCTTGCAGAGGTAGCCCGCTGAATCGCATGACAGTCTTCCACTGTCCATGTGCAAATTCCCAAGTCACTATTTGGTGTTGTCTCTTCCCATGCCGCTTGCTAACGCGGTCTGACCACGGGACACGCACGTGAAACGTTTCCACTTGTTTCTGAGTCGATGCAGATCCTTTCCATGGCTGCATGACCAGCAAGCTGAAGGCTGCTGAGGCCAGTCTGTGTCCAAATAGCCTGTCGCCTTGGGTGGCCCACACAGCTTCTGTTAATAGGTTTCCGCCTATTTTCATTGGGGATTTGACCAGCTGTTGATGGCTGGAATTCTGTAGTTACTAAAAATATCCACAGGCCCGGCCCGCATGGCTCAGTGGTTGAGCATCAGTTTATGAACCAGGAGGCCACGCTTCGATTCCTGGTCAGGGCACCTGCCCAGGTCGTGGGCTCAATCCCCAGTAGGGGGTGTGCAGAGGTAGCTAATCAATGATTCTCTCTCATCATTGATGTTTCTATCTCTCTCTCCCTCCTCTTGCCTCTCTGAAATCAATAAAAACATTTTTAAAAAATATATCCACAGAGTGCCCAAGGTTATGTGGGAAAAATGACGCATGGCCTGCCCCCGCATCCTGCCCTTGTGCTGACATGAACACGAGAGAAGGGGCGAGTCCTTGCCAAGCAGTCTCAGGCCCAGCTGCTGAGACTCCGGGTGTGGGTCCCAGGGGCATGCAGCTCTGCACAAAACCCCTGCAGAGCTGGGTGACGACAAGGACACTGGCTGCGAGGTTTCTGGAAGCAGCAGGAGCACTGCTTGCAGTGCAGCTTGGCCATGGAAACCGTCTGGAGGACAAGGTGGTTTCTCCATTGATGTTGTGTTTCCTGCAGGAAACAGAGCTGAGTTAGAATTAGAAATACAAGGTTCTTAGATTTCCTTGCCAATAGACATCTTCGTGGGTCATAGATCATCTACCAGGTTTTGTTTGATTCTCTAGCTGCAGAAACCACCAAGGTGACTGACTTATATACTACCTGCCAGGCTGTGTCAGAAATAACTAGCACACTCCATCCTCTACCATTCTCATGCTGGTTCATGGAGACCTAAAGTAAAAGGTGCCACCTTCATATACCTTGGGAGCAGGAGTAAAACACCTACCTGCCCTCCAAGTTACTCTTGTGTTACTTTCATTCTTGAAGTAATCTTTTATTCGTATACCTAGAGAAAAATTATAAAGAAGTTGTTCCTGATCGTGTTCTGAGTAATCACAGTGCTTCTTTAGAATGCTCTAAGCTCCTGAAAGAAAAGAATTTTGTTTGAGAAAACCTTTTCATGTTTCCTTTGACATATTGTTTGTTCTTTTGTTCCTCTCAAACGTTAAAATATCAGCATGCCTTTAATATGGAATTTTGGTTTTAGCGAAGCTTTCTTAGACAATGTGTAAATAACAAGTGTCGTTGTTTTTTTCCACGTGTGGTTCTCTTTTTCCCTAGTGGAAGATGTACAGGTGTCCTGTTACAGAATTCTGACGAGCTTATATGCTCTGGGAACGAGCAAGAGTATTTATGTGGAAAGGTAAAGTTTTAAATTTAACTTGGTCTCAATAGCTGTTTCAAGTATTATAACTACTTCAAGTGTTAGAAAAAGTCTTCGCTCTATAACTTTTTCCTTAGCTAGAAATTAAAGAACCAGGTTCATTTTATGGATTCTTTGGGAGCAGTTACACAATCTTTAAGATAAGTTTGATTTATGTTAGAGTTTGGCTGGTGACTTGGGCTGTGAAAGAATTCACAACTAAAAGGAGAGATGCAGAGAGGAAGTTGCATTTACTTCCCAGTAGAGGAAAGGGCCGGTGTATTGCTAGTCGATACAGGGCAGGGAACAAAGGGGTGGCCTGCTCTTCAAGCTGTGGCTATTGCCAAGCACCAGGGAAGGAAGGGGTCAAGGTTGTGTTGATGTTGAGCAGGTTCCAGGGCAGTCTTAAAGAGTTACAGTGTGTTTGCTTTCCAAGAGACCATCTGACAGATGTCCCAGGGAGGTATCTTATCAGTATTTTCTCAAGCCTATAACATGCTTGGGCAAAAGTTATGAAGAGTTTAAAAGAGGCTTTTTTTTTTTTTTTAAGTGAGGTGGGAAGGGAACTTTCTACTAACTAGAGACTCCTTGGTGCAAATTATCTCGGAGTTGTGAAAACAGCAGGGAGGAGGGGATGCAAGAATGTAGCCTTGAGAGTGGCTTATCTTGTCCCACAGTTTGAACAGAGGAGCCACCAATCTGGGAGTTTAATTACCAGGTGCTTCTCATAAATCACAGAAGACCACAGCGAAGAAGAAAGGCCTTTTTCCTATCCTTACAATATAATACAAGAGTTATGGGGGAAAAAGTAAAGCAATCTCAGTAAAGGCCATATTTAATATAAAGCTTTAACTTGAGTGTTTATGAATCTGCTAGTGCAGGTTTGCATATGATAAAATGACCTGGAAGAATAGAAAACTAAAATTTTGAATATGAGTAAAATATGTTTTTTAAAAATGAAAAAGTAATGTAAGTGCTAATAAAAATATAGTAATTTTAGTACAAGTCATCTAAAAGAAAAATGGCTATTTCCAGAATACTGACACAAATGATCAGAGTTGGTCTGAGAATTACTACTTGAATAAAAAATTTAAGTGACAAGAATTATTAATGATAGACTAATCAGATATAAGGGAATACATTGCTGACTTTGAAGTCATACATAAAACATTTTAACCTATTCTTAATTAAATTATTTCTCGTTATTTTAAAACATTTATTTAACCCACATTATGTGCCTGAAATTTTGCCATTCTGCATCCTTTTTTTTTTTTAATCCTCACCCAAGGCTTTTTCCCCCCATTGCTTTTCAGAGAGTGTGGAAAGAAGGGAGGGAGGGGGAGAGAGAGAAACATTGACTGGTTGCCTCCTGCACAAGCTCTGACCAGGGGCAGGTAGTGAACCCACAACCCAGGCCTGTGTCCCCAACTTGGATCAAACCCATGACCCCTTGGCATGTGGGCTGGCCCTCCAGCCTCCGAGCCACACCAGCCAGGACTTAACGTCTGTAAGCCAAAAGATAACTTGGCTTTCTTTTTTTAATGGCAGGAACTTTGTTATTGAAAGCATGTGATTATTTATAACATAGAAATTATACTTGAGGGTTAATAGTATTAGCAGCACTGTTATTATCCCTCAGGTTAAACTGCCAGTTTTAATACACCTTCAGTTTTGTACTTGGGAGAAATAAAAATCACAAGCATTTCCCCTCCAGGCAGCGATCTGCGGTGGGCGAGTGTCTGGCGGCCTTTGCTGGTGCCTTCCCGGTGGCGTTTCTGGAAACTCATCTCAACAAACACAACAGCTGCTCCATCTACAATACTAGCTCCTCACGGGAGAGAGCAGGTAACGCAGCTGTGCGGGCAGCAGCTGAGATGTGCAGCCACGCATCATGTCACTTTCCGTTTGGGAAAATCTGGGTAGATACATACCCCCATTTCTTTCACTGTCCCAGTGGAGAAAGCTTCCCAATGATTTCAAGGACTGGCCTCTGAGAACCTACTAGAATTATCTACTAGGATTTGAATTGAGTTGGGGGAGGATAGGGTAGGAGCGTGGGAAGAAGAGAGAGAGGTTGACACGGCTGCTAAGAGGAAGGAGAAGGGCCCAGTGGAGGCGTGTGGGCATGCTGAGCCTTGAAGCCCAGAGGGCATGGCTGTTTGTCCGTGACTTCAGTGACCACCATCTCTTCTTGGGTGTGTTCCTCTAGCTCTCAATCTGCCAGCCAACGTGGAAGATGTTTGTCCAAATATCCCATCTTTGGAGAAGCTGATGGAAGAGATTGTGGAGCTGGCTGAGTCTGGGATCCGCTACACGCAAATGCCGCACGTGATGGAAGTCATCCTGCCCATGCTGTGCAGCTACATGTCCCGGTGGTGGGAGCAGGGGCCAGAGAGCAACCCCGAGAGGGCCGGGCTGTGCTGCACGGCTCTGAACTCGGAGCACATGAACACCCTGCTGGGGAACATCCTGAAGATCATCTACAACAACCTGGGCATTGACGAGGGGGCCTGGATGAAGAGGCTGGCAGGTAAGGGTAGGGAAGGAGCAACCGCTTCAAGTTGTTTTACTTCCAGAAAGGTTTGAAGTACAGAAACTAGACTTTTTCTATCTCCGTCTTTACTACTATTTCTCCTGTGCTGAACAGTATTATCACTGCCGTCATGCTGCTCTTTAGAAAGTAGATATCTTCAGACTGTGAGTGACTTGCCATGTGCTTTTAAGGAAGGAAACGTTTTCCTTCTGACAACCTCTCTACAATCAACGAGTAAACACAGCAGTAAAAGCTAATGACTGCAGACAAAGATGAAACTGGGGTTTGAATTAGCCCCTCAGCAGTCTGTCCCCCAGGACGGGGGAGGATGCCCAGGGATGCCTCACATGTTCGCACTGCAGTTACGTGCCTTTGCCCTGTGTATGTGGAACAAGTGGAAGCAACGTGAACGCCCACCGCTGGCGTTTGGTTACTAGGTGGGCACAGCATATAGCAAAATACAGGCCATCTTAACAGTAAGGTGTCAGCAGTGTTTCATGACTTGGAAAAGGCCCACAATAGCAAGGAGGATGGAAAGAAGAGGACTTGAAAATTGAATTCAGAAATCCATACAAGTATATATTTGTGAAGTTACTTATTTATAAAAAACCCCAGAGAAATGCATGAATGGCTTACTAATTTAGGTAGGGTTATTATGGTTGATTTTAATATTTCTCTCTTATACGTTTCTGCAATGTATGTGTGTTACCTTTAGGGGAAAAATTCCTTTTAAAAATGTCCTAATCACATTTAGAATGGTTGCTAACAACCACAACTATTCTTAAGTAAATGAGCAGTGAGTGTTGTATGTAATCCCCCTCTTCCCAGGACAGGATGGGGGCGATAGGGGAGGGAGCGGTACCTTCTCTCATACACTGTGGAACAGTGTGCAGCTACTCTAAGGCAAGGGGACCTTTTCCATTTGGGGAATTTTATTTTTGTGTGTGAAAAGAGTTGCTTTGCAAAGTGAGTGAATGTCTTAATTTTTATTCTAAATTAGCTGTCAATCTTTTTAAAAACAAAAACAAAACAAGGAAGCACATCAAATTCAATTCCTAGTCACCCTGAGGCCACGGCTGACTCGGGGCAGGTGTGCTGGGGAGGGCTCTTGGGGAGCCGCTGTTGTAATGACAGTCTGTCCTGGGGGTCCTGACCTGTATGCGGAGCACAGCGCTGACATCTGTCTTCACAGTGTTTTCCCAGCCGATTATAAATAAAGTGAAGCCTCAGCTCCTGAAAACTCATTTCTTGCCATTAATGGAGAAACTGAAGAAAAAGGCAGCCATGGTGGTTGCGGAGGAAGACCATCTGAAAGCCGAGGCCAGAGGGGACATGTCCGAAGCCGAGCTGCTCATCCTGGACGAGTTCACCACGCTGGCCAGGGACCTCTATGCCTTCTACCCTCTCCTCATCCGATTCGTGGACTACAACAGGTAGAATGTTCAACACGATTGATTTCTCTAATGGCACCTTGACCTTGCTGGGTTCCCATGTCCCTGACAAACGGCTTCATTCACTAACCTCTTAGCGATGAGCTTGTTCATAATCAGAAGTTTCTAGATACCTTTGCAGTCAGAAAGGGCATTCTGGAGCAGGCCCAGGGTTGCAGGTGAAAGTTAGCAGTTGGACAGGTCCGATGTCTCAGCTGTACACTTAGCCATCTGTGCTCGGTGGGAAGCCAGCATCCCTAAGTTACTTGTTTCAGATTTACATTTGAAGTTGTAACTGAGGAGCCACTTCATTGGTTTTGTGACCCAGGGCAAAGTGGCTCAAAGAACCCAGCCCGGAAGCCGAGGACCTGTTCCGCATGGTGGCCGAGGTGTTCATCTTCTGGTCCAAGTCCCACGTGAGTAGGGCAACATGGGCAGGGCTTGCTGTTTGCAAGATGCTAAGGGCTTTCAAACATTGAGCCAATTTTCCAACCCCTTAGTGTTTCTCAAACTGGTCTCCTGGGGGGGGGGGGGGGTCACTTACCTGGTGAGGAGGGAGAATGCACAAATACTTCACGTTGCCAGTGAGTCTATGCCCCTGAATTAAAAGTGAGTGAAGGAATGTTATGGAACTTGGAAAAGCAGATGAAACGTCTGACTGGGTGGAAAGCTCCATCCTGTTGCCATGCCCTGTATTTATCCGGAGACGTGCATGCTTTCCCAGCTAAACCAGGTCTGAGTTCAACCTGCAGTAGCTGTGTGTCCGTGTTACTTAAATCCTCCGAACCTTAGATTCCGGACCTATGAGACTTCCGTGTTGTGTGCAATGCCCAGAACTGTTGCCCCTGGGCAGGCGCCTTCATTGTATTCAACACATACATGTTCCCTTTCTTGATGAGTCTTACATATCAAATTAACATTTATCTTCCTACGAACTTCTGATCACATGGACTTCTTATTTATGTGATTGTGACTGGAACTGCCTTTGTGACTTCCCAGAATTTCAAAAGAGAGGAGCAGAACTTCGTGGTCCAGAATGAAATCAACAACATGTCCTTCCTCATCTCTGACACCAAGTCTAAGATGTCAAAGGTATTTCCGTGCTGTGTGTCTCGGCAAGAGAGTGTCCTCATGCAGCTTTCATTGGTTGGTTTATTTTTTATTTTTTGAAGGTTTATAAGTGGACTTTGATAGATTTAGTTCGTTTACTGAACATACACACACACACACAGAGTGTTGAGGGGACCCAGGACTGATGTACTCACAGATGGTATGACACGCAGCCAGAACTGACTGTCAGGGAGGAAGAAGTTGTAACTCAAGGTCCCTAGACACAGAAGGCACCGCGTAGAGAGGGGTGTGTGGCAGAACCCAGGGTCGGTCAGGAGCAGAGGGAGTGAGGGGAAAGCGTAGGTAAGAACCTTCACTGGGGCTTCTGCAGGAAGGAGCAGGTGAGACGGGTGAGCAGGCGTGAACCTAGTGTGAATCATTCCAGGGCTCGGGGCCAAGGAGCAGACCCTGGTTGTCTGGACCTGGCCCGGGTGATTAGGGCAGATAGATTGTGCCCAGGTTGAGGAGGTGATTGGGGAATCTGGACTCTGGATTGGCTGGTTTATATATGAAAGATGTGCTTGCAGGCAAGTAATTTCCTATCCCTAGGAACTGACTAGCCCTGGAAGGGAAGTCAGGGGTCAGCAAGGCCCAGGATGTCCAAGGGTCAGAGTAAAAAGATATGCTTCATACACAAACAGATGCAAACACACACAGACGCAAACACACACACAAGCAAAATTGCCAGTCAGTATAATATACAAAGACTAGTCACTTTCATGTACAGCCCCCTCCTCTGGGGGGTACATTCCAAAACCCCCTGGATGCCTAAAACCATGGACAGTACCTGGCCCTCCATATATTATGTTTTTCTCCTCTGAAAATGTCCTCAATGTTTGATTTATTGCTACAAAGAAATTTGACCTGCACAAAGACGAGGCTGAGGGACAGTTATTTTAATTTTGACATTAGAACATACCTCTCAGCGGAAAGGGAGCACTCACTGCCCCATGAAAATCAGACTCTGACATTGAGGTGACCCTGTGGCTTGAGCATAACCTTCAGCAAAAGCATGAGAGACCTGAGGTGGCCCGGCTGTCCTCAGGTGTGACAGGTCACCCAGGGGTCATCTCAGATATTTACGGGACACCAGTCAGTATACCACGTCCGTTTCCCTGGATGGGGGGCCCTGGGCAGACAAGTCTGCAGGCCACACAGAGGGAACGCACTTTGTAATAGTTTTATGGATACAGCGTGTGTGTGTGTATTGCAAAGCAGGCATTTGTCAAGACAAAAATACACCATTTGTTCTTAAATTTTCTTCTTATGTATTGAAAATTATAAAACATACAATATCTAAATATATCTATAGCTTCTCTAGAATTACAATGTGCATTTCCCTTGTAAAATTATAAGGAAATGCACACCAGTGAGTTGTAATGACTTGGGAATCGAGAACAGGACTTAAAGTTAGAAGAAAAAAAAAAATGTCCTCAGTAGGATTTTAAAACATAGTGACCAGCGGAGGAAGAGGAAGTGGAGCCCCGATAGGGCCAGGTCTGGAGCGGAGCAGCGCCTGACCCCAGCACCCGTCCATCTGCAGGCCGCTGTTTCCGACCAGGAGAGGAAGAAGATGAGGCGGAAAGGAGACCGCTACTCCGTGCAGACCTCCCTCATCGTGGCCGCGCTGCGGCGGCTGCTGCCCATCGGCCTGAACATCTGTGCCCCCGGAGACCAGGAGCTCATTGCTCTGGCCAAGAACCGGCTGAGTATGGTGAGTTCCCTCTCGCGGGGCTGCGGCGTCCCACCCCCGGCTCGGGGGTTCGCAGGCCTTCCTCCAGGGCTCTCTCCACTGCTCATCTGCATTGAGCGCTTTATCAAGTGGTTTCTGCACGGGCCCTAGAACTCAGATTCAATGACTGTCTATTTTTTGTGTGTGGGGGCTGTTTTTATTTCTAAATTATGTTAATCACCTTCAGGGCACATTCAGGAGCGCATGGAAAAGATATAAACACGTCACAGGTAGTGAAAAAAATGGATTTCATCTGAACTCCTATATAAGATTTTTGATGAAGGGCGATTTTTCAGTGCTAGGAGCAGCCATGGTGATGTGCGGTGTTGACTTTTAAACCAGTAGCTCTTTGCAAGCCTTGAGGTTTACGTTCTCAAGATTTCTTTATGGCCCATTTCCATCTTCATGGCTACGCTTATGAGGATGCAGTTTTTCGAAAGTGTACATGGGCTGACTGCTCTCTATTTGTGTGAATTGGAGGCCTCGCTCCTGCTCTGGCGACCCTGAAGCTCCCTGAGTGTGTCTGGAGTTGAGCAAACGAGCGAGACTGGCGAGTGGCTCTGGTCTGATGAGTGCCCCTGAGGGTGGGCTGCAGGCACTGCGTGGCGCCCGTGTCACAGGTGCTCAGTTACTCTGCACATTTCGGGGAGAGACTCATGTCTGTGTGAGCGCCAGGGAGCATGATTCTTCCCTTCTTGCTGTGACCTGGAAACCAAGCTCATTGCGTCTCGATGCCCTTCCTGTGGTTTCTAGTCACAGCAGCAGCGACAAAGTAGCCGACAGAGCCCCAGATCTGTGGCACGCAGCCAAAGCCTGTAAAAATACTGTGCAGACACACACTGCTTTCAAAGAGGTGTGCGTGATTTCCATCTACTTACAGCAGGTGTCACTTCCCAAGCCTTCTAGGTAACATTTATTTCTTGACAGAAAGACACTGAGGATGAAGTCCGAGATATAATCCGCAGTAATATTCATTTACAAGGCAAGGTAAGCCAGATTTTTTCTAAAGCACATTTAGTATCTATACATTGGTTATTGTCTCTTTAGAGTAGTACTCAGTGTAATGTTACTTTAGCAATTAATGCATTGTGGACCAGTAGTTTTATTGCTAGCTTTACCCAGTGGCCAGATAAGTTTCTATTGAACGAGTACAAAAATGTTTTACATAAATGTTAAAGGCATGCTTTAAAATTAAATACCCATTGCATTTTGAAGTTATTTATTACATGTTCTTATAAGCTACTATCTTTTTAAAGTATGATACTTTGTAAAACATTGTGTAATAGGAAGCGAGAATTCTTGTGATCCGCTGCAATGTGTTAAGATAGTGAAAATACACTGAGTGGCCAGATTATTATGATCTCTGAATGCATAATAATCTGGCCATTCAGTATATATATTAGAGGCCCGGTGCATGAATTTGTGCATATTTGGGGTCCAGCCAGCCTGGCCAGGGGGAGGGGACATGGGCCGTGGGCTGGCCTGCCTGCTGGTCGAACTCCTGGTTGAGGGGATCAATTTGGATATTAGCCTTTTATTATATAGGATATACACTGAATAGTCAGATTATTATGCATTCAGAGATCATAATAATCTGGCCACTCAGTGTATATTATTTTGACCAGTCATTATCCTACTTGAAGTCCTTTGGTATTAAAGACCCCCAAAATAACAAATGTATTTTTAAAGTCGACCATCAGAAACTTCACTTGTTCAGGGAAATCTTTCCAACCACCAGCAGGTTAGGTTAAGCCTCCTGGCGCCTTACGTTTCTTTGCAGTAACCCTCATCACAGCTGCAAACACGTGTTTCGTGTTTGTCTTCGCACAAGATGGTAGACTTCTGAGTACAGGTCCCTCTGGGTCTTGGTCTTTGCGTGTGTTCAGACACTGTGCTATGCTCAGTGCATGACTGCAGACCCCTCTTCAGCAGTGCGTCCTCCTTCTTACATCGTAACCTGATGTTTCCTGAGCTTTCCTCTCTGTCCCGCAGTTGGAGGATCCTGCTATTAGATGGCAAATGGCTCTTTACAAAGACCTGCCAAACAGGCCTGAGGACAGTGCCGATCCCGAGAAGACGGTGGAGAGAGTCCTGGACATAGCGAGCGTGCTTTTCCATCTGGAGCAGGTCAGACTGCGTGCTGATTCGGTCTGGTTCGCCCACCCCGTCAATGGTAAAGAGGATGTGTGTCAGGCTGTTAACCATGGCCAAACATTCCTATGCTCAGCGCATTCACCATGAAGAACATAGGACTCAGGAGTCCTTAGCATCTAATGTGCACAAGTTCTAAGCTTATAATTTTTGTGGCTATATATAGACAATGAATTCAGGGAGATTAACACCTTTATTTTATTATTTTATTCAAAATAATTCCAAAATAACACAGAGAGAACCCACAGTGAGTGGCATCAGCCATTGGGCCTCATGACAGCGCCTGCCTGACGGGCACATAAACTAGTAAAATGCCCTGCCACCCGGGAGTTCTGTCATCTAAATGTTCTGCAGAACATACTAGTATCACATTAATAAACATTTTCCTTTCATTTCCTGCTTTATGTTATCTGATGCTCTCCTGTTTCTGTCCTGCCAGTTAAATAACACCACTGCCTTAGGCTTCATCACTATGATGAGATGAAGCTAGGTACTCACACTGTATGGCTACTGACATGCTTTTACATTCTGTAACACCATAATATGAGTAATGTAATGTAATGTGATAGAATAGAATATAGGAAATTTAACATGTCCCTATTTCCATGAAACATTAAATAAATATAAATTGTCATCCATCAGCAGATGACAAGATTTGAGGTAATGATATCCGAAGTGCTATATAAAGTCAGAGTTGTATTTCCAGAATGCATATATTTAAGTAGATTGTTAAATGCTAATTAAATGGCTGCTGGAGGACCATTTCTGGCATCATTACACTACCATAAGTTTTTAATTCTTCCTAGTTTTCGTGTACATATCTGTACATGAATGAATTTTAGATACAATAAATGAAGCTTATTGAAATCTGTTGTTGCCTTATAGTCAGATATTTTCATAAATATATCCAATCATAATGAACAATGACATTTGTGAAGCAGTTAGATTGAGTTCACTGAGCGGCCATTCATTCTGTGAACATTTCTTGAGGGTACCATCTCATTTGAGGGCACCACCCCCATTTTCTGGGAAACAGCCCCATATCCGGGAAAGGGCCACACAAAAGTTAGTGTTAGGGCTCCGCCCATTTTAGGGCACTGCCTCATGGCAGCTTTGCATTCAGCAGGCACCGGACTGAACATGGCCCTCTACTCCAGTTGCTCAATCTCTGCTAGAGGATGTGGACACATCAGTGATAAATGTGTGATGAGAGAGCTGTGCTAGGATACACAATGTGCTGAAGAGGGAATAAAAGGTCCCAGGCTTAATCGAGTGGGTGATCCCTATATGAATGTTTAAGTGAGAATAGGAGTTATCTAGGAAAAGGTAAGGGAGTCAGATTTTAGTTAAGGTCAAGGGTTATTCACACGTTATGGATAAGAGTAAAAAGAAATCATCAATTATCAAGGGAGAGGAAAACGTGGGAGGAACCTGAGTGGAGAATTCATGCCTTTGATTCCCTGCATTCTAATGTTGACTAGTGACCGAGTTTGCTGAACTCAGTGCAAGAGCAGTGGGTGCTCAGGAAGTACTTGTTTAATTTATCTTAGTACCAATGACCTTTGCGAATGTGTGCTTTCTATTGTACGTCTCGTAATTTCCCTCGTGAGGGGGAGCTGTCTCCCCGAATTTCCTAATGCTCAGACTCCAGCCAGCTCGTCAGCAGGGGCAAGTGTGGTTCTGTCTTTGGATCACAGATCCTACCGATACATAATTCCTGGATTTATGGGGAAACTCGCTGTTTAAGGTCTTTGCTGTGTAAGTAATGCTTATGCCAAATGGGAAGCTTGCTGAGGATGGAGGCCTCTCTTGCCACGTTCACGGGCTCTTCAGCGCCTGGGCCTTTCATCGCATTTCTTGACTGTCACCCATCGCCATGTTCTCATCGGAAGCTCCGTGTACAGTCTTGGATCTCAGAATGGAATTTTACATGGAAATGTGTTGGGTCTAGTTGAACAACCTTGCCCTGGATTCTGTTTTCACCGGCAGGGTTGGACCTCAGCAGTGTTTTGTCTCCCTTCACAAGGTCTTTAAGAAGAAAATGCAAGTGGGTCGTTGTCAGAAGGTGCTCATTGGTCCTTTATACCAGGCGTCCTCAAACTACGGCCCGCGGGCCACATGAGGGTGTTTTTGCAGTTTGTTTTTTTTACTTCAAAATAAGGTATGTGCAGTGTGCATAGGAATTTGTTCATAGTTTTTTTTTAAACTATAGTCCGGCCCTCCAACGGTCAGAGGGACAGTGAACTGGCCCCCTGTTTAAAAAGTTTGAGGACCCCTGCCCATCTAGAGGAACGATACAGAGAAGATTAGCATCCCAGAAAAAAATAAATAAATAAAAATAAAAATAAAAAGTTTGAGGACCCCTGCTCTAGAGGCAGGAAGATCCCAGAAACAAGCTCAATTACAGAAGTTGCTTTGTTAACATTTCTAAGCCACTGTCGCCCAGACATCCTTAACGTTTTCTCCAAGCATTAGCACATTCATCTTTTGACAGTGTACTGCAAAGGATAGTAAACTTAGCTTTACTCTGATTATTTTTTTAGCTAACATAACATTTTTATTTCTTCCAGAAATCTACATGTATGCGTTGGAGATGTTACAGTATGGGAAGTACAGTGTTCACTTGCCTAGAGATTACTGATTAATTTAGAATTACATGTTGGGACTTTTCTCTCTAATACTTACAATTAATCTCTTTTTCTCAGAGTTCCAAACACCGTTAGCTAAATAAATAACTCACTTGCATCTTTTACTACAGCTTTCAAATTCTCATTTGTCCCTAGCTAACAAAATATATATTTTAACATTTTTGCAAAATTAAACCTTTTCAGTTACTCCTAGTAATGTGTTCCTGAAGCCGGGTCATCTCCTTTCCATCCTGTTACGTTGATGGACAATAGGCTTTTCATTAGAATTTCCCTTGACTGCCTCTGTGCTCACTGCTTGTAGTGCTTATGATGAATTAGTGAAAATGGATCCATGAGTAAAAGTGGGTTAATTTTTTGTGTAGCCAGAAAATGTTTTAGAACCACAACCAAATTCTGAAAGGATACAAACTGATAGTTTAGAGATTGGTTTTATATTTCTTTGATTTTAGAGATGACATAGCTTCTAACGTACACACTATTGGGAAAATATTTTATTTTTGCTGATAAAAAATATATAACATTTCAGACTATTTCACATTTAGGACGTGGGCTTTTCCATAAATTTAAAGTATTTTTGGAATTTATATTGCAAAAGATGTCCGCTAAAAGGCATGGCTGTCCCTCCAAGCTTGAGGCTCGCGTGGGCTCACGGGCTGTCTGTCTTCCTGCAGGTGGAGCACCCTCAGCGGTCGAAGAAGGCCGTGTGGCACAAGCTGCTCTCCAAGCAGCGGAAACGGGCGGTGGTGGCTTGCTTCCGCATGGCCCCTCTCTACAACCTGCCCAGGTCAGAGCTCTTCCCTGGTAGCTGTTGTTTCTTAATCCTCACCAAGGATATGTTTGTTTGTTTTAGAGAGAGAGAGAGAGAGAGAGAGAGAGAGAGAAAGAGAGAGAGAAACATTGATGTGTGTGAGAGAAACATCCATCACCTCCTGTAGGCGCCCTAACTAGGGGTCAAATCCATTTCCCGGGTATGTGCCCTGACTGGGAATTGAACCTGCATCCATTTTGGTGTACGGGACAACACTCTAACCAACTAAGCTACCCAGCCGGGACTCACATTTATAACAGAATAAAATTAATTTCCCTAGTAAGTGATGGGGTCTACCATCTACCTTAATATGAGTACGATAGTGCAAGAGAAGAATACAAGAGATGTATTGGCTCTTGTGTCTAAACATTGACCTTGACTTTCTTTGTTGGGTACTCTCAGAAGACTGTGGTCTGCAATGCATGTATTAAATGACCTCCGTACCGAGGCGGTGAGGCGGGTAGAGTGAGATGGCCTTGACCTAATGTGAGGCTAAGATAGTGGTCAGGTTTCTTACCTGACTTCCTTGTAGATTTCTCCCTGAACCCTAAGATCTGTCTCAGATTTGTTCAGATTGTCGAAGGGGCTGAGGGACACAGAGTTTAGAACTGACTTTGTCATGGTGATTATGATTCTTTGGGGGAAAGAGCTGATATGGAACGTACTCATGGGAGTGAAGTGGACCCGTCTGACTGCTCATCGCCTTCTCTGAGACGGGCAGGCCCTCTTGTTAGCAAAAAAGGGACGGGGCGCATCCAGTCACTCAGTGCCCAGGGTTCCTCCGCAGCCTCTTACCCTAAGACACAGCTCTTTGCCCCTCTGAAGTTGGTGCGAGGGCATCATCCTCATCCCACGGTGACAGGAAAATGGGCCCGCGCAGCCACATCCGACCACGCCCCTCATTGTGCAGGCTGAGCGCTTCCTCCTCGTTCTGGGGCACCGTGGCCACCACTGCCTGGAGTACCCCCTTCAGTGCTTGGCTGCTTGTCTCTCTGATTCAAATTTGGATTCTTTAGACTTTTGTCCAGTTTTATACCCTCAGCACCTAGAATGCTGGCAGTCAGTAAGTGAATGCGTGAATGAATGAGTTAATGCTATAAGGGACATCACACCTTCCATGTCACCGAGACCGCTTCTTTGCCATCCTGTCACACTGCGTATACAACCAGGCGCTGCTCCTAAATTCTCTGACCCAACCACGGTGTCACCGTTGAGTCCAGTGGAACATCCCTCTCTGGTTCCTCTGTGTGGCCCGTCTCTGTGTCTCACCCGTTTCCTCTGAACTGTGCTCGCCCCGTCCCTATGGCCCCTCCTGACACCCCGGCTTCCTGCCTCCTGCCAGGCTCGTGGCCGCAGATCCCGAGCTGGCGTCTCCAGCACTGCGTTTGAAATTGTGCTTCTCTTCTAGGCATCGGGCCGTCAATCTTTTTCTTCAGGGGTATGAGAAGTCCTGGATTGAAACGGAAGAGCATTACTTTGAGGACAAACTGATAGAAGACTTAGCGGTATGTCTCTAATGGCGTGTGCAATGAAAGGACTCTGGCCCCACGTGTAAGCAGTCCCCGTGCAGCACTGGAGAGGAAATCTCACCGCAGGGTATAGGTCTTAGGAAACTTGATTCTCAATTGTTAATGCATTCAGTGTTTAGGGGAGAATTCAGAGGTTAAGGTCAATTATGCAAGTTTCTTATTAACTTAACTTTGAGGGGGAGTATTTTGTTATTCTTTTAAATTCATCTTCAAGGCACCTTTAAAACCTCAGAACCAGGATAAAACTATAGAATCTGAACCATAAAGAAGTTATTCACCAAAAGTAAGTTGAAGGTGAACAAAAGCAAATGAAAAGTAGGTGGGGATTTTTCCTCATATATTTGTATCGATTTCTGAGAGGAAGGGAGAGAGAAATAGAAATATCAGTGATGAGAGAGAATCATTGATCGGCTGCCTCCTGCATGCCCCACACTGGGGATCAAGCCCGCAACCCGGGCATGTGCCCTTGACCAGAATCAAACTTGGGACCTTTCAGACTACAAGCCGACGCTCTTCTCCACTGAGCCACACCAGCCAGGGCAAAAGTAAGTGGTTTTAAACAAATACGCCGAGCTGAGAAGGATAGAGTGGGCACAAGCAGGGTCGAGTCACGTGGATGCCGTTGAAGGCGAGGGGGTCCTTAGCCCCAGCACACGGGGAGAGGCCCTCGGGAGCTCTGTCCATCGTCCAAGGCCGGGGGCCTGTCTAAGCATCTGATCAAGGCCAGCTTCTCAGGACGAGTTGCAAGCATGCGGTCGCAGATTTTGCAGACTAGTTAGAGGCTAAAGGTTCCCAGCTTAACAACCTCTCATCTGAAAGTCACTTCTTTGTCATAGTTATCAGGGAATATAGTGGATAAACCAATTCAATTGATAAAAGCTAAATGCCGATTACCCTCAGATATTTCACTTGAATTCAAATTGCCTTTATAATTAAAACAACCATAGAATATTGGATACATTGTTGAAATTTACCCAGTTCCTGCAACATTAAGACCTTAAAGCCAGGGGAAAAAAGCATCATGTATGTGCAGAGAAAACACAAGTGTAAGTAAGTAAATGAAGGTATAAAATTCATTGTCGCTCAACAAAAAATCAGGGTTAATTAATTTTACAGTCAGTAAAAATGCCTAATAATTTTCCTCATGGTAAAAGACCTATCCACTTGTACAAACTTATTTTTTAAGTCTTAAGAGTATTTAAATGAAAGTGGGGAAAAATAACTGACATACATGTATTCACACACTCACATGTATACAACTTATAGTCATGCACACTCACATATACACTTATGCACACATGCTCACCCACATACTCACATACTTGTGTGCATACACTCCCACACACTTAGGCACACTCATGCACACACACTCATGCACACAATCATACATTCACACTGCCACAGTGGAGAAGGGCTTTCCTTGTACTCATTGTTCCAGCCCTCACACTGCTCCTGGGTTTGATTGAGCGCCTCATTGCAATGTGAATTTATGCATTTACTTTTGTAGAAACCTGGAGCAGAACCTCCAGAGGAAGATGAAAGCACTAAGAGAGTTGATCCTCTGCATCAGCTGATCCTTCTGTTCAGCCGAACGGCCTTAACGGAGAAATGGTATGGCTGGCCGAATTCATGCGAGACAGGAGAGGATGAAGGAAGAGCCGTGTCCAGAGTCTCTTCCTGTCTTCACACTCTATCTCACCTGGGCTTGTGGGGAGAGAGACCCGTGCAAAGTTAGGACTGGTCTGGCACACAGCTGTCAGTTTCAAGCTTTAATATCTACTCTAGTTTTTCTTAACAACTTTGTCATTAGCTGATTTAGTTGATGCTGAATCCTCTTACAAAATGATTTTTTCTCTTTATCACAAGCAGCCTTTATAAGTAATAAGAAGAAGAGCTTAAAGCAAATGTTAGTACCAAAAATGTATGGAGACCAATAGTGACGAACTGTCCCGGGTAGAAGGTGCCTTTGCGCAGGAACCTATAGGGGGTGGGTACGTCGGCATCTCAAAGGGAAGTTTCTTTGCGTCTGTTTTAAGGGCATCCTCCACTTTTCTTGACTAAAATTGACCAAAGCCACACAAGACAGACTCTGTGGAGTTAAATAAGAAATGCGCTCAGAGACCTGAGAATCAAAATGTGCCCAGCACCTGCCCCTCACAGGCCCTGCATAGACAGGCTCCTGGCAAGACTTCTCAAGAGTCCTGAGCGGTCCTGTGGCTGGAGTAACATACATCTCTCCCTCTTCCCACTGCGGCCGCCCTCCTCTCACGACTTCTCCCTCCTATTAGTTCCTGACTAACAAGGTCATCTCATCCCTAAGCTTAGAGCAGCTCTCTGTCTGGCCTTGGCAGGTACTGAGGTATTTCTCATAAGTGAGTTTTTCTGATGACTGAAGTTTAAAGCTTCTAAAATAATTTTGTAAGCATGAGGTTTTTTTATGGAAACCTTCATCAGTTAATGGTTTCCATATTCCTTGAAAAGAGGGTAATAAACATATTTAAACTCTTCTTAATTTTTAAGTAGCATTATGATGATTTTATAGCATAATAATTTGGGAACTCTCTCTTTTTTTTAATCCTTGAGGACATTTTTCCATTTATTTTTAGAGAGAGTGGAAGGGAGGAGGGAGGGAGGAAGCAGGGGAGAGAGAGAGAGAGAGAGAGAAAAGAAACTGATGTGAGAGAGACATATCAATTGGATTGATGGCCTCCCGCATGACTTGGGCCGGGAATCGAACCTACAATCCAGGTACATGTCCTGGACCAGGATTGGAACCCCTGACCTTTCAGTGCACAAGCTGACGCTGTAACTGCTTTGAGCTACATTGGCCAGGGCAATTTGGAGTCTTTGTCAAATATCAAATCTCACTTCTGCTGCCAGAAGCCTCTGCCTCCTTTAAATTTGCTTGTTTCAACTTTTGTAGTTTCAAGAAAATGAAAGACGTCGTGTTTGTGTGCAAATCGACAGATCGTTTATTTTGTGAGAACAGGGTCTCTTCCAGGAGGTCAGGGGCACTGTGTTCAGTAGGTCTGAGGTCCTTCTCTCTGACACTGTGATATTTTCAAATGATTACTTTGCCTAAGTTTTTATTTTATTTTAGAAAGGTATACTTGTTGAAAAATATGGGTTATTTTGTAAGTGATGGTAATTTTGCATATGACTAGCCTTAAAAACAATGGTTATTATTTTTTTCTTGTTTTCCATAGCAAACTGGAGGAAGATTTTTTATACATGGCTTATGCAGATATTATGGCAAAGGTAAATAAATGCCACTCTTGATTTTAAAGTGTAATTTTAATAAAGGGAAATAATTTTTATCTGACAAGGGATAAGAATGTCTTTCTGGATTAAAATAAAATGCTGTTAAACCTTAGAAATCTAAGGAGCATTCATCTCAACTTCCCACTTGTTCCATGAATCTCTGTTCTGACTTCCTTGACCGGTATCATTGTTTCCCCCTTTAACATTGATTTATGGGGAGCTCACTAGCTTTCCATGCATCCATTCATTCAACACCTATTCACTGGGCATCCAGGGATTGGAAATAACGTGGTGAATGAGTAAGAAAGGCACATAGCCTGCCTTCTTGGAGTTTACTGTCTGAGGGGAAGACAGCATTTACACATTTAAAACGATGACAAGAAGCCTGGGAGTTTAGTGCGGGAGGAGCAGGTTATGTAGCACAGTCATGAGTTATAATGACATGCTTTTAAGCCGTAAAATTATATCTGTTTGCTTTTGCACATGGTTGAAGGAATGAATGAATGAATGAATGTGACAAACCTTTTAGAAGCTGTCATTGAGGGATGGAAGGACTACATTTGTACCTTCCCTCCACTCCCGCTTCAATTCGACACTCAGCGGACTGTGAATCATGGAATTAAAAGTATTTTTCTGATTTGTGACTTAAATTTAACCACGTGCCTCCACGTGCTTCACTGATACACCGAGTGCTTATCAGCCATAAGAAATCCTTAGGAGGGTTGGAATAATCCACTTTGAAGAACTGTAGGTTTCTTCCTGCTGGAGGTCTTGGTCACATGATTCTCCCAATTCCAAACCACAATGATAATAGCCGTTCAGATTTATTAAAAGCTTATTGTTTTTCAGACACTTGCTCGTAAGTGGCAAACAGTTTGCATATATTAATTCATGCGGTCTGCTGAAGACGTGGGTATTCTTTTCTGAATCCCACCTTAAATATGAGGACACTAGACCAGAGAGGTGAAGGAACTAGCCCTGGACAGCAGGACGCTGGGGACAGCAGGACTGTTGCCAACCACACCACTCCGCCTCCGAAAGAACTCCAGCGTGGGGATTAGTTAAAACGGTGCATGGATTAGCACAGCTCCCATCTCATTTCTCGGAGAATAACTCAAAAAAATACAGTGTTTTAACATTTTTTAATAAAAGTATTAGCAGTTACGTTTTCACTTTTCTCCTTTGGACACAATACAATAAAAGATGAACTTAGGAAGCGATGACAAGACTTACTTTAATTAATGGGCACAGCTCTCGCTTCGTTTGAATGCGTGGCTGTTGCAGGGCTTGCGCGGTATCTGCACCAGCGCATGGTGATGTCGGCAGCACCCAGAGAGACGTGATGCTTGCACTTTGGGTTGAACCAGGCAAACACATGAATAAGCAGAATGTGCAGTATGCTATTTGCCTCATAATCACCTCCATGAAATGTATGAAATTGTTAATATTTTAATTTTGTAAAAGCACAGTAAAATGTTCTCTTAGGGCATCAACTCGATGATGTCATGTAAGGTTATGGTACCTATATTACACATATTTAAACAATGTTGATGGCAAATTAATGCAAATGATTTGGTATACTGTGCTAAATTCTTTTGTATTTTGTGCCCTGATATACTCTGATCCTGTTGACCTTTTTCCATTCTTCTATGCTGCAGAGTTGTCATGATGAAGATGACGATGACAGTGAAGAAGAGGTGAAGAGTTTTGAAGTAAGATGGATCTTTCTAGACATGGCTTGTTCCACTTGGAAGCATTGTTTCATAGCTCATAACTGACATTTATGTTTCGTGCTTCATGGCTTATCGCAGCTTATTGTGTCAAGGAGCTGCATGTTGGAAGCCGGGTGGACAGTCTGAGTCCTCCCATGCGCTGCCCTAACTCCAGGGAACGTAGAACAGCTAACCGGTCAGACGCACCCATATGTTCAGAATGAGTGCTGCTGAGGCCCCGGGATGAGGTGGCTTCCTCTCGGCCAAGGCCGCGATCTAAAATGTCCAACAGACACACGAGGAGGATATTTACTGCAGAGCAGCATGACTTCGAGTATTTAACTGAAGCCGTGGTTTGACCTTTTGGGGAATTGAAGTCAGAGGCTGGCTTCCTGCGCCTTCTGCACAGCCGGTCACTCATCCCTGCACATATGGGGCTCACAGCGCCGCTGGCTTGCATGAGGCAGGAGGGTGGGTCCCTAGGACCACCTTCTAGCTTACGGTTATTTTCTCAAACCTCTCAGCTCTTAAATATCCCCATCATTCGAGATACCGCTCAGTGTTAACCAGCCAGAAGGAAAGGAAATCTGACTAGTATGTCCCCCTTTGCTTAGACTATACTTTGCTTTTTATGAGAAAAAGTAGGTGTTGTTAACTACCAGTCTCCTTATTTATTGTTTTTGTTTGTTGCTTGCTTGTCTTTAGAATTTTCAAAACAATGCTAAGTGCAAGGAAGTAGATTAGATCTTTTTAATTTTCCTGTTGATTTCCATGTCTGGACTCTGAGCTAGAAGTCTGGAGGACATTAGGACCCAGCAGCGAGTCTTTAGTTCAGTGGACCCACCAGGAGGTGTAGGTGAGGACCAGACACAGTGCCTCTTTCAGGAACAGGTGACATGAGCATCTGTGCTGCGTGCAAGTCCACGTGTAAGAAGTACAGAAACAAACTGATTTGTGAATGACCTAGGACTATGGCTGGCTGCGCGAAATGCCGAGGTTAATTTCCTTTATGGCACTATAATCCTTTCTTACGTGTGTGTATTCTGTTCTCATATCCATCTTTATTGCTAAGAGACTGAGTGGGTTGTGAGCGGCAAATGGCGTGTTCTGAAAGTGTAACCGCGTGTGGTCTTACAGCTGTCTCAGAGCAGTTGTTTATTGCTATTTTGCTTCTGTCCTCACCCTTCCTAAGGTCACGGGATCCCAGCGCAGCAAGGTAACTGTACATGTGTGTGTATGTGTCTGGGTCTGAGTTTCGGTTTCTGTGACATTTACCTTTTTGTTAGACCCAACGTCTCCGATTCTTCTGTAACAACATAAGGTCTTGCAGTCCTTTACATGTTTTCAGCTCCAGTGCAATTGGTCTCTTCCGTGTCCCTTCCTTGACACAGGTTTATCCTTCTTGCACTTTCAGTCGCTTGTGATTTGAAATTGTGTGTTACGTGGTACCTTCGAGCTGCCCACGTGCTGGGACGCAGGAGCCCAGCCCTGTCGGTGGTGGGCTTCGCCTCTGGACGCTTTTACACCAGTCTCGTCACGTGAAAACAGACGTGACAAGTGGCATTCCTGGTGACACTGGAAATAAATCTTTTTCCATTGCGCTAGTGATACCTTCCATTAGTAATTAGACATTACAGCCCACAGTTTTAACGTTAATTTCAGCATTTCATTCTAGGGAAGAACTTGAT
This sequence comes from Ia io, assembly GCA_025583905.1. Classification (NCBI taxonomy): domain Eukaryota; kingdom Metazoa; phylum Chordata; class Mammalia; order Chiroptera; family Vespertilionidae; genus Ia; species Ia io. The sequence goes on along the minus strand of JAJQQW010000024.1, from coordinate 12,401,311 downwards.
AATTATTTCTACCTCTTACTATTTTGAATAGCTAAGTGCATGTACAATTTGCTACGAGGAAACATTTTGATCTAGAAATACAAAAATAATTTGAGATATGAAAAATAGGGCATTATAAGGAAAGGTTCCACAAGGAATAAAGTAAAGCTCAAGAAACATGGAAAACAGGATGGGGGCCAGCATGCAAGGATTTGCAGGCTCTTCTTCAGCGTCATGTCCATGTTACTCCTAGGCTCCCATTAAACTGGCCCCATTGAACTTGACAGTTGACTGCCCTGCTTCTTCTAGAATACTTGCCCTGCATATTTAACAATTGATTGCATATTTAGTTCATTATTATATGTAACCATTTTTAGATTTGAGTCTACTTCAATATTAAAACTAAAAATGACAGTTAAATCTTACAAAGAGGTCAGAATTAATGACAAGGGAAGAAATGTTTGGCAGTTACGAGTAATGTTCGTTACTGCAGTTGAATGCTATATTTCGGTTGGAGTTTTTATAAACCAAAGCAAATCATAATAATAATGATAAATAATAACGTTTCAAGTCAAGTGACTTCATATTTCTCAGCATGTTGGGATTTGCTCACTAGATCATCTGAGAGCTTTGGTACCAGAGTGGACCACATTTTTAACTACAATTTTGTAAAATATACAGAACATTATTTGGATGGTTCCTTCTTCTTCATTCTCCAAGATCTGAGGGAGTGAAATGAAACGATAATGCAGTGAAAGCATTTCAGTGGCATGTTAAGGTACCATAAGATAGATTTAGTACTCACCGAAGCACCTGCGTTAATACCAGTGGAGCCTTCATTGCCAAAGCTGGAGGGATGGAGCGTTCACTTGCTTTGGGGAACATTTTTCTCGAATATTAGGCAGCTTGCACATCCTTTGGCAGTTGCCCGACTTCTCATTCGCGATGCGTTCTCTGATGAGGCCCCGAGGTCCCGTTACTCTGTAGTATTGATTAGAGAGATTTCCTGTGTCCTGAATATTAAGTGTGTCTGTGGCAGAGTTGACGTTCAGTGATGAAGGGTAGAGACCAGCTCGCGCTCTCCCGACGGGCTCACTGCAGGCTCAGGCACAGCTGGATGGGCATCATTCCCGCCACAGCTCCTGCTCCCGTTCCAGCGTGTGCACCGTTTAGTGTGCAAGACTCACGTGCTGTAGCTCCGCCCAGCGATGACAGCATTTTTATCTGGCCTCCAATGACCTTATTTTGAATAGAATCCATTTTTTGGTATATTCTGTAAGAATGAGGGGGGGGGGGGGGGGGGGGGGGGGGGGGGGGGGGGGGGGGGGGGGGGGGGGGGGGGGGGGGGGGGGGGGGGGGGGGGGGGGGGGGGGGGGGGGGGGGGGGGGGGGGGGGGGGGGGGGGGGGGGGGGGGGGGGGGGGGGGGGGGGGGGGGGGGGGGGGGGGGGGGGGGGGGGGGGGGGGGGGGGGGGGGGGGGGGGGGGGGGGGGGGGGGGGGGGGGGGGGGGGGGGGGGGGGGGGGGGGGGGGGGGGGGGGGGGGGGGGGGGGGGGGGGGGGGGGGGGGGGGGGGGGGGGGGGGGGGGGGGGGGGGGGGGGGGGGGGGGGGGGGGGGGGGGGGGGGGGGGGGGGGGGGGGGGGGGGGGGGGGGGGGGGGGGGGGGGGGGGGGGGGGGGGGGGGGGGGGGGGGGGGGGGGGGGGGGGGGGGGGGGGGGGGGGGGGGGGGGGGGGGGGGGGGGGGGGGGGGGGGGGGGGGGGGGGGGGGGGGGGGGGGGGGGGGGGGGGGGGGGGGGGGGGGGGGGGGGGGGGGGGGGGGGGGGGGGGGGGGGGGGGGGGGGGGGGGGGGGGGGGGGGGGGGGGGGGGGGGGGGGGGGGGGGGGGGGGGGGGGGGGGGGGGGGGGGGGGGGGGGGGGGGGGGGGGGGGGGGGGGGGGGGGGGGGGGGGGGGGGGGGGGGGGGGGGGGGGGGGGGGGGGGGGGGGGGGGGGGGGGGGGGGGGGGGGGGGGGGGGGGGGGGGGGGGGGGGGGGGGGGGGGGGGGGGGGGGGGGGGGGGGGGGGGGGGGGGGGGGGGGGGGGGGGGGGGGGGGGGGGGGGGGGGGGGGGGGGGGGGGGGGGGGGGGGGGGGGGGGGGGGGGGGGGGGGGGGGGGGGGGGGGGGGGGGGGGGGGGGGGGGGGGGGGGGGGGGGGGGGGGGGGGGGGGGGGGGGGGGGGGGGGGGGGGGGGGGGGGGGGGGGGGGGGGGGGGGGGGGGGGGGGGGGGGGGGGGGGGGGGGGGGGGGGGGGGGGGGGGGGGGGGGGGGGGGGGGGGGGGGGGGGGGGGGGGGGGGGGGGGGGGGGGGGGGGGGGGGGGGGGGGGGGGGGGGGGGGGGGGGGGGGGGGGGGGGGGGGGGGGGGGGGGGGGGGGGGGGGGGGGGGGGGGGGGGGGGGGGGGGGGGGGGGGGGGGGGGGGGGGGGGGGGGGGGGGGGGGGGGGGGGGGGGGGGGGGGGGGGGGGGGGGGGGGGGGGGGGGGGGGGGGGGGGGGGGGGGGGGGGGGGGGGGGGGGGGGGGGGGGGGGGGGGGGGGGGGGGGGGGGGGGGGGGGGGGGGGGGGGGGGGGGGGGGGGGGGGGGGGGGGGGGGGGGGGGGGGGGGGGGGGGGGGGGGGGGGGGGGGGGGGGGGGGGGGGGGGGGGGGGGGGGGGGGGGGGGGGGGGGGGGGGGGGGGGGGGGGGGGGGGGGGGGGGGGGGGGGGGGGGGGGGGGGGGGGGGGGGGGGGGGGGGGGGGGGGGGGGGGGGGGGGGGGGGGGGGGGGGGGGGGGGGGGGGGGGGGGGGGGGGGGGGGGGGGGGGGGGGGGGGGGGGGGGGGGGGGGGGGGGGGGGGGGGGGGGGGGGGGGGGGGGGGGGGGGGGGGGGGGGGGGGGGGGGGGGGGGGGGGGGGGGGGGGGGGGGGGGGGGGGGGGGGGGGGGGGGGGGGGGGGGGGGGGGGGGGGGGGGGGGGGGGGGGGGGGGGGGGGGGGGGGGGGGGGGGGGGGGGGGGGGGGGGGGGGGGGGGGGGGGGGGGGGGGGGGGGGGGGGGGGGGGGGGGGGGGGGGGGGGGGGGGGGGGGGGGGGGGGGGGGGGGGGGGGGGGGGGGGGGGGGGGGGGGGGGGGGGGGGGGGGGGGGGGGGGGGGGGGGGGGGGGGGGGGGGGGGGGGGGGGGGGGGGGGGGGGGGGGGGGGGGGGGGGGGGGGGGGGGGGGGGGGGGGGGGGGGGGGGGGGGGGGGGGGGGGGGGGGGGGGGGGGGGGGGGGGGGGGGGGGGGGGGGGGGGGGGGGGGGGGGGGGGGGGGGGGGGGGGGGGGGGGGGGGGGGGGGGGGGGGGGGGGGGGGGGGGGGGGGGGGGGGGGGGGGGGGGGGGGGGGGGGGGGGGGGGGGGGGGGGGGGGGGGGGGGGGGGGGGGGGGGGGGGGGGGGGGGGGGGGGGGGGGGGGGGGGGGGGGGGGGGGGGGGGGGGGGGGGGGGGGGGGGGGGGGGGGGGGGGGGGGGGGGGGGGGGGGGGGGGGGGGGGGGGGGGATTGTCCATAAGATGTACCCTTTCTGATAGCTACATAAATTGATCTTTGAATGCGTTTATTTCCTTTTTTTCATCGGGACACAGCAATCTGAATTAGAAGGCTTCCTGAATCTTATAACAAGATAACCCTAAATATAAAAAGTTGAAGATACAGCTAGATATATAAAATACCGAACAAATTATTTCTTTTCTCAAGAGGATGTATAATTTTTAGTTCCCACTGCAGAAGCTCAGTGGGGGAGGGGGGGGGGGAGGGGTTTGATGGCCGGTGTCTCTCGCATACTCATGCCTGGGGCTGCCATCTGCCAGCTGCACTCTTCTGTAATGAAATTGTTAATCCAAGGAAAGCCCTCATGTTGTAGCCCAGGTTCCCTAGGAAACAGCAAAGAGATTATGCGCTAGCACTTTATTGGGGTAGGGATATTGCAATCCCAGGAAGTGTGAGAGGGAGGGACCCACACAGGGAAAGAGAGGGACACCAGGCCGGGCACCTGGGCTGCCATGGCTGCTCAGGGAGACAGACGTGTGCACCTGGGACAGTGCTCCTGGGAGGGAGGGCGAGCACCTCATCTGGTCTGTCCCACCTCCTTGCTACTCTTGGCAATGGAACTGTTTGCCTAGGGCAGTGGTCGGCAAACTCATCAGTCAACAGAGCCAAATATCAACAGGACAACGATTGACATTTCTTTTGAGAGCCGAAAACCGACTTCTGCGCATGGGCCACGAAGTTTCAATCGCACTGTATGTGCACGTCCGCACGTGGAATTTTGTGGAAGAGCCACACTCAAGCGGCCAAAGAGCCGCATGTGGCTTGCGAGCCACAGTTTGCCAACCACTGGCTAAAGGAACATTCCAATTGTGGGGCTCTTCTTCTCCACCCCTCCCCCTGCCCTTTCTTTGTAACTTTGGAGTAATTTAAAGACTAAATAACAGGCTGAAGGAATAATGTTAATTTAAGACCCTGGGGCAGTTTTAAAAGGGAATCTGGGGTCAGGCAGGGAAACCTACCTTTAAGAAGGTACTTCAAAGTGCAATTTCCCTGAGGGGAGATAGTTTTAAAATGGTCTGTCTCCAATTTGCTTAAAAACGCAGGCCTGTCCCAGGCCAGTGTTGCTCAGTGGTTGAGCTTCGCCCCTTGAACCAAGAGATCTCCTGTTCAATTCCTGGTCAGGCCACATGCCCAGGTTGTGGGCTGTCTCCCCAGTGTGGGCATGCAGGAGGCAGGCGATCGATGCTTCTCTCTCATCGATGTTTCTATCTCTCTCTCCCTCTCTGTCTAAAAATCAATAAAAACATATTTAAAAAAAAAGCCACAAACAGGTCTGCAGTAAATCTGAAAAGAAAGTATTTTTCCCCTACCTAATCCATCATTTTATTGTCTGAAAACTTCCGGTCTAGCTGTGAAGGTTTTGTTTTTTTTTGTTGGGACAGAATTTCCGTTGACGAGATTAAATTACACCTGAGAAGCCTTGTCAACGACCTGAAAGGCATTGAAAGTCTTGGGAGAAGAGAGCCCAACCCCCCACCAGCGGGCACTCAGGCGCCCTGACCCTCCGGGCGAGGTTCGGCCCGTCCTGCCTCTACATCACTTTATCTGTTTTAGTTCCATATGTGACTTCAGATGAGTGTCCCCATTGCTCCCGAAGTTGTCATTACTATAGAAATTTAGATGCTATGGAAGAAAGGTGAGGGTGACCTTTGCCCAGGGGGATTATTTTTTTAAAGAAGACAACTTCACATCCTGTCTATTTCTTGATCCTCCTAACACCCATCCATCCACGTGACTTTAGTTACCGCAAAGGATTCTGGGACCTTAGAGTGCACTGTACACATGGTTCTGGCAGAACTTGGAGCTGCTCTGCCTACTTGGGGGACAGGTTATTGTTCCCTCAAGAATATATGGTGTGCTGTCCTTTTGTCTGGGTGTCCTGATGACTACCTCTCCATGTCCTGTGGGTCCGGAAAGACTTGATCTTCCTAACTCCCTTGCCTCTGTTGATGAAAACGCTGGGGCAGCTCCTCCGCCACTAATTTCTTATCACCGTCTTATCGAAACACGCACAAGAGGAGTCGGTAACCCTGGGCAGCAACGTCCCAGGAATCGCTCTGGCCACGGCAGGGCAGGAAAGATTGTTGGGTCTAAAAGGAAGAATCAAATGTTGCTTCCTCTTTTCAACACCCCCCGGAGAGCAGACGGGGGGCTTCTTTCAGTGTTTCCAAAGCTGTGTTGTATGACGATATGGTTTGTGTGTCTGTGTGGCTTTGTTTCTGTTCTGTTTTTGACTTCACAGGAAGAGGTTTAAACATGAAGGCAAACCTTTTAGATGTCAGCATGGCTGCCACAAAGCAAAGCTGCCTGTTTTTTCTTTTCTCCGCTTCCATTTAGGCCTATCACATAATTTAAGAAAAAAAATAAACATTTAACCGCAGGAGCTCTAACGATAGTGTGAAAAAACAAACAAACCCTGATCGATTTTGTTTTCGCAGCACGATATTATCAAAGATTTAAGAGCCAATTTTGCCAGCATCGGCGAGCACTCTCTGGTAACAGCTTGATGTCTGTGTTGGTTGCTTTTGGTTTAAAGGTTTCTTTTATCATTTGTTTGAGCCCATTTCTTCCCCCCTCCTTTTAGTTGCCTTTCTTTCTCATATTCTGTAACCAGCAAGCCTTCATTTTTTAAACCTCTTCCATCTCCCAGTGTCTACTCCGTACTTTGGATGGAAAGTTTATGGCAGCAAAGCGGTCCCTCTGCTGCAGCTCCTGCTCTGAGGTCACCTCTGTTTTGGCCGTTGTGTTTATGGACATGATGCTGGTCGAGCGTGTCATGTCCCGTTGACTAAGCTTCCCTCCCGCGCCATCGATGGGCTCGCTGTCACAGGGCTCTATGCAACGTCCACTCTGCAACTTGTACTGCTTAGCCGTCTCAGTTCTCCAGCGACTGGGCCGCTCCAGTGAATGATCCTTCAGTCTTGACTTCGCTGTGCCTTTATATTTTCTCCTTCTTTTCTTCTTTATGTTTTCAGTGGTAGTTTGAGTGGAACCGAGCCAACTCCAGCCATATTGCCCCAGCAACACCATGCAGCATTGTTTGTTGCCGCCAGAGAATACAAAATATAAAGGCACATGGCTTTATTCTTGGGGGGCACTGGGGAGATGTCTCATAAGCCCCTACTTAGGCAAAGCCTACTCTAGATCCATATCAGCTTTCAATTTTGCTTAAACTCCAACTCGTCTCAGTCAGCGTTTCTCTGTCATTCAGTGATATCTTGCCACTCGAGCCTTTTGCTGAGCAGTATCAAGTTATGGCCATGACACGGAGATTATTCAAAATGGGAAAACTTATGCACAAATGTATAATTCAGAAAGTGCAAGTTTCAATGATGAAGTACAGCTACTTCAAAACTATGGGACAGGCTTTGGACTAATCAAATCATTAAAATTGAGCAACTCTAGCCTGATGAACCAGTTGAAATAAAACCGAGAGTTGACTATGTGAACCTCTGTCTAATAACAATGTCGGTGTTGAAGTGGTCCATAATGTTGTCATAGAGCCCATGGAGATGACTGAAATGTGGTGACTGGAAAGCTGCCTGCCGACTGGTCGCCACCACATAACCGGTTGGGGTTTGTGTTCAGGAAAAAGAAATGGAGAAACAGAAGCTTCTGTACCAGCAAGCCCGGCTGCATGAGCGTGGCGCCGCCGAGATGGTGCTGCAGACCATCAGCGCCAGCAAAGGTGAGCCCTCACCCGCCACCCGCATCTCCTCCTCCTGCATCTCCTCCTCCTGCATCTCCTCCCCCCGCATCTCCTCCTCCTGCATCTCCTTCTTCTGCATCTCCTCCTCCTGCATCTCCTCCTCCTGCATCTCCTCCTCCTGCATCTCCTCCTCCCGCATCTCCTCCTCCCGCATCTCCTCCTCCTGCATCTCCTCCCCCTGCATCTCCTCCCCCTGCATCTCCTCCTCCTGCATCTCCTCCGGCCCCAGCTCCCTCAGGTCCACTCACCCACTCACTCAGGCCTGCTTCTCTGGGTCATGACCAGGTCAGTGACAACAAATGTGAGCTGAGCCCTCATTTATACAATCCAGTCGTGACTCTGTTTTGGAGTCGAATTTAAAGATGTTTTATTTCTGCCCAAGAAGTTTTGGAAATTCTGTTGTGACACAACTCTAGGGAGCTGCTCATGTGACTCGGGTGGGGGAACGTCTCCTGTGAAAGGCCAGGGAAATGTCTGTGGCAGCAGGAGAGCACCCAGTGACACTACGTGAGCAAATGGCATAGCTGTGTTTTAATAAAACTTTATTTATAAAAATGTGATGAGCTGGTTGGCCCTCAGGCCACAGTTTGCAGACTCTTGATATAAATGGAGACCTTTAAAGTGAGTCCTTTATTTATTTATTTTTTTAATTTTATTGTTGAGAGTATTATAGGTGTCCCCCCATTTTCCCCCCGTTATCCTCACCACCTGGATCCTACCCTGCCCCAGGCATTCACCACCCTGTTGTCTGTGTATTTCAAAATCAATTATTTTTTCATATTCTTTTTTTTTGTCCTCATATAGTTTCCGTTTTGTCTGTATTACACAGAATTTTGTAAAAACATTGATGGTAAAATATGCATTATCACTTTAAAATATTTTTTGGTACATGAGTCAGTCCGGCCCTCTTCACCATGATAGAGATCTATAGGGGTGGTAAGAATTTTAAAAGTGCACATTTTGGGGTGAGATACATGGATGTAGCAGGGGAAATGATGTAAGGAACACTGTTTTAATATTTTTAAGGTGAAACTGGACCGATGGTGGCTGCCACTTTGAAACTTGGAATTGCTATCCTCAATGGTGGGAACTCCACAGTGCAGCAGGTAAGTCTCTCAGCCGCTCCCATGATGCTCTTTTCAGACCATGGGCCGCCTAGTCCCCCTGTTGAGCTCCTTTAGCCATCCTCAAAGCACTGCCACGTGTGCGACATTTCATTTTCTATGTAAATATGTCTTCATTTTCTAGTCACCTTGTCCCAGCATCCAAGTATCTTCTCGATGCGCTAAACTGCTCGATGTTAATAATGTGTTAAAACTATGTATGGGCACTACCTCCCTTTAGAGACTTGCCGGGGGATGTGGTGTCTCCACGGGCTGCGGTTCACACCACCCAGTCGGCAAAGTTGGTTCTTACCGAGGCCTAATTGGGTGACCTGTTTGTCACATTCCAGGAATTATTTCAGTTGTAGTTCTTTCTAGTCTCCTGAGAAATGAGAAAAATGACTTCCCAACACAGTTTTGAACTATGTTCTTTCTAAAAGTTGGACATAATTTGGGCTGAAATCTTAGTAACTTCAACCAGTTGCGACAAACGATACCTATATGCACTGAATATTTTATCTTTATTACAGAAGAGAAAGCGTGTTTTTGTTGCTTTTTTTCTTAACAATAAACAAGGGTTGAATTCAGTGGCTTATGTGTTCTAGAAAATGCTCGACTACCTCAAGGAGAAGAAGGACGTGGGTTTCTTCCAGAGCCTCGCAGGCCTGATGCAGTCATGCAGGTGAGCCCTGATGCAGTCACGCAGGGGAGCCCCCATACAGTCATGCAGGGGAGCCCCCCCCCGTGCAGTCACGCAGGAGAGCCCTGATGCAGTCACGCAGGGGAGCCCCCATACAGTCATGCAGGGGAGCCCCCCCCCCGTGCAGTCACGCAGGAGAGCCCTGATGCAGTCACGCAGGGGAGCCCTGATGCAGTCATGCAGGGGAGCCCCCATACAGTCATGCAGGGGAGCCTCCATACAGTGTTGCAGGGGAGCCCCCATACAGTCATGCAGGGGAGCCCCCCCCCATGCAGTCACGCAGGGGAGCCCCCGTACAGTGTTGCAGGGGAGCCCCCCCCCCCCCCCGTGCAGTCACACAGGGGAGCCCCCGCTTGCTGTTCTATTCTAACCCAGAGGTGGTATCTTTCAAAGTGTTTACATTATGGACAATAATTAACACAGAAGAACGTCTAATGATGAAACACTTTAAAGGGGGGTGGAAGTTACTGTCTTATTTTCTATCTTGATGTTAAGTGTTAATAATATTTTAATTACTAAGTTACTCGGTGTTAATAATGTGTTAAAACAATCCTCCCTGTGCTTAATATAGGGGCTTGGGGAATTGCTGTGCCTTCTGCATCCCTTGAATATGCGTGGCGCATGATTTTTAAAAGAAAAAAAGAAAATTCTACTTAGTTTTATTTGGGAGCTTATACACCATTTCTCATTTTTCCTAAACAAATGGTCCTCAACTAACTAATTTATGATAATTATTTTCTAGTTTTACAGCATTTAAAATCAGACAGTATTTGACCAAGGCCCCTGGTACACACTTAGTGTAATAAGCTATTCCACCTGGGAAAACATGGTCATTATAATTATATTTAAATATGTCTGCCAACTTTATAATGTGCTCCTAGCGGAGCCCATGATGGCTCACATTAGACGTCACAGGGGTCATTTCAGTGTGGGCACTGGGAGAGACTCGTCCATCACCAGGAAGGGGGCTGGTGGGCCTTGAACTGGGGTGCGTTTGCAGTGTATGTTGACATTGGTTCACATTTGAAGATACACGGTTTCCAGACATTTGCTCTTCTGAGTCCTCTGAATGCGTTTCTCCCTGTTTTTGCAGCGTCCTCGACCTGAATGCCTTTGAGCGGCAGAACAAAGCTGAAGGCCTTGGGATGGTGACCGAGGAAGGATCAGGTATGGGTTAGAATGGTGACAAGGAAGGATCAGGTCTGGATTCCTTAAAGTAACAGTTCGCCTATTTCCCCTTCTTTCCTGAAACGAATCAGCTATCAGTTACTTTTTCAATACAGAGAGACACAGGTTTTCTTTAAATGGACAAAATGCTCATGTGACTCCTTTAAAACCCCTAATTGGTCATCATGCAGGTCACACCCAAATCCAGTCTTATTGTTACCTACTGTCGGTGGCCTTCCCCTGCTTGGGTAGTAGAAAATGATCCCTATTAGAAAATTATCCACAAAAGGAGAAAGTGCATGGATGAACGAACACATTAGGAACATGGCTTCCGCCAACAAGCTGTCAGGTCCCCCAGACATCGCGGCCTGCTGCCTCCTCCCAGCAGCTGTCCTTGTATCTCTCGGACCCAGGCATCTTTGCAAGTGCAAATTCTTTGATGAAGGAAATTAAAGAGTAATGTTTGTTTAGATAACTCTGATCACAATTTACATGTGCACAAAAACGACTCACATAATCTTGGAGTTTTTCTCTCTATAAATAGATGCATCTATAAACTAGAAAATGAGCACATGGTACCGTTAAAGCAAAAATAACTATTGTTGCACACTTATTTTAATATTTATTAAAATCTCCAACATTTTGCCCTGGCTGGTTTGGCTCAGTGGATAGAGCGTCGGCCTGCGGACTGAAAGGTCCCAGGTTCGATTCCGGTCAAAGGCATGTACCTTGGTTGCGGGCACATCCCCAGTGGGGGGTGTGCAAGAGGCAGCTGGTCGATGTTTCTCTCTCATCGATGTTTCTAACTCTCTATCCCTCTCCCTAGAAAAAAATAAAATCTCCAACATTTTTTGTTTTTATTCTTTTGTGTTTGATTTTTAAATTAACTTAGTTTTGGTAAGCCTCTATGTGTTTATCTGTTTTTGTTTGTTTGGTCTGGTTTGGAATTATCAATATATTAGTTTTGAAACATTGGTTTTTCTGTTAAGCCAATCTTGCTACAAAAAATACACTTCCTCCCACCTGCCATTGGTAGTCTGCTGGCCTTTCTGAAATAATTTAGAATGAACTAATCTCTCTATCTCTGTATATTTTTGTTCTCGCAGCAGGAAAAAGAATTAGTGCATGTCTCTTGCTGGATTTCAAAGACAGTCATTGAGACATATTCTAAGGCCGCTGCCATTCCTGTGTGGTTTTGGCTTGTGCTTGGCAGTGGAATGTGTAGGTTCCATCACCAAATAGCAGTTGTGCAGTGACTGAATTGTGTGAGCTGCCTTCAAGAAAACCTCGGCAGCAGCCTCTGTAGGTTTCCTGAGAATGCACATGTCATCTCACTGTCCTTAGGTGCGCCCGCACCATTGCAGCTCTCTCCACCAAAGTGCTCCCGGGCTGAGAAAGTGTTGTTTTTTAAATATATAAATACATTCACCCACTTGCCAAACAATGTTTTTTTGTCATTTTTCTTCCTAGACTATATGTTGAACGCTCGTATGTTGAACATATTCTTCACTGACCCTTTTTGCTTTGAAAATCAGCTTGCAATATGTGCTGCTGGTTTTTTGTTTGTGTCTTTGTGTTTCTGCTTTCGAAGTCGCTTGTGATAAAGATACATTTAAACTGACATGTAGGTGGAACGACAGCCCTCTGTGCAGTCACCCCTCCCCACAAGCACCTGAGCTCCCACTGCTGCAGCGTAAGCAGATGTAGCTTGAACACTGGTCATTGATCAGTACTCATCCCTGTCCACATCTGTCACAAATTAGAGGGTGAGAACAGAAGTTTAGACCCGCAGGTGCTCCCACAATGTGGCCCAGCCCGTGCTGCTCCTTTTAACAGAGAGAAACCTGGGTGTCAAGTTCACAGGCTCTCTTCTGACAGAGAAAACGGGCTTCTCTCTGCCAAGTGCATGGTCCATGAGCTTCCGATGGAGGAGGGCTGCCCTGTGGCTGCGGCCGGCCACACGGTGCTGGCCCGACGTGCGGGGCGATGGAGGAGGCACAGGACACGCTCGCTCAGGGGGTAACGTCTGGACTTCTCTGCAGGCGAGAAGGTTCTTCAGGACGACGAGTTCACCTGCGACCTCTTCCGCTTCCTGCAGCTGCTCTGTGAGGGACACAACTCAGGTGTGTGAGGCCTGAGGCTGAGGCTGGCGCCCAGGAAACCGTGCTTGCCGCCAGTCCTGACAGAGGCCTGTCAGCTGTGATGACGGGCCAGCCCTGCAGGGGGTGCTCGGCTCCAGCTCATGCCCCGTGAGACGGCCACGTCCCGCTTTCTGTGTTGCTTCACTACCTGGCAGCCCTTTATAGCCATCTCACTGTCCCAGTCAGTTGTTCTGATGTGGAGAAGAAGGGCGGCCGTGGAGAAAGACACACCGGGGAGATCTATGTAGGGAGCTTGGTTTCCTCTGGGCCCCTGGTGCCCGGGGACAGTGCCACAGCATCACCTAGAGTGCTGTGCTCCATGCCCTGTTTATGGGTCCGGCTCCCTACGGCCCTGCGTCCGGGAGGGCGGGAGCTGGGGGGGACTCTCCTCTCTTCCCCGTCACTGAGCACAGTCCTAGGAACAGAGGACCGTGAGTCATCTAATTACTGCCTCCTAAGCGGTGGAGTCCTGTCCCATCCCCATGCCCAGAGCTCCAGAGCTAGGGGTCGGAAACGGTCAGCCCCCTCTTAGACAAAAGTGGAATATTTAGGTTCTGGGAAGCCCCCAGGTGGGTTTATGGGGGGGGGGGGTCCCTCACTTTTTATGGACACTATGAATTACTTCATATTAAAGCTGCTCTTAGCCACAAGGATTTTGCTGGAGACATCATTTGTGGGTGGAAGTATTCAGATAACGAATCATTTTACACTTTGGAATGAGAGGTAATAACATCGTTTGATCACGTACAGATTTTCAGAATTACCTGAGGACTCAGACTGGCAACAACACCACCGTGAACATCATCATCTCCACCGTCGACTATCTGCTGCGGGTGCAGGTACGCGGCCTCGCGCCTCGTGGCCAGCTAGAGGGGCTGCTTGGCCGAGATAACGCGCGGGGTCCTCTGCGAGGCTGCGTGTCTCGCTGGGCTTTGGTCTCCCGTCGGGACTTGTTAGACGTTTCGCCTTTGATCCATCTCTGACCGAGCCTTCGGGTGAGCGGCCACCTTGGCTCTGTCTCTCATCCTGGCTCCACTTTCCTCATTATGTGCTTTCTGCCAGTGCGGATTTCCCCCCGCGTTTTCTAGCTTTGATGGCATTTTAAATGTTCTTTTCATTTGGTAAAGCCCTAACATGCTATGCTCCCTTTGCAGTTGGTAGATAACTAGGGGAAGAATATTTGGAACATTCTCAGGAATGGGAGAGGCTTTCAAACCACCTAGATACTTACAGTTAATGAGCTCAGGTTGGATCTTTTCAGCTGTCCTAATATTATTTGTGTGCACTTCCAATCTGTTATGTAGAATGATTTCCTGTTACAGATTTCAGAGCCGAACAGGTCAGCCTTGGCTTCACAATGTGTGTCCCCCCGCCCCCCCCCCCCGCCGCCCCGCCTCTCTTCCAGGAGTCCATCAGTGATTTCTATTGGTACTACTCCGGGAAAGATGTGATCGATGAACAAGGACAGCGGAACTTCTCCAAAGCAATTCAAGTAGCAAAACAAGTCTTTAACACTCTCACAGAGTATATCCAGGTAAACATTTACCCACTTCTGCTATTTGGAGAAAGAAAGAAAACAGGAGCCAACCCATGGGAAAAGGCAATATGATAAAAGCCCTTTCCTGTCACCGTCCCATTGCTGATTGACCTCGTCTGTAGATCCTTAGCCAGTGATGATGACCACAAGGTTAGGTGGAAATGTGAATTTACACGGAACGACTTGCTTTACCCTTTGGCAGACTGAGGGATCCTTAACTCCTGGGGGTGTGGCCCATGGTGTTGACTGAGGTCTCTCCAGGGCCTGGTGTATATACTAAGCTCTCAGCAGGCATTAAGGGAGGGGGAGGAAGGCATTAAACCACTTGACCACATTCCAGGAAAAGCGAGGAAGTTCCATGGAGACTTTATAAAAAAAGAGACTAGTGCTTAACAACTTCGTGTGTGTGTGTGTGTGTGTGTGTGTGTGTGTGTGTGTGTGTGTGTGTCTGTGTGTGTGTAATTATATAATACTAGAGGCCCGGTGCATGAAGTTCGTGCACAGTGGAGGGGAGGAGTCCCTAAGCCCAGCCTGTACCCTCTCCAATCTGGGACCCCTCGGGGGATGTCCGACTGCTGGTTTAGGCAGGGATCGGGCCTAAACTGGCAGTTGGACATCTCTCTTGCAATCTGGGACCGCTGGCTCCTAACTCCCTGCCTGACAGCCTGATGCCCCTAACTGCCCTCCTGCCGGCCTGATCGCCCCTAACTGCCCTCCCCTGCTGGCCTCATCACCCCTAACCACCTCTGCCTTGGCCTCTGCCACCCTGGCTTTGTCTGGAAGATATCTGGTCTAATTAGCATATTACCCTTTTATTAGTGTAGATAATCATGTATGATATAGGTAAAATTCCAAATACTATGAGGACTATACCTTTCTTAAATACTGATTTAAGTTCTCTTTAGGCTAAATTGGTCTTAACCTGCAAATTTTGAAAAGATCTTATAAAATTCTGGGTGTTTTTTTTTCAACCAGCCACACTTTGCTGTTTTTTGGAGGCTAGTCTGTCCTCTTTCCTTCCTACCTTCTCCATGGATGGGGTTAGCAATGCCCCTGCATCAGGGAGCTGCTGGACACAGTGCCCTGTGCTGAGGACAAAAAGGAGGGAGGGGTTGGTAGTTTGCTTCTTTAGACTGAGCATAACCTTGGGGTGGGGGGAGGTTATGTAAAAAAACAGCCGCATTCCCGGATGTGGCAAGGGACAGGTGTGGTAGGACAGCTGAGTTCTTGTCTCCTAAGGGCACGCTTATCGTCACCGTACAGCTTACATTTTGGGGTCTCTTTTTCAGCTGACGTGTTGGTGATAAGATATGTTGATTTTGCCTCTATTGTTGTGCAGTTGGTTTTGGCAGTGAAGTTATCAGAAATGATGCCATTGGTCTGTTTCCTGTAGGGCCCCTGCACTGGGAACCAGCAGAGCCTGGCCCACAGCCGGCTCTGGGACGCGGTCGTGGGCTTCCTCCACGTGTTTGCCCACATGCAGATGAAGCTGTCCCAGGTAGAGGAACCACCTCCCGCCTCCTAAATGCCGACGGGGACAGCAGTCACCAGCACACGAAGCAGCTTTCCCTTATTACCATCACCTTTCTTAGCTTCTTTATACATCTTTCACTCCACATTTAAAAACATTTTCTTAAATGGAAGAATTGTATGCGCCCTGGCCAGTGTGCTCAGTGGGTTGGAGCGTTGTTCCATGCACAAAGGCACATACCCAGGTTGCTCGTTCTATCCCCAGTCAGAGGCAACTGATCAATATTTCTCTCTCGCATCAGTGTTTCTCTCCCCTCCCTCTTTCTCTTGAATCAGTAAAAACATGTCCTAGGGCAGTGATGGGCAACCTTTTGAGCTTGGTGTGTCAAACTGAGCATAACTCAGGTAGTGTGTCACTTTGAGGAAAAAACTAACTCCAAGACTCTGGTCGCAAATGTTTCATCCTCAGGAGCAGCAAATGTTTCATCCTCGGCATGCGGCCGCGTGTCATCAGAAATGGCTACGCGTGTCAGTGCTGACATGTGTGTCATAGGTTCGCCATCACTGTCCTAGGGTGAGGATTAAAAAAATTTTTTTTAATAATTTGATGCAAATTGAGAATAGACGGGAGCTATCATTCAAATTTGAGAATAAAAGATACTGAAGACTTGACTATAGGAGACATGAAAGAGTTTAGTCCCCAGTGTTGAGCATTTGCAACCCTTCGTGGACCCACGTCTCCATGACACTCACTGAAGCTCCCTCCTCCCTGCAGATAAGTGGACACGGATTTGAACTCTGCCAGGCCCTGTGGAAGGGAGAGGTTTGCGTATGGGGCCCACACAAGCAGCTGTCCTCCATAGAGGCATTCACCCACTAGCAGGGAAATTAACTTCATGGAAGTCAAAGAGAAACAGTGGCTCTCAGGATAAGCCAATTAACACAGATTGTTGGCTTCCTTGGTCCTGTGATGCTGGGAGGGGTCGCCGTGGGGGGAGCAGCGCCTTCCGGGGGAACGCATGTTCCTGCTGCCTTTGCTCCGACTGTCTCCAATGCCACGTGTTGCCCTTTTCAGGATTCCAGTCAAATCGAGCTCCTGAAAGAACTGATGGACCTGCAGAAGGACATGGTAGTCATGCTGCTGTCCATGTTGGAAGGTAGTCTCGGCTTCGTGTCCGTTTGCATTTATAGGTTTACATTGTGCACATCCCGATCCTTTATTCTTTTACTTTAAGGACCAATATTTAGCATGCTGCACAGAATGAAACTTCCACCCCCAGATGCCGGGTTTATTGGGGGCTTTATAATCTTTTCTCAAGTTAATGTTTAACAAAGAGACATTGTCTATGAGGAGTGATTTTTCAACCTTAAAGGGCTTTATGAATGCTCCTTTTTATTGTTAATATGAGGCTGGATTTCAGTTTCTGGCTTTAGGATATAAATGTTTGCCCATTTTCTTTATCCTAAAACATGACCAATTTGAGGGGGAAAGGCTGGCTTTTGTTCCAATACTCCTCTAAGGGTATGAGTCAGTACGGTGTTGGGCCTGTTTGTGTAATTGCAGTGACTGTCTGACTCCTGGGCTCACACTGGAGGTTGCCCGGGGCTGCGCCCGGCGCGGGGCTGGGAGGCCTGTGCGGTTGCTCTCTCTCTGCAGACGGTGCTCACTGTGAATCAGTGCCGTTCTCTGCCTGCAGGTAACGTCGTGAACGGGACCATCGGCAAGCAGATGGTCGACATGCTGGTGGAGTCGTCCAACAACGTGGAGATGATCCTCAAGTTCTTCGACATGTTCTTAAAACTAAAGGACTTGACATCTTCTGACACGTTTAAGGAATACGACCCCGATGGCAAGGGCGTCATTTCCAAGAGGGACTTCCACAAAGCGATGGAGAGCCACAAGCACTACACGCCGTCGGAAACCGAGTTCCTGCTGTCCTGCGCGGAGACGGACGAAAACGAAACCCTGGACTACGAGGAGTTCGTGAAGCGCTTCCACGAGCCGGCGAAGGACATCAGCTTCAACGTGGCCGTGCTGCTGACCAACCTCTCGGAGCACATGCCCAACGACTCGCGGCTGCAGACCTTCCTGGAGCTGGCGGAGAGCGTGCTGCGCTACTTCCAGCCCTTCCTGGGCCGCATCGAGATCATGGGCAGCGCCAAGCGCATCGAGCGCGTGTACTTCGAGATCAGCGAGTCCAGCCGCACGCAGTGGGAGAAGCCGCAGGTCAAGGAGTCCAAGCGCCAGTTCATCTTCGACGTGGTCAACGAGGGCGGCGAGAAGGAGAAGATGGAGCTCTTCGTGAACTTCTGCGAGGACACCATCTTCGAGATGCAGCTGGCGGCCCAGATCTCCGAGTCGGACCTGAACGAGCGGTCAGCCAGCAAGGAGGAGAGCGAGAAGGAGAAGCCGGAGGAGCAGAGCCCGCGGACGGGCTTCTTCTCCCTCCTGACCGTGCGCTCGGCGCTGCTGGCGCTCCGGTCCAACCTGCTGACCCTCCTGCGCATGCTCAGCCTCAAGAGCCTGAAGAAGCAGATGAAGAAGGTGAAGAAGATGACGGTGAGGGACATGGCCACGGCGCTCTTCGCCTCCTACTGGGGGGCGCTGGCGAGCCTGCTGCACGTGGTGGCCAGCGTGCTGCGCGGCTTCTCCCGCATCGTGGGCAGCCTGCTCCTGGGCGGCAGCCTGGTGGAGGGCGCCAAGAAGATCCGAGTGGCGGAGCTCCTGGCCGACATGCCGGACCCCACGCAGGACGAGGTGCGGGGCGACGGGGAGGAGGGCGAGCGGAAGCCGCTGGAGGCCGCCCTGCCCTCGGAGGACCTCACCGACCTGAAGGAGCTGACGGAGGAGAGCGACCTGCTGTCCGACATCTTCGGCTTGGATCTGAAGCGGGAAGGGGGGCAGTACAAGCTCATCCCTCATAACCCGAACGCCGGCCTCAGCGACCTCATGAGCAACCCAGACCCCGTTCCCGAGGTGCCAGAGAAAGTGCAGGTAACGGGCCCGTCGGGGCAGCTCGGGGGCCCAGGGCACCCTTGTGAGTCGGTGGGCGTCCCGGCTGGCGCTGCAGCGGGCCCAGCACAGCCCTGAGCTTCCAGAGAGTGGCCTTTTGGGCAGCAGAGCTGCCTCTGGAGATCGTTACAAGCTACCGAGTTCTCTTAACTAGTACGTGTGAACCCGAGTGCTCACCCAGACGACATTGGGCAACGAAACGGGTTCCGTCCACAGGCACTTGACCCAGGCTCGCCACGTGTCCGCCGCTGGCTGCCAGAGGGAACGCTCCTGCCAGGACCAGGAAAGCGTTCCGTGCTGGGGGGCGGCAGGGTCACGCGTGGCGTGAAGGAGGCGGCGGTGGTGTTGGCAGTGGCTGGAGCAGACCTGAGAAGTGGGACGTAGTTGGCCTTGAGGGTGCATGAGATTTGAGCAGGTGGTTGAGGAAATGAGAGGAAAGGGGAGGCGCCCAGAGTGGCACCTGCCGCCCTGGGGTGAGTGTGTGAAAGGGAAGCGCAAGTGCTGTCTCCATCGAGGCAGGGGTCACTGGGAGGTCACCATTTAGCGCCTGGCACAGGGCTCCCTAAAGTCATCCCAAGGTGGTGTGTGACCTGCTTGTCTTTCCCTTCACTTCAAGGAACAGGAGACAAAAGAGGAAGAAAAGGAAGAAAAAGAAGAACAAGTCGGAACCCGAGAAAGCCGAGTACGTGTGGTTTCCTTGTTGGCTTGTGCTCTCTCTTCAGGGCGCAGAACGGAGACCTCTGTCCTCTCTGGGGTCAGGCTCAGCGCCAGGACCTCCATGCTGGGGCATCAGTGTGGGTGCCGCCCGCCTGGGGCCAGGCCAGCCTCGTCCTCGGGTCCCATCGCCCTGTGTGTCCCGCAGCGTGGTTCCCCGGGATGCCTCCCAGAGCCAAGGGCCCCGCTCTGGTTTAAGGGCACATGGGATTCTGTCCTGGGAGCAGTGTGCGCTCAGTCCCCCATAGGGGGCGTGCAGGAGGAAGCGGATCGATGGTTCTCTCTCATTGATGTTTCTATCTGTCTCTCTCCCCTCCCCTCTCTCTGAAATCAATACAAACATATTTTAAAAATGTTAGCTATACCTCCTGTGGGTGAGGTTAGGTGGGTTATGTCTACGTGGGTTTTGAATATGAGTTCATCTACATAAATACACTTCCATGGAGGATTGGTATTCTGCAGCTAGAGGGGTTTTAGGTATCAAATTTTAGTGCTTCTAATTCCATTATCATATGTAACATTAACATCCTGACATGCTTTATATACGTGAACAAGCAAATGCATGTCTCTGACATTAGGTCCGAAGATGAGTCACTGTTCAAGGTTGACTGTTAAAATCCTGATTCAGCAGTGAGGCAGGCAAGAGGTGTTCATTGTTAGTCTCTTTCCAGTCCGATGTCATTGCTCAGTGGGAAGGGGGAGTGCTGTACGGATACAAAGACACTCCAGCCTGTGAAATGCTGTAGATTTGAACTTCACTGAATTCCCCACAGGAGGCTGGGGTCCCAGACATCCAACCCAGATTCTAAAATTCTGAACATTACAGTTCATTGGAGGAGAACGTTTTCAACAATGATGCTATGATTTAAATGTGTGTTCGTTTGTATATTTTGGCATAAAGCCTGCTAGTTCTTTCGTCTTCTGCTGGCTTATGTTTACTCGCCTGTTCCCAGGGGAGAAGATGGAGAGAAAGAAGAAAAGGCCAAAGACGAGAAGGGCCGGCAGAAGCTGCGGCTGATCCACACGCACAGATACGGGGAGCCCGAGGCCCCCGAGTCCGTGTTCTGGAAGAAGATCATCGCTTATCAGCAGAAGCTCCTGGTGAGCCCTTCAGGGTGAACGTTGCTGTGACACATTGTGAGGCCGTAATAACCGAGGCTCCACAGTGTCCGTGGGCTCCCGTGGGCGGCAACCAGAGAATCAAGTCCACCTGTTGGTGCATTGGGTTTGCTCCGTGAGGACGGACCCAGGACCTCTGCACACATTCACAAGCCCGAGACCTTGGACGTGGTGGCTGCCACACCCAGTGTCTCCCCACAGTCTGGGACGGGTCAGGGCGTGCCCCCGAGGCTCACTGCAGGACCACCTGCAAGGGAAGTGGCCGTCCCCGAGACTGAATGTTCTCACTGCTTAGGTGCACATGTGGGACATGTTGTATGTACTTCAGGCAGATAGGTATGTGTGTGGTAGTAGGTTTTAATGAGGTTTTCTCAGCCGTCTGTGCCTCCCTGTGTTGTTTAGTACAGAGTACTCTGAGCATAAACGTGTTCTAGAAAGCTCTGGGTGGTCACTAGTTTGGGTGTTGCGGTAGGTGCCCCGCTGCAGGTGAGGCTGCAGGTGAGGCTGCAGGTGAGGCCGGGTGGGGGGCACGGGGTCGAGTGGGCTCAGCAACACCGGCAGGAGCCCCGGGGTTCCTAGGAGTGTGTCAGCCGCCTACGGGAAGCAGGTACAGAGGGGCTGGCATCGCTCTGCCACGGGCCGCGGGCTGCGGGCCCCTCTCTGCACGGTGGCTTCTGTGCTCACCGGTTTGCATGCACAGGCTGGCCATGGTCACCTCAAGCCCAATGTCCCCAGGTCTCTGTCATCGAGGAGCTCAGTGCCAGAGTGACTGGCCCAGCCTCGCTGATCGGTCCACCCACCTGGGTGAACAGCGTGACCGGCCCCCGCGGCCCAGGGGCCTGTGGCGGTGAAGGCGGAGTCCCCTGTGGAAGGGACACCACCAGCAGGCGTGTGTGCCCGGAGAGGGACAGGAGACGCGGTGCCTGTGACGTGGCCCGTGGCACATCCACGTGGGCACCGTGCCAACACCTCCCACTTAACATTAAAGCACGTGCTGCTCTCCCAGAGCCTTTTCCTCAGACCCACTTCTGTCCGGTTCTGTCCAGCTCAGAAAGTGGGACCAGCCGCTTAGTTAAGTGCTGAGACCCAAACCCAGAAGTTACCACCTCTGAGCTCTCTCCCTTCCACCTCCAATACAGTCCAGCAGTGACTCTTCTCAGCTCTGTCTTCCAGATGTGTGGAGCCCACCCACTGAGGGCATCAAGCCCTCTTCAGATCCTCCTGGAATAAAATAATTCCAACTGTGATAACAAGACTCATAAACTCGCCTCTATTGTCGTATCCAATTCTCATAGTGAACCCTTATGAGAAGGTTCTGGTTTATCCGCACTTCACAGACGAGGGAAATGATGCTACAGCAGTGATTCTGTTCTTGTGCACATCCCCCCTGGAGGCCCCGGAGATCACAGACCCCACACAGACCTCATCAGGGGCCTGCCACTCCCTCTAGCTCACCTGGACCCCAGCCCCTCCCATACCCCCTCCCCCCCAGGCTTCCTCCTTTCTGTCCTCATTGGCACCCCCACTGCTCTGACCTCAGGGCTGCCCCTGCGTGCTCTCTCGCTGACACACATTTGGTCCCCACTTGTTCTCTTGACTTGTTCCCCGGTGGCATTCAGGCCTCTGCTCCCGCACCCCATTCCCTAAGCCCGCAGAGAGCATTCCCTGAGGTGTTGTCCTGCCTATGGGTGTGTCCCCTCCGTGGTGCCCAGATTTCTAACTCAGTGATGTCCACAGTCTCAAGAATGAGGCTTGATACGCACTAGGCGCCCAGGAAGTAGTTTTGGGTAAATGAATGAATGCTTTATTTCATGGTCTGCAAATTTCAAGTCTCTCGATTCAGTGACCCTTTCATTTTTTTCACCTTCAGAACTATTTTGCTCGCAACTTTTACAACATGAGAATGTTGGCCTTGTTTGTCGCCTTTGCAATCAACTTCATCTTGCTCTTCTATAAGGTACGTACTTCTAGGTCTTACTAACCAGTGCGATGCTACCGACAGCCTGAATGATGTACAGATGTACAGACCCACCCTGAGCACGTCCCTGACTGTGAGGCGGAGACTGTCCTTCCTGCAGCTCAGGGAGATGCGATTCCGCAGAGGCTCGCCGCATGCTCCCCGCCCATGCGCATAGCTCACTTGTGGCTCAGGGGTGGCATGCGGTTCCTCTGGTCCTTGAGAGGCAGCTAAGCCATCTCAGTTCCCCCACTCGCGGATCCTGGTAACTCTTGGTTCAGTAGAAGGATTGGCACAAGCGTGTTAGTGATCTGCTGTCCCAGAAGTTTCTGAGAACATCCCCTGTGGACCAGGGAGGAGGGGTGGAGAGAGCCACCTGTGCCCTGTGCAGGGCCCTCACCTCGCGCCCAGCCATTTGCGGAGAAGGCTGGGTTCCTGTTTCTCGTTGGCGCTGACGCTTAGAGGGAGAGAACTGACCGCACTCTAACTGGTTTGAATCAGGTCTCCACTTCTTCTGTGGTTGAAGGCAAGGAGCTCCCCCCTCGCAGCACAAGTGAAAGCGCCAGAGTCAGCAGCCCGGACGACAGCGGGGACGACGCGCCCGGCGTGCTGGCGGTGCACTACGTGCTGGAGGAGAGCAGCGGCTACATGGAGCCCACGCTGCGCATCCTGGCCGTGCTGCACACCGTCATCTCCTTCTTCTGCATCATCGGCTACTACTGCCTGAAAGTAAGCCGCGCCGGCACTGTGGCTGCCCTCGGGGAAGCGGGTTCTGGGATGGAAATGACATGCACGGAGCTTATTTGGAATGTTCCAGAAATCCACACCTGCAGACGGTGGGAGGGAGCAGGGGCCGCCGAAGGGAACATGGACGGGGCAGACGCACGGGGCAGGCACAGCCTCACTCTGCAACGCTGGCTTCGGCCGGTTGTCCTGGCTGGGCCCGGGGGCCTGGCCATGGGACTCCACACTGACCCAGCGTGGCTTCAGGCTGCCCTGGGGAGGGCTGGCCTGGGGTGGTCTGACCGGAGCTTCCTTTCACACACACAGTGGCCCGTTTCACCTGTAACAACCCTGCGGCAGGGGCCGGGCACTGTCTCCCTAGCAGCGCTCCCGGAAGCGTGTTAGGTTATAGGAACGCACCCTCGGAGCCTCGCAGTCCTGGTGACTGTTCTGGCATCAGGAACCTCTGCTGCCATCCTGGGCGCAAAGGTTTCCCAGTGTGTCTCCCTTCCCCCGGGAGGTGATGCGGCTCCCAGGACGCGTGCAGGGAGCAGTGTCATCGGGTGAACACACCCAGGAGGGAGCCCGAGTGCGCAGGGCTGCCATTTCCTGGGCAGCTCTTCATCTTGCCCAGCAAGACCCCCCCTTTCTGCTGTGCAGCCTGAGAGCCGCTGCAGAGCAGGCCAGGGCGGGAGGCCAGCACGTCTCCTCGAGACTCCTCTCCACTGCCTGCCAGGGCCCTGGGGGGTTCTCGGACGCTCTGGAATGCCCGCACCTTCCCTGTGTAAAGTCTGTCCATAGGAAAAGGGCGTCAGTGTGTTCTGAAGACATCTTGAAAAACGGACAAAGAGTTTTCCTGATGTTGAAATTAAAATTATTTCACAATAACGTGGTCACGCTGAGCAAGGGATTATTAAAGAGATTTCTCAAATGAAATTGCGTTTTTTAAAAGCATGCATTCGGGAAGCTTAGTGAATGGTTATTGCCCTTGGTGAATTTTATTGCCCTCGTGTCTGCTGCTACTATGTATGCATCTGTAACACGCCAAAGAAAAACAGTTTTGCGTGACCTTATTCTCTTCATTGTTTAAAAGTGACTTAGTTACATATGAACGTCTGTGTTTAAAAACACGTGTTTATACAATATCTATTTTATCTCTTGTTTTTCCAAGACCTGGCGATGCTTTTTCCTAAAAACAGCTGATGCACTTTCATTCCATTTTTACTTTCCCGGAAGTAACATGGGAAATGCTTCTCTCCTAAAGCTGGTTTGTAAGGACTGTGACCACAGGAGGTGCCAGTACATCTAAAGTAATTTAATATGTTTCTTTTTGAAATGTAGGTCCCGCTGGTTATTTTTAAGCGCGAAAAGGAAGTAGCTCGAAAATTGGAATTTGACGGGCTTTACATTACGGAGCAGCCTTCGGAAGACGATATTAAAGGCCAGTGGGATCGGCTCGTAATCAACACACAGTGAGTACAGAGCGTACGAGGTCTTCGGCGCTCACAGATTCCAACGTGAAGTCCCTGCCGGAACTCGCTGCATGCTGGCAGAAGTCAGCAGAGTGATTAATGGGTGTTTATTCAGCCAAGAAAATCAAAGGCTCGGCGCCCTTAGCCCCTGGTGGAGGCCACCAGTTTTTGCCATCTGTGTTCTGATTCCTTCATCAGGGGGGCTTTGAGTCGGTCCCCAGCCCCGTGGACTTGGCCTCCATCACGTTCGGAGAAGGGTGCAGGGGGCTGGGAACCAGTTATATCACCCAGAAGCACAGGAGGAGCAGAGCCATTCATTAAGGTAGTAGAGGTAGCATTAGAGACAGATTGAATTTCACATTTTTATTTTTTATTTTTTTAAATATATTTTATTGATTTTTTACAGAGAGGAAGGGAGAGGTATAGAGAGTCAGAAACATCGATGAGAGAGAAACATCTGCACACCTCCTACTGGGGATGTGCCCGCAACCAAGGTACATGCCTTTGACCGGAATCGAACCTGGGACCTTTCAGTCCGCAGGCCAATGCTCTATCCAATGAGCCAAACCGGTTAGGGCGAATTTCACATTTTTAATGTAAACTTTCAGCAGGTGCCGTCAGGCAGCCTGTGGAGAACTATCTGAGCATCAGGACATGCGAAACAGAAGACAGCAAACATGCTTTTCTGCACCCACGTCGCTCAGCCGTGTCGGCCACGAGCTGCAGGCTGCTGTGAGCGTCAGCCCATCCCAGCAGTTTCCCACCGCTGACAGTGTCTGTATTTTCAGAGTAGCTTGCAGTTCTCAAGAGGGAAATGCCTCCTTTTTATTAGTTTAGTGATTAGTTTTGCTTGTTTTTAAGAAGTTTTCATTTCAATAGGTTCTTGCTTTTCAAATGAGGGTGATTTGTCTGTGGATAGCGCAGTAAGCGTTGGCTCCGAATGCCGTGTTTTGTTTAGCATTCTAGGCGCTAAGTCACATTCCATCCATCTCCCCTCCCCCCCCGCCCCCCGTGCATACCGCCCTGGCCTGGTGACAGGTCATGCAGGTTCCCCGATCCACGTCTCTTTGAGGGTAACTGGTGCGAAGGAGATTGCTTTCCCTCCGTAGGAAAAACAGTGACAGATTTCTAAATCCTTTGAAGACACTTGACAAAGCAATCTATAAATAGATTAAAAAACACACAGTCAGCTGACTAACAAATATGCTCATGTTCTTCTCCATTACAATGTCAACCCAGCGCCTTTTTGTGAGTTACATGTATGTACAGTATTTATATATTCACATTCAAAGTAATATTTGATGTGCCCACAATGCAGAAAAATTATAGGATAAGATGGGAAACAAATTCATTACAATTTTCATGAATGGAAGATATGTTTGCATATTATTTTAAATATTTTTTGTATTTCAAGCAGTATGCTGTGATTTATCATACTTTAAAATAACACTCTTTTTTTCCTACACTTTTCCATCTTTTAGGTCATTTCCCAACAACTACTGGGACAAATTTGTCAAAAGAAAGGTAATACTTCTTAGAAGGAATACATTCAGTATTTTTTCCCCCAAAGTGCAATTCAGATTTGAACTGATGTGGCTGTTATGCAGAAAGAGATCCCAGGGTACGTTCTCTGCCTGTTACTGTCATGGCCAAGTGCAGTGGAGTCGGATATGAATTCCTCACTTGCGACAAGGGACCCGTCCTCTGGGGCTGCAGAATAAGTGAGCGCTGCTCCACCCCCTGCGCCCTGACAGTGACTCGGCAGGCTCACCCGCATTAACCACAGCTGGTGGGGTTCCCTGGCTTCCTCCGGTACCCACACCAGCAAAGGCCCTTTGCAGTTAGAGCAGCCGACAGGTCAGGCGTGGTCCCCCTTTCCACTAAAGAGGTAAAGGCGTTGGCCGGCAACAGGGAACTGCATTTTATTGTCTTTCTATCATCTTTAAAGATCTTACTTTCGTGACGTTTTATTCTCCTGAAGCAGACTGCGCCGAGGGCGGGAGGAAGCAGCTGAGGCGGAGCTCAGCTATGGACCGGCGCAGAGCTCTGTCTGGAGAGTGGAGGGCTCTCAGGTGGCGGTGCCAGCGGCTGCTCGGGGCAGAGGAGGCAGCTCGGTGCAGGCTCCTCCCTGACGTGCAGTTTTGCAGTTTGCGTGAGAGGCTGCTGGGCTGTTTTTTAAAATTTGAGCTTAGCTAAGTCACTGAGAGCCCTTCTTAGTAGATATTTTCTTGCTCAGGGTCCACAGCCATCAACTAGACTTTAAAGTGAACTTCAAAATAAGACAAATATATAGTAACTATAAAGATAATTAGACGTTTTATGCACAGACAGAGCTGAGCTAACCTAACGGTTGGGGCTCTTTTCTCGCTGTCTCCTAGGTTATGGATAAATACGGCGAGTTCTATGGCCGGGACAGAATCAGTGAGTTGCTTGGCATGGACAAAGCCGCCCTGGACTTCAGCGACGCCCGGGAGAAGAAGAAGCCCAAGAAAGACAGCTCCCTGGCGGCGGTGTGAGTGTCACTGCTCTGCGCCAGCTGGAAGAAGGAGACAGTGATGGCATTTGACCTTGCAGGAGCCTTGTCTCCTTCCCTCCGGGTCACAGGGACCGAGAGACAGAGAACAGAGTGTACACAGAATCTACTTTATACCTCTGGCTATTTTGAGCTATGAATGATTGGATTTTTTTCTATTAATTTTTGAAAGTGCCTTTTTCATTTCTTTTAGAAATGTATTCTATTAATTTCAGAGCAGAAAGGAGAGGGAGAGAGAGATAGAAACATCAATGATGAGAGACGCCCCCTACCGGGGATGGAGCCCGCAATCTGGGCATGTGCCCTGCCCCAGGAATTGAACTGTGACCTCCTGGTTCAAGGTCGACGTTCAGTCACTGAGCCATGCTGAATGGCTGAAGATGCCTTTTTCATTATGTACATAAAGCAACAACAAAAAAATGCTCTTAATTTAACTTGCCTTTTCTTTCCTTAAGACAAAGTAAAACACATGCAAATATGCAATATATGATGATGTTTTCTGATACTTCTTTGAAAAAAAATGTTAATTTTCTTAAGTTTTGGAAAAGGGAACTATGTAGCCCTTTTATTTTCTTTTTTAAAATACATGTTTATTGATTTTTAGAGTGAGGGGAAGGGAAACATCGATGAGAGACAAACGGGAAATTCAGATCCCGACGTGACCCTTACCCTGTTGTAGGTTGCTCTGGGGGAAACGAATCGCGCTCTCACGGCGCTCTGGGTGCTTCGAGCCTCCTGGGTGTGGACAGGGATAGAACTAATGTCCGGGATGGTGCCAGGCTCATCCCTAGGCATCTGCTTAATGGGCACGTCTGCACATGCTTTGTCTTTCCAGACTGAACTCCATCGATGTGAAGTATCAGATGTGGAAACTCGGAGTCGTTTTCACTGACAACGTAAGTTATGGCAGCGCTCAGGCGCTCCGGTTACCGCAACTGTCGGCTGCAGATGTTACTCAAGTTCTTCGAAATCAGTTCACTTAATCCAGAGCACAGCTGGGCAAGACCCAGGGGATATGTGATTAATCGCCTGTCTCTCAGGCCTTTTCTTCCCGTAGCTGAGATGAAAACAAACATATATTTACACAAGAAGAAGCTGAGATGCAAAGTTATGTATAGTTTCATTTAGGTTTTAGTTGGGTGGGGCATACTTCAACGTTTCGTAGATGTTAAAAAGGAAGTTCTAAATACATAAAAAGGATTTAAATACTGATTATGATAAGTTTTAGTTTCTCCCAAATTAAATAATTATTGTGTTGATCCTTCATTTATGAAAGAGCCTCAGAGCCTATGAAATAAACATAAGGACCAAATTGGGTGCCCACAGACAGTGAAAAAATCTCGTTACCAAAAGCACCCGCTGTTGGCAGCTGATCCTTTTTCTCCAGCCAGGCTTGCTCAACAGTGTCACATTTTTGGTTCTTGAAGTTTTCGGATTAAATGATTGTTCCTATCCGTTGTCGTCCCCGTTTGCTGGCTGTGGGAAGTCGCTGCAGAGAATCCTGAGACGTGGCTGAACGCTGAACCAGGCGTGTTCGCTGTCGGATGTCAGCCAGCATCCCAGGCCCCTCACCAGCCTCTCACCCCTGCGCCCAGGAGTGCACCGGCCTTGTGCTCTGGCTGCGGCCTCTCCTGGAACAGCTCATGTCCTCTTAAAGTCTCACTTCATTTTAACACTGTCTTTCATAGTGAGCATGAGTTCCATTCTCCCAAAGACTGGGACACCCCCATATTCTCCTGCCTCGACCCCCACCTCACTCAGCCCCAAGCCCAGACGCCCCAAACCCAGACTGTGTGTCTTAGAATTGTCACCTGTTCGTAAGGCGTCTTGCAGCTAATCTCTCTCTAATGGTGGAGGCCACTCCCTGGTTATATAAGTAAAATTCCGTAAATTTGTAATCTAAGAAGGCGAAGTGAACGGAGTGGCTGCACTAGAGTAAAACCAGCCCTGGGACGGCAGTCACGGGCTCTGTTCTCTGACGCACGTGTGTCCGTCCCATCTGCAGTCCTTCCTGTACCTGGCCTGGTACATGACCATGTCCGTGCTGGGGCACTACAACAACTTCTTCTTTGCCGCTCATCTTCTCGACATCGCTATGGGGTTCAAGACGCTGAGGACCATCTTGTCGTCAGTAACGCACAACGGCAAGCAGGTGAGAGGGTTTTGGAAGATCTTTTAAACTGCAGCATTTCCCAGGGGAAAAGTTGGCCTTCAAAACAGTGTTGGTTATCAGCTCTTAAAGTGTCTTTCACTTTGATCATTGCTTTATGTTACCAAAACAGGACTTCTCAGGCATATATTTAAAATATTTATATTATATATTATTAATAGTGTGTTTTTCCAGATGTTAGACGCAATGCACATTTCTAGTTTTAGGATATGGAAACAGAAGGGTCCCGGGTTCAATTCTGGTCAAGAGCATGTACCTTGGTTGCAGGCTCCATCCCCGGCCTTGGTCGAGGCCTGCGCAGGAGGCAACCAATCGATGTGTCTCTCTCACATCGAAGTTTCTCTGTCTCTCTCCCTCCCTTTCAGTCTCTCTAAAATCAATGGAAAAATATCCTCAGATGAGGATTAACAAAAAATACATATATTTGATTTGTAATCAGCCTTAATGAGATAGTTTTAATTGGAATGTATATTACTTAAAGACATTATAAAAAGAAAGAGCAATGTATCTACTGTCAGATACTTAGATGATAGAAAAATGAGCATTTTAAGCAGCTTATTATCAATTTGGGTATGAAATTAAGACAGTTGATTTATATTCCAGCTATAGGATGTATTTATTAACTAAGGAATCAAGTTTTCCATAAAATATCTGACACCTTGGTAAAATAAAGAGAATATGAAAACAGGTTCCCCCTGGGTGGTGGGAAAGGCATCTGGTCACCTGGCTGGTGTGGCTCAGTGGTTGAACATCCACCTATGAACTAGGAACTGTGAGGTCACAGTTCGATTCCCGGTCAGGGCACATGCCTGGGTTGTGGGCTCCATCCCCAGTGTGGAGCATGCAGGAGGCAGCCGATCAATGATTCTCTCTCATCATTGATGTTTCTCTCTCTACCTTCCTCTCTGAAATCAATGAAATATATATTTTAAAAAAAGAAAAAAAAAGACATCTGGTCAGTGAGTCCAGCTTGTGCCAAGTCCCACACAGACATCCCTCCCACAGCCGCCCTTTCTCGTGTCCTAACACATGCTCGATGTCACGTTGCTTTCCAGCTGGTATTAACCGTGGGCTTATTAGCTGTTGTCGTATACCTGTACACTGTTGTGGCATTCAATTTCTTCCGAAAATTCTACAATAAAAGTGAAGATGGAGACACACCAGATATGAAATGTGATGACATGCTAACGGTAAGTTCATGCTGTGTGGTCTCGTGTGGATGAAAATGCGTCCCCGCCTCAGCCTAAGTAATGTGTGCAGTTACCCTTTAACGGTGCAGAGCAGGAGCGGGAGCACATCAGAGCACCAGCATCCTGCTCGTTAGAGTTCGTGCAACACATCCACACATCCTCTTCCCTGTAGGAGAAACCCACATGGAAAGCCAAAGTATAACCCAAAGTCATGATCAGGAGGATGGTCTTACACAGACATGTCCCCTGAGCAGGGCCTGGCAGGCGAGGCATCCCGGGCCCCCCAGGGGTGTGGGTGTGGAAACCTGGGGGCCAGAACTGGACCAGAAAATTGTCCAGTGAGCCCTCTGCCCACGGGGGTGCTGCAAACCGAGCAGAGGAGGTGAAGCCGGGCAGGTGGCTGGTGGCCGCTGTGAGTCGTTAAGTAAGGAGGGGGCAGCTGCAACGGTGACGTGACCCATTTCCTGTCCTGTGAAGACAGGTTTGGAGAAAAACATCTCCCGATGCGTTCCTAATGAGAACATGTATGGTGAATCCCCGGCAGTGTGCAGGGATGTACGGGAAGACGCCTTCCGCCCACAGGGTCAGGCTGATGGTTTCAAGCAATGCCTTGGACCCGCCGGTCTGAGGAATGAATGCTTAAGGGGTTTTAGGGTGGCTGCCTTCCGAGGGACTCCCAGGCACGGCCTCGGTCGGTGCGACAGGGACCCTGGGCATCCGAGTCGCCAGGAGGCCCGGATGCGTGGTCAGGTCCCGGCAGCAGCGTCTCATTGCTGTCTCCGGAGGGAGGACCGCTCACCCAGCTCAGAGCAGAGGGCAGGGGGCAGGGGCAGGGGCAGGGCTGTCCCATGACAATCCTTGTTCATTGTGTGCCCGACTGACAGGCCTCTTTTCTGGGTGACATCATCTTCAGTTAATTCTGCTCAGGAATTCCAGGCATTTGGAATTTTCTGCCTCTGTCAGTACTTAGCTGCTGGACTAGGGGCATCCTGGTGTCACCTTGCTGCCTGTTCTCTGCCTGCACTTTGCTTTTTGAGGTGCTCGGAGACTCTGAGGCCTGTGGGTTGAGGCCCTGAGTCTGCTCACTCCTCCCTGCGCCCTCCGTGGTGGATATTGGCTGCTCCCACACTGCCCGCAGTAACCACAGCCCTCCTGTGTGACGGGGCCGGCGCTCGTGCAATGAGAGAGAAAAGCGTAAAAGAAATAGGCTGGACATACTAGTCTGGAGTTCAGCAAGGAGACCCAAGGTGTAAGGAGAACATTTTTTAAGAAATGGGCACAGGAATGATAAGTGTGACCTGGAAGCCCTGTAAGGGAGAGTCCTGAGAGCGAAGGTCACAGAGCCCGCTGGGGCGGCAGTTCACCGAGAGCTGGGCCCGGAGGCGGCAGCCTGGGGGCTGAGTGACGGATGCGGTGGGTGGAGCAGGGAGCTGGCTGAGCCGGGTGAAGGCGGCTGGGTGGGAGGTGGGTGTTTGCATCACGTTACAGGTACGGAAACGGGCCAGGGAGCGATTAGGACTTTGCTGAGAGAGAGAAGTGAGGCTGTGGGTGTGAGGGCCAGTGTCCTCCAGGGCATGTCCTCAGAGGCGTGTCCTCGGAGGCGTGTCCTTGGCAGGGGCCCTCTCTCCGCAGTGCTACATGTTCCACATGTATGTGGGTGTGCGAGCTGGAGGTGGCATCGGCGACGAGATCGAGGACCCGGCGGGCGACGAGTATGAGATCTATCGGATCATCTTCGACATCACCTTCTTCTTCTTCGTGATTGTCATCCTCCTGGCGATAATACAAGGTAACCCTCCTCCCAGGCGCCAGGCAGCCGTCCTCCGGGGTACCAGGCCGGCTGGAACCTGAGCCCCCGGCGTGCGCAGCTGCAGAGGGAGGCTGAGCGGCTGGCCTTTCCGGGAGAGCCAGCCGGGCTTTCTGCTCAGAGGCTGGGTGCGTCGGGTCCAGGGGAAGGTGGGCCATGGACACAAGGGGAAGACCCCACCTGGCCCTGCCACCAGCCCCTCTGCGAGCGTTACAGCCCGTGGGGCGCCCTCAGCCGCGGGTCCGATCAAACATCATCAGTCTCTGAGCCCTCAAATATTTAAAAATACCTTTTAAATGAGGCACATGGCGAGCCCTGTGGGATGGTGGTGCTACTCGCCCTGGAGGGAAGGAGCCCTAACACGTCTAAGCCACGCCCGGCAGCTGAGGTGTCAGGCCGGAGCAGGACCTGCGCCTCGGGACCACCCAGGCCCACCTGGCCCCCGGCACCTCGGGGGGGGGGGGGGGGGATCCTCCCTCGGAAAACGCTCGGATCTTTGCCGCTCGCGCCGGTGTCCTGGCTGGAGTTAAGTGTCGCTACATGTGCTGTCACCCCTAAGTGCACCGGGCATAAAGGGGGGCTTTCCCCAGTGACGAACACGGACAGGCCGCACAGACTCACGCCCGTTCCCGATGTCACCGCTGAGTGTCACCATAACGCGTTTAATTCGCGGGCAGGGCCAGAGGACACGTGGGAGAGAGGGCATGGGAAGTTTAGGGAACGTGGAGGGGAATGCTTCTCACCCCAGGAGAGAAGCAGTTGGGGAAGTTTAGGGAGCGTGGGGGGAATGCTTGGCGGCTCCTTCCTCCCGGTCAGCGTGGCCACGCTGGGTACCAGCCACGAGTGAGCAGCACATGAGGGCGTTTTCTGGGCTTCAGCTGCTGCCTTCAGCCTGGAGTTGGCTGTGACAGAGTCTGATTTGTGTCGGCCCGTCACTGCACACACGTCTGCCCCACAGGGAGGAGGCCCCGCCCTGAGGGAGCGTTGGGGTGCGCACGGTGGTCCCCACTGCTGAGCAGTGCCCAGCATGGCTGCACACATTCCCTCCCAAGGGAGGGTTAGCCAGGGTTTGCGAAGTTTATGATGATTCTCCGGGTGATAAAGATTAACCCGTGTCTATTTAACTCCAGGTTTGATCATCGATGCGTTTGGGGAACTAAGAGACCAGCAGGAGCAGGTCAAGGAGGACATGGAGGTCAGTCTCCCATTTCTGCACGTGCCTGATGGGTGCTCCCCTCCCCTCACTGCCTTTGCCTTGGAGTCCCCTGTGTGTGAACAAGGGGGAACGATAGGCCCGTGCTTGAGCCGTGTGCTGAGCTGGACCTGGGGGGCCCTG
The DNA here is from genome assembly GCA_025583905.1 of Ia io. Taxonomy (NCBI): domain Eukaryota; kingdom Metazoa; phylum Chordata; class Mammalia; order Chiroptera; family Vespertilionidae; genus Ia; species Ia io. Next base: position 12,367,899 of record JAJQQW010000024.1, on the reverse strand, counting down.
GGTACGTCACCCCTCAAGGGACGGGAGACCATTCAGAATGATGGACTCCCGGGGACCCTTACAGAGTGAAGCCCCGAGTGCCAGGTCTGACTTCCCCTTAGATGTTCAGGGGAGACCCTACAAGAAGGGGTCCCAAGCTGCGTCCTGAGGATTTGGGGGAGAGCAGGGCATCTGGCAGCCTCCCTCCCGCTGCCCCCACACACACACACACACCCCTCCAGGGGCACCACCCACCTGAGGTTCCGTGGGACTGTCACCACTGAGGCTATACACACCAGGATTCGGGTTTTGGGGCATTTGAAGTGCAGATTTTTTTTCTTGGAAGCCTAAGTGGTTCAGGTGAATTAGTGTGGCCTGGGCCTGGGCCTGGGGCTGGGGCTGGGGCTGGGGCTGGGGCGGGGCTGTGAGGGCTGCGGGAGGCCAGCTGCTGAAGAGGGGCTTGCAGTGTGCAATGAGAAGGGCAGTGAGGAGGCGGACTTAGGCTTTACCAGGTAACTGTGGTCTAAAATGCAGGGTGTGAACGGGACCGGGGCAGGGCCGTGGTCGGCAGCATTTTCCAGGGACGAGGTGATGAGGTTTTTGCTAAGAAGTGCCCCTGAGAGCCCAGGAACCAGTCGGATGCAAGCAGCCTCGGGCCTTGGCATGGGGAGACCCGGGGCCTGGCCAAGGCGGAGGGCGAGGGGTTTGGGGCAGCAGGTCATCGAGTGCGCGCAGCGGCTGCCCGTGTGAGCTGTGGCGCTTGGTTCTGCCTTCTGAACGCTGACGTTTCCGTGTCTCCTTCGTCTTCCAGACCAAGTGCTTCATCTGCGGGATAGGCAACGACTACTTCGACACGGTGCCGCACGGCTTCGAGACCCACACCTTGCAGGAGCACAACCTGGCCAACTACCTGTGAGCGTGCCCCCCTCATCCCCCCCCCCCCCGCCACCTTTCCCAGGGCCTGTGGATGCCGACGACCCACACGCTCATTCTGACTCCTCTGTCTCGGCAGGTTTTTCCTGATGTATCTCATCAACAAGGACGAGACAGAGCACACAGGGCAGGTAGGGAAGGGTGACCTGGCCTGAAGGGAAGGGTGGAAGGGAGTCCTGCCCTGGGGACAAAGCTGGGCATTGAACACTGAGGCGGAAGTTCCCTCCAGACGGTAGTCACGGCCTGTTCACACGGAGGCCCCGGTCCCGGACCGGGGTGCAGGGCTCGCCTGGAAGAGGGAATGTTCACAGAAAAAAAACACCACACTCTTGCTACTGAAGATGTTAACTCTGGGTTTTGATTATTATAATGTCCTTGATCTCTTAATCGATAGCAGATGCTTTCAAATGAACTTCCACCCACAATATTATGGGCAGTGAAAAATAATTGCATACTAAAGGTCTAGGGTTGTTCTTAAGCTATTTGAAATTCTCTCTCCACAAAATTCACTTCCAGTTGTTAATGGTTTGAATTTGAAGGAGTCAATTAGCAATAATATTTTTAAAAGAACCCTCGAAATCATTGACCACAATTAAGTCTTATTCATTATTATATCGTGGCCCCGGATGAAGATGATCTATTTGTTACTAGAAGTAAGCAGGTCTGACACAGTGAGGACCTGTGTAATGAACTTGGGCTTCTCCAGTGACATCTGTGTCTACGTGTAATTACACAACTGTACCCACATGACATATGTACCCACCGTTGTGAGTTTGTCTTCTACTTTGTGGGAACACACAGATGTTGGGGAAGACATGGTGTCATTGCACTCTCTTTACTCCTACAGGAATCTTACGTGTGGAAGATGTATCAGGAAAGGTGTTGGGAGTTTTTCCCAGCCGGGGACTGTTTCCGGAAACAGTATGAAGACCAGCTGAATTAATTCAGACCGATCACCTGGAATCCCAAGCACCCTCACCCTCCGTGGCCCTCTCTGCCTCTCACTCACTCTCTCTGCCTCTAACTCGCTCTCTCTCTGCATCTCTCTCTCTCTCTCTCTCTCTCTCCCTCCCTCCCTCCCTCTCCCTCTCTCTCTCACTCTCTCTCTCTGCCTCCAACTCGCTCTCTCTGCCTCTCTCTCTCTCTCTCTCTCTCTCTCTCCCTCCTTCTCTCCCTGTCCCTCTCTCTCCCTGTCCCTCTCTCTCTCTCTCTCTCTCTCTCTCTTTCTGACTCTCTCTCTCTGACTCTCTCTCTCTGACTCTCTCTGATTTTGTCTCTTGCAAACATCCGCTGATGTGAGCCTTGCCGCCTTCCATGCTTTCTGGGAGCAGTGACGCTGTGTTCCTGGCTGGGCCTTCCCCACCTCGTGTATTTTCTTTGAGAATCAACACGGAAGAAGAACCTATCCTCATACGCAGACCACATGGAACTCCGGAAAGAAAGCCATCTGGACACTCAGTCATAACACAGACAGACGTCCTTCCGAGACGCTGGGAGCTCCCTGAGGGCAAGGTCACAGGGAAGGTCGGCTGCGCCCTGGGCTCCTCACTTCTCCATCCTGGGAGGGACCTGGCGGTCCCCAGCTGCAGTGCCTCCGCCGGTGGCGAGGGAAACAGTGCCTTACTCAGTGGGCTGAGCTATGCAGAAGACGTGTGCGTGGAGCATCTTGTTTTCATGTCCACTTGTTTTCCTTCGGTTGGTTTTGTGAGTTTTCTCCTTGTCCTTTTCCTTTGTGGGGGAGGGTAGAAAAGCAGTCGTGCACTTTTCAAGGAGCCGGAGGCCGGTCTCGTGACGAGGGGCTCCTCTCATCCTCCCCATCACGCCCCCCACGGCCCAGCTCCCCTTCCCGCCATGCTCTGAGGCAACCCTGCAACTCGATGAAATCCTTGTGTGAAACAGACCGCAGACACACACTTCCAAAAGAACTCATCGCATGTCTATGATGCAAGTTTCAACCGACAGAGAAAACCTCGGAGGCCAGCTGGTCCCGCGAGAACGTTCCCTATCACTGGTCCACGAAGACAGAGCACCGTGGGCCCCCGTGTCCGCAGCCGGCCCCATCCACCCACCGAGACCCGCTGTGGACCTGAGCCATCCTGGGGGGTCCTCTCTGCCCACCCCCTGTGACCCGCGGCCGAGTAAGGACTTCTCGTCCGGCCATTTCTCAATATCGATGCTGAAGCAATATCCATTCAGGGCGTTCGTCGGTTGCATAAAACCCGGGTGATGAGGTCAGTCACTCCATTTGGGGTCCTTCTCAGTGGCTGCTGTTCTTCACAGGGAGGAGGGCCGTGGGGGGCAAGGCCATGTGGCCAACCATGGGGTTCTTTTAATTTAGGGTGGAAACACCGCTCTGATTAAACCATTTAACTAACGTGCGCACCCTCTTCTCCGTCCGTTTCCCTTAGAACTGGGAGGCCCCCTAAAGCATGGCGCGTTTCGGGGGGGCGGTTCTGGCCCCACAGGGCTGCTGCGGTCACGGTTCTGGAGCCTCAGAGTCCCCGGCATGTGAAGCGCCTACCCACGCTGTATTTCCTGTTTGGGGGTCCCCTAGAGTTCTTGAAACCCGCGAATGACAGAAAAACAACTCCCCCAAATTGTTCAGGTTTTTTTTTTTTAATATTTCTTTATTGATTTCATAGAGAAAGGGAGAAGGAGAGAGAGATAGATGAGAGAGAATCATTGATTGGCTGCCTCCCGCACGCCCCCCACTGGGGATCGAGCCTGCAACCCAGGCATGTGCCCTTGACCGGAATCGAACCCGGGACCCCTCAGTCCGCAGGCTGACGCTCTATCCACTGAGCCAAGCCGGCCAGGGCAAATTGTTCAGTTTTAATACAGCTCTCACTTTGGAAAGCTCGGGGCAAATCCGTTTTCCGTGATAACGGGGTCCCGGTTCTGAGCTAATGTGAGAGGGGGGTACCCTCCTGGGGGGCGCATTACACACACAGACGCGAATGGGCGTGTGGTGGGTGCCACTCGGCGTCCGAGCTACGGCGCCCAGGTTTCTATTTACCCTTTGGCATCATCGTTATGGGGAGAGGGCAGGACTTCCCGAGCCTGCTCAGGGGGCTGAGCTGAGGTCCGCAGAGTGTGAATAGGGAGTCAGGTCGGCTCCACAGCACGTCGGAGAGCACGTGCCTTCTGCCAGGGGCACTGCCCAGGAGCTTGTGAGAATTTGACGTGAGCATTAGCCATTCCCCACATTATGTCATGAACCTCTTTTATGTTACGACGAGGAGGACCTTGTCACCGAATGGTAACTTTTTTGCCCAGAGCCCTGAAATCTCTGTGACAGATGCTGGGAGGGGGCATCCCGACCTTCATACCAGTGCACGGATGCCCCTGAGGTACTTAAAACCATAAATATTAACAGCCCAGGCCCTCCCCTATCAAATCAAAAGTGAGCTCAGCTCGTAATCCTGCGGCTTATGTGAATGCTGAACCACAGCTGAACAAACCCCTGGGAGTCCTGTGTTCACAAAACCGTGGGGTGTGTACAGCGACTCCGCTCGGCACAGAACAGCAGGCGTTAACGTGATGCGTGCCAGTGGATCACGGGCTGTGCCCCCCGGGCGCTGGAGCTGGTGGAGTGGAAGCAGCGTCTTGGTTTGGCGGCCCCTGCAGGTTCGACGGCTGAGGACACGGCGTCCTTAGTGACGGAGCTGGAGCTGCTTGTAAGTCGGGTCTCTCTCCAAATCTTGTTCTGTTTCTGGCCACGATGGTTCAATCAACCAGAGTTTCTTCCTTAGGACCCAGCAACCCCGACACAGGAAAGCAGCTGTGGGTTCTGATGAAGATGCTCACCGCTCACCCACCCCTGCTCCCGGGGCAGGGGATCCCCGAGGGAACCACCGCCCACAGGACCCACCCGAGCACACTGCTTCCGCGTCAAGAAACCAGGCGTCCGGCAGTTCTAGGCTGGAGGGGATGTTTCATCTTGACCTGCCATATTGCTTTTTTCTTTTTTTATATTTTTACTAGAGGCCCAGTGCATGAAAATTCATGCACTCAGGGGGGCCCCTTAGCCCAGCCTGCGCTCTCTCGTAGTCCGGGACCCCTCGGGGAATGTCTGCTTGCCGGCTTAGTCCCACTCCCTATGGATATCGGGCCTAAGCTGGCAGTCAGACATCCCTCTGGCAGTCCCGGAGCCCTTGAGGGATGTCCGACTGCGGCTTAGGGGGAGTGGGCCTAAGCTGCAGTCAGACATCCTTAATGCTGTCAAGGAGGAGGGAGTGGTTCCGGCTTGTGACTGAGTGGAGCTCCCCCTGTGGGAGCGCATTGACCACCAGATGGCAGCTCCTGCATTGAGCATCTGCCCCCTGGTGGTCAGTGTGCATCATAGTGACCAGTCGTCCCTGATCATTCTATCTTTAGCGTCAATTTGCATATTACCCTTGTATTATATAGGATTGATTTCAGAGAGGGAGAGAGAGATAGAAACATCCATGGTGAGAGAGAATCATTGATTGGCTGCCTCCTGCCTGCCCCCTACTGGGGATCAAGCCCACACCCGGGCATGTACACTGACCGGGAATTGAACCTGACCTCCTGGTTCATAGGTGGACACTCAGCCACTGAGCCACACTGGCCGGGCTGTCTGCCTTATTTCTTTATGGAGTTCCACAGACTGCTTCACTGGTTTTTGTAGCTGTTTATGCTACTATATTGTGTCTAAAAAAAAAAATCTAGGTCCAGTTGTAATATTCATCACGATTAGGATGATTGGGGTTCATGTTTTCTTCTTAAAGATTTGGGACACCATCAGTTGACGAAAGGTTTTCACGGAACTAGGAATCTTGCGTGTGAACGTGTCAGTGCTGTTTGATGGCAAAAGAACATCGAGTTTGCTCTCTTGTCCATCAACTCCCACACGCAGTGATGTGTCCCAGTTCTCTCCACACATCATAAAATCTGTTTTCTTCTGAGGAATCTGTGACCTTGATGTATGTGCAAACCGCTTGCAAGAAGCACTGCTAAACGGGTCTTTGGATTTCTGTTTGTGGAGAAAGGATTTGCTCTTCTCATAGACCTGGTTCCCACCACTAAGTGTGACGGAGTGACGCTCCTCACACGAGAAGACGGTATTCACAGAGAAGCAGAAACCGGAGCGTTAATAATTTGTAAAAGACCGCCAAACCCTAAAGTGATTGCACAGGGTAACCTGAGTTCCCCGCAGTCTGGAGCAGGTACAGAAAGACTCCAGGCCGGGGAGCCCCAGGTGCCTAGCAGGGGACAGTCTTAGGTGGGACCTCATCCCCAAGGTGACCTTTTCCTCCCCTGGCATCTCCCTGGTCATGCCCTGGCGCCAACCAACCCATCAGTGGAGACCTAGACCAGGCAAGGACACACCTGGAAAGCTGCTGAAGGTTTTATTGGGATCTTCCCCTGGGGCCTTCCCCAAGATCTCCACCCTTAAACTCTGAGCACAGAGGACCCCGGGGGCTCTCCTTCTCAGGAGCCTGACCCTCCCCACCCCTCCCCATCCTCACAGGGGTATCACCTCTACCTTCCTCACTCCCCAGCATCAGGGCCCTGCCTTCGCCTCGGTCACTTGTTTCCTACGCCCATTTTTTCTACAGATTACTCCTTTACCTCCGTGCGTTTATAAATAAAGGTTCTCTTACCATGTGGGTCTTGGCTCTGAATTCTTTCCTGGCCAGAACCCAAGTCCTGAAGGGCTGCTGAGCCCGAGTCCCACCTGACCCACCGGCCTGACACCTGGCGCCCTTCCCGCCGCCGCCAGCATCGTCTCCGTCGTCTTTTCTCACGTGCCGGCTCCGTGAGTCTTCGTTTGATGACTTTTACTTAAATCGGTTATGATTCTTTTGCCGCTTAAGACGGTCACACGAGGCTATATTCTTGGAATGATAGTTTCCGTGAACATACGCTGTTAATTGCTGTGCTGTTCCACTAAGAAAATACATTCTGGTTTATGGAACCATTTCCCCATGCTTGGACAGTTCCGCGTTTCGGTCCCTTCACTCCTTTGCTGCTATAAGAGGCTTTGTAAGGGGAAGAACACCCAGATCGGAAAGGAAGGGCTCGCAATCTAGCCTTGCTGCAGGTCCCCACGGGACTTTGGGCAAGTCCCCGGGCTCCGAATCTCTCCTCTCTTTACAGCGGCCGGAAACAACTCCTACCGCACGGGCTGTTGGGAGCGTTAATTAAATATTACACATGAGGTGCCACATACAGTGCTTTCCTTTCAGCAAATGTTTAATATCCCAATAAATATTTTTTGAAGTATTTATTTCCTGTCTCTTTTGTTGTTGTTGTTGTTGTTGTTAATGCTCACCTGAGGATATGTTTTGCATTGATTTTTAGAGAGAGTGGAACAGAGCAGGGAGTGAGAGAGAGAGAGAGAGAGAGAGAGAAACATCCATGTGAGAGACACACATGGATTGGTTGCCTCCCACCCGCGCCCCAACCAGGGCCAGGGATGGAACCTGCAACCCAGGTACGTGCCCTTGACCAGGAATCGAACCCGAGACCCTACAGTGACCCAATGCTCTAACCACCGAGCCACACAGGCCAGGACAAGTTAGGTGGCTTCTTGAGGCCGTTCCTCCGTTGGAGCTGTGCTGGGTCAGAGGCAGGAGACAGGGACAGGTGGCTCGGCGCCCGGGGAGAGACCTGCCGTGGGGAAACGTTGGGAGGGCGGCTAATGGGCTTCAGCCACGTGGCCACTCGCTGCCCGCTGGTCACCTAGTGCTGGTCAGAGCCACGTGGGGGCGGCAGGCAATAGGGAGACGTGTGGCCCCTGCCCTCTCCTGTCTGTCCGTCTGTCTGAGACGCCTCCGGCATCGGCAACATTCTTCTCTCTCCCGTCCTCAGTGGAACGACTTCCAACGTGGAGGCGTTGCAAATGGAACAATGAATCAACCCGCCACGTCCCCATGGGAACTCGGCCGGGCGACAGGGTGGCCTTATCTCCCAGCGCCAGGCGGCCCCGGGCGGCTGCCGAGCCTGCCAACCCGTCTGCCCCCAGCAGCTGGACATGCGCGTGGGTGGCTTTGTGGGAAGTGGGGACATTGATGGAAATTGGCCTCAGTCCTGTCAGGAGGTGGCATTGGCCGCGGAGGCTCTACTCTTTCTCCTCCGTGCAGAACGGGGACGGGATTGTCTTCTGGACCGAAACTGTCTTCCCAGGCGTCAGGACTGAGGGCGCCCATCTCTTTGCTGCTGGGACCTGGCATCTAGTCCTCTCTCCTCAGTCCTCTGAGCCCAGGCTCTGGGGGGGTGGGGGGTGGGGGGATGGATGAGGGGGGGTCAGAGAGGTGTCGCAATAGTGCTGCCTTGTGGACATTATGAGAACAGCGCCCTAGTAAGGAATTCTGCAAGTTGCAATAGACTTAATTTTTGCTTTACTCCTAGGCTTCCAACCCTCCCTCCGTCCTGCTAACCCCAATCCTTCCCCAATCTAATCCCCAATCGCCTAAGGCCTTCCCTCCCACCCGGTGCACCGGCAACCCCCTTCCTTCCTTATCTCTGCCTCCTGCTGCAATGGCCTCAGTAAGTTACCCTCTGGCAGCACTTTCACCGGTGGGGAAGGAGGCGGCTCCGTCAGGAAGGGGTGGGTAGCTCCTTAGCTTACTTGTGTGTGGGGGGGGGGGGGGGGGGGGTGCGGGTTCGGTTCTGCCCTGCCAATGAGTGTATATTTAATAGCACCCTGGTGATAACATGGCACATCGTGATGGTGTCACTGTGGAGAATGTCTGTCATGCTTGTGTGCACTTTTTAACATATATTTTATTGATTTCAGAGCAGAAGGGAGAGGGAGAGAGAGACAGAAACATCAGTGATGAGAGAATCATGGATCGGCTGCCTCCTGCATGCCCCCCACTGGGGATCGAGCTCACAACCCGGGCATGTGCCCTGACCGGGAATCGAACCCGTGACCTCCTGGTTCGTAGGTCGACACTCAACCACTGAGCCACGCCGGCCGGGATCTTGTGTGCGTGTTCGGGGCACTGAGAGGGAAGGCTCCCACAGAGCTGTGGGCTCAGGGCCCCAGACCGCTGAGCGAGCCCCTGCCAAGCCCCCGAGCCCCGGTGTTCAATGGAACACGAACGCTATTTCCCAATGAAAGTGCAGAGACACGGAGGGGTGTGCGCTAGGACGGGGCAGCATGGGGGGGCACCACAGGGGAACCAGAACCATCCGCTCCGAGTTTGGATGGGCACGTGGACGCACACCCTCTGCTTCCGGGCTCCAAGAGGCGGGGGTCCTGGAGCAGCAGGTCAGCCTGGAGGTCTGGACTTGACCTGCTCCCCAGCCCTCGGGCCTCACGACAGGAGGCGGCGGCCGCCAGACACCGCGAGGCAGCTACCCAGCACCCTGTCACTCATGAAATATTTACGGAAGGGCTACCGTAGGAATCAACTTTATAAAACTCGGCAATCTCTTGTTTTTAATCCTCACCCCACGGTATGTTTATTGACTTTAAAGGGGGGCGGGTGGTGGGAGAGAACCATCGGTGTGAGAGAGACATTGATCGGCTGCCGTCGAACACACTGGACACACCTTTTGGTGTATGGGTGACACTCAAGCCAACTGTGCCCCCAGCGAGGGCTCCTCTGTAAGATGCAGAGGATGGTATTGCCCGCTTCCCAGGTTATCGTGGGCATTAAGGAAAATAGCCCATGCAGACTGCCTCCACTGTGTCGGCTGTGGCCCATGCTAACAAGCGGTCATGAAATTCCATGCTTTCTCAACATTCCTTTCCAGGGTCGAAATGCACAAATCAGTCTTTTCCTCTGCACGCCATCTGCTTCACAGACTGGCCTTCGCCCTCAGCCAGGTCGCCAGGGTCGGCTCCGGTTAACGCTGCATCTCATTTGTGTTTCATTTCGCCCGGTGCGTCGTTAATGTGAAATCAATATTTATTAAAAGCGTCGTGTGTAAGTGGCACCCGCTTGTGCGCGCGGTTTACAGTCATACGTTCTGCTCTGCTCCCCGCCAGGCCTCCGCTGGGAGGCCGCGTCCATGGTGCCGTCAGAGTTCAATTATTAGAGGTTCCGTATTTTATTTCTTTTGTGGCCAAAAGAAGGTGGCTCCTGAGGCACCAGCGGGTTTTTTTGTTTGTTTTTTAATAGCTAAAATGGCAATTGAGGAATCTCATCATGCAGACCTGGGGGAATGAGAGGAGGAGTCCTTCGAGGCACGGGACACTGAGCCCATCGGCCTCAAAAGCAGGGGTGTGGAGTCCCCCGAAGCGCTGCAGGGCTCCCTGGGGGGCTGCGTGTGCCACCCCGAGAGACTGAATGGAGCCTGTCTGTGTGGTGATTGCAAAAGGATTGACTCACCCTGACGGGTGTGGCTCAGTGGATAGAGCGTCGGTCTGCGGACTGAAGGGTCCCAGGTTCGATTCCGGTCAAGGGCATGTACCTTGGTTGCGGGCACATCCCCAGTAGGGGGTGTGCAGGAGGCAGCTGATCGATGTTTCTAACTCTATCCCTCTCCCCTCCTCTCTGTAAAAAATCAATAAAATATATTTTTAAAAAGAAGGTTGACTCATCGAGTTGAAGGGTGCTGTTGCAGAGGGCTTCTCCCAGCCTTCGTTAAAGTGGACTTCGCCACAGAGGGTCACCTGGCTGCAGCTTCCTGGGCACAGCGAGCTCCCGGGTGGAAACCACTGAGAACGATGGGACTCGGCCACAGAGCCTTGTCAGCAGCCTGCGGCCCCCCTCTGCCCCCCCAGTGCAGACACCGCCACAGACGCGACCACAGACTCCACACCCAGGCTCATGCAATGGACCCGGCTCCGTCTTCCCACCCCCGGGTCTGCCTCAGGGAGCTCGGACAAAACGCCAAGGCACGCTGCCTTTCCCCACCAAGGTCAAATCAAAGTCACCTTGCAAAAAAACGACTGTTCCTGTGTGCCCCTGGGAGGAAGCTGTTGTTAACGTAAGAAACACTCAGACCTGTAAAGAATGTGAGTGTGAGCCAAATGGTGGACAATTGGCAGGCAGCGGAATCTCCATGCATTGAGACAATGCTCCAGAGAACGGCGGTTTTGCACCTATTTTTATAAACTACCATCCAAGGAGGAGGCCTAAGTGAGTTACATGAGATCCACTGGTGATAGATTAGGGAGGCGGGAGAAAGCTAAGCAGGGAGGGTGGGGTGGGCTAGAACCTCTGGCTCTGGGATTGGATAAGAAGTAAAATGATAGACATGTGTCTTTTACCCAGGTGGGCATCGGATAGTGAACAGCCAACAATTAACATAACAGGGAGGGAATGTGTGGTCTATGTTTGTTGGACCCCGAGGGGGTCTGGAAGAAGGGAAGTTACAAGTTACCCCGACAGTCCACAGGTCTGTTATCAGCTGCAAAAAGACAGGAGGCTCAGTGAAGATCCAAGTTGATCTTGGCCAAGAAAGATACTGGCCTGGGACACGACCACCCTCCATCCACTGCTCTTCAGGGAAAAGGCTTTCATTTCAGGCCCCTGGGGGGTTCCTTTAGGTCTGAGTTTGCGGCGGCCACAGCGCCAGCCTCAGGCAGACAGGCAGGCCTCCGACACCCGTGGGCGGAGCGGTCCCACCGAGAGCCGAGCGCCTTCAGGTCAGGATGGAGTTGGTCCGCATTCCAGCTCTCCCATGCCTTGCCCTAGTGATCCTGGCTTCTCACACCTGTTTCCCTCAGACAGCCCCGCACACTTGGTGGTGTGTGACCTCTGGATGTCCCAGGTCCTGGGAATTGGGGGCGAATGCCCCCCTTACTCGGTGTTCATGAGACTCGGGCATGTAGCCAAGCATCTGGGATGGTTCCTGTCCCTTCTAGGGCCCCTGTCGGTTAAGTGAATATTGCTCCCTGCTCAGCCGTTTGAAGGGGCCTGGTTTGACCCCTAAGCAGCTGTTTAAGAGCCAAGATGAAGACGGTGCTGAAAGGCCAGGCAACCACAAGTTCCCTCTTGCCGGTGAGTGGGGACACCTGGTCTACCAGGCGCCTGTCAGGGCTGCCCGTGGAGGAAGGGAGACCGCCCTGAGCGTGACCCACAGCACGCGCTCCCACGGAGCTCCTGGCGCAGGAGGCTCATCTCCAGAAGGAAGTGTCTCCCGCCCTGGTTTCCCCAGACCCGCTCTGCCCCAGCGTGACCGCGTGGACGAGTTTTGTTGTGCGCATCTCTGCTCGGTCTGAGATGCTTAGTTCCTGTGAGCACTGAGCCGTCGGCTAGCCATTCACCTCTTCAGAAGGGCGAGGGCTAGGGGAGGAATATAGGTGCCCCGGGTTTCACTCTGTTCGAGGTAAAACACACCCTTCCTTGCCCTCCAGCTGGGAAGGAGAGATGCCAACAGCAGACAGGCAACGAGCTACCCAGAGACCAGCCAGGCCAATGAGACGCGGGCACGGGCTGCTGGTGAAATCTCGGTTTATTGGTGCGTTTGGTCTGGGGAACTCAGCTCCATTTCTTCACGGCCAGGTAGGTCACGCCCAGGACTCCCACAATGAGGGTCCCCGAGAGGCCGGCCACCCACAAGGCCTGGGAGTCTCCCACAGCACCTGGCGGAGGGGAGGGGAGGGGAGGGCGGTGACCTGGGCAGAACAAGCTGTCACCTGAGAGGTCCACGTGGATGGTGAGGGAGGGGAAGTGGGGGGCAGGGGGAGTTCGGGGGGCGAGGGAGGGGAAGTGGGGGGGGGGGCAGGGGGGTGAAGGAGGGGAAGCTTTGGTTTGCCTCCCGCTCCAGACGGGCCGTTAAGTCTCCCACTCACTTGAGGATTTAGGGAGCTTTGGGGAAGGGTCCTCGGTGGCCTGGAGCAGGATCATGGGTCCCTGGCTCGAAATGCTGGCGGTGCTGTTGGGGTCATGGGCCTCAGAGCTGCTTCTTCTTCCTGTCGGAGGGAGGAGGGAGGGGGGTTGTTAGCGTTTTGCATACGAGGTTGTGGGGGTTTATGGAGTCAGTCCGATGGGAGGCAGGGTTCCTCACATGGACAGCTCTGCTCCAGGCCTGAAGAAAAGACCATGTTAAATCTCACCCGCTGAACCTCCTATGAGCAGGTCTTAAACCTCATTAGTACGTAATAGGAATCTGAGCAAGACAGACTTCATGGAGCTCTTACCTCAGTGGCAGCAGAATGGGGGCACCCAGGTCATGTCAGACTGCCCTGCCCTGCAGTGCCCCTCTTTCCTGAACAGTTACTTACACAGTAAATAGCGTATGAACACCATCATGCAAAGGTAACTGGTAATCAGCTCACACAGCAGAGCTTTGTTTGAATCCCACGTCTTTCGCTAGCGACGGGGCCTTGGACCTGTGGTTCTAGCTCCAAAGGGATGTGGACTCGGTAGCGTTGGAGCCAGACATACGATACTGAACAGGTGTGTGTGTGTGTGTGTGTGTGTGTGTGTGTGTGTGTTTTGTACCAGCAGAGACTTAGAGCTTCGGGGGACATGGATGGTACTAATTCAGGGGCGAGACAGTAAATGTTAGTGGGTCAGGTGGACAGACACACACACACGAGCTTTGGGCCTCCCTAGAGCCCATATTCTAAGCCTCCAGTTACGTCCACTTGTAGATCTTCAGGCCACGTAGCCAGAGGTGCTTCAAGCAAGTGTAGAGTCTACCTTTACGAGCTGGCCAGGTAGAGTGGTGTGTGTGTGTGTGTGTGTGTGTGTGTGTGTGTGTGTGTGTGTGTGTGTGTGTTGGGCCATGTGTAAGCCATGACCATTAGACTCCTGGCTTAGTGAAAATTCATATGGAAAACGCCAAGGCTGAGAGTTGCTGGAGGATTTTAACTTCTGATGAAAAGGCCTGGGATTCGGAACATCCTAGAAGTCCTTGGAGAGGCCTCGTTAATAGGCTCATCTCCAGTCCGAGTCACGTGCACACGGGGTGGGAGGTTAGCCAGGGACCCGTGTTGAGAGCTTGGATACTCACGCCTGGCCACAGGGCAGGCCACACAGGACAGGGACCCCGCAGGCTGGCAGATGGACACGCTGCAGTGCAGGAACACCTGGGAGCCGAGAGAGTGGGGGTCACGGCGTAGCCCCTCATCCTGAGAGCCCCATCTCCCCCCGCCCCAAGGCTGTCCAGAGGGGTTAGAAGGTCCCGGCACCCCAAGCCCATGCCACGGGGTCACTGGTACCCGGGATCATTCCGAGGCAGCACCAGCAGCCAACCTGGAGGCCAGCCTTGGCCGAGGAGTGGTGTCACGTGGACACCATGGAGCTGGGGGTGCAGAGCCCTGCCAGGGGGGGGGCAGGGAAGGAGCATCATACCGGCCCCCCGAGCCCCCGTCCGGCCCCCGCGTCCACGAAGCTGAAGGTGAAGATGCTGAACCGCTGGGCGTGGGAAGGGAATCGCAGGCTCTCGTTCTCCGGGACGGGGATCAGCTGGGTCTGGTAGTTGTCTCCGGCGTAGGGGCATCTAAGCACGACACCCACAGTCAGAGAGGTGGTTCCTGGGGGGCTGCCTTGGGCACAGGTTGAAAGCCACTCACCCGTTCACCAGCAGCGCCCACTGAGGCTGCTGCCCGGGGTCGGGGCCGGGTGTGGCCCAGCACTGACGCAGCAGCAACCCCAGGGCGGGGTCGGTCCTGTGGCGGAGGGTGACCTCCACGTAGATGGGGTCCCGGAACAGCTTTACCACCGGGTAGTCACCCGCGCCATAGTAGGAGCTGTAGTTTCCATCTGCAAGAGGCCACAGTGAGGGGAGGCGGAAAGGCGGAGCCAGGACGCTCAGGGCTGCGCGAGACGGGCCATCGCCCATGCCAACGCCTCTGGCAAGTGTCCCGTGGCGTAGGCAGGGTCTCCACGCCCAGAAGAGGGACAGGCTCGGGCTACAGCCAAGTGCTCAGGCCAGGAGGGTCTCACCTTTCGCGATCTGAAGCTCCAGGGTGAGGGCTCCGGGCTGGGTCTCGGGAAGGGGCGGTGGGAGAAGGAAGACCTGGACATTGACCGGGAGGGCGCTGCTGCTCACGGGGTAGGTGCAGCTGACACGGAGCCTGCAGAGAAATGGGCGTCAGCAGCTCCCCAGCGGGCAGGCCCCTGGCGTGTCATGCTGGAGGAGCTACTAAGTGCTAGGGGTTGGACACGCTTGTCAACATGTTAGGCATGGTTCCTGGCCTTGGGGAGCAGGGGGGTTCTATGAGT
Organism: Ia io; assembly: GCA_025583905.1. Lineage (NCBI taxonomy): Eukaryota > Metazoa > Chordata > Mammalia > Chiroptera > Vespertilionidae > Ia > Ia io. The sequence goes on along the minus strand of JAJQQW010000024.1, from coordinate 12,352,888 downwards.
TGGGGAGACCACTGTGGAAAGGAGTCAATATTTAAGAGAGGAAGATGTCAGAAACGCCCGAGAACAGACATGGGCCTGTAGAAACAGGCGCCTTTGGTGAAGAGCGCACAGGGATTTGATACGAAGATAAAACCATAACAGAGGTCCAGGAGAGGGGACAGTTGACAAGAAACGTCCGGAGGCGAGAAACACTGGGGGCAGGCAGGTGACAGGTTCTCTGGTCGCCAGGAAACGTCCCGTGGAGTCGGGGTCTGGGCACCGAGGACTCACCTACCAACCCCTGCTTTATGGCAGGAGGGCAGCTCAGCCTAAGGGAGCAGCGTCAGGTGAGCGAAGGTCTTTACCTGAAGGTACTGTCCCGGGTGATGGAGCCACGGCTCCAGGTTCTCACATCCTGGGCTGCAACCAGCTCGTTTTCATAGACGGCCTGGTCCCCAGTGACCTGGGAGGGCAGGTGCAGGAGACGTGGCACACCTGCTGGCCAGGGCACTGCCCCCAGCCCCTACTGGCCATGACCGCTGCCCCGGCCCCTGCCTGCGGGACCCGGCCCCCGGCGATGCTATCCTGTTCTATTTGTTGTGTTTTCTGCTCCACAGGCAGAGGCAGGGGACATAGTCATGTCACTTCACTTGAGGACTAGGGAAAGGGAGGGGCTGGGAGGACTCAGGTGAGGCCCCCAGGAGGCTGCCACCATCTCAGGTGAGCTCAGGTGAGGCCCCGCTTGCTTCCAGAGCAGGGGGATAAGAGGCACCCCTTCCTGTTCTCTGCTGGTGGGGGTGCCAGGCCCCGTGCTCAGGGGCAGTTGGGTGGCACAGTCTCTGGGGTGAGCTCTTTTGTCCTGGAGACCAGCCTCCTGGACGCAGCATCAGGAGACCCTTCCCGCCCAGAACCCCAGCTCCCCCGCCCCAGGCGCCTCCAGGGTTAGGACCCCAGCGGAGGGTCCGCGTGCTCACCCGTCTGGTGGTCCCGCAGGCGGTGAAGGGGAACCGGAACAGGGCGAAGGCTGGTGTGGCCACCAGGGGGTGGCACTCGCTGTCGTTCCCGAGGGCCAGGCGCACGGAGTCCAGGAGCAGGGGCGGCGAGGTGACGTTGCGGGCCACGGCCACGGCGAAGTGGCCGTCCCGGCTGCAGCGGGAGGTCACTGCAACAGCAGAGGCTGCTCAGGGGCGTCTCTGCCAGCGGCCGGCTGCCCGGGAGCCCAAGAGTTTCGTTATGTTCACAGCGCCAAACCGGCCAGGGCCATGTTATTTTTAAAGTCCTCACCCAAGCAAATTTTGACCATGGGTTAATATTTTAGAGAGAGTAGAAGGGAGGGAGGAAGGGAGGGGGGCAGAGAGTGGGGAAAGGGGGTGAGAGAGTGGGGAAAGGGGGTGAGAGAGTGGGGAAAGGGGGTGAGAGAGTGGGGAAAGGGGGTGAGAGAGTGGGGAAAGGGGGTGAGAGAGTGGGAAAGGGGGTGAGAGAGTGGGGAAAAGGGGGTGAGAGAGTGGGAAATGGGGTGAGAGAGGAATATCCATGTGAGAGAGACATATCACATCAGCTGGCTGCCTCCCACATGTGCCCTGACCAGGGCTGGGGGGTCAAACCTTGACTGGGAATTAAAGCAGGGACCCTCTGGGGCCCAGGCTGGCTCTAACCACTGCACCACACTGCCCGGGACGCCTGTTATTTCGTTCTGCGTGGTTTCTAGGAGCCCAGATGCCAGGAGCCTGGAGGAAGCTCAGGCCCTGAGCCCAGGGGTTCAGGACGCACTGCTTGGGCCTCTGCCTCCAGCCCCCGGTCCCGCTCGGCACCTGCCTCCTGGGGGGGGGGAGGGGGGAGACTAGCCCTCCCCCAGGCTCCGCTGCAGGTAACAGGCAGTTTCCTCCGCTGCTGCCGGTAGAGAAGTGGCCTCACCTGTGTTTCCATAGTAACAGGACCGGCCGCCGGGGTGGTAGCAGCAGCCCAGCGCCTTGCAGTCCCGGGGAGTGGCGGGGGCCGGGGCGCAGGGCAGCCTGTCCCCGACGGGGACCGAGTCGCACAGGTGAGCACCCAGCGCGTCGCGGCCTAGAGGGTGGCGAGCAGAGCAGCCCGAGCTGGGGACAGAGCCGGGGCTTCAGGGGTCTCTGCTCCGAAGGCTAACGCTCCCGTGGGCGTCTGGGCCGCGGGAGCAGAACCGGCCCTGACCCACGCACGGGGAGGCGGGGAGGTCGCGGGGAATGCGGCCAATCGAGGGCACCTGGGAGAGACCCCGAACTCGGCCTTTCTGAGAAAGAAGGCCTAACAAGATCCCTAGAAGCGGGGGGCTCCTTACTCTCCTGCAAGGGAAGTTTCCCCCGTGGGGGTGCTCTCCGCCCAGCACCCGCGTTCCCACACGCCTTCCTGACAGGCAGGGGCTGGGGCGGCAGATCAGCGTGGCCTGGGCGGGTCTGTCACCCCGTTTTATCAGCGTTGCCCCTTTAGACCCCGGGCCTCAGGTGGAGGTTATCCGGAGGATGCACGTGGGGGCGCGGGTCAGGCCCCGCCTTCCGTCACGAGTGGCAGGTGCCACAGCGCAGGTGGCCCGGCCCAGCCCGTACCTGGGAGGCCCACGGGGCACTTGAGCAGCTGGGCCGTCGCCACCGCCCTGTGCCCGGCTGTGTCCACCTGCTCCAGCCCCACGGGCATGATGTGCTGGGAACCCTGCAGAGACGGGCCGGCGTCAGCCTGGGGCCGGGCGGCTTGGGGGTCCCCAGGCCCGGGTCCTACTCACCCACTCGGTGACGTAGCAGCCGCCGTAGGCCGCCTCCAGCACCAGGGCGCTGCCCGGGCCCGCCGTCACCCGGGTGCCGCAGCCGGAGTCGGAGTCGTTCTGCAGCCGGTGCAGCAGCCCATGGTCATCTGGGGGGAGGGGAGGGCAAAGGTCCCGGGGGGGGGGGGGCAGTCACCACGGCGACCGCGCAGGGAGCGGCCAGCTCCACGGGGCCACCCACCGCCCAGGAGCGGAACCCCAGGGCCCGCTGAGGGGGACAGGAGGCTGGAGGAGGGGGGCGAAGAGCCATTGCCCGGTCCAAGCCAGGGGAGTCCGGGCGGCAGCCTTACCCCAGGCTATCAGCGCGGGCGGAGGCCCCGAGCCCGGGCCCAGGGGGTGGACGGTGAACTGGAGGCCCTGGGGCCCGCAGTGCAGTTCACCCGCATCTTCCGGGGCCTCGGGCTCGGGCTCGGGCTGGCCGCTCAGGGCCAGAGCCAGGGGCAGCCAGAGCAGCAGGGGGCACAGCCGCATGGCACCGGGAGCCGGGGCGTCCTGCAAGTCGAGGTCGAGGCCAGTGCTGAGCCGGAGCCGGCGTCTGGGGCCGGAGGGCCCCTTATATGCGAGGAAAGTGAGGGCGCACAGCTGTCCCCGCAGGTGGGCTCCCATAAGGCTCCCTCCAGCTCCTGCGCCCCAGCCCGGCCGGCAGCTGCCGGGGGTTAAGCGGGTTCACGGCGCGATCGGATCGAGGGCCCCGGGGCCCAGAGAAACCTGGGGCCTGTTATCCGGAGGCTCCCCCAGGGCCAGGGCAGAGGCGACGGCTCACCGGCCTTGGAAGGGCATCCTCCGGGACCCTGCCCGTCTGGGCCGGCCCTGCTCTGCCACCTGGAGATGCAGGCCCCGGGCAGGCTCCTACCTGGCGGCATCCGTGTTCTCGTCTGTAATGTGGGCACAGTGCCCCGGTGGGAGTGGCTGTGTCGCGTGCCTGGCACAGCGCGTGGTCGGTGCTCCTCCGCATGGTCAGGGCCCGCAGGACCCTCGTCCCCATGCCCACAGGTGCTTCGCTTTCCCGAGAACCCACGGCACCGTGGGCCTGGCTTAAAATCCCAGGAAAATGCCCACCGGTTCCTGGGGAACGCGGACAGAATGAGAGAAGGCCAGCCCAGGAGTCCCAGAGCCTGTGTTTGTCGTCGATGTGCTTCAGCGACATTCCATCTGGGGCTGAGGGTTCTGGCTCGCTCTCCACGCCCCTGTGCTCCCTGTCCCGCTCAGTCACAGCGCCAGGCCAGGCGGCGGGGGCACCCCGAGAGGTGTAGGGATGGGGACCCACTCCCCCTGGGAGGGACCGCGGACTCCCACCACTGTGCCCCGTGAACTTCTAGCCTCATGTTTATCCTCTGAAACAATCTCCCAAGTTGGCGAAAAATCTTAGCCAAAGCACTGAGACTTGCCGGGCCGGCGTGGCTCAGCCATTGAGCGTCCCCCTATAAACCAGGAGGTCAGGGTTCCATTCCCGGTCAGGGCACATGCCCGGGTTGCGGGCTCCATCCCCAGTGTGGGGCGTGCAGGAGGCAGCTGGTCAGTGATTCTCTCACATCATTGGTGTGTGACCCCTGTCAGCGAGATGCCGCTTTTCCATCTACAAAGTAAGGATGGTCGTTGATCTTCCTCTAAAAACCTTGGTATTGTCCTCTGTTGAAATGGGACGGCAACGACTCTATTACTATTTCTACTGAAGCCTCGTGGGGTTATTTCATTTTGCACAACAATGAGATTCTATATATCTATATATCTACATATCTATACATCTATAGATCTATACATCTATGTCTATATCTATACATCTATACCTATCTATTTATATCTATATCTATATCAATATCTATATCTATATATCTCAGATATATCAGATATCCTAGGTATGGCTTTGAAAACCAGATATACGTTAGTTATTCATTCATTGGGGGAAATTCCATCTCTGACATCCTACATCCGTGGTCGGCAAACTGCAGCTCGAGAGCCACATGTGGCTCTTTGGCCCCTTGAGTGTGGCTCTTACACAAAATACCACAGCCTGGGCGAGTCTATGTTGAAGAAGTGGTGTTAGAAGAAGTTTAAGTTTAAAAACTGTGGCTCTCCAAAGAAATTTTAATTGTTGTACCGTTGATATTTGGCTCTGTGGACTAATGAGTTTGCAGACCACTGGCCTACATTATTGATTTCTCTGCATCCCAGGGTGAAAGACTAACTTCCAAGTGGAAACGATAACTGTTAAGTCCTTAGCCCAGATGCACCTGCTCCTTTAGCGCTGCAGGTTCCCACCTGCCGGCACCAGGCCCGATGGGTGTAAGTCGCGGCCAGGCATGTGGCCCTGGGCTGGAGGGCAGAGCCCAGGGCGCTGAGCATGGAGCTGGGATTTGAGGAGACTTGGGCCCAAGCGGGGGCTTTACCCCCTCCTCTATGCCCCTCCCCTTAGCTTAGCCCAGGAGGCGGACACTTCTCCCCTCCCCCCCAGTGTGCGGGTTTCAGGATAACGAAGTGGCCACTCTCTCTGGCCACCAGGCTTCTGGCACGTTCCCCTGGGGCTGCCTGTAGTCAGAGGGAACTCTGTGAAATACTCGGGACAGAAAGTCAAGTGGAACATCGGACCCTCAAAGGGACGGGACAGGAACAGCAAACGCGACTTCTTGGCAGGGCCTTCTCGCCTCCTTTGTTCCCTCACCCGTGAGGAGGAGGCTCAGGCACGCTCTGCTCCCCGAGGCCTGCGCCCGCCTCCTGTGGTCCTTGAACCTGAATCCTGTGTCGGGATCCTGGTTACCAAGGAAATGGAAATGGGGACAGAAATATAGACGGTGCTCGTCTGCAGAATCCTAAGGGAAGCAGAGGAATTGCCCACAAAGGACAACCCCCCCCCCCCTGCCTGCCACGCTCAGGGGCTCTTGTTTTACTGCTTTTAGGAATCACCCTTGTTGTGATATTAATTGCTTAAATGTGATTTTGAAATATATACAGACATTCGTTAGAATTAACGAACTCCCCCCCACACACACACACTCACCCCTCTTAATGGAAAGGCCAGAGGATTTGCAAGTTCAACGCATGGGAACATCTCCCCTGTCAGAGCTCGTTCCGGGAATTATTTTGTAGGAACATCCACAAGGTGTTCTTTGCAGAAATGCTTCCCTTTGGCGTCCGTGGAGCCCGCTGCTTCAAGGCTGGTGGGGAAATCCGGGCCAGGGGTTGGCGGTTTGGCGGCTGCCTTGGCCGTGTGCGGGGAATGTGGGCAAGCGGCCTCGTGAAGGCAGGCGCGGCCAAGCCATGCTGAGCAGGCAGACAGCAGTGTGGGTGAGAGGAAGGAAGAAAGGGAAGGGAGGCACGTGTGTGCCCACAGGGCATGAGCCTGTCATGTTTCTGCTGACGTCTGTGGACGGAGAAAAGGGCCTCCTGCTAACCTGACTGACTCAGGCCAGGCCTGCGTGGCAGCCTCGCAAACTCAAGACCAGGCGTCCTCAAACTACGGCCCGCGGGCCACATGCGGGTGTTTTTGCCGTTTTGTTTTTTGACTTCAAAATAAGATACGTGCAGTGTGCATAGGAATTTGTTCATAGTTTTTTTTTTAAACTATAGTCCGGCCCTCCAGCGGTCTGAGGGACAGTGAACTGGCCCCCTGTTTAAAAAGTTTGAGGACTCCTGCTCAAGACCTAGACTCACCGCCAAGGGTGGTCTGAAGTTAAAAGCCTTTAATTAAAGAGCAGTGGATGGAGGGCAAGTCATGTTCTCGGCCAGTCTCTTCCCTGACAGAGATCAACTTGGATCTTGACGGAGCCTACTGTCCTTTTTCATCTGAGAATGCACCTGTGGAATGTCGGGGTAACGGGTAACGTGCCTTTTTCCAGACCCCTCGGGGCACAGCCAGTGTCCCGGGGCGCAGACCACACATTCCCTCCCTGTTATTGTTATCGTGTTAATTGCTGATTGTTACCTGTCCTGCATGCCCCAGTGTCAAAGAAGGACATGTCTATCATTTTACTTTTTATCCAATCCCAGAGGTCCCCCCCCTTTGCTTTCTCCCGCCTCCCTAATCTATCACCAATGGATTTCATGTAACCTACTCACCTCTTTTGATTATCAATAAAAATAAAAGCGTAATATGCTAATTAGACCAAACAGCCGAACAACCTTCTGGACGTACTTCCGGACAAAGCTGCAGCAGCGGGGGCCGAGGCAGAGGTGGTTAGGGGCAACCAGGCAGGTAGGCAAGTGGTTAGGGGTGATCAGACAGGCAGGCAGAGTGGTTAGGGGCGATCAGGCAGGCAGGTGAGTGGTTAGAGGCAATCAGGCAGGCAAGCAGAGTGGTTAGGGGCCATCAGGCAGGCAGGCGAGCGGTTAGGAGCCAGCGGTCCCAGATTGCGAGAGGGATGTCCGACTGCTGGTTTAGGCCCGATCCTGCAGGGATCCCAGCAGTTGGACATCCCCTGAGAGGTCCCAGATTGTGAGAGGGTACAGGCTGGGCTGAGAGACCTCCCCCACCCCCCAAGTGCGTGAATTTTGTGCACCGGGCCTCTAGTAATGTATAAAACAAGGTGAAAAACCGCCATTCTCCAGGGCATGATCTCAGTACATTGAGATTCTGCTTCCCAGCAATTGCTGACAGTTTGGCTCAAATGCACTCGCAAAAATTCTTGACAGGTTTGAATGTTCTTTTACCTTAACACATCCGTACCCTACAGTTCTCAGTGTTGAAAGGGGAATTGCCAGTGACAGCTCTGAAATGGCCCAGGGACACTTCTCGCCACCACGGAATAGACCCTTTACGGTTTTGGCAGCACAAGACAAGGTGAGACCAGACAGCGGCACACCACAGCCGCGGCCGCAAACTACTTCCGAGACGCTGGAGGCAGAGGCAGCCTCCCGTGCAGCCTGCCGACCGCCCCCAGGGGGCCCGCAGGGGCACCTCGTGCTGGGCCAACGACGCAAGAAAAGCAACCGCGAGGCCGTTGCTGGAAATGGAATTGATCTGATGGTTGTGCTGCTAGCAAGTCTATGATGTCGAGTCCAGCCACACAAAACTTCGGGAAATAAACACTAAGAAAACACAATATTATGCTGTGCTTGCAGATAAATAATGGCTGTGTAACCGGACGACCCAGGGGTCTGGGCTGCCTGTCACGACTTGAGCCAGTTCAGCAGAGACAGGGTTGAGTCCTAGATGAGCCAGTCCTGCCGGCAGCGTGGGAGAGCAGCAGGTCACCCACAAATATCTGCTCTGCCCCCCACCATAAGCCAGCTGCTTATATTGGGTAGAAGGACGAAGATGACACGGGGAAGTAGGCAAAAGGGTACGTCAAATGGGGAGTTTCCAGGTAATGGGGGCCGGGCATTGGCAAAGGCCTGTGGGTATGCAAAGGGCTGGGTGTCTTCAAAGGGCGGGCGGCTCTGGTCTCTGCAACAAGGTTGTCAGTCTTCCCATGATGATAGGCAGCTCCCGGGTGGGGAGGATGGGCCGCATTTCCAGTGAGCTCCCAGGTCCCTCAGGCTACTCCCAGCCAGGTTAGAACAGGCCTTCTTAATCAGAACAACACCATCGTGGCTAACAGAGCGTGATGGCTATTTCTTACCATTCTCACTGGTCCCCAATAGTCTACACTGAGTGGCCAGATGATGATGATCTCTGAACGCATAATTATCTGGCCACTCAGTGTATATCCTATAAAATAAAAGGCTAATATGCAAATTGTCCCCTCGACCAGGAGTTCGACCAGCAGGCAGGCCGGCCAATTGCCCATGTCCCCTCCCCCTGGCCAGGCTGGCCGGACCCCACCCATGCACAAATTCATGCACCAGGCCTCTAATATATATATATATATATATACACACACACACAAACACACACACATACATACATACACTGAGTGGCCAGATTATTATGCGTTCAGAGATCATCATAATCCGGCCACTCCGTGCATTTCCTCCGCCATCATGGGGAAGCAACACATTTCTCTTTTTAGGATGAGTTTAAGTTCATTCTCGGCTTCCTATAAGCCAATCAATGATTTAAAAAACACACAGACCCTTTGAGACAGAGCGGATTTGGAATGTTTTCTGATTCTTGTTGAGCTTACAGGGTAAGCTGCTGTCAACAGCTGCAGGGCAAGGTGAATGTTGGAGTCTTCTCCTCCCCCTCCCCCACGGATGTAGGGGCGGATGGTGGGGGGAGGGTTGCTGGGGCCTGGGTCTCTGCATCCGGGGGCCAGGCAGGGAAACAACGTGTGGGAAGAGGAACTGGATTTCAGATGCTGCCTTGGTCATTCGTCGTAAAAAATGGATGAGGATTATCCCGCCAGAGGTTCCCCTTTAAAATTCTTTTGTGTAATAAATTGCCTGTCACGGAGTGTGAAGAGCTGCAGGAAGCGTAAACATGGCAGTGTTTCAGCGAGATGAATGTGAATGCCGGACGCCACCTTTGTCCGTGTGCTGAGTCAAAATGTGAGATTCTTGCCCTGGCCGGGGTGTTCAGTGGTTAGAGTGTCAGCCGGTGGATCGAAGGGTCATGGGTTTGATTCCCGCTCAAGGGCACGGACCTCAGTTGCAGGTTCAATCCCGGGCCCCGGTCGGGCATGTGCAAAGAGGCAACAAGCTGATGTATCTCTTTCTTTCTTTTTTTAAAAAATATATTTTTATTGATTTCAGAGAGGAAGGGAGAGGGGGAGAGAGAATAGAAACATCAATGATGACAGAGAATCATTGACTGGCTGCCTCCTGCACACCCTACTGAGGATCGAGCCTGCAACATGGGCATGTGCCCTTGGCTGGAATTGAACCTGGGACCCTTCAGTCCGCAGGTCAACACTCTATCCACTGAGCCAAACCAGTTCGGGCCGATGTATCTCTTTCACATCCATGTTTCTCTCTCTCTCTCTCTCTCTCTCTCTCTCTCTTTCTCTCATGCTTCTTTCTCCTCTCTCTCCCTTCCCCCTCTCCTCTGCTCTCTTTCTAAAGATCAGTGACAAAAATATCCTCAGGTAAAGTTTGAAAACAAACCAACAAGAATAAAACAACAAAACAAAACAAAGAATACAACAAAAAACCAAAATGTGCGATTCCTGACTTGCTACACTTAGCTTCTGGGGCAAGTGATTGATAGTTATTTCTCTTTGTTTAGAAAAATGATCTTTGGCCTCATGTGGCTGCGGGATGGAGGCCCATGGCCATGGCGGTGCTAGGACAGCGTTGCCTGGGGCTGACTGAGCCGCCGCCTCTGCCTGCTTCTCCCTGCCGTGTTGTGCACATCACTCAGCCTTAGAAAGACCCTGAAACTTCCCCGGGGTCAGAGGGTGGGAGCCAACGCCTCGCAGGGCCCTAGGCGTGCTGGGCTGGGCCAGGACGGGCGGGGTGAGTGGCCTGGACATCTCGCCGCTCACATCCCACAGCAGGGGCCAGTCTAGGTCACAAGGGCAGACTGGCTTTCACCTTTGCTTTTCTTCTCTTGGTTTGTGGTACCTTTGAGGAAAAGATGGTGCCATTCGGTACCTGGATAAACACAAAATGGCGTTTCTCTTAGATTGCCTGTCATTGAAGACTAGAGGCCTAGTGCACGAAATTCCGGTAGGGTCCCTAGTGGCTGCCGGCTGCTGGCGGGGGCCTTCCTTCATTCCGCGCCTCCCCCTGGCGGTCAGCACATGTCATAGCAAGCAATCGAACACCCAGGCGGTCGAACTCCCGAGGGGACACTTGGATATTAGGCTTTTATATATATAGATAGGTGTCAGGCTAGCTGTTAGGGTCTGAGGTGGTAACCACTGTGTGTATTTTTGCTTCTTAGAATTGGAAGGCATACAAGGGCTCATTTCTGTGGCCACAAAGAGGGGACCTGCTCGTTATTCAGGGACAGACTTTGAAAAATACCAACTGTCTATAGGTCTACCTGAAAAAATAACTTTTAAAGTTAAAAACAGTGTAAGCTTATCGTTAGGTTTGCCCTCAAGGTCCTATTGACGATGTTAATTTTGCTCTCAGCTCTTGGTTCATTGCCTCATTTGGGGACTGTCATGTGTGACATGTGACTTTCTGCCCAACCACGTGAAATAAGTCCATGAAGACGTTTCCAGTGTCCGGTGAGAAGTCGGGGACGAGCAGGAGCGAGTGCTGGGAGCACTGGGGAAATTCTGTGTTCTGTGTTCTCTCTCTCGGATTCACCAGGGAATTCTCGGCCGGGTCTTTTCATAAAGAGCGATGTTTAGCCTGCGGTTTCCCAAGCGAGCACCCTTTCCCCAGTAAAGTCTGGTGGGAAGCTCAGGGGACGGGGACGGCGGCTGGGGAGGCTGGTGGCGCCGTGTCTGTGCGAGGCCCCCGGGGGGGAGCTGAAGCGTCTGCCGCGTGGGCCGCCTTCGGGACCGCACAGCCCGGGGCTGGCGTTCCGGGCCCCAGGGCCTCCATTCCGCTGTAAGTTGTTTTCCTGGGCGGATGTTGTTTTCCAGTCTGAGCCTCAGAAGCTGGGTCACTAGTCCCTGCTGGGGAACAGAGCCCCGCCTGCTGCCCCGTCTCTAAGGGACCGAATTCTTCTCTGAGGACAAGGCGCTTTGGATGAAGCCTCGGAGGGGCTCCCCGGGGAGCCGGCAGGTGGCTACCGGGGCTCGCCTGGCACCTCTGCTCACTGTGTGCCCATAGGCCACCGATAATGGCCCGGCTTCCTTCGCTTTGCTAGGCCTGGCGGATGCCAGATGTTCCGGGTTTGGTGCCCACGTTGCTTGAGTACTTTCTGGGCACAGCGGGGAGACGCCGGAGGCCGGCTCTGCTCCAGGGGCGCTGGCGTTGGGGTGCCAGGCAGCAAACACACACACACACACACACACACACACACACAGGAAGGACCGGGGAGCGGGCGGGGCACAGAATACAGCAGGCAGAGGGCTGGCGTCGGGAGGGGCAGCTCCTTGGCTGCTGGGGCTGGTGGATTGGCCACATCTCCCGCTCGGGCGGACTGTCCAGGCCTGTGTCTCCCAGGACCTGATATGGTGAAACGCCAACTACCAACTACGTTATTAGGCAACTTGCTTATGATACAAAGGATGCCATTTGGTAAATTGCCTCTGAGCTAGGAGGTTCTTTTTAAAAATACATATATAATGTTAATGATTTCAGAGAGAGGAAGGGAGAGAAACATCAAAGATGATAGAGAATCACCGATCGGCTGCCTCCTGCACGCCCCTCACTGGGGATCGAGCCCACAACCCAGGCATGTGCCCTGACCGGAAATCGAGCCGTGACCTCCTGGTTCCTAGGTCGACGCTCAACCACTGAGCCGCGCCGGCCGGGCTGTGACCAATGAATTTAATCAGCCCATCTGTGCCTGGTGAGTGAGCAGTAACAGGTCTGTGTACAAACTAGCCCGGGTGAGCAGACTTCATTCCTTTTCCTTTAGTGTTGCCTCTGGGGAAGGGGGTGCAGGGGGACCCTCCCTGGAGAAGGCCCAGGGGTATGACAAGGTTGTTATGACCCACAAACTAGGCTCCGTTGAGTTTTCACAAACCTCGTCTATTTCCCCTCGAGCGCGTGTATGCAACACACAGGACTTTCGCTGCCAATGACTGTCAGGGCGAGCAGCTGTTGAGCACTTCCTATCGTGTCACCAGCTCCTCGGGGCGTCGTTCACGCACGGCTGTTTGACACAAGCAGACGCCTCCATTGAAACTTTTAGACCGTGACTCAGTGCCCACCCGGGGCCCCAAGTGTGTTGGGCCCTGGATGCAATGCCTGGCATTGGCTCCGTGGGTGTCATTAGGGCTCGTTATGCCAATGTGTATGTGGGCATCCCAGGACATCGGGGCCCACGTGGCAGAGGGAGGCCCGGGGCGAATGATGCCCAGGGACGTGGCTGGGTGCGAGGAGGGATGTCTGGCAGGAGGCGCTGGAAGGATGTTGCTGCGTGTGGGGGTGAGAGGACCCTTTCCTTTGAGTGGGGTCCACGTCGCATCTCTGTCACTAGGGCTTAAGACAACAGGAACAAGGGGATTTCCACCTCTCCCATGGGAGAGGAGGCCCTGACAGCTCCACGGGGGGCAGGTCGGGGCAAGGAGACGTGGTGTCGTGCCAGGGACCGGACCAGGGCCCCAGCCGCCAGCTGTCAATACAAAGTCACAGTACTGGTTTCGTTTCATCATGTAGGGGCCTCAGTAATGGCTACGTTGAGTTTGCCTTATCTAGTCTTAAAGGCGCCATAATATCTTAGAAAATACAAACATCCGGTGAGAAAATCTTAAGAATAAAGAGCTAATATGCTAATTAGACCAAACAACCTTCCAGACATCCTTTCGGATGACCTTCTGGACGAAGCAGGGGCTGCGAGGGCTGGTGGAGGCTGAAAGGGGCTGCGAGGGCCGAGCCCCTTGCACGAATTTTGTGCATCGGGCCTCTAGTGTGAAATAAGGAAATAGTAACCATTCTCAAAAATTCTTCCAATTCTCTTCCTTTTATTCAAACGGCTCCCTCGGAAGCATCTGGATACGACTGGAAGAACATGAATTTAGGGTTTCCCTTTAGCCCGCGTTAGTTTCTGCACACGTCTAGCTTCACGGGAACGATGTATGTTCCTGGGACAAGGGTACGCTGTTCCCGAAGACTTCCGTTCCATGGATGCGGTTTTCTTCTTTATTTTTTATATATACATATTTTATTGATGTTTTCACAGAGAGGAAGGGAAAGGGATAGAGAGCTAGAAACATCAATGAGAGAGAAACATTGATCAGCTGCCTCCTGCACACCTCCCACTGGGGATGTGCCCACAACCAAGGTACATGCCCTTGACCGGAATCGAACCTGGGACCCTTGAGTCCGCAGGCCGACGCTCTATCCACTGAGCCATACCAGCCAGGGCGGTTTTCTTCTTCAAAAGAAGCACAGGCAACATGTTCCTGTTTCCAAATGTCAAACTCAATTCCCATTATTTGCATCTGAAACGAGAGAATTATAAAAACCCTCCAGGGTTGCGCCAGAGAATAGGAACTTGAAAATGTCAGTGGGAATTCGTGGAGACGGTTTGATGTGGAACTGTGGGGAAGCAGACACATCGGGGACCCCCCAAAACATTTTCAAAAGGAAGAAAAAGCCCTCCAGGCGTTGGAGTTCAGAAGCTCTCAGAGAAACCATGAATGTTGAAAAGGGCTTTACTGATTTTATTAAAACTTTCTGAAATAGAGCCCAAGAATCAACATTCCCCCGAGAATCAACTACCTATAAAGAGGAAACCTCCGCCCGCCCGGCCGGCACGGGGCTCAGTGGTTGAGCGTCGACCTATGAACCAGGAGGTCAGGGTTCGATTCCCAGTCAAGGGCACATGCCCTGGTTGTGGGCTCGATCCCCAGTAGGGGGCGTGCAGGAGGCAGCCGATCCATGATTCTCTCTCATCATGGATGTTTCTATTTCTCTCTCCCTTTCCCTTCCTCTCTGAAATCAATACAAATATATATATATATATATATATATATATATATATATATATATATATATATATATATATATTTTTTTTTTTTAAGAGGAAGCTTCTATTGTCCAGGCAACCTATGCCCATGGAACCATGACATGGCTGTAATACACCATCGTTGTGTCAATGAATGTAGTAAGGAGGCGGGGAGAGAGAAAAATGAGATGCCCCAGAATTTGTGACCATGTTGCGCTCCAGACAAAATGGGGACCAGTTCCTCATGCCTCGTTGCATCTTTTCTCCTCGAATTGGCTGCTCCTCTCTCTTCCTTGGACGCCGTCCTGCCCACGGAGCCTCGAAGCCCAGCCCCGGGACTCTCTCCTCACCCGCGCTGGCCGGCCTTCCCGCCGCGCTCTTCCACCCCCGAGATGATAGAACGCGCCGCAATCTAGGAAAACACATCGTTTTGTGGAGAAAGGGACAGAACTCGTCTATTTGGCAGGAGAACGCTATTTAAAATTCTAAGGCGATTTCCCCGAGGAAGCCTGCGTGAAGGGAGGGCATTTATTCTGAAAGCAAACAGTGGCCGTTGCCAGGAGGCCTGATGGATTTCTCCTGCTGCTGCTGCTGTTTGAACAAAAGCCACCGCCGCGGCCACTCTCCACCGCCCTGGGCCGCCGGGAGGACCTGATGCCTGTGTGGCCGGATTAGAAGCGCCTCGATGGAGAGAGGGGTGGTGTGCCCAGTGATCCCGGCCCCGCGGGGAGGCCGGCTGGGATCTCTGACTCCAGCCAGCGCGCTCCTGTGAGGCTAGCCGACCTGTCAATCCATGCGCCGTCTCAGCACGCACCTGATGCAGCCGAGCGTGTGCTCCTCTCCGCCTCTGGACTAAGCGCGTCCTTCTGTCCGTCGCCAGAACCCACCACCTGAATTTTCAAGCCACCGCCCGGCTTCAGCCAGTCCCAGTTGTCGCTTTTTTGTTTTGTTTTGTTTTTTAATTTGGCCAACATTTTGCCATTCCTTCAAGACCTAACTCCTGGGGTTCCGTGTAATAGACACGATTGGGGTGGCCAGAGTTTTCACACTAGACTTTGTTCAGGAAAGAGAGAGTGCCACCCACATCTGTCCATGACCCAGACAGACAGACAGACAGACAGACAGACAGACAAAAACAAAGGGATACGAGGTGATGGGAGCGGCCGCGCCTGGATGGTGGGGATGATCTCACGGGTGTTTGCATGTGAGTCCAAACTCACGAAATCGCACACGTGAAATACATCCGGTTCTTCATACGTCAGCTGTTCACGTTAACTGAGTCGGACGGGTAACGGTATTACTACTAATGGCAGCTGCAGCCACAGTATCAAGAGGAGAAAATCTGGAATATAAGTGGAATTTCAGCATACTCCAAGGATGAACATATCTGTAATTCAATGGGATAAAAAAATATTCACCCTAGTCATTTTAGTCGTCATATTAGTTAAACCCACCCCCGCCCCGAACAACACGGCGGGGAACCACACGTCTACATATATGTGGACTCTTTTCATCTTTATAAACGTATGTATGTCATTTCAATCCTGAATACCATCCTAAACAGATGGCATGAACTTACAGTATTGATAATAGTACAATACTGTCCATGTATATTCTCTCCTTATGATTTTCTTTTTCTTTTTTGTAAAAAATATATTTTGATTTTTTTACAGAGAGGAAGGGAGAGGGAGAGAGAGTGAGAAACATCGATGAGAGAGAAACATCCATCAGCTGCCTCCTGCACACCTCCCACTGGGGATGTGCCCGCAACCAAGGTACATGCCCTTGACCGGAATCGAACCTGGGACCTTTCAGTCCGCAGGCCGACGCTCTATCCACTGAGCCACACCGGCTAGGGCTCCTTATGATTTTCTTAACATTTTTTCTCTAGCCTACTTCTTACAAGAATACAGTATGTGATACCTATAACTCGCACACATGTGTGAATTGCCTGTATGTTATTGGTGAGACGGTAGGCTATTGGTAGTTACATTTTGGGGCGGTCCAACGTTATCCTCGGATTTTCGACGGCACCGGGGTGAGCGGCCCACCCCCCCCCCCCCACCCCCACCCCCGTGTTGTTCATGGGTCAACTGTATGTATGTGCGTAGAGTCTCCCCGGTGAGGACTCGGGGTGAAAGAGGGGACACCCGGTGTGTGTGTAGAGTTGGTCAGCACATGGGAATGGGAGGCAGCCCTTCAGGGGCCTCAGGAAGGCAGGTGGGGGGTGAGGGAGAAAGAGGAAGTGGGTGGCGATGGAGCCACAGCGATGGTGGGTCTTAGCCCTTCCGGTCAATCCCACACCATCAGTCCATCCATTCCGAGTGTTTGTGGGGCTGAGGAAGGGGCCGGAGGGCCGAGGCAGAGAGAAGCAGGGGCGCCTGAGGCAGGCGGACTCCTGGGGAGGCTGGGGCTGTGGACAGACAAGGGGCCCTGGAGTTGAGGGTCAGGTCTGCTCTGTGCCGTTTCCTTCAGGGCAGCTGCTACCCCCGATACACCCCAAATCCAGCTCATCATCTCTGCAGCAACCCGCTCCCGTGGCTGCCGGGGGCACTAGTAACATTTCATTTGTTCCTTCTGCAGCCTCATAGCCAGCCCGTCCCCAAGCCCCGGCAAACCTTGATTCAACGACCGGCAGACGCTGCTCACAACAGGCACCCATCCGTCATGTCTAACCCCGACATCGTCTTCCTCGCCGACTCAGAATGGTTTTGGGGGAGCTTGGACCACACGGCGCATTTAGAGTTATTAAATACAGCCCCATCACGGTCTCGCTAGCACCCCAGCTGTTTCAAAAATACGGCTGTCAGGGCCTCGCAGGAATGGGGCCCCCCTGCCCCCTGTTTGCTTAGGACAAACAGTCTCTGTCATGAGCAGCCATTCGTTCTGCCCCCGGGGAAGGTTTGTTTTCTTTACAACAGCTTCTGTGGGGAGAGCCGGGCTGTGCCGGGGGCGGGAGGTGGATGATGGAGTTTGCCGGGCACGGGACCCGCAGCAGAGCGATCGAGGTCTGCACGGGCATTCAAGGTCGCCTCAAGGTCGTTTGCCGACTCCACCACAACCGTCGGATGTCGGGTCTCTTTGTTGTTGTTTCTGTGCTGGGGAGGAGATGTGCTGCTTGGCATCCGGGTCGGCTTCCTGCCTTTGTTTCAGGCCGGCAGCCCAGAGGCGGGAAGGGGTGAGGGGCTGTTCTGAGGCGGGGAGCTGACCACGGCGCGCCCCCGGGTTTCAGCGCTCAGGCCGAAGGCAGCAGGAACACCGGACCAGATTCCTGCTCCCACCACCCCCCCCTGCCTGCCAGTTCTCCTTCAAACTATTCCCAAAGGAATGTGTCACTGGGATGTTGGCGTCCCTCCCACACCCTCTTGTTATTCAGAAAACTTAGAAATGTCCTCCTGTTCGTTAACGTGGTCTCATAAACACAGTCCAGGGAGAGATTGGGATCGACATGGACGGACTCGGTTATCTGGTCCTGCTTCGTCTCGGGTTCACATTTCCTAGTTTGGACACTTAGAGGAGGGACATCAGTTAGGAGATGGGAATGGGGGGTGGTTCCTGCAGGGGGAGCAGGGGGACGGGCTGCGGGGCACAGAGAGAAGAGGAATGAAGGAGGGAGAGCCCCAGCGGGCGCCACGCAAAGTCCCAAACCCGCCTCGGCCCGCGGAGACCTGACGGGGCAGGACCCCGGTCAGCGTCGGAGGGAACCAGATCTCCAGGCAGAGCCCGGTGCTGGGCCGGCGCTGGGTGGGGACATGCACCAAGTGGGGGAGGGGGCAGACACAGGGTCCAGGGGTGGGTGACAGGGACGTGAATCCAGAGGACGACTGAGGATCAGAGCAGCAGGACGGATTGACCTTAACCCATGGGCCAGACCCGTGGTCGGCAAACTGCGGCTCACGAGCCACCTGCGGCTCGTTGGCCCCTTGAGTGTGGCTCTTCCACAAAATACCACGGCCTGGGCGAGTCTGTTTTGAAGAAGTGACGTTCGAAGAAGTTTAAGTTTAAAAAATGTGGCTCTCCAAAGAAATTTTAATCGTTGTGCTGTTGATATGTGGCTCTGTTGACGAATGAGTTTGCCGACCACTGGGCCAGACCACGCTCCGACCTGGGGCCCGAGGGATTGCGCTCACGTGTCCACGTGGCGCTGTGGTGTCTCTGTGTGGTTAGCAGTCAGATCTCATCCGCTGCCTGTGTTAGAGGAATGTCTCCAAAGTAACTTTTTTTTTTTTATGAGCCCCTTTGTTGTATTTCGTCTTCTAAAAACTACATCTGCTATCCCATCCTGGGATTTGTGGTGGGGAGCGAAGTAGACCAGGCGGTCTGACTATTCTCACCTGGAGACTGACATCTATTTAATTGGAAGAGAAAATGAGGTTTGAGTTCTTTTAATTAACTGCTTGGAATTCAATTAAACCAGCTCGCGTTTAGTCTGGCTGGGTACCATGCCACCTTGATGAGGTAGGTTTGATTATTCCCAGGTTAGACACGAGGACCGAGGCTTCTGACGGTTGAGCAACTTAACCACAGCGCTGAAAGGCTGTCTCCCTAAAATCACTCGGGTGTTTCATGATGGGATTAAAAAATAGATGGCAACGCAGACCTTCTGTGAAAGAGGCAAAGCTATTGTAAGAAAATCAAGTGAGACTTTTGAGTAAAAGTTGAGCAATTTTTTTGTTTTAAAAAAATATTTATTTTGTTGATTTCAGAGAGGAAGAGAGAGAGTGAGAGAGAGAGAAACATCCATGATGAGAGAGAATCATGGATCAGATGCCTCCTGCACACCCCACACTGGGGATCCAGCCCGCAACCCGGGCATGTGCCCTGACCAGGAATCAAACCGTGACCTCCTGGTTCATAGGTCGATGCTCAACCGCTGAGCCACGCCGGCTGGGCAAGTTTTTCCTTTTTTAAAGAATATGTTTAGAAAGAGATAGAATAGAATACAGTGAGGCATAATGAGAATCATTTTGATGTGTGTGTGTGTGGGGGGTGATTTTGCAGACGACGGGAGGGAAGGGCAGGGCCTGACCGGAGGGAGACTCCATACCAGGCATTCCAGCCCAGGGGTTCCCCGTGCCCAGCGGGCAGGCCCCGGGCTGCTCATTGGACACTTGGAAGGAGGTTGTCATGGGAACGTCCTTAGAAGATGCAGATGTGGGATGCTCCACTCCGTGTCTCCCATTTGTGACCCTCCTTTAACCGCGAGATTCTGAGATCTCGTCGTCAGCTCACTGGCGGCTCGAACCATCGGCTGCGTTGAGAGATTCCACCTGCCTTTCTTTCTTTTTTAGAGAGAGAGAATGGAAGGGGAGGGAAGACAGAGAGAGAGAAACATCAATGTGAGAGAGACACATGGATTGGTTGCCTCCCCCACACACCCTGACCGGGGCCGGGGATTGAGCCTGCAACCCAGGGACGTGCCCTTGACCAGAATCGAACCCGGGACCCTGTAGTCTGCAGGTGGATGCTCACATCGGCCAGGGCCCACGTGCCTTTCTCCTCTTCCACGGCTGGTCTCTTTGAGCCGCTCGCTGCCGTGGAGACGTGGCCAATAAAACGAAAATGGGCCGCCCTCACCGAACGTGGGAATGGCTTTGCTTTGCTCCACGGACACCCTGCACCGGGACGGGGCCGAGAAGTAGACCCGAGACTTCTCCTTGGCGGTCCCTCTTCCCCGGACCCCGAGCAGGGAGCAGCCGGGACACCTGCCTCTCCCGCCTCACCTGGGCCCTTCGTGCTCAGGATCGGCAGGAAGTGGAGGCAAGAGGCAGGTCCAGCCCTAGCTGGTGTGGCTCAGTGGATAGAGCATCAGCCTGCGGACTGAAGGGTCCCAGGTTCGATTCCGGTCAAGGGCATGTACCTTGATTGCAGGCACATCCCCAGTAGGGGGTGTGCAGGAGGCAGCCGATGGATGGTTCTCTCTCATCGATGTTTCTAACTCTCCCCTCTCCCTTCCTCTCTGTAAAAAATCAATAAAATACATTTTATAAAAAAAAGAGTCAGGTCCAATTGCCTGTCCGAGGGGTCCCTGTCGCCTTTCAGAGGAGACCTTGGAGAAGGCAGGAAACAGCTCTGGAAATGGGGCCGGAGAGTGGCATCTTATCCGATAAGCGGGTCAGACACACGGCAAAGGACGGACAGTCTCCGGAAGGAGCCCACAGCCTACTGAACACACATAACGCGGTTCAAGCCGCTGCCGCGTCCTCCCCCGGGGGAGCGAACACTTCATAAATATGGATCAGCTGGGCGCACGTCGACTCAAATTAACTCGGTGGCCCTCGCGGAGCAGTGCAGCTGCCGGGCGAACGTGTTGGCAGGCCGGCGCAGTTACATTTTTCTCCTCCAGCTTTGTGTTTTAAAATCACATTATATTTACAGAAGGACGGCCACGGCAGCACAGCCTGTTCTCAAGCAGCCTGGGCCCGGCCTCCTCCAAGGCAGCATCTTACATAACACGGGGCTCTCGTCGCCATGGAGAACCCGGGGTGGGGGATAAGGGGAAAGGGGGGGTGCGACCAACTGAACCTGGGCTTTTACCGGGCCTCGTCCCGTCCACGTGTGTCCTGTGTCTGCCCTCCGTGCTCCCCGCTCCTCTGTCACCTCCAGCCTGCGACCTCGCCTCCATCTGCCTTCACCGGTCCTGACTTTGACAGTGTGACGAGCGCCTCAAACTGGTGTGTCCTGGGTCCTTCTCACGCTTAGACTGAGGGGAAGAAACGCTGTCTTTTTTTAAAAAAAGAAATTTTATTTTAAATTTTTATTGATTTTAGAGAGGAAAGCGGGGGAGGGGAGAGAGAGAGAGAGAGAGAGACATCAATGATGAGAGAGAGTCATGGATCAGCTGCCTCCTGCACGCCCCACACTGGGGATCGAGGCTGCAACCCCGGAATGAGCCCTGACCGGGAATCGAACCGTGACCTCCTGGTTCCTAGGTCGATGCTCAACCACTGAGCCACACCAGCCAGGCTATTGCTGTTTTTATTTCTAACACAATTATGGGTGCTTTTATTATAGTGCGGGGCAGATGGGGCCAGCCCACGCTGGACTCTCCCGGGAACTCAGTGGGAAGGGGGTGACTCTGTTTACTAAAAGGAACCTTCCCTGCGATGGGGCTGGGATCGCCTGTTCTCTGTGAGCGTCTGGGGAGCCGGCTGGTGTCCGTGCCGCTCCCAGGCCATCTGTCCCCCTCACGGTGTCCCGGGGCCTCTGGTCGTAGCACATTCAAGCCCTAGACGAGAGATGCTACCGTCATGACGCCTCCCAACACAGCCATGCTCCCCACGTAACACAGCCAGTGGGTGGCGACAGACCCGAGAGAGGCAGACACCCCCCCGGCAAGTCTGAGGCTCAGCACGGGGCCCGCAGGTCAGCTCCAAACTGTGGGAGCCACGGACGGTCCATAGGGGAGGCCTGAGAGTTAACGGCCAGCGCCCACCGCGACTTCCCTTAGGGCGCTGTCTCCAGGCGGACTTCGTGAGCAGCTAGGGGCAATGGCCAGGATTGCTCGAACCTTCTATGGCATGAAGGAGTGTGTGTGTGTGTGTGTGTGTGTGTGTGTGTGTGTGTGTGTGTGTGTGTGTGTGTTTGTGCTGGGGACAGGGGTAAGCATTCACTAATGAGCTATTTCGAGAGGAAGAGTAATCGGGAGAGAGGCTGTGTCTACGTCAGTGGTCAGCAAACTCATTGGTCCACAGAGCCAAATATCAACAGCACAACGATTGAAATTTCTTTGGAAAGCCACATTTTTTAAACTTAAACTTCTTCTCACGCCACTTCTTCAAAATAGACTCGCCCAGGCCGTGGTATTTTGTGGAAGAGCCACACTCAAGGGGCCAAAGAGCCGCATGTGGCTCACGAGCCGCGGTTTGCTGACCACGGGTCTAGGCCAAAGACTACTCCTCCTGGACGTTCCTACTTGTCGAAAGTTGTCTGAGCCCATCGTGCGGCAAACCCGACACGATTCTCCCTGGGAGTCGTGGGCATGTGGCCTCTGCACACACGGTCGGGACACATGGAGGGGACATTCCCTGTGGAGTTAATCCCGAGAGACTCTCCTTTCCACAGCCCGTGGGAATGAGGAAGGCAGCCGCTCCAGGACCCTGGGGGCAGAGTCCGCTTCCGAGGAGACCCAACCGCACGGCATTGACCCCAGAAGCAGACAGCGGGAGTCTGGGTCCTGGCCAGCCTCCAGCTCGAGTGTAAGTGCCGAACAACTTTTCCACTCCAGCCACCGTGTGAGTCTATTGGAATTGGATTTCTTCTCATCAAGCCATAAAGAGTCATACATGATGCTCACCAAAGGTTTCCTAGGCTCATGAAAATAACCCTTGCACGGCTGGCGTGGCTCAGTGCTTGGGTGTTGACCTATGAACCCGGAAGTCATGGTTCGATTCCCAGTCAGGGCACAGGCCCGGGGTTGTGGGCTCAATCCCCAGTAGGGGGTGTGCAGGAGGCAGGCAATCCATGATTCTCTCTCATCATTGATGTTTCTCTCTCTCTCCTTCTCTTCCCTCCTCTCTGAAATCAATAAAAATACATATTTACTAGAGGCCCGGTGCACGAAATTCATGCACAGGTAGGGTCCCTATGCCTGGCCGGCGATCAGGGCTGATCTGTGGGGTGACCAGTGGGGCGGTGGGGGGGCGGGGGGGCCCTGATGGCACCTGCCTTGGCTGGCCTGGGGCTTGTGGGCTGGGAGCAGCTCCTGCATTGAGCATCTGCCCCCTGGTGGTCAGTGTGTATCATTAGCAACTGGTCATTCCACCCATGGTTCTGCCGCTCGGTCGATTTGCATATTGGGCTTTTATTATTAGGATATTTTTTAAAAGAAGAAACCCAGTGTGGGGCTGAAATGCTGGGCACCAGATCTGGGGACATGCTGCCCGGAGGCACGCCCGCCATGAAGGTGACCTTGACCCCACCTCTGTGAAGCTTGGGGTCAGGGATGCTTCCCAAGGAGCATGACATCTACATGTGGGTGTCTCCACAGGAGCGCGCAATAGGACTCACAGACCCGAGCCCTTCATTTAAGCGATGGCAGATGTAACATAAAACACTGACCGTTTCATTAAGACCTTCTGGACATTACTCGTCTTCAGAGATGGTCAGCGTTCGGACAACACGGGCACAAAGAGATGGAGGAAATGCCCCTTTTCCCTTTAGAAAGCAGAGAAGTCTGACACAGTAAATCCTGGTTATAAATAAGTAATAGAAACGTCCCCATGGAGAAGGACAAACCCAGAATTACATCCCCCTGTCAAAGCACATCTCGGGCTTAATTTTAAAATTCATTAACAGCGCTGTTTCCTTCGCTTCGGCATCGCCCCCTGGAACACAGCCGCGCTGGATGGAGGAAAGGGAGACTTTGGATGGCTGAGGGGTTAGGTGGAAGATGGTGACTTTCAAGATTCGCTCTCCAGGGAAAGAAGAAATTAGGGGGGAGGGTTGTCCGTTAGGCAGGGATTTTCGAGGCTGGTGTCTGGAGACTTCAGCATACACGTCCTCACGCCCATTTCACTTTGTAATGAAAGCACCACGTGCATTTGTGGGAACTTTCTAAGCAACGAGCCCTCCCCGAGGGGATCTGGGAATGTCCACGGGGCTGAGAATCACAGCTGGGCCAGTGGTTCTGTTTTTTTTTTTTAATTAATCAATATTAATTAATTTTAATATATATTTTACAAATCAGTTTCAGAGAGGAAGGGAGAGGGAGAGAGAGAGAGAGAAACATCCATGATGAGAGAGAATCAGGGATCGGCTGCCTCCTGCACGCCCCACACTGGGGATCCAGACCGCAACCCGGGCCTGTGCCCTGACCGGGAATCGAACCGTGACCTCCTGGTTCATAGGTGGATGCTCAACCACTGAGCCATGCTGGCCAGGCAGGGACCAGTGGCTCTTCAGGCCCCGCTGGGGACACCCACATAGGCCCTTCCCGCCTGGTCATGAGGCACTTAGGTCAGAATCCAGGAGCCAGAGGTTGGGGGGAAGGGCTTCCTTTCTGGCTGAGATGTAGCAAGTTGCAAGAGACTATTGCTTCTGCCCTAATAACACGCCAGATAAGCTGCAAAACCATAGTTTTTTGGTTTTGTCTTTTTTAATCCATCCAAGTGCCAAGGACCGAAATAGTTAAATAAACTAAAATTTAGGAAGATGCACCTTCCTTGGAGCTAGGACACACTGTCACTCAGGCGGGCAGAGGGGGGAGGAATCCACCATGGACAAGAGTGGGGCGCCAGGAGAAATGAGTAGAATTTCTAACACATGTTTAATGACTGTGTTTGAGCTGAGATAAACGAGAATACTAACACACCCAGCCACAAAGTGCGCCTGCACACACCCAGCCTCTAGGGCAGTGATGGCGAACCTATGACACGCGTGTCAGCACTGACACACGTAGCCATTTCTGATGACACGCGGCCGCATGCCGAGGATGAAACATTTGCTGCTCCTGAGGATGAAACATTTGCGAAATAATGTTTTTTCCTCAAAGTGACACACTCCCCGAGTTATGCTCAGTTTTTTGGCGAAGTTTGACACACCAAGCTCAAAAGGTTGCCCATCACTGGTCTAGGGCAAGCATGTCAAACTCTAAGGCTGACACGGGCCACATAAACAAGGGTTAAGTGTGTGGGGGCCGCAAAAAAACAGCAGCTTCCATTCTCAGAGAAACGTAGGTTTATTTTGATAGCGACATGCGGAATGCAAAGGGCTAAAATAAATGAGTCATCGTGAACATAAAATAATAGAACACTTTAATAAAAATTAGTACTTTTTCTTGAGCATTAACTTACCAGACACTGAATAACTGCACAAATTAATAGGTGTGATGCAAATAAACCTATTTTTCCTGTTCTCCAAAAGCGAAATATTTCCCATTGCGCACACCAAACAAGTCAGTCCAAGACAAACGCCGTGGCCATCGGCTGCTGGTATTAGCGGAGAGAAATGGTGCGCCTGCGCGTGAGGCGTGTAAGGGAAATGACTGCTACACGATGAGAATAATCAGTCATTAGCGAGCGTTGTAGATCGTTATTAATAATGATGTATAACAGGACATTGTAAAAATTAAGTTACAAAATTTTTATTAAAACGTTTCTTACATACCATTATATTGGCTGGGCCACAAAAATATTCGTTGTGGGCCGCATGCGGCCCGCGGGCCACGAGTTTGACATGCTCGCTCTAGGTCCCACTGTCCCTCCCAAGTGGGTACCAAAGCCAAGGCGGGGGCAGGCAGAGGGGGTGAGGTAACCCCTGTGCAGAGACCTTGTTTGGGCAGCACTGTGGAGGCGGAAAGGGTAATAAGAGAACGTCATGCTCACCGAGCAATACACCCCACAAATCAGGGGAAATGGACCCAGTCTTTGCAAAAACACAGCAACCCCACTCGAACCTCCAACCCCACTCCAACCCCACTCCAACCCCACACCAACCCTACTCCAACCCCACTCCAACCCCACTCCAACCCCACTCCAACCCCACTCCAACCCCACACCAATCCCACACCAATCCCACTCCAACCCCACACCAGCCCCACACCAGCCCCACACCAGCCCCACTCCAACCCCACACCAACCCACCAACCCCACACCAACCCCACTTCAACCCCACACCAACCCCACACCAACCCCACTTCAACCCCACACCAACCCCACTCCAACCCCACTCCAACCCCACTTCAACCCCACACCAACCCCACTCCAACCCCACACCAACCCCACTCCAACCCCACTCCAACCCCACTCCAACCCCACACCAATCCCACACCAACCCCACACCAACCCCACACCAACCCCACACCAGCCCCACTCCAACCCCACTCCAACCCCACACCAACCCACCAACCTCACACCAACCCCACTCCAACCCCACACCAACCCCACACCAACCCCACTCCAACCCCACACCAACCCCACACCAACCCCACTCCAACCCCACACCAACCCCACTCCAACCCCACTCCAACCCCACACCAACCCACCAACCCCACTCCAACCCCACACCAACCCCACACCAACCCCACACCAGCCCCACTCCAACCCCACTCCAACCCCACACCAACCCCACACCAACCCCACACCAACCCCACACCAACCCCACACCAACCCCACACCAACCCACTCCAACCCCACACCAACCCCACACCAATCCCACACCAATCCCACTCCAACCCCACACCAACCCACACCAGCCCCACACCAGCCCCACACCAACCCCACACCAACCCCACACCAACCCCACTCCAACCCCACTCCAACCCCACACCAACCCCACTCCAACCCCACACCAATCCCACACCAACCCCACACCAACCCCACACCAACCCCACACCAGCCCCACTCCAACCCCACACCAACCCCACACCAATCCCACACCAATCCCACTCCAACCCCACACCAGCCCCACACCAGCCCCACACCAGCCCCACTCCAACCCCACACCAACCCACCAACCTCACACCAACCCCACTCCAACCCCACACCAACCCCACACCAACCCCACACCAACCCCACTCCAACCCCACACCAACCCACACCAACCCCACACCAACCCCACTTCAACCCCACACCAACCCCACTCCAACCCCACTCCAACCCCACTCCAACCCCACACCAACCCACCAACCCCACTCCAACCCCACACCAACCCACCAACCCCACACCAACCCCACTCCAACCCCACACCAACCCCACACCAACCCCACACCAGCCCCACACCCAACCCCACTCCAACCCCACACCAACCCACCAACCTCACACCAACCCCACTCCAACCCCACACCAACCCCACACCAACCCCACTCCAACCCCACACCAACCCCACTCCAACCCCACTCCAACCCCACACCAACCCCACACCAACCCCACACCAACCCCACACCAAACCGCTGGACAGCTCCTCTCTGGGGTGCAGAGCCACCCCCGGCTCCCTTTCCTGTCAGACACTTCAATTCCCATCCTTTTATCTTTCCACATAATTATTTTATCGATGAATATTTGATGACAGTTTGCAAGAAATCCATTTTCAAAAGCCCTTTTCATAACATGCCTCGGAGTTTAATAATCTTAATGGGAGAACCTATTTTTAAACCGCATAGCTCAGAGGCTTGTTATCAGGGACGGGTATTTACTTATTTAGAATCACAGTTTCAGCAAGAAGTCTGGTAAAGGCCCTTGTGCGTTTTTTTCTGGGTAATAATTGTGCTATCTCAGTAAATTCGACAATGAAATTCAAGTCTTAAATAATTTTGGAGCTGTAACTTTAGTCCTAGCATACATTTTTATTTCAGGTTCTTATAAAGAATAACCATAAATGCTATGTCCTCACCCAGATATAGAAATTGTTAGATAGAACACTGCTATGGTGTTTGAAGGAGCTTCTGTCCATAAATAAAGATATTTTGGAGAGTAAATTGTTCTTTTAATAGCGCAGCCATTTTTTTAGGATGCAGTTAGTGAGATATAGCCCGTTGACTTGAGTACAGTGTCCCTTTTTATGACCACTTTGTGCAAAAACTGTGACAAATTCTGAGGCAGATGGGGGGTGGGAGGGGTAGGGTGGCCAGCGCATGGGGCAAGGGGATGGGGGGGTAAGGTGGAAAAAGGTGATGGTTGGGAGTCCACACTGGATATGGGCCCCGGACTCCTATTTGCCAAATTTCTGCAATCCTGGACTCTGTCTTGGGATAATCAAGGCTCAGTGAGTGGACCTGGCATCCCACGAGCTGAAGTCAACAAGACACAGGCCACTCAGGATGGCGGGCCCCCCAGACACCCACAGGCTCGGGGGCACCACAGCTCCGTGCCCACGGGTCCTGAGTCTGCGCCCCGGGCCTGGACGAGCCTGGTTCCTGCAAACAGCCACGCGAGGGGGAGCCCGCCGGGCCGAGGATGACGGCTTAGGGTGCAGCCTGTGACACACACCAGAGGGGGAGACCCATCAACCCCCTTCTGGGTGTGCACCCCGAGGAGCAACGTGCACACCTCCGCCGGGAAGCAGGACCGGCAGCAGGAGAGGGTGTGAGAAGGGGAGGCGGCCAGATCCCAGGGAAGGGCGCTGAGAGGGAAAAACGCAGGACCAGCCCGGGAGGGGGATCCGGAGCCCTATTTACATAAACCACGTTGACATCCAAGCTGCCATTTGCATATGAAACCTACTAGGCATCGGCCTGTCTGCCGGTTTCAGAGACTGGAACCAATGAAAAATTAATGAACAAGTCAAGAACGATGGCTAAGGCGAGACGGGTGTCTTGCATGAATGAATGATGATGATCGGCAACCAACCGAGGAATAAGACTTATTCCAAAGTCTGCATCTGAAGTCGAAAGAAAGAACAGCCCTGGCCGGTAGGGCTCAGTGGGTAGAGCGGCAGCCCGGGGACCAAAGGGTCCAGGTCGAGGGTGGGTACCACGGTTGCGGGCTCCTCCCTGGCCCGGGTCCTGGCCGGGGTGCGTGCAGGAGGCAACCAGTCAAAGTACCTCTCTCACATCAATGTTTCTCTCTGTGTGTCTCTCCCTCTCCCACTCTCTCTAAAATTCAACAGGAAAAAATATCCTTAGGTGAGGATTAACAACAACTACCAAAAAACAGTCAAAATGACCAAAAAAAAAAAAAAGCGAGGGGGGAGAGGTCAAGCAAGGTCTTGTAGTTTTGCCCGTTGCTAGGCACCCGGGACCTCTGCCCGGGAGACACTCTGCACCTGGCCCATCATTCCTGCTCGGCTCACGCCTGTCCAGCTGCCTCCTACGGAACCAGTGGGGAAGGCAGTACAGAACTTCATATTCCCTGGAGTGGGTAACCTAGCATTTATTTTGTTTTTCTGGCCACAGTGTGCTTTTCTGTTGCTTTGCATGCGGTGGGCACCCTCCGCTTAGGTTGCTAGGACACAGGCAGCATCTCCCAGGAAGGACACTGCGTTTCCCAGGGATGAATAATTCAGAGGCGATCAAGGGTGAAATGTTTGTATCGGGTTTTCCTCCTCAAATGGTGCACGTTGAACGCCGTGCCCTGGGGAGAGGATGCCATTGATTTTCCTGCGACTTCTCCGGAGAATGTGTTCGTGAAAGGGTCGCTCCAGGAGAGAAAGAGGCAGAAGCCCTTGAGGAATTCATAATGGGGCCGACGTGGAAAAGATCTAACCTCGGAACCCTGGCTGCCCTCGGGCGCAGGGTCCTGTCTCGGTTCCATGTGGAAGGCACGGACTGTTCAGAGCTACATCCCGCCAGACACGGAGCCAGGTCAGGTTAGGGCAGGGCAGCTGGCAGATCCCGGGAAGGATGTGGGGGTGGGGCTGGTCTTTCCGCAGAAACCACAGGCGACGAGGGCTGCGGGGTCATCGGGTCATCGCTGCCGAGGGAGCTGGGAGGGGGGACATTGGGGACACCCTTTCAAAGAGGCCCTGGCAGAAATGGTTGATGGTGTTCAAGAGCAAACCACAAAATGGAGTCACTTGTGCTAAAGCCCAGGGCACTGAACTGAGGCTCACCACCTGACCTTGTTTGATGTGTGTTTTTTAAAAATATATTTTTATTATCTACACAATGGGATTCTATGCTGCCATAAAAAAGAAGGAATTCTTACCATTTGCAGCAACCTGGATGGAACTGGAGAGCATCATGCTAAGTGAAATAAGCCAGTCAATGAAAGAAAAATACCACATGATCTCACTCATTTGTGGATAATAAAGAACATTATAAACTGATGAACAAAAAGATAGATACAGAGGCTGTAAATCATCAAACAGACTGTCAAATTACAGCGGGAAGGTTAGGGAGAGGTGGGGGAGATAAGAGATCAAC
Organism: Ia io; assembly: GCA_025583905.1. Taxonomy (NCBI): domain Eukaryota; kingdom Metazoa; phylum Chordata; class Mammalia; order Chiroptera; family Vespertilionidae; genus Ia; species Ia io. Next base: position 12,322,930 of record JAJQQW010000024.1, on the reverse strand, counting down.
CGAACGACTTGTATGCATGCATATAAGCATAACCTATGGACGCAAAACTCTGGGGGGTGAGGGCATGTATGGGAGTGGGTGGCATTGGTAATATATGTACACATATAATACCTTAATAAAAAAATGAAAAATAAAATATATTTTTATTGATTTCAGAGAGGAAGGAAGGCAGGCATGGGGCCCACTGACCGCGAGTTTGATATGCTTGGGTTAGGGCCTCTGTACTCGGCGAGGTGCAGGAAGACCTCAGGCTGATGATGGCTTCCCCCTGGGAGAGCAGCTCCTGTTCATCGGGACCGGGCCCAGGCCTGCCGCCCCACATCCTGGAACGTTCTGATGGACCTCCTGCATGAGGCCCATCCTCAGTGTCCGCCCGCGTGGGAGAGAGAGATGGAATCTTCCATTTCTTTTCTTTTTTAAAAAATATTTTGTTATTGATTTCAGAGAGGAAGGGAGAGGGAGAGAGAGACAGAAACATCCATGAGGAGAGAGAATCATGGATCGGCTGCCTCCAGCACACCCCACACTGGGGATGGAGCCCGCAACCCGGGCATGTGCCCTGGCCGGGAATCAAAAGCGGGACCCTTCAGTCCGCAGGCCGACGCTCTATCCACTGAGCCACACGAGCAAGGGTCATCTTCCGTTTCTTAGCAACCCCTGGGGAGCTCTGCCCGGCATCCACATCACACCTTCGGAGGCCCCCTTCCCTGGGACTGGGGTAATTGAGTGCGTGAGTTCCATAAAAATATGCCTGGATTCGAGTAGGCTTGAGTTTCGATTTAATTACTTCAGCAGAAACATTGGAGACGGGCGGAGCTGTCACGATAAAGCGCGTGCGCTTCCCACCTCGCCGCTCCCCGCGCCTCTCACCGGTGCGTTTTGACAGCAGCGGCTCTATTTTAGAGCAGCCAGCCTCAAGTTCTGACAAAGCCCCAGTGTTCCGAGGGAAATTGTTAATTTGAAAGCTGAAGTTCATCTTGAGAAACTCTGAAAGGTACTTCATCATCATTTCCCATGAAATGAAAATTGGAAGCCTCTTAAGGGAACTGCGAAATGAGATTCCCTCCTGCAGCGACACGAGCGACAATCCAAGGTCTCCAAGGTCAGGTCACACTGCACTCAGGACACTTGAGAAATAAGAGCATCCCTGATCATCCTGAGGAAATGGAGGATCGTGAGCGTGTTCGTTACATTCATTATGTGAGTCTTTGACATTCAGAAAGGCTAGGCAGGAGGCAAGAAATCGTGGGAGGAAGTTGTTCCAACTAAGAAATCATCCAGCCCTGGCTGGTGTGGCTCAGTGGATAGAGCGTCCACCTTCAGACTGAAGGGTCCTGAGTTCGATTCTGGTCAAGAGCACATGCCCAGGTTGTGGGCACATCCCCAGTAGGAGGTGCGCAGGAGGCAGCTGATCCATGATTCTCTCTCATCATTGATGTCTCTCTCTCCTTCTCCATTCCTCTCTGAAAGCAATAAAAATATGTTTAAAAAATAAAAAGAAATCCAAAAAGCCCAGGGTGAAGGTTTCAGTAAAGCTGAGTCATGGGAATCCAGGGGGAGGAAGGAGAGATGAGTCAGAAGCTGAACTTTTTTAAAAAATATTTTTTTATTATTGACTAGAGGCCCGGTGCATGAAATTCGTGCATGGGTAGGGTCCCTAGGCCTGGATGGAGATCAGGGCCTTCTGGCTGCCGGCCGGGGCCTTACTTTGTTCTGTGCTGCCCCTGGTGGTCAGCGCACATCATAGCGAGTGGTCAAACTCCTGTCTCCCAGTGGAACTCCCAAGGGGACACTTTGCATATTAGCCTTTTATATATATAGATTTCAGAGGGGAAGGGAGAGGGAGAGAGAAACATCAATGATGAGAGAGAGAATCATGGGTTGGCTGCCTCCTGCACACCCCCAACTGGTAATGGAGCCTGCAACCCAGGCATGTGCCCTTGACCTGGAATCGAACCGTGACCTCCTGGTTCCTAGGTCGACGCTCACCCACTGAGCCACGCTGGCTGGGCAGAAGCTAGACTTTGATAAGATGATCTATTTGGCTCCAAGAGGGCAGGAGGGACCATCTCTGATTTTTTGCTGCCTTATGCTCCTCATACACAGCCGAGAATTCGACAGCTAAGTGCCGAGTGAGGGAGGGAGAAGTCCTCCTGCTTAAAGACATGAAGGTGTCTGAACATCGATCTGACTCTGAAAGAGAAGTGGCGTTTTCACACTCAGTCACGGATAAAACTAGAGTCCCAGGCACTTTCTCATGAGGCTCAGGTGTGAGCGGTCCTCAGGTGAATAGAGCAGCATCTGTGTGACAGGTGTACTTACATGCATGGGGCCATGTTGTCGCTGGGGAAGGTAAGGGAGGGAGGAAGGGAGGGAGGGAGGGAGGGAGGGAGGAAGGGAAGAAGGGAGAGAGGGAGGGAGGGAGGAAGAGAGGGAGGAAGGGAGGGAGGAAGAGAGGGAGGAAGGGAGGGAGGGAGGAAGGGAGGGAGGACCAATGTGGAGGCAGAAGATTTCAAGTACTGAATGCAAACAGGAAAAGACGCAAGATCACATGACCCCGCCTTCATCTATGACCACCATGTTCCTCATCGGAGATATTCATCTACTAAAACGTAATCTAGAAACATGACAAAATGAAGTAAAACCCCATTGCATATTAAAAACGTTACATAATGCCATTCTAGATTTGAAAATCAAGTTCTTTCCCGCCCAGTTCAAGATCCCTTCTTAAGATGTTGACAAGTCCCTTCCCAACCCTCAATGGGGTGTAAGCGTGGAAACCATTTCCCCTCCTTCCCTTCTAAATACTCCGCTGGTCTAGAGATTAAATTCACCTCAGACGGGGGAACAAAAGAGAAAGCAATGTGACTCCGTATCTGCAGGCGTCCCCCCACTTAAGAAGAGGGGACTCGGAGGAGTGGGCAGAGCTGTTCTGCCTTCCAGACAAAGAAGCCGTTGGTGGAGAATTGGCAAGACAGAGGGGCTTGGGCGTGGCCGGTAAAGCAGAAAGGAAATAGCAAGTTCTGCTCATACAGCCTTCTTGGCCCGGAATTTTCCAATTCTGATGACACAGATGCCTTCTCCCCTGGTACTCAGGGGGTAGAGGGGGCGCATTTCTTATGGGAGAGTCATTCCTGCTCTCAAGGGAACCGGGAGGGTCAGCGTGTCCTTCTTGAACTGGCTCTTTCTCAGTCATTTCAACTCAGATTTATCAATATGCCAAACAGGCACACGTGCCTAGGTGCCCACCTCCGATGTGCTTGCCCATTCTGCAGAGATCCAGGCATGAGGGAGATAACAGATATGATGCTATTATGAATTTCGGAATCAAATCACTCTTCAGAACAATATTATTTTATTTCATGGGTGGGTTTTTTTTAGTTGTTGTTGTTGTTGTTGTTGTTGTTGTTGTTAAATACTAGGTGCCAGCCCTGGTCATCTCACTGTTTTCATGTCACTAATTTCATGTTTCATCCCTGGCTTAAAAAAAAATACTGGGAGGTAATAGTTTACAATGGATGACTATGGCCCTAACCGGTTTGGCTCAGTGGATAGAGCGTCGGCCTGCGGACTGAAGGGTCCCAGGTTCGATTCCGGTCAAGGGCATGTACCTGGGTTGTGGGCACATTCCCAGTGGGGAGTGTGCAGGAGGCAGCTGATCGATGCTTCTCTCTCATCAATGTTTCTAACTCTCTATCCCTCTCCCTTCCTCTCTGTAAAAAAAAAAAAAAAAAATCAATAAAATATATATTTTTTAAAATAGGTGACTATGTGTCTCCTCTCTTTATGCACTGAAGAGGGACTGTGTCACCAGTTCAATGGAGCTCTTGGGGTGGAGGTCCCCCAGAGGACCTGACCCCTGTTGGACCTGTGACCAGCGCCCGGGCACCCCAAGGCCCTTCGCCCGCTCCGTGTCCTTGAGATGCACCCGCAGTGGGAACTCTTCCAAGAGCTCGGCCTTGAACACGGAAGGTGTGCTGAGAGCGCCTGGACGGCGCCCGGTTCCTGTGAAGCTTCTCCCAGGCCATGTGGAGATCCACTCCTCCTGCGGGCGCCTAGGCCAGCCTTCCGGGAGGTTCCCTTGTGTATTCATTCTGCACCTACGATCCGCAGGGGCCTACCTGCTCCTCCATCGCTCCCTGCCCTCGGGTAGGGGAGGGAGCACATCAACACCTTGACCCTTTGGGAACCCTGGGCTTCATGCAGACCATGAGGAATGGAGGTGCTGATGCTGGGTAACAGCCTCCCAGGCATCCCCAGACGGCTCTCCGTCTGGGTTCCTGGGCTCTGATTCTACACATCTTTTTCTTTCCTAACGACAGTCCGAGAGGAGTTATTGAGCAGACTCTGTAGAGATGGCTTCCCCACCTGGAGAAACATGGCCGTTCAGCAAGGGTCTCTCAAAGCAGAAGGCACAAGAGTTGGAAAGCATGGTTTCAGGGACTGTGTGAGCTGCCCTCTGCCCGGCCCTGTTTTAAAATCCTGTCACACGGTGAACAGAACCCATATTCCCCGGGCTCCCTTTGGCACGGGAAAGGTGGGCCAGCATTGTTTTTATTTATTTTTTAAATCCCAAACAGTTTCATGGTGGACAAATATAGAACTGGGGGAGGTGTTTGGTTTTTTTAATATATTTTATTGATTTCTTTACAGAGAAGAAGGGAGAGGGATAGAGAGTTAGAAACATCAATGAGAGAGAAACATCGATCAGCTGCCTCCTGCACACCCCCTACTGGGGATGTGCCAGCAACCAAGGTACATGCCCTTGACCGGAATAGAACCTGGGACCCTTCAGTCCGCAGGCTGACGCTCTATCCACTGAGCCAAACCGGTTAGGGCTGGGGGAAGTATTTTTAAGTAGGAAGTTCTTACCCAGAACTTCTCAGGCAGCTTTTTTGGGGAGAAAAAAAAATCCCATAAAGATGGATGTGAGAGTAAGTGAATAAATCTATACTTTTAAAGTTCACTTCACACACGGGTGACAAAAAAAAATGACAGATTGGGGTTCTACTAGAAAATTCTAAAAGAGTTTTGGTTGTGGGACTATTGAAGTAATTACACTTACAGGAGTATATGCAAAAAAAGAAAAAGAAAAGAAAAATAGGTATACGTTGGATTCATTTGCACCAGATGGCTACTGTGGTGTTGGCTTTTGTCATTTTGCTTATTTGACAATCCACGGGAAGAGAGGTCAGTGCCCCAGACTAAACAGCCAGGGATTGCCCGTTTTAAGAATTCCTGTGGCATACCGGTTGACGATAGCTTCTCTAATATAGCCACAGGAAATGCTAAGCTGTAAATTCATGGAGATGGAATCGTTATCTGCACCTAATCCTCCCCTAAAGCACCTTTCCCAAAATACCGGGCATTGACAGTGCCTTGGAAAGGCATTGTTACCTGGTGGGGGTCAGGAAGGAGAGAGGGAACGAGGCCAGGTGCAAGGTATAAATTTAAATATGAAATCAACCTCCATTGCTCAAGCTGATGTGAAACTTTCTGGAAAGTGTATTTGCCCTAGAAAACATAATTTATGTAGATGGCTGGGATTGAAAACTCGGCATCTTTAAAAAAAAAAAAAAAGATGCCTGAGTTTGAAATAGTCCTTGAATATCTGAGTTGTCTGGTATACATTATTCATGGTAAGATTAGTAATTTATCACATTTATGAATATTACTCACTCTACATTAAGAAACATGATATTCTCTTAGAATATTGCCTACATTTGAAGGGTCAAACGTTGACACTTGCCCAGTGGTATGTTATGCTAGAATCAGAACACCCACGTGCAAAATTCGGTCTTCTTCCAATTATTTTTGTCTGCATGGCAACAGCAAACAACCAATTATGAAGAAACCACTAGATAATGATCGGTGCGTCAATTTCACCTTGGCATTATTTACCTTTAAATAGACAGTTTTTTTGTTAGCTAACTTTGCATTTTATTTATTCTCTATGTGTGCCATTGTGATCAGCAGACATCTATAACATTTGCTTATTCTCATTTTCTCTTTCTATATAAATAATCTGACCTTTTTTTTCGGCAGAAATGAGATTTTTTTTTTTTTTTTCACTTCACTTCTCTGCTAAAGGCTTCTTTTTGAAAACACTTGTACTGATTTTTAGAGAGAGGGAAGGAGAGGAGCCAGGGAGATAGAAACATCGATGTGAGAAGGAAACGTGGATCTGCTGCCTCCTGCACGCCCCCTACTGGCTCAGTGGTTGAACGTCGACCTATGAACCAGGAGGTTACGGTTCCATTCCCCGTCAGGGCACATGCCCGGGGTTGTGGGCTCAGTTCCCAGTGTGGGGCGTGCAGGCGGCAGCCGAGCCATGATTCTCTCTCCTCATTGATGTTTCTCTCTTTCCCTCTCCCTCTCCCTCTCTGAAATCAATTTTTAAAAATATTGGGAGGAGCTAACCTACTGCATCAGCTCTGTGGGTATCGCCTGTCTTAGGAAGAGTTTGATGATGGCTGTGGATCCGAATCGGGAGCTGCGTGGGGCGGTGTCCCGGAGCCCAGATGGTGCATGTGAGTGGGTCCAGGGATGTGGTTGGCGCTAACCCTTGGAGAAGCCTCGTGGTGCTTCCCTGAGCCGCCCAGGCCCCATCAGGCTGACTGTGTCTTTTGGTTGAAACATCTGGAAGCGTCAAGGGATCTGTGGGGGGCCCTTGTCCCAAGTACCCGCATAGTCAAGGCCCATTTGCCATACCCATGCACCCAGGCCATGACTCAGCAATATCGCCAGACATGCTGTCCATGAGAGAGAAACATCGATCAGCTGCCTCCTGCACACCCCCTACTGAGGATGTGCCCGCAACCAAGGTACATGCCCTTGACCGGAATCGAACCTGGGACCCTTCAGTCCGCAGGCTTAGAGCACCTACTGATGTTAACGAAACGCAGATGTCACAATGGGCACAAAGCCTCTTTTGTTAGCGTGAGTATAAAAGGTGTCACTGACTTGCAACAAAGCATGACCCCACCTCCCCGACGGCCGCTCGTGTCTTTTTCCAGTTCCCAGCGGCCCAAGAGGTCGAGTCCCTGGCAGAGGCACTGGGACCCAACAAGATCGAAGGAGGAAAGCCGCAGCATTGAACGAAGAGAAGCTGTGTCGGCTGCATCTCATGTGCATGTTTCTCTCCCCCGCGCACTCTGCAGCGACCAGAGCCCCCGCCGGAGGAGTTACCCGCCTTTGGAGGGGCCAGGAACCCGGCATCTCAAAGCAAAATTAAATGGCTTTATTTCTCAGTTAAAGTAATGAGGACCTTTAAATGTCCCCGTCGCTGAACTCATTTCCCTTTTCCAAAAGCATGCGCAGGTGTCTGGATCCGCCGGAGAGAGAGCAGGTGTGGGAAAGTAATTACCTGGCGCCCGCCCGCCCGCCTGCCCGCACTCCTCCTCGTCTGGGGCCCCCCACGGAGCATTTGGAAGAGCCATCCTCGGGCTCCGGATGAAAAGGTATGAAAGGTGGAATCATGATTTGATTCTTTTGTGGTCTTTTCTCCCTTCTATTTTTCCGCCACAATAGCGCTTCAGTGATCAAAGGGCTTTCCATTTTGAAGACACAACTGCCTTGTAAACACAAAACATTGCTCAGGGCAAGTGAGCCTTTAAAAAGCTAAGCACCAGCTGGGGCTCCCCCACCCGAGGGAACCCGCTGTCCCCGCCTCCGCCACAGGCTCAGGCGGCAGGAAGTGGCCGCGTGGACGCCGGAGGTGGGCAACGTTAGAGAGGATCACTGTGGGCCTATGGGTATGTCTGCCATGTTCAAAAGGGGGAAAGGAAAAGATCCAAAAAGTCACACTTGGGCCCGACCGGTGGGGCTCAGTGGTTGAGCATCGACCTAGGAACCAGGAGGTCACAGTTCGATTCCCGGTTAAGGCACATGCCCGGGTTTCGGGCTCGATCCCCAGTAGGGGGCGTGCAGGAGGCAGCTGTTCAAAGATTCTATCTCTCCCTCTCCCTTCCTCTCTGAAATCAATAAAGATATATTTTTTACAAAGTCACATTGGGGCCACACTGCCAGCTGGTCACGTGACAGCAGAGTTAGACAAGCTGGACCGAGATTTTTTTTAAAAATTATTTTATTGATATTTTACAGGGAGGAAGGGAGAGAGACAGAGTTAGAAACATCGATGAGAGAGAAACACCGATCAGCTGCCTCCTGCACACTTCCCACTGGGGATGTGCCCACAACCAAGGTACATGCCCTTGACCAGAATCGAACCTGGGACCCTTCAGTCCCCAGGCCGACGCTCTATCCACTGAGCCAAACCGGTCAGGGCTGAACGGAGATTTCGAAAACGTCCTGGTTAGCAAAGCCTTGCTGCTGGGGCGCTTACCTGGTGGGCTCCATGCAACCTCTCCAGACGCGTGTTGACTGCTGTTCTCCAGCGGCCTGGCTCAGCGTCGTGAGGATTAAATGCAGGTCAAAAGGTCCCCCGATCCTGAACTTGTGCTCAGGTCTGGCTCTGCTATCAGGAGATTAGCAACTGATGCTGATTTTGGCCTGGCCCTCCACGGCCCGGCACTTCCCGTCAGTGACTCATTCGATTATGATTGCATTGCAGGCAGAGTGCAAGGATTTGCAGAACATTTAACAGGTTTATTGCCGATGAGCTAAGCTTTCAATTTTGATAATGCTGGTCTTTAAAGAAAAAAAAAAAAAAAAAAGATCTATGAGGCAATGTCCCCACTCCTTCGCATCCAGGCTTTCCTGGTGCCATCACTTAACATTTGGCACCGAAACGGGGGCGTGCCCGACCGGCCACGGCGATGGTCTGCCTCCGGGCACCGGCTCCTCTGCTCCCCCTCTTCTCAGAAGCCCCCCACGCAGTACTCCCAGCTCGGAGATGAGTTGTTTAAGGCTGAGCATGTGTGTCCAGGCCTCAGAGAGCAACCCGTCTTCTCACGCCTGCTGCGTGCCTCTCCTCTGCCTTGTAGCATCTCCTCCTTGTCACTATCGGGCAGTGTTCAGACTCCGTTTCCCCGGCTATAAAGTTGTTCTTTCTAAGAAGATATCTATTTTCACTGTTTCAGAGAGGAAGGGAGAGGAAGAGAGAGACAGAAACATCCATCAGTTGCCTCCCGTGCACACCCCAACTGAAGATCAACCCTGAAACCTGTGTCCCAACCGGGAATGGAACCCACAACCCTTTGGTGTGTGAGGTGATGCTCCAACCCATTGGGCAACCCTCTCCAGGGCTGCTATATATACTAGAGTCCCGGTGCACGAAATTCGTGCATGGGTGCGGTCCCTAGGCCTGGCCAGTGATTGAAGCGTGAGCACCTGGCGTGGACAGGCAGATCCCAGCTGACCTCTGGGCCCTGGGCAGCACCTGGGCTCCTGGGCCCCCATGTGCCCCCATACACCTGAGTCATCGGGCCGCTGCCCAGCTCCCTCAGCACCTGGGAGCCAGGCCGCAGCCCTGCCCCCTGCCGCCGCCGCTGGTCGCCGACTACGGGGAAATCGGTGGGGCAATCAGGCCCTGCTCGCATGGGCCTTGGCCTGGCGCCGCCTGCTCATCTGCTCCATCATCCCGCCGCGGTCCCGCTCTCATTGGGGCCCATTGGGGCCAGCAGCGCCTCTACTGCCGCAGATGCCTGCCGTGTTCAGCACCGCCCCCTGGTGGTCAGAGCATGTCATAGAGAGCAGTCGAACTCCTGGTCGAGGGGACAATTTGCATATATATAAATTTTTTACCCATCAGTTTTCTTCTTCTCCTCCTGAAAAAAGAATCCTTAACTATTACCCTTTGAGTGTTGATAGTGATAACAACACCGAATTGGAGAGTTGCTTTCTCCTAGCACCGTGGTCGGCAAACTGCGGCTCGCGAGCCACATGTGGGCTCTTTGGCCCCTTGAGTGTGGCTCTTCCACAAAACACCACGGCCTGGGCGAGTCTATTTTGAAGAAGTGGCGTTAGAAGAAGTTTAAGTTTAAAAAATTTGGCTCTCCAAAGAAATTTCAATCGTTGTGCTGTTGATATTTGGCTCTGTTGCCTAATGAGTTTGCCGACCATTGGTCTAGCAGATCCATAAAAATAGATTCTTCCCAATGATCCCATCCACCTGAAGTACTACCGTCCCTTGTGAGAAGGCCCCCGAGCTTGCTGTCCAGTTCAGCAGCCACGGCCTTGGGGAATTGACAAGTCTCCAGCACTGCAGAGGGGGGGCTGTCCCGGGCACCTGTTTTCCTTTCCGGAGAATTGGGGCCCAGGCATGAATCAGGGTGCTGTGTGTGGAGGTGCCTCCCTCCTGTACACTGGTGGGACTGAGGGGATGCAGGATGTGACCTTGACTCTCACTAGCCTGCCGCTGTGATTCGGGGGATGCGTGCTTGCCTCGTGTGGAAAATCCCAAGCGAGATGGTGTCTCCGGTTGCTCACTCCGCAGCCATATGGGTGGTCATGAGCCCGGTGAGTGTGTTCCATGGGCTGTCCTCGTGGCATTTAATACAGCTCATGCCTCCCCAAACCCAAGACCATCCGCAAGCAGACAGCAGAGCAGGGGTGTTCTCTCAGCTGGCACTCCCTTGCCCCTCCAGCTGCTGGGCTCTGCCGGTTTGGCGTGGGGTTCTGTCTGTCTGCGAGCTCTGAGGAAAACGGCGTCTGCTTACCTCCACGAATGGCCCGAATGAGATAGAGGGGCGCCTGCTGAACCCTAGCAGCGGGCGGTTCACTGTACACTGTTAGACTCTCCCCCCGTTTTCTCTGGATAATCATTCCTCTTATCTAAACATCATAATTAACATGTTGTGTCTCCTAACAGCTGTTTTCCCTCTAATCATCTTAAAGCCCACGAGTGGAGGCCTGTGTTTCTCTCGAAGTCATTTTTGCCCTCAGATTTCTAGCTTTGATTTGTTGCGTCTGCTATCCTTCCAAAGGAATTCTATTTTCGTATAATGCAATTTTAAGATTTTCCCCAAGTATTTATTTTCCTTCTGGTTTATATTTTTCTCTTTTATCTCAGTGCATTAAAGAAAATCTTCTGGAAGATGTTCATTAAATAAATTAAGTTCCATGATTAATTTTCTGAGATCTGTAATCTATTAAATAAGGCTTACGATATACAAAGTCAAACCTAAAAAAATAATTTGAGGACAGCTCTATATAACTTAAAAATTGTTAAAACCTGAGATATATACACTGAGTGGCCAGATTATTATGATCTCTGAACGCATAATAATCTGGAACTCAGTATATATATATATCAGAGGCCTGGTGCATGAATTCGTGCATGGGTGGGGTCCGGCCATCTGGCCAGGGGGAGGGGACATGGGCGGTTGGCCAGCCTGCCTGCTGGTCGAACTCCTGGTCGAGGGGACAATTTGCATATTAGCCTTTTATTATATAGGATAGACACTGAGTGTCCAGATGATTATGCATTCAGAGATCATCATAATCTGGGCACTCAGTGTAGATGAAAATCATCATATACTCCACACGGTTCTTTATAGAGACCATCCTGCAATTATATCATTTTCCAGGAGTACGCTCACCTCTGACGATGGCGTCTATAGACTGCCGTTTAAATTATTACCTTAAGAAAAGTACTCTCTGCTTTCCTCTGCCTGCCTGTCTAAAAGCAGATTAAGGTGTTCCAGAGTGCAAGGAGAGAAATAAATAAAAGTAAATAAATCCCAAACTACTCCATTTGGCCCGCAGCTCATCTGCATAATGAAGCATCGTGTTTAGTCATCATGAATACGGAGAGGTGAGGTGATATGTAGCTCCAGCTCATTTTCCTGTAAGTGCTTAAGAAAGAAGATCAACATTTTCTGCATCGTTTCTAGTAGAAAAGGTACCATGCTAACAACGGTCGGCGATTTCGCCAGAGAGAAGCGCGTCCGAGTTTGGAACGGGCGTCCACGCAAGACGGGAGTGCTCAGGGGGCAAGACTGCCTCTTCCAGCTTCATCTCTTAGGATCGTTGTTGAAGACGTCGCTGGCCGTGTACCCGGTGTGATGGCCCTCAAGTCTGAGCAACATTGCTTTCCCATCGCTCTGCATTTCCCGAAGCCACTTACGCTGATTGAATGTCCTCATCTCCTCCGTCAGCCCTGGAATTGTGGCTTCCGTGCCACAGCCTCAATGAACGTTTCCAGATTCCATTCACACGGGTGCCCAGCGCCCTGCCGGCACCGGCCCGTGGCTCCTGGTGGTTCTCGCATTCATCAAAGTGGCTTGAATAACGGTCTTACCTCCTGCGGTGGGTGGCACCCGCTTCTTGGACAGGCCCCCATTGTTAAATCACTCATTGTTAAATCCATTCATTAGCCTAATGGCTCGCACACAAGCTCCATCAATATTTGCCGAGCGAATTAGCTGGGGGGCTGAGTAAGCGAGTCCATGTGTGAATGGATGTAGCGAGAGCTGGATACGGGTCAGCCGCCCGGGTGCGTGAAGCTCAGAGGCGGGAAGGCATCCCCGGGGCACAGGTGGGCCCTGCTTTCCAAGTTCACGCCACGCCAGGTCATGTTTAAGAGAGACCCGTGTTCTGCTGTGTCCCCCAACCCCACTGGCTCTTTACTGGGGGCCTGGGGCGCGTTGATGAGCCACATTTTCTCTCTGTGGTAAGTGAGAGTTGAAGCTGAAGCTGAGGGTCACGGATGGGGCCACACCGTCCTGGGGCAATAAATACGGGGGGGCTGGGTGCACCCCGTGCCCAGGCGCTGCTCCCCTGGACAGCCCGGCTCCCGGCCTGCGCTTCTCCGTGGCCGTGTTGCCATTCAAGTCACTCTGTGGGCACAGAATGTTCCAGAGCCTGCTCTCCGGAGGGGAGTGGGGCCAATGCGGTTATTAACATGCAGTGGCGCTGCGGCAACTGGGAGACGGAGGACTTAGGATTGTCTCCAGCTGCCGGCGTGAGCGGCGCGAAAACCCTGCAGCCGCGCCCATGGGTGGGAGGGCGAAGGTCTCTGAGAAGAAGCGTGGAGAGGTCGAGGGGCCCGCTGCTCTGGACACGGCTTTCCCTGGAACGTTTTTCTTCAAAGTAGGATTGACAGGCAGACAGCAGGTATTTGGATTTGGCTCTTGCCTCAAGGAACATCACTGATGAAATCCAAGTGTTTCAGCCAGAAAAACAAAAAATGGAATTTGGGAAGACTTGTGTCTGCTACTGTGAATTAGCTTCTCAAAACCAGAAGACTTCTAAGGTGAGTTGGGGGGGGGGGGGGGGGAGGGGGCGGGGGGAACAAATGGGATCTGGGTGTTGAATAAGGAGATGTGTCCACATTGACAAGATCTGGGAATACAGGAGCCAATATTTTCTTTTTTTTTTTAATCTTCAACTGAGGACATGCTTATTAATATTAGAGAAAAGGAAAGATAGATTAGATAGATAGATAGATACATAGATAGATACATAGATAGATAGATAGATAGATAGATAGATAGATAGATAGATAGATAGATAGATATAGATAGATAGATGATAGGGAGAGTGGGGACATAGATTATAGATAGATATAGACTAGAGGCCCAGTGCACGAAAATTGTGCATGGGTAGGGTCCCTAGGCCTGGCCGGCAATCAGGGCCAATTAGGTTCCCCGTCTCCCCGCCTCTTCCTTCCCTCGCTCCCTCAGCACCCCACCCCCGCTGGTCACCCACTATGTTCCACGCTGCCCCCTGATGGTCAGCGCACATCATAGCGAGCGATCAAACTCCCGGTCTCCCAGTTGAATTCCAAGGGGGCAATTTGCATATTAGGACAGTGGTCGGCAAACCACGGCTCGCGAGCCACATGCGGCTCTTTGGCCCCTTGAGTGTGGCTCTTCCACAAAATACCACTGCCTGGGCGAGTCTATTTTGAAGAAGTGGCATTAGAAGAAGTTTAAGTTTAAAAAATTTGGCTCTCAAAAGAAATTTCAATCGTTGTACTGTTGATATTTGGCTCTGTGGACTAATGAGTTTGCCAACCACTGATATAGGATGACAGAAACATCGATGTGAGAGAGAAACACCAATTGGCTGCCTTCTCCCACGCCCTGACCAGGGATCGAACCAGAAACCTAGGTATGTGCCCTGACCGAGAACACCCAGCAACATTTTGGTGTTTAGGAGGACGCTCCAACCAGCGGAGCCTGCAGCCAGGACGGGCACCAGTGTTTTCTAAGTGGCCAGTGTATGACGTCCTGGGTGAGAGGTCCGTTCACAGAGCAGGACAAATCATGGGTTTTAATGTAACAGAGTACGAAAACTAAATTAGCATCATGTCAGATTTCTCAGTGCAGCAAACCTTTAAGAAACGGCCACTGGGGGAATTTAGATGTGGTGTTAAAAAGAATAGCCACAATGATCTGTCAAGGCCATTAAAAACCTCATCCTCTTTCCTCCACCTCCTTCAAGCAAAACCACATAGTGCAAGGGAGTGGGTGTCGGAGCAAACACAAGAATCTCGTTGCGTTCTACTAACCCAGAACTCTTCAAAAGCAATGCCATCCTTCTTACTATTATTTTTTAGTTTAGGAAAGATCATTATTTCATAAATGTGTGTGTCTTTTTAAACGAGTGAATACGTACATATTTAATAACTATCTTGTTTTACATTTCAAATATGGCCAATCCTACAGATACAACCTATGCAAAAGGAGCTTTCTGATGGTCCGCATACTATTTATGGGTGTCAAGGTGTCCCAAGGCTGCAAAGTTTGGGAACCACTGACCTGAATGCCCCTTCCTGACTTTTCATTCCTTGGATGCATGTCTAATGCCTAAAAGGGCATTTTATTTTTTTTTAAATACATTTTTATTGACAGGAAGTGAGAGGAAGCAAGAGACAGAAACATTCATGATGAGAGAGAATCATTGATTGGCTGCCTCCTGCACGCCTCACACTGGGTATAGAGCCCACAACCCGGGCATGTGCCCTGACCGGGACTCGAACCGTGACCTCCTGGTTCATAAGTCGACACTCCACCACTGAGCCATGCTGGCCAGGCTAACGGGACATTTTATGCCTGCATACATTTGTTCCCACCTGGAATAATGTTCCTTCCCTTTTGTAGCTTAATGAATCCATTCGATCTTTAAAAACTCAACTAAAAGCTCGTTTCCCCCCGAGTCTCTCCTCTATTCCTTCCTTACTAGTTTATAGATTTCTGTCCCACGACGTGTTGCATTGGATTCCCCTCTTAGTCATGAAGGTATTGGCACCTAGAAAAATGTCCCAGCCACCAATCGTGCTTCACACAAACGTTCTTCTCGAAGGACTGAGATGTTAGGCTCCAGAAATCCATGCTCTCTGGCTCCCCTGCCATGGACCCTGGCCCAGCGGATGGCCGTGACATTGGCAGCGTCACGCATGTCTACCAGTGAGCGCGATGCAAGGCATGGAGGCTCCTGGCCTGGCTTCAGAGAGAAACCCATCGCAGGAGGAGAAGGACCGCATTGTGGCTCCAGGAATCGGGGCATCTGGAAAGAGTTCCAACATTTCACAGTGCCCAGGATGGGCAACATCTGCTTCCCGGTGGCAGCCTGTGCCCAGGAAGCGGCAACGGAGAGCCATCCCGAAGCACCCGGGCCAGTTAATGAAAAGAAAACTGTTAATGAATGAAAACTGCCAACTGGCATGATCGGCTGGCAGCGACGCGGACACATGGCACCAGGCTTTTCCAAACTTTTCTAATCAGACGAAAGTGAGGACATTTCTCAAGATTAATAAGGGTGTCAAGTCGCGTCCAGCTGGCACCCCCAGGCGCCCAACGAGTGTTTAATCACTCAGCGTGTGAGCATCAAAGTGCCCTCGAGGGGCAGCCTGGAGACTGGGCCTCGTGGGACACAGGTCCCCTCCCCCCCCCGAGGTCACGCCTTTGTTCCCTGTGACTGCTGACCACTGCCTCGCTAACATGGAAGGTGAGTAGCCACCCTGTCCTGTCGCAAGGCGTATCCAAAAGAAACAAGGAGGACTTCCAACCACAAGCCAACCCAACGTCTCCCGCGCTGTCCCCATCTGCTTCGGAGATTCATACTGGACAGTGTTCAAATGAGAGCAGATGTCCCCGCCAGGAAAAAATTAATCAGCTGGAAAGCATGTCATTACCGAGCTAATTTTATGGATCCAGAGCCAGAGAATGGATTGCTTTTCATCGCAGCCCTGATTCCTACTTGAAAACCAGCTCCGTGGTAACGTGAGGGGTGTTGGCGTAGCCGCCGAGGGTTTATTGCCTGAACTGTCTTGCCAGGTACTCACTGTCTTGTCCAGCTAAGGTGGTGGCACTGAACTTTGGGTCTGTGAACAAGCTCAGGAGGAAATTCTTCAGCTTCATGGAGTCCCTGCCCAGGGACAAAGGGCTCCGTGTGGGGTCAGGTGCAAAAGACACCACTTTCCATTGTTAGTGCAACGCCTGCGCGGAGGCCAGCTGTGGGAAGCACCCTCTCTGTGTTCATGGTCACCCGCCTGCAGTCACGTAACTTCTCTGTAAAATGAAAAGGAGGCCCAGTCAGCATGGGGCAACGTGGTTGAAAGTTGACCTATGAAGGAGGTCACGGTTTTGATTCCTGGTCAGGGCACATGCCCGGGTTGCGGGCTCGAGCCCCAGTGTGGGGCGTGCAGGAGGCACCAATCCATGATTCTCTCTCCTCATTGATGTTTCTATCTCTCTCTGAAATCAATAAAAATATATTAAAAACTAGAGGCCCGTTGCACAAAGATTCAAGAATAGGCCTTCCTTACCCTGGCTTTGCTCCCGGCCTCCTGGGAGCCTGCAGTCTTCCCGCCGGGCCGGAGCACCGCTCCTGTAGCTCCCTCCACTCCCCACCCTAACCCTCATAGTAGGCGTCCAGCCCCGCCTGGCCACTCCCACCTGTGTATGCAAATTAACCTGCCATCTTTGTTGTGTTAATTTGCATACTCACTCCTGGTTGGCTGATTGGTGTCACTGAGGCATGGTCAATTTGCATATTTCTCTTTTATTAGTGTGGATAAGTAAAAGGGAATATCAACAGCACCGCTGGTGTATCCCCCACTTCCTTTCTTGCCGTATGTGGACCGATTCCGGCTAAATGCCATGGCACACCCCAGATCTACCTGAGAGTGTGGATTGGACGAGGGTTGGAACGTTCAGACCATCCAGTTCTCCAGGGAAGAGAGGGGAGGACAGTCCCTCACTAACGGCCAAGGATGGACTCAGTCATGCCAATCATGGAGCCGCCAAGAAATCCCACAAGGATGGGTGGTGGGATGGGTGCAGATTCAGAGAGAGGGGGAGCTCTGTGCCCCTTCTAGACACCTTCCCCTGTGCACCTCTTCCGGCCGGCTATCCCTGGGTTATATCCTTTTACAATAGCGGGGAATCTGGTGAGCCAAATGTTTCTCCTGGTTCCATGAGGCACTCTAGCAAATTCATCAAAGCCAAGGTGGGTTCTTTTTTTTTTTTTAATATATTGTTATTGATTTCAGAGTGGAAGGGGGAGGGAGAAAGAGATAGAAACACCAATGATGAGAGAGAATCATGGACCGGCTGCCTCCTGCACACCCGCTACTGGGGATCGAGGCCGCAACCCGGGTATGTGCCCTTCACCGGAATCGAACCTGGAACCCTTCAGTCTGGAGGCCAACACCCTATTCACTGAGCCAAACCAGCCAGGGCTGAGGTGGAGGGGGGTGGTGTCTTTTTAACCTCCTATCTGTTGCCCCTTGGTCAGATGCACGGGTGACAGAAGTGACAACCTGGCTAGGGATTGGCCTCTGAAGTGGGGGTGGGGGCAGTCCTTGAGGACGGAGATCTTACCCTGTGGGATCTGATGCTGTTGCCCTCCCGGGAGACGGTGTCAGGACTGAGTTCATTGCTTGGTGGTGTAGAAAACACACACACATGAATCCGACTCCGCTATTGCTTCCTTAAGAATCTCTTCTGGCCCTAACCGGTTTGGCTCAGTGGATAGAGCGTCGGCCTGCGGACTGAAGGGTCCCAGGTTCGATTCCGGTCAAGGGCATGTACCTTGGTTGCAGGCACATCCCCAGTAGGGGGTGTGCAGGAGGCAGCTGATCGATGTTTCTCTCTCATCGATGTTTTTAACTCTCTATCCCTCTCCCTTCTGCTCTGTAAAAAATCAATAAAATATATTTAAAAAAAAAAAAAAAAAAATCTCTTCTGCCCTGTTCTCTTTTTTTCTTTTTCTTGGATTCCAATTACAGGAATGTTAGACCTTTTGGTGTTGTTTCTTAGCTTTTGGAGGCTCGGTGGGGAGGGAGGGGGAATATTCTTTTTTCTTTTTGCCTTTCTGTGTGGGTAATTTATCATAATTTCTCTTCGAGCTCCATGATTTCCTCGTCTGTACTGAGTCATCTGATGAGCGTGTCAACTGCATTGCTCATCTCTATCACCGTGCCTTTTATTCCCATCGTTTTGATTTGAATTATTTCCTACCATTTCCATCTCTGCTGCAATTGCCAGAATGATCCCACGTTTTCCATTAGAGCATTTAATATAATATGCTAATCATAGTCATTTTAATTTCCCCGTCTGATCATTCCAGCATCTGTGTCATATCCGAGTCTGAATCTGATGATTGCTTTGTCTCTTCAGAGTGTGTGGTGTTGTTTTTTTCTCTTGCTTCATCATTTTTGTTGGGAGACAGACTTTTGATTGTGGGCGAAAGAAAGGGGCCATAGCCCTAGCCGGTTTTGCTCAGTGGATAGAGCGTCGGCCTGCGGACTGAAGGGTCCCAGGTTCGATTCCGGTCAAGGGCATGTACCTTGGTTGTGGGCACATCCCCGGTAGGAGGTGTGCAGGAGGCAGCTGATGGATGTTTCTCTCTCATCAATGTTTCTAACTCTATCCCTCTCCCTTCCTCTCTGTAAAAAATCAATAAAATATTTTTTTTAAAAAAGAAAGGAAGGGGCCACATATGAACCCGGATGAGCTCAGGGGAGGCCTGCGTGGTGGCCTTTCAAACTCAGACCTAAAGCTGCCACATAGGATGGTCTGAAATGAAAACATTCTAATA
Source organism: Ia io (assembly GCA_025583905.1). NCBI lineage: Eukaryota > Metazoa > Chordata > Mammalia > Chiroptera > Vespertilionidae > Ia > Ia io. Next base: position 12,303,979 of record JAJQQW010000024.1, on the reverse strand, counting down.
AAAGCGAGTCATGGTGGGTAGCCATGTCCACCCTGAAGTTAACGATCCCGCACCCGCCCACGTAAGAGGAGTGTCTGTCATTTTACTTCTTATCCAACCCCAGAGATGTCCCTGCTTTGCTTTCTCCTGCCCATGATGCAAATGTGAAACATTTGAAAAATTCCATTAAAAATAAGTTCTGTATTTAATTTAAAAATGTTCTGGTCATTAACTATATCATCATATTAATAAGTACCAGCATATGTAGCGGCTAAGTGGGTCAACGTGAGGATAAAAATACAAATGCGTGTGTGTGTGTGTGTGTGTGTGTGTGTGTGTGTGTGTGTACACATACACACAGCATTTAGAAGAGAATTATTGTCATGGTAACTCCATGGTAATCATTGGCTCTATTCATTACTTTTAACAGTTTGAGTTTATGGTCATAATGAAGAAGATGTATCTAACGTTTACCTTTTAATATTTGTTATAAGGTAAAAGCCTCACTCCAGGCCAATATTTACTACCGATTAAAGTATTATTTTATTGGTTATTATTTAATGCTTATCTGGGCAGCTGACCAGTGTTTTCTTCCCAAATTAGTCCAAGACCAGCAGTTACAAACTGATTAATTTACTCACTTTCAAAAGGATTGAACGTTATCTCAGACATTTCTACAATAACTACGTTCTGCATTTCCCCCCTCTAATTGCACTTCCTACGGATGAACCTGAAGGTAGTCAGGAAAGCCGCTCCGGCGCCGGATCTGTACAGGGATGAACCAGCAGGTCGTATTTGTGAGAGAGAGAGACCGGGAAGCACCTAACCTGCAGCCCCCTCCCTGGCAAGTACCCAACCCGCGGCCCCCTCCCCCGAAAGTATGGTTGGAATGCGCTCATTTCATTTTCTCGTGTCTCTGAAATGTCTCCGATGACACAGTCGTTGATTTTCTTTTTAACGCATGAGAAGCAGATGGAACCGAGGAAGAGGAGCAAGGGCAGGGCTGGTCATGAGAAAGGCCAGGCACGCAGGCCGGGCTGCAGGAGGGGCTGCCTGGGCTGCCAGGAGACTCAGGCTGTGGGAGGCAGGTGTTTCGGGGGGGGGGGCCACAAGGAAGGGGCTCAGTCGCGTAGAAAATGAGCGTCTGTCCTGGGGGTGGCTCAGTGGGTGCAGCCATTTCTTGGTGAAAGGCACCCCCCCCTCCACGGTTCCAATTCAGGCCTATGTGAGCAGGCCGGGGGGAGCAGGGGCAGCGGGCGGGCACTCCTGGCGTGACTGGGGTTGGGAGGACTCTCTGGAACATACCCAACCTTCCCCTCTTCCCATGGAGGCCTCCTGTCTGACCATAGGAAGCGTCTTTCCTTTTTATTTGTAAAAATTCCCCGTCCTCCGGACTGACGCCGAGGCGACCTGTGCCAGTGACAGGCATCCAGGTGGAATAGCCTGTGCCAATTCCCAGCAGGAGGGGTCAGATAAAATGTCACACATGCACACACATGTGCACACATGTACACACGTGCACATACACATGTACACATACACATACATGCGTGCACGCATATATATATACACAGAGAGACACATGCAAACGCACATGCACACAGGCACATGTACACACACACGCCTTCCTGGGGGGATGCTCCTTGCAGATGCCCCGTGCTTGGTCCTGACTGGGCGTGTGCACAACGTGTGTGCGAGACCCCATCAGCGACAGGCAAGGACGGATGGGGTCAGCGAGGGGCTGAGAGTGCCCTCACTCGCTGGAGAGCTCCTTCCGAAGAGTCAGGCAGCAGTCACCACGAAGCCATTTATTAACGCGGCGACATGGAGACGACGCGTTAACTCCCGCCGGAATGATTTTGCCTCGAGAGCATCGATCTGGTTCCAGCCGCTGCCGCCGTCGACAGGAGGGAACCGGGATGACGGCTCGCCTCGCTCACCGCACGGAAAGTCATCCGTGTGCTTCTTCATGAGTGGGACTGGCACCTGGCGAAGGAGAGAAACTCAGATCACCTGGGAGCAGGGAGGCACGGCCCCATCAGCCACCAGTCCGCCGAGGCGCATGGCCGAGTGGTGGGGGTACATTTCACGTTGCTAACGAGGCAGCGTCCACTTCAGCCGGGCCACACAGCGGTGCTAAGCGGGCGAGGAGCTGCGAGCGTTTAGGAAGAGCATTCGAAAGGGTTATCGTTCGACAGTGTTGACATGGGAGACGTGTCAGAGCCGACAGATCCAGGCTGTGACACGAGGCCGAGGAGGTGAGGGGCGCTCGGGGACCGCGCTCTGTCTTCTCCTCGTCGGTCGGCCGGCTTTGCGCATTCTGTGTGCTCCCGCCAGCGGGTGCCCTCATCGAATGGGGTCTGGGTGCCACACTGAATTCCCCTCCAGCTGCCCTGTTCCCGGCCGTAGGTGTGCCGGATGGAGACAGAGGACCCGCGAGCTCTGACCTAATTCCAAGTCCCCGTGTCCCTCCCAGGGAGGAGCTGCGGGAGACTTAGCGATGGGAGTTCCGACGGGAGGCCCGGGACGCGGGGAGGCAGAAGCTGGAGTCAGTAAATAAGGGGCTGATTTAAGAGGCACGAGCAGGTGCTGCGGCATCACAGACGGCGGCCGTGGGTACCGGGGACCCGGCTCCTCTCCTGGGTCCTCGGGAGGCAGCAGCAGGCGCGTGGAGAAGGGGTGACCCGGTGGGCACGTCCGTCCGGAACCAGGAGCCCAGAACAGGGCGAGCATCCAGGGAGCGACACCCAGAACGGCCTCCCGCCGCCACCCTCTCTCGCCGGTGCTTCCCTGCGGCTGAACTTGACCCCAGGTAAGAGGGTGACGAGGTCAGCGCCTGCCTGAGACCCAGTAGGAGGAGGAGCGCAGAGAAGGCCAAGGACGAGGAGCCAGTGAGGAGGGAGGAGAGAGGAGCACAAATAACGCAGCCCCTGTAATACTTTAAACCCCTGGCCGGCAAACTGCGGCTCGCGAGCCATATGCGGCTCTTTGGCCCCTTGAGGGTGGCTCTTCCACAAAACACCACTGCCCGGGCGAGTCTATTTTGAAGAAGTGGCGTTAGAAGAAGTTTAAGTTTAAAAAATTTGGCTCTCCAAAGAAATTTCCATCATTGTGCTGTTGATATTTGGCTCTGTGGACTAATGAGTTTGCCGACCACTGCTATAAACAATCAAATAAAATTTAAAAAAATAATAATAATAACGCAGCCCCTTTCGGACGCTGATCTTAAAGCGAAGCTTCCTGGTCAGGGCACAAAAAAATGTCCCTCGAGGCCCCTTCTCATTGGCTTTGGGGGAAGCTGTGAATTTTATTTTGAAGTTTAAAAAGTCAACAAGAGGGTCCGTGGGAGGAACCAGACCCACCTGGAAGGGCTACGAGGCAGGTGAAGGTGATTCCTTACCTGCCAATCAGCTGTTCGTTTTGAGCACAAACAAAGCCAGGTTTAATGGGGGACGTTGGAAAGGGTCAAGCCATTGTGTAACGTGGATGTGTTGAGGGGGAAAACCAATTAGTGGCCAGGGCTGGTTTGGTGGGCGTTGGGTGGAGAGGGGGGTAGGGCAAAGCTGAAACTCTCTTGACTGTGTGTGGGAGCCTGGGGCTCATCTTTAGGGAGTCCATTCCAGGTTGATTGGCAGGTAAACACTGCCCCCTCCAGGTGGGGGGCCCAAGGTTGATTCAACAGCCTCCGGGTCCTGGTCAGGACTGGCTGAGCCTGGAGCAGAGTCAGTCCCACGGCTATGGTGGGGAGGCGCACAGCCCTCCACGTTGGAGAATTCTCTCTACTCAGGACTGTCTCCTTGGAGGAGGAGGGGGAGGAGGGGGAGAAGGAGGAGGAGGAGGAAGGGGGAGGAGGGGGAGGAGGAGGAGGAGGAGGAGGCTTTACCTATGGCTTTCTTAGTGCAAAACATTCCAACTTCGGCCCAGCTGTCGTGGCTCAGTGGCTGAGGGTCGACCTATGAACCAGGAGGTCACGGTTCGATTCCTGGTCAGGGCACATGCCCGGGTTGTGGGCCCGATCCCCAGTAGGAGGCATGCAGGAGGCAGGCGAATCCATGATTCTCTCTCATTGTTGATGTTTCAATCTCTCTCCCTCTCCCTTCCTCTCTGAAATCAATAAGAATATATTTTTAAAAGAACACAAAAAAATTCAAACTTCTTAAGCATATTTGAATAATATTCTTATATTGCCAAAATAGATCATTTCATTACTGTATCTCAGAGACAATGGCCTAGGATTGCTGACCTAGACATTTCAATGCTTGCGTTTTACTCATTTATCCTTGGAGAGTCAAAACAGCAACGTTTTAATTGTAAAATTCTATTCTAGATGAGAATACTTTAAGTCAGAAAGTGCAGCATAAAAAAAATAACATGATGCTATCATTTAATTAACCTACCCTGGGTCTTACTGAACAAGCATGACAAATACAACTGAAATTAATTATACGAAAACGAGATGCTACCGGATATGAATTCTGTCTTCCTATGTCCTACATTAAATCTGATTGAACAACATAATTTTTTAGTTTTATAAATAAAAAGGTATAAGTTGTCTTAATCCAGTGGTTGGCAAACTGCAGCTCGCGAGCCACATGCGGCTCTTTGGCCCCTTGAGTGTGGCTCTTCCACAAAATACCACAGCCTGGGCGAGTCTATTTTGAAGAAGTGGCGTTAGAAGAAGTTTAAGTTTAAAAAATTTGGCTCTCAAAAGAAATTTCCATCGTTGTACTGTTGATATTTGGCTCTGTGGACTAATGAGTTTGCCGACCACTGTCTTAATCCAAAGAAAAAAATATAGAATATTTCACACAGTACATTTATACGTTTATTGAAATTAGCAGATACAGAATAAAAGATACATGAAATGTTATGGCTTACCCTAACATCTTTTCAAGACACACATCTGTTATCCAGGTTGTTTTATTAATGTTTATTTGTTTAGTACCATTACCAAATATCCTATAGCTCACTAAGTCTGTATTGTATTGAGTTATCGTACCTACTTTATGATTCCTGTGGCTGTCTCCATATCGATATTCACAAATTTTAAATGTTTGCAGACATGTTAAAGGACATATTTACTACACATCCTCGTTGATAAGGGTTAAATCAAATGACCTATTTTCCTGATTTTAAGAATGTGGTAAATCAGGACGGCGAAGCAAGGGTTTTGCGTTTAAAATGTCTCCATCACACACGTGTGTTCAGCTTGTGTGTCTGAGTGTGTCTCTGGGGTGGGCGTGGCTGGGCGTCCCTAGTGGGGACCCCGCTGCTGGTCCCTCCATTCGGTTCGTTCACATCACCTGCGATCCTGGCCCGGAAGATGCAGGGCCTCCCTGTGTCTCAGCGCTTCCATCTTTCCTGCAGCCTCCGACCCCCCTTCTCCACAGGGACAAGGCAGGACATGGTGCACAACGTGGGGGCACCCAATGCGTCTCTTTCTACATGATCCCCTTGGAGCGTGTTTGCCCTAAATATTACAAACTCTGAAACACAATATTCCGGCTGCGCATTAATTTCTGAAGAGACATGTTGATGCCCAAACTGGTTTGGTTCAGTGGATTGAGCGTCGGCCTGCGGACTGAAGGGTCCCAGGTTCGATTCTGGTCAGGGGCATGTACCTTGGTTGCGGGCACATCCCCAGTGGGGGGTGTGCAGGAGGCAGCTGACCGATGTTTCTCTCCCATCGATGTTTCTGACTCTCTAGCCTTCTCCCTTCCTCTCTGTAAAAAAGTCAATAAAATATATTTTTTTAAAAAGAAAATGTATTGTTCTTTTACCAAAAAAAAAAAAAAGAGAGAGACATGTTGATCATCTCTTCTTTTTTTTAAAAAAATATACTTTATTGATTTTTTACAGAGAGGAAGGGAGAGGGATAGAGAGTCAGAAACATCAATAGGAGAGAAACATTGATCAGCTGCCTCCTGCACACCTCCTACTGGGAATGTGCCTGCAACCAAGGTACATGCCCCTGACCGGAATCGAACCTGGGACCCCTCAGTCCGCAGGCCGATGCTCTATCCACTGAGCCACACCGGTCAGGGCTCATCTCTTCTTTATTTTTTTTAATTTTTTTTAATATATTTTATTGATTTTCTACAGAGAGGAAGAGGGAGGGATAGAGAGTCAGAAACATCGATGGGAGAGAAACATCGATCAGCTGCCTCCTGCACACTCCCTACTGGGGATGTGCCCGCAACCAAGGTACATGCCCTTGACCGGAATCAAACCTGGGACCCCTCAGTCCGCAGGCCGACGCTCTATCCACTGAGCCACACCGGTCAGGGCTCATCTCTTCTTTAAACAGGCCTTGGGCTCCCGGTACAGGGAAAGCTCAGATTGAGACAACCAGGGTGACGGTAGCACAAATAAGACGTTTTCCTTCCCCAGAGCACATAGGTCCTGGGAAGGGAATGAAAAGCCCTTCTTAGCTGTGTAGCCTCAGACAAATCATTTAGCCCTGAGAATCATCGACGAGATGGAGATGATCTCTATCTCGCAGAGGCATCGAAGGACTGTGCACACGGTGAGTGTGCAGTAAGCAGTCCTTGCTATGGTGACAGGGTCCGTGCCTGCACACCCATCAGGCAGTCACGGGGAGGTGTGGAGAGATCGGTGTGTGGCTGCCGGTTCCTCAGAGCCAGCGGCATCTTTGGAAGCGTTCACTGTGAGGTTTCGCCTGTTCATTTTCTCCGTCGTCGAGGGGCGAGGCGCACGCCGTAGCCCTTCCGGTGGCTTTGCAGCCTCTCGCTGGGCGAGCTGCCCCGCGGCCAGGAGACCCCGCCCGCAGCAAGTCCAGGATTCGGAGGTGAGACGAGGCGGAGACGGAGATGAAGCCAGAGCTGGACCCTGCCCCGAGGGGCGCTGCCTTCCTGGCTCCTGCTCCCCGGAGTGCGTCCCAGTTCCCGGGCGGGTGGGCTGGCGGCACAGAGAAGCCACCAGCAGAGGGCGGACCCCCTCACTCTGTAGAGACATTGCCCCTTCCCAGCCGCCTCTGTGCCCCTGGCTGCAGGTGTGACAGGAGGGACTTGTCCCCGGGGGACACCACGCCCTCCACCCCAGGCACCTGGGCTGCCCTCGCCAGGGCCAGGGGGGCGCCAAGGGGAGATGAAATGGGAATTCTGCATGAGAACTGCATGCAACCACAGACCAGGACATGGTTCCTGCTGGCTGTCAGCAAGGTGCTTGGGATGCAGCCAGGAGTGGAGACTTGACCCAGGCATTTGAAAGCCGTGATTGAGACCCCAATAAGCAGTGTCACGTCTGGATCCCCAAAGGAGTCGAGACGCCCCCAGCAGCCAACTGGCGAGAGAAGGTGAGGTGGGACAGGCGACGCCGTCTGCGGCTGTGACGGCCGCGCTCTGGCTTCCGTGGGTGAGGCAGTGAGGGTGGTCAGTGTCCCCAACGCGGAGGCCCCGGGAAGGCTCGGCCCAGGAGGTGGTGGCCCTGGAGTTGCACGCGACACCGGCTTCACCCTCCGTGAGTGCGTGACCGCGGCCCGGCAGGGCGTGTGCGGTGGAGAGCGCCCCATCCCTTCCTCGCGGCTCCCTTACAGAAGCGGTTCCGGCCTGGCTCTGCGGGAGGAGCTTGCTGACCCTGGGCCAGCGATCACTTGGCTGAGCGCCACGTCCTTCATTTATAAATGAGTTGATTCCCCGAGACCCACGCCAGCTCCAGCTTCCTGGCTCCGTGAGTCCATGTCCCCACAGGGCACCCGCGCCCGGCTGCCTCCCGGAAGGCGCACGTCTGCTTCTCCCTGCATGGCTTTCCTGCCAGAAGCTGCTGGAACTTTCCGGAAGCCCACCAAGCTTCCTCTGGTTTCCCAGGGACTGTATGCTGCTTAGAATATGCAAATTGCTTTGGACTCCCCTCAATATGTATAGGAAGAAAAGTCTATAAAGAATGCAGCCATGCCCTGGCCGGTTTGGCTCAGTGGGTAGAGCGTCAGCCTGCAGACTGGAGGGTCCCGGGTTCGATTCCGGTCAAAGGCACACACCAGGGTTGCGGGCTTGGTCCCCAGTAGGGGGCGTGCAGGAGGCAGCCGATCCATGATTCTCTCTCATCATTGATGTTTCTATCTCTCCCTCTTCCTCTCTGAAATGAATAAAAATATTTTTTAAAAAAAGAATGGAAGCCATGAAAAAAATAGTTTCGTGGATTACATGAAAATATCAGCACATATGCCTTTGGAAGTGGTGGTTCATCGCTGCACCCTGCATGGTTAATGCCCAGCATGTTCCCACTAAGATTTTAAAGATGCTCAGCTTCTTCCATTGCCTCCGGGGTACGCTCACCGAGGTCTGAACGGCTCCCCCAAAGCCTTCACGCTCTGGCGACTCAGCCTGCTCTCCGCTGCTGGACCACTGGAGCGAGGCTCTGCCCGCCACCCGTGTGTCCGCCTGTGAGTCCTCCCAGAGCACCTGTCAGGCACATCCTCACAGCGGCCTGTCCTGGCCGGCCGTCTGCAAGTGGACCAGTCCCTCTTCATCACCCTGTTTTCCTTGTCTTCCCTGAATCTGTACCATATTTTTTCTTTTTAAAAAAAAAAAAAATTTTTTATGATTTCAGAGAGGAAGGGAGGGGGAGAGAGAGATAGAAACAGCAACAGCAACGATGAGAGAGAATCATGGATCGGCTGCCTCCTGCACACCCCCTACTGGGGATGGAGCCTGCAACCCGGGCATGTGCCCTTGACCGGAATTGAACCTGGGACCCTTTAGTCCACAGGCCAACGCTCTATCCATGGAGCCACACCAGCCAGGGCCATATTTTTTTTCTTTATGTCGTTTATATTTAGTTATGTATTGATGAGAGAAACAGCTATTGAATTTAATGAAAAATATCTGCATCCTGAATCCCAAATAGATGTGCATCTGCCATTTGTTCAGAAGATTTCTCCCTTTAAAAGGACAGTGAAATTTAATACCTTCAAGGACTGTCCTAGAAATTTAAAATAGTTTATAGCCGGTAATGATGTGCTGAGCTGAATAATTTACACAAATTATAGTTTACATCTGTTTTCCACTTATAGTCAAGAAAGTTCTTTTCTCACTAACTGTATGTGCTCCATTTTCTAATAACAGAAATAGAGATGAAACTCCGAAGACACACTCCCAAATACAGGCAAGCGCTGAACAAACGCAAACCCTTTATTTATTTCCCGTCAGTCATCTTCTCTGTTTCCTGAGAAATCTGACCCAAATCTCTGCCGCTTGCCCACGTCCCCGGCACATACCTGCAGGGACATTCATCCGAGGACCAACGGGGCGTCCGCGGGAGCTTTTTCATGTCCCTCTGTCCAGCCATAAAGGTCTCCACACTTACTTATATTTACTTCCTTGCCTTCTCCCAGATATCAAAGGACAAGTGTCCCCTTTTCAAGGTCAACGCCTCCCCCCGCCCCGCCCCCCCCACCACCACCGGCCTGGTGGAGCCAAAGGCATGTTAGATAACCCTGATGCTGATACGCCCGCCACAGCCAGTGACCGGGGGACGATGGCTATTAAATGTCTCCGCGTCCCTCCTGTCTCTGTTGTGAATGGCGATGGTAAACACCGCCTGGTGGAATGACGATGGTGATCACTCAGCCACCGCGCAGGCAGCAGCGTGTACACAGGTCCTGAGGACGCCCATGTCTCCTCGGCGCTGGTCTCTCTCATCCTCCACCCTCCACTCCCGAGGCTTCGCTGCTCACGGAGGGCCGTGCCTCGCCCTCCATTTCTAAACGATGCCCTTTTAACAATGCCTTAATGGCCCTGGCCGGTGTGGCTCAGTGGATGGAGCGCCGGCCTGTGGACCGAAGGGTCCCGGGTTCAATTCCAGTTAAGGGCATCTACCTAGGTTGCAGGCTCCTCCCCGGCTCTGGCACCCTGGTCAGGGCTCCTGCAGGAGGCAACCGATCAACCGATCGGTGTGTTTCTCTCACATGGATGTTTCTCTGTCTTTCCCTCTCTCTTCCACTCTCTCTAAAAAAAAATAAATAAATAAATGGAAAAATATCCTCGGGTGAGGATTTAAAAAAAATAAGTAGATAAAATGCGGCCAAAAAAATTATTTTTAAAATGCCTGAATTATTTCATGACACTCGGCCACCATTTCAGAAATAACTGTGCATTTAAACTGGATACATGTTGGCTGTCTCTGCTGCGTTAACAGTGAGCTCACATCCCCCCAGTAGCTGCCCAGTCTCCACGTGCCATGGCCTGTTCGGTCCACACGGGTCTTTGGCATCGTCTGCCCCTGGGACCCTCCTGCCCTCGCCCTGTGCCCAGGGCTCTATAACACTGCTTTTGGTCCTGCCAGCCGTTGATGTTCCTCCTACATCCCTGAGCATCAAGCATCAAACAGTGCCCGGATCTTGCCGCCACCTTTTATCTTCTTCATTTCTCCTCCCTGATGCCATGCCCCGCTGGTAGCGCCAAGCATGCCCTCCAGGCAGGTGACTCAGGGTCTGTCTGTCACAGCCTCATCAGCCCCACTCTCTGGCCCACGTTCCTACTTGCTCCCTTACCTGTGTCAATTTGTTAGGAATTACACAGATTAATATATATATTATTATATACTAGTAGCCCTGCACACGAATCCATGCGCCAGTAGGTCACAGCCACCCTCCTGTAGCTCTCTGCCCACTGCCCCGCCCTCCTGTAGCTCCCCCATTCCCCTTCCCCCTCCCCCGACTCATAGCTTGCTGCCCTGCCCCCTCCTGTAGCTCTCAGCCGCCTGCTTGTAGTTCGCTGCCCTCCGTGATCCAGCCATTACAAGGTTGATCATTATGCCTCAGGGCATAATGGATAATTAGCATATTTCTCTCGTATTATATAGGACCATGGTTGGCTCATGAGCCACATGCGGCTCTTTGGCCCCTTGAGTGTGGCTCTTCCACAAAATACCACGGCCTGGGCGAGTCTATTTTGAAGAAGTGGCGTTAGACGAAGTTTACGTTTAAAAAATTTGGCTCTCCAAAGAAATTTCAATCGTTGTACTGTTGATAGTTGGCTCTGCAGACGAATGAGTTTGCCAACCACTGATATAGGAAATATATATATTGATTTTAGAGAGGAAGGGAGAGGGAGAGAGAGATAGAAACATCAATAATGAGAGAGAATCATGGACCGGCTGCCTCCTGCACGTCCCGCACTAGGGAATGAGCCTACAACCCGGGCCTGTGCCCTTGACCGGCAGTGGGACCGTGACCTCCTGGTTCCTAGGTCGATGCTCAACCACTGAGCCACGCCGGCCGGGCTACACAGATTAACTTTTGATGCTGTTAAAGCTCATGGGAGAAACACTCCACTCTTTTCTATTTTTTGTTGTATAATTATTATTTCTTGTTGAGTGTTTGAAAAAATACCTGCGCTGAGTTTCATGTCCTGGGCACGTTTCCAGTACAATCTTCGGACATGTTGGTTGATGGGATATCTCAGAAGCCAACATGCCAAATACCGGGTCCAAATACTTGCATTTGAATCTGATTAAAACCCTAAGAGAGCCGAAGCCGGTTTGGCTCAGTGGATGGAGCGTCGGTCTGCGGACTGGAGGGTCCCAAGGTTCGATTCCGGTCGGGGGCATGTACATTGGTTGCGGGCACATCCCCCGGTGGGGGGTGTGCAGGAGGCAGCTGGTCGATGTCTCTCTCTCATCGATGTTTCTGGCTCTCTATCCCTCTCCCTTCCTCTCTTGAAAAATCAATAAAATATATTTAAAAAAAAAACCCTAAGAGACACTTATGTCTCCACGATGTCACATCTCACACACACACACACACACACACACACCGGTTTTCCAACAGTAAGAGCAGAGCATGGACTTAACAATGCGCCTGAGCGCCTCCATCTCCCTTTACCTGCAGACATGGCTCAGGTGGACTCAGCGGTCCCGGCTGCTTCCCAGCCGAGCGAGATTTCGGGTCCATTAGCTCATGTCAGAACCCTTTCTTATACTAGTGAAAGGCACACCGCTAGAGGAGCAGAGACCCTGAAGCGCTGCTCGACCTTGACCCTGGACCGAATGCCACCCCGACCATCCCTGACTGACGGGACCGAGATGCGGCGTGAGCAGGCAGGGCCGCCTTGCGGATAGAGAGCTTGGGCAGCGGGTCGGGGGCTCACTGTCTGTCGGTGAGAATCGGGGGAGCGCGTCTTCGCTGGTGGGTATGGCTGAGGAAAGGAGATGGGGGGGGTGTCTCGGCAGAGGGGATTTGAGATGCCAGAGACCTCACATACGTTACCTGTCGATCTGTGAGGAGTATTCCTCTGTTTTCGGACTTCCAAAAAAAAGCCTGCCCATGTAGAAAACTATTATTTTTTTCTGTTGGAAAAAATAAATCCTACATTTTTATATGATGACTCTGCCTTTGTGCAATCGTTCGTTTACACCGGGAAGAAATATAAACCACCTTCTTCTGAGCGTTTTAAAAATGATAAGAACCCATCACATTTCCTGCGCACGATTTGTTATGTAGGCGTACATTTGGAGAAGGGGAAAGGAATTATAACAAAAGACATGACAGTTTTTTGCTTGGCGGCTACAATATGTATGTTTGACTTCTCATTACTGTTTATTCTTTCCTCCGGTCAAGTTAACCTTTAATGCTATACTTGCTTTGGGATTTGTTAGGTTAAGACTAGCAAACTTGACGTATTTAAATGTCTCACTTTTGCTTATCATCCTGCATAGACATCTTATTTGTTTTCCTAAACCTTTCTCCCCGTAGAAAACTCCCCCTTTGAAATAATTACAGAAGCAAGGAAATTGTAGTTTAATAACAAACTCTCCTCTTTAAAATAATATCTTAGAGCCCTACCAGCATGGCTCAGGGGTTGAGCATCGACCTATGAAGCAAGAGGTAGCTGGTTCGATTCCCGGTCAGGGCACATGCCCAGGGTTGCGGGCTCCATCCCCAGTGTGGGGCCGATCCATGATTCTCTCTCATCACTGATGTTTCTCTCTCTTGCTCCTTCTCCCTTCGTCTCTGAAATCAATATAAAATATATTTATTTTAAAAAAAAGGTAAAATAATATCTTAGAGTTAAACCAAAATATTAGGCATAAAATGCAATGGAGAGTTCCCATTATAATTAACATTTGAAGATCCTACCCTGTTTGCTAAGCCCCTTATTATTATCTTCGTCAGGAACAGATAGTCTCTTGCCACTAAAATGTATGCCTGTGACCTTCTCCCGTGAAAGATCGGGTGTTGAAGGCACAGAATAAAGACCGTGAGGAATTAGTTTCACTTCAAGTAACTATCCCTGACCTGATAACGCAGTCCCTGAAAGCCGCGAGTCCTGGCTATTAACAATTAACCAAGGTGAGCCGCAACTGTGACTGCTAACAATGACCTTGTTTAATAATACAGTTCTCAGGGCGGCCGGGAAGTTTCAGGAGCTCCGGGCTCAGGGTACGTTCTACAGGAGCCCTAAGATAAGTGTGCACACAACAATCACAGCGTTCACCGGCTGTATTCTCGTGTTTACGTGAAGTTTTATTATTCTCTGACAGGCACGGTCACGAGGAAGTTTATTTTGCATGCTTGGATTTCATAGAATAACACCATCCAACTCACTTCCGCGTGCGGACTGAAATAGGTCTTTGTGAAACGATTTCGGGGACACGGTCTTTTAAACTTCAGATCCCATCTGAACTACGTGGTCTTCAAGAGACTATACATTCCAGCAATTGTTGTTTCATTCCACAAGCATTCAATGAAGCCTTTCAAGCCATCCTAAGCACTGCTCTTACTCCCACTGAAGGAAAATGGGAAAATCATAAATATTGCAAGATTTGTTCACTGAGCAAACAGAATTGCCCAAGCCGACACTTCCTCTTCTTTTTTTCTTTCTTTTTTTTTTTTTATTAGTCTGACTTGAGCAATCACCCAGCTTTTGATCCCTTGTGCCATTAAAAAAAAACAATTGTTGGAATATAAAGTCTCTTGAAGACCAAATATTTCAAATGAGATATGAAATGTAAAGTATAGAGTTTAAAATATCACTGCAGAAAATATAAAGGAGGGTGGGGGGCGGAGTGACTTGCACTTGGAGAAATAAAAACAGGACAGCCTTCCGGTGACCCCTGGAGGCACACGGGCGGGGACCCCAATCCCGATGGCTTCCTGCCCCCGAGCTCTGTGCTCTGTGCTCACGGAGGATGCAGGGCACAGAGAAGACAGGTAAACAAAGACATCTGCTGGCCCCGAGCACGGCGTCCTGGCGCTGGCGAAGCAGCTTTCTGTGCTGCCAGACCTGCCAAAGCCCTCAATCTGCTCCGGGTGCCTCGTTGATCCCCAAGTGGGGGGCGGGGTAAACAGAATGCTCAAAAATCACGTCTCATTGAACTCCTTCTTAATTGAATTACTGTGACCGTTGGGGGAATGCAGGGCTGTCGGTCTCTGTTTGGGACTAATCAGGATTCACGTGGTATCCTTGAGGCCACACGAGACTGCGTGAAGACAAAAGACAGACAAGAATAGAACATCACGGGCTCCCGGACAAGCCGAGGCTCATACTGGGTTCCAGTACCTGCCATAGACTCCGAGAAATTGAAAACGAGAAGTAAGAGCCCGGCTGGCGTGGCTCCGTGGTTGAGCATCGACCTACGAACCAGGAGGTCACAGCCCTGATTCCCTATCAGGGCACATGCCCGGGTTGCAGGCTCGATCCGCAGTAGGGGGTGTGCAGGAGGCAGCCAATCCATGATTCTCTCTCATCACTGATGTTCCTATCTTCCTCTCCCTTCCTCTCTGAAATCAATACATATACATATACATATACATATATATATATATATATATATATATATATATATATATATATATATATATATATATATATATATATATATATATATATATATATTTTTTTTTTTTTTTAAATCAAGAGATAGCCGTAGCTGGTTTGGCTCAGTGGATAGAACGTCGGCCTGTGGACCAAAAGGTCTGGGATTCCATTCTGGTCAAGGGCACGTACCTTGGTTGCAGGCTCCTCCCCGGACCGGATCCTGGTTGGGGTGCATGCAGGAGGCAACCAATGGATGTGTTTCTCTCACATGGATGTTTCCCTCTGTCTTAACCTGTGTCTTCTACTCTCTCTAAAAAAAAAAAAAAAAAAAAAAATCAATGGAAAAAAAATCCTCGGTTGAGGATTAACAATAAATAAATAATCAATCAAACGAGAAAACGAGATACGACAATTGAGCCTAAGCGCGCCCTGAACAGAAGCAACAACTTTTGGCCGCAAGACATTAAACTCTGTTAAAAATAATCTCCTAATATAGAAGGTGAAGGAATGGACCGGGCCCCTTCCTTCCTTCGTGTCATTTGTCACAAGGAGGAAGGATGCTCTGAACGGGCAAAGCCGACCAAGCCCTTGTTGGGAGCAAGGACAGAAGGACAGTGCACGCGGCCACCACAGGAAGAAACGAGAAAATCCCCAGGCTGTGCGGTGATATTGAACCTTTTGTTGTTTCGACTGACGCGTTAAGTGTAGATGAAAGTTGAGTAATTTGTTTTTATTTTTCTTGACCGCCCCACAATAATTCCAGGCACATGACAGAGGTGACTGTTTTTCTCACTTTAGTAAAGGACTCTGGGTTGGGACATAACATAGTACGAATAGTATAATCCAACTTCCAGCAGCATTTCACACTCATTTATTTTTTAAACTATATTTTTTTTTATTGATTTCAGAGAGGAAAGGAGAGGGAGAGGTAGAAACATCAATGATGAGATGGAGTCATGGATCAGCTGCCTCCTACACGCCCCCTACGGGGATCGAACCCACAACTTGGGCATGTGCCCTGATAGGGAATCAAACCGTGACCTCCTGGTTCACAGGTCGATGCTCAACCACTGAGCCACGCTGGCCGGGCTCACACTCGTTTTTGTATTTAAAAAATAACAACAACAACAATTACTGGAAACATGTGTAATATGTTCCTTACAACACCTACAGTGTGGAGCTGTTGGGAATCTTGCTTCCTGTCCTCATCGCTAACAGTGTTTGCTCATAAAAGACAGGCCACTGCTCCGATGGCTGCCTCGCAGCTGTATCTTTGCTCAGTTCTCATTTTCCTTCTAATTAAATGTCAATATTATTACAAGCCAATGGAGCGAGATGTCATTTGCCCACCTTTCTCTACAACTTCTTTATTTCCCAGAGCAGGTGCCATAATAGATATGAACTATAAATGCCTATAACATGGAAATAACAACAGTATCTACCTCATGGTCCTACTGGGAGGCTAAAGTGGGATAATACACTGAGTGGCCAGTTATGATCTCTTAACGCATACTAATCTGGCCACTCAGTGTATATCCTATATAATAAAAGGCTAATATGCAAATTGTCCCCTCGACCAGGAATTCGACCAACAGGAAGGCCAGCCAACTGCCCATGTCCCCTCCCTCTGGCCAGGCTGGCCGGACCCCACCCATGCACGAATTCATGCACCGGGCCTCTAATATCATAATAGAGATCATAATAATCTGGCCACTCTGTATATGTGTCCATTCTTTGGAGTAAAGCACACGTTACACAATATGGGTTTTTATGATTACTAGGGTTGCCATTATGATTTTGTTGTTTTTGTTCATCCTCACCCGAGGATGTTTTTCCATTGATTTTCAGGGAGATGGGGTTGGAGGGAGGGGTGCCCTTTTACCCCGAAGACTGCTGGGCTCAGTCAGCAGCGACTACATGTCCAGGACCCAGCGTTCATGAACTACTGACTCTGTATCTACATTGTTTTAAATCCATCCGCCAGTAAAATAATTTCTGCTGAAAAGCTGTCCGATCAGATATTGGATAATTATGTTGGGAAGCTTATAGCCGGTTCATAGTTTAAGATTTATTGATCTATCACATCTATTCACAACTTTTATTGCACACCGATGGCGTGAGAGGCAATGCCTTTTCATGCATATCAGCTCCCGCATTCATTTGCACTAGAGCAAGTCATATATCAATCATCAAATCTCATTACAGGCGACTTTACTTCCTGGTCCCAAAGCTGTAGCTTCTAGCTATAATAATAAAAGGGTAATATGCTAATTAGACCGGACGTCTTCTGGACATCATTCCAGACGTCCTTCCTAACAAAGCTGGGGCCCGAGGGAAGCCAGCCCGGGGCCCAGGTGCTGGAGGGAAGCTAGTGCCAGCAGCCTGGAGAAGGAAGGCCTACTCTTGCACGAATTTTCGTGCATTGGGCCTCTAGTATTAAAATAGAATTCAAAGCATGACCATAATGTAAAGGGGACTAGTATTGGGTTATCTTTCAAATAACCACATTTTCTCTTTCTGTCCAATTAATATGTTGGTATAGAATGTTAATGACTTTCCTCCTACTCAAATATCTGACTGCGCCTTATTATGACTAAATCAATAATCCACTTTGTGTGTTATCAGTCGTGGTACTAAATGAGTTATAGCGTTGCCTAAGTCTTTTTTCTGACATCTGATGAGTCAGATGGATCTACCAGACCACATTGGCAAAGGATCTGCTTTTACACAAGAAGTATTCTGTGAAAGGAAATCTGAAACATGTGGGTAAAAGAACTCTTTGTTTTGATTTACAAGAATTATTTCTGCTTTCATTTCTAGCTGTATTACACATGATCGTATACATGGAAATAGGCCAGATCGCTTCTATCTCCATATACTGTAGACATGACTCTTCCTTTTGAATTGATTGGCCTCAATTACCATTGTCCCTCAGCTGTAACACTGGAGCACGCAGGTTCATATTTGAGGGCTCCGTCTTGTGACTTCCTGTCCCAGTCCATGCAGGTCGGGTACCCGCACTATGTGGGCGTATCGCCTCAGGTCATGCCCAGGGCTCTGAGAGGCCCGAGGGAGACCTTCCCCCCTAAAGCAGGCGGCGTGGCACCGCTGTGAGGGACACATCAGGGACCTGCCCCGTCACATGAGGGATCGGCCCCCGAAGCCACACTGATCTGCGTGAGCAGCACCTCTGCTCTGTGTCTGCCTTGATCCCTCTCCTCCTGTTTTGTTGGAGGAACACGAAACCTTCAGGCCCACGGGTCCCAGGAATGAAGTCAAATGGGCTGTGACAGTGGTCAGCAAACTCATTCGTCCACAGAGCCACATATCAACAGCACAACGATTGACATTTCTTTTGAGAGCCACATTTTTTAAACTTAAACTTCTTCGAACGCCACTTCTTCAAAATAGACTCGCCCAGGCCGTGGTATTTTGTGGAAGAGCCACACTCAAGGGGCCAAAGAGCCGCATGTGGCTCGCAAGCCGCAGTTTGCCGACCTCAGGGCTGTGAGAACCACTTTGTCGTCCAGTTACCAGCAGCCGAAGAGCGAGTACATTCAAGGAGCTGCCAGTGATCGGCAGTTTTCATTGGCTCTCTTACAAAGTCTGTGTGTGTGTGGTGTGTGTGTGTGTGTGTGTGTGTGTGTGTGTGTGTGTGTGTGTGTGTGTGTGTGTGTGTGTGTGTGTGTGTGTGTGGTGTGTGTATGTGTGTATGTATGTGTGTGGGTGTGTGTGTGTGTGTGTGTGTGTGTGTGTGTGTGTGTGTGTGTGTGTGTGTGTGTGTGTGTGGTGTGTGTGTGGTATATGTATGGTGTGATGTGTGTGTGTGCGTGTGTTTCCTCTCTGTCCCATTTCTCACCGCGGTCACACTGTTGCAGGCACGTACTTTGGCCCCCAGAGTCCTTGCTGCGCTGAATGAGATGAAAACGTTTTTGTGGGGAGGCCGTGTGGACGGGTTTGTGGAAAAGCCATCCTGTTTGCTTCTGGTGCGACTCGGCCCTGGCGAGATACACATTTGTTCTCAGCTTTTTTTATTTTTTTTTTTAACTGCGATGCATGCTGGAGGGGAAGTTGGATGACATTTTATTTATTTTAAGCTGTCTTTATTTTTTTTGCACTAAGAGCAGCACACGGACGGATGTTTTTTGAGATCTTTTTTTAGTTCCTGATTTCCACAAGCAAAGGCGTTTTCATATATTTGAATAATTCCCCTTATCACGCAGATTGTTTTGCTTTGAAGTAAGATACTCCGTATGATCGTTGACCGCTCGCCATCAAAAGTTTCTGCTCTTGAGGGGTTCCCGGGCTACAGGCCATCTTATCCGAAATGCCTTCATCACCCTGGCTGGTTTAGCTCAGTGGATAGAGCATCGGCCTGTGGACTAAAGAGTCCCAGGTTCCATTCCAGTCAAGGGCACATGCCTGGGTTGTGGGCTCGATCCCCAGAAGGAGGTGTGCAGGAGGCAGCCGATCCATGATTCTCTCTCATCATTGTTGTTTCTATCTCTCCCTCTCCCTTCCTCTCTGAAATCTATAAAAATATATTTTTAAAAAAAAGAAATGCTTTCGTCGCCTAATGAATTCTTGCAGCTCTTTGAAAACTACCCTTCCTGTTACTAAACTTTACGTTGGAAAAATCACGACAACCTGACGAAGCTAAACTGGAAGCTGAGTTTTATGTCTTCGGTCTGAGACGGAGGGGACATTTGTTCTTGTTGAAAACCGGTCCTTTCTCCCCTTGCTTTTCATTTTTCAATGCTGACCGAGTATCTGCTGTGTGCCAGGCTCTGGCCTGGTCACTGAGGCACACAATGTGTCTAACACACAGTCCCAGACGTCAGTGAACATGTCACCTATTCTGGAAAATGAACTAGAGACACAAGCGCTTGGCTGTCCACCCTAAAAACGAATGTACGGGCTGAGTGCAGGGGAGGAAAAGACAACTTCTCAATAGGGGATCCAAAAAGTCTCGCCGAGCTGGGGTCGCCGAGGTAGAGGGTGTTTGGGATGGCCAGGTGGGAGGTTAAAGGTCAGGAATCCGAGGAGCGTGGCCACAGTGAGGGAAACAGGACGCACTGTCTCACTTGGGTGGGGCGGGGCTACGGAGGACGGTCACTGCTCACCGCTGCGTGGTCCCCGGTCAGGACGCCTGCAGCCGGGGCCCCTCCCTGCGCTCTCTCATCCGGAGGCCGATGGGCTGTGTGTCCGTTGGGTCCTGTTGTTATCCGATGCTGTAAAAGCAGCAACAGGGAGGGATCTCCTTCAGCCAGGCCCTGCCTCGTATCATTGGCTCTGCTGGCCACGCCTGCGAGGATGTGGGGAGGGTCACGCAGCCCCAGGAGGACGCGGGGGTCGCGGGTTCCAGGACTGTGACAACCTGGGTTCCAGGTGACGTAGGCCACATTGTCAGAGGCTGAAAACAAACACGTGGAAAGAGGATGAAGGCTGATGCCCTAACCCAGTGGTGGGCAAACTCATGAGTCAGCAGAGCCAACTATCAACAGGACAACAATTGACATTTCTTTGGAGAGCCACATTTTTTAAACTTAAACTTCTTCGAACGCCACTTCTTCAAAACAGACTCGCCCAGGCTGTGGTATTTTGTGGAAGAGCCACACTCAAGGGGCCAAAGAGCCGCATGTGGCTCAAGAGCTGCAGTTTGCCGACTAGTGGGTTAGGGCCGTGGTCGGCAAACTGCGGCTTGAGAACCACATGCGGCTCTTTGGCCCCTTGAGTGTGGCTCTTCCACAAAATACCACGTGCGGGCACGCACGTACAGAGCGATTGAAACTTCGTGGCCCATGCGCAGAAGTCAGTTTTCGGTTCTCAAAAGAAATTTCAATCGTTGTACTGTTGATATTTGGCTCTGTTGACTAATGAGTTTGCCGACCACTGCCCTAACCGGTTTGGCTCAGTGGATAGAGCCTCGGCCTTCGGACTCAAGGGTCCCGGGTTCGATTCCGGTCAAGGGCATGTACCTTGGTTGCGGGCACATCCCCAGTAGGGGGTGTGCAGGAGGCAGCTGATGGATGTTTCTCTCTCATCGATGCTTCTAACTCTCTATCCCTCTCCCTTCCTCTCTGTAAAACATCAATAAAATATAAAAATTTAAAAAAGAAAGAGGATGAAGGCTGAGAAGGGGGTCCTTGGATTTGGCATTTGGAGACAAGGTTTAGGAGCTAGAGAGGGGCAGACCAGTCCAAGAAAGGGCCTTGAGCGAAGGGGAGACAGAGCGACGGGGCCAAGCCCGAAGGGGCAGCACGGTTAGAGATCTGCAGCCTTGTCTGGGGGCTGGTTTTTATTGCTCACCGTCGGCAGAGGTGACGTGGGCAATTTTGTTGTCTGAGGAGACTCAGTAGAGAGGAAAACATAAACGTTTGGAGAGAAAAAGGTCGCAGCTGCTCCCTAGGCAGAGGCTGGGAGATAGAAAAGCGAAGGTGACTCGCAGCCGCCTGCCTCCGGCCCTGGATGGAGCGAGGTGTGAACACGGAGTGTCCCCGCCTGTTAATGATTAGCCGGGCGTCGGGACAAAGGTGCCAGGCTGCCCATGACAGGCGTGGCACTCCGGGCCACCCCTTCGGAGATCTCCTCGCCTCCCGCCTCCCGGGGGGCCTGGCGCTCCGGCTCTGGGAGACTTCCCGGACCCGCCACCTGCCATCCTCGGGGAATCAGGAGCAATGAGGCTGCGGGTTCCCTCTGGGAGTTTCAATCGACTGTCTTCCTGATTGAGAGGAAAGAGAACACACATGTTCTGTGTCTGTGGAGTTTAATCCTGGGGAACGTGAAGGTTTCAGCATCTCCAAGGGAAAAAACAGCCTTGATGGAGTTGGCGCTGACTCGCCTAAAAGGTCAAGTACACAATCTAAACAAATGCCTGGGCCCCCAGGGCCCATCCACTTATCCCATCCAACGCTATCGACACTGTTGCTTGTCACCCACATGACCGTCGCACGCCGCAGATGGAGGGGATGTCACAGCTACTATGTCATGGCACGTGGGTGTGAAAAATCATAAACCCTTTGTAAATCTCTAAGAATGACCGTTCTTGTGGTTTTTCCTTGCTTTAGAACCAACTCTTTAAACACACATGGAAAAATCCTCTTGATTCACTGAAAGTTCATCTCATTGCAGACCATGTGCAGTAATTCAAACTATCTGACCGATGCCACGTGTGAAATTCCTGCCCCAAAGACTCGGCCTGGACTCACAGGGCAGCTTGACTGTCCAGGCAGGTTCATCTGAAAGCTTAGTAAGGGCAGGGGGACAGGGGACTCAGCCCTGAAGACCAGTCAAGAATACTCCCCAGCCCCGGCCGGTGTGGCTCAGTGGATAGAGCATCGGCCTGCGGACTGAAGGGTCCCATGTTCGATTCCAGTCAAGGGCATGTACCTTGGTTGCAGGTACATCCCCAGTAGGGAGTGTACAGGAGGCAGCTGATTGATGTTTCTCTCTCATCAATGTTTCTAACTGTCTATCTCTCTCCCTTCCTCTCTGTAAAAAAATCAATAAAATATATTTAATAAAAAAAAAAAAAAAATACTCCACAGCCCCTGCCGGTGTGGCTCAGTTGGTTGAGCGTCATCCATGCACCAAGAGGTTGTGAGTTCAAGTCCCGGTCAGGGCACATGCCCCGGGTTGTAAGCTCGATCCCCAGTAGGGGGCGGTAAGGAGGCAGCTGATCCATATTTCTCTATCATCGATGTTTCTCTATTATTGGTGTTTCTCTCTCTCTCTCTCCCTTCCTCACTCTCTAAAATCAATAAACACACTTTAAAAAAAAAAATCCCCAAATCAGTGAGCTGCTCAATTGTCTTTGTGGCAGGAAAACATACTTGGAGAGGACAAAACAAGAATGACTCTCTTGTGAATATCTCTTTCAATGACTGGATAAATGGGTTCAGATCTAATTAAGAGGTGTGAGGAGCCCGAGCCAGTGTGGCTCGGTGGATAGAGCGTCAGCCCGCGGACTGAAGGTTCCCAGGTTCGATTCCGGTCAGGGCACATGCCTGGGTTGCGGGCTCGATCCCCAGGGTGGGGTGTGCAGGAGGCAGCCGATCTGTGATTCTCTCTCATCACTGATGTTTCTATCTCTCTCTGCCTCTCCCTTCCTCTCTAAAATCAATAAAAAAAATTTTTTTTAAAAAAGAGGCATGAGTAAAAGAGGGAGGGCAGGGGAGGAACTTAAAAGAAAAGGTTTATTGTCATGTATCATAAACGTGGCACTAACTGCCTTTTGATAAATGTAGAACTATCTAGTTTATCTCTAACCTTTGAATTACAAATTTCAGGTAAATATCTATTTACATATCTATATGTCTGTATGTATATCTATATATACCTAGAATGTGTGTGTGTGTGTATGTGTGTGTATGGGTTAGTACATATACACATATCCCCATGTTCTTCCTACTATAGATACAGGAACCTCATTTTATCGCACTTCATTTTATTGCTTCTCACAGCTAATTACAGTTTTACAAGCTGAAGGTTGTGGGAAACCTGAGTCCAGCTAGTTTATCGGCGCCATTTTTCCAGCAGCGTTTGCTCACCGTGTGTAGCCGTGTCCCATTTTGGTCCTTCTCACACGATGTCAGACCCTTTCGTTATTCTATTTGTTATGGCCTGTGATCAGTCATCTCTAATGTTACTCATATCATTGTTTTGGGGGCAGCATGGCCCCACCCATGTAAGACGACAAACTTAATCAGTAAATGTGTGTGTTCCCCCGACACACACCTGTCTCCCTCTCCATGGCCCCCTATTCCCTGAGACACAACAATGTTGAAATTAAGCAACTAATAAGCTGGTAATGGCCTCCAAGAGTTCTAGTTAATAGAAAAACTAGTGAAATCCAAATAAGATGTAGGGTTTAGTTGATAGTCCTGCATGATGGTTAACTTGCTGGTTTTACTAACTCTGTTATGGTTATTCAGACTTTACTATTAGGGTATGTAAAAGACATACAGAAACTCTCAACATTACTAAAATTATTGAGGAATATAAAAACAAAATAATCTTGTATGGACGAAGACCGCAGGGCCCCTGTGGTGGGCACAGGATCTTGCTCTGGGCATCCAGACAAGACCCACGCAAAGGCTCCTGGGCGCAGGGGGCAGGGAGGTGCCGCCATTCACAACTGAGAGTCTTGATGGAAACTCGTGTATGAAGGAGAGTTCATGGGATCAACCAAAAGGAGAATTTGGGCCTAAAACATAGACCCATAGGAAAGAGACTCATCTGAAAAATAGACCCAGGCTTAAAGTATGTTTCAAATGTTTAGAGGCTTTAAAAAATAAATACTAATCTTCGTCCATACAAGATTAGTTTGTTTTTATATTCCTCAATAATTTTAGTAATGATGAGAGTTTCTGTATGTCTTTTACATACCCTAATAATAAAGTCTGAATAACCATAACAGAGTTAGTAAAACCAGTAAATTAACCATCATGCAGTACTTTCAACTAAGCCCTACATCTTATTTGGCTTTAAAAAATAAATATTTGCATATCTTGAAAGTTCCAAGCAAATTTGACCAAACCAAAAATTAATCCTAAAAGAAAGAATTTAAATATATGTATTTAAATATAATGTGTAAGCCAATATTTTAAACATAGCTGAAAAATAATAGTTATCATAGTTTTAATTCATATAGCCTTATATTAGGTGTTAGTAAATATTGCTTTTTGTAATAGCATGGACATCTTTCCTCAATGGTGTATGTGTATGTATGTGTGTGTGTGTGTGTGTGTGTGTGTGTGTGTGTTTATGTAAGAGCGTGGTAATGACAGACAACTTAATAGGTTGCAGAGGGGAAATTTCTTATTCATTTGCTTAAAAATAATCTTCACCTCACATAAGACATTAATTCCTGTTGAATTAAAGATAAAAACATAGGGGGAAATATTTATAATGGAAGCACTACCCAAGCCTGAATGGAATATTCACAGATTTGGCAACATAAAATGAGAGTATTTGGTTTAGCCAAAGAAAACAAAGGAAAAATAACATGATGGAGGAAGAACACATTGGGACAAATGGGGCACATCGAGGAGGTGACGTCCTGGTGTTCATGAAGTGCTCTGCTATGTGCTGTGTGCCCGAGGTTTGGGATATTGTACTCAATACATCACGTGAGAGAGTCCACACTTCATTGCAAAATAGACACCCTGGTTGATGCACACCCCTCCATGTCCGGGCGACTATGAGCAAAGATGCTGCCAGCGTCCACGGGCAGGTCTGTGCGTGGACATTGTTGCCCGGACTTGGCCGGAACCAGGAGTCCCCCAGTATGTGATAGAGAAATAAACTGCCTGAGGAAAGTGACATCCGGGTCTGCCAGGCACAGGGGGGACCCCGCGGCGAAGGGCGGGTGCAGTCTGATGTTTCTGTCTCTCCCTCTCCCTTCCTCTCTGAAATCAATAAAAACTTGCTTAAAGAAAGTATGTTTCAAATGTTTAGAGGAAGGGAGAGGAGTTCGCCCTCTCCTTTGAGGACCCGGGAGCGTGCACGGAGGATGCGGTCAGGCAGCGGCAATCTGCACCCACACACAGCACCGCTCCGAGCGCTTCCCGAGCAGCTGCCCGCGATGCAGCCGGTCACGGTCATTTGTGGGGATGATTCATCAGCCGTAGGTGGGAGCTGGTTCGCTCAGCCTCCAGCTCCCAGGGAAGGAAGAGATAAAATAGTCGTTTCTTGATGCCACGTTAGGCCAGTCGCCAGGTGACTCAGTGCCCTCAGGAGCCCCGATGCGGGCTGCATTGCTCACTGCTGATGGGCGGCTGCCAACCCGTTTCTCTGTCCACACTCCAGGGATGGACCTCTCCCCGGGGAGCCTCTCACGGAGGTCTGGGGGACTCTGCTGCCTGGGGGCCTCGGTCCCAACGTCCTAGCCGTTTCCCTCATTCTTCTTCATCATTTGAATCCCTTGGTCCATGTGCTGTCGCTGCAAATGTCATTACAGGCCACTCTCCGGGCCCCTGGCAATGGGCCTGCCATCTCACTCCGGGGACTTGATGAAAATGTGCCTTGGGTGCATCTTCTGCTTAATTCGTTATTCTGAACACTCAATGGTAGGCTCATGCCCTCCACTTGGGAGAGTTTTCCGTATTATTTCTTTTTTTTTTTAATATATTTTATTGATTTTTTCACAGAGAGGAAGGGAGAGGGATAGAGAGTTAGAAACATCGATGAGAGAGAAACATCGATCAGCTGCCTCCTGCACACCCCCTCCTGGGGATGTGCCCGCAGCTAAGGTACATGCCCTTGACCGGAATCGAACCTGGAACCCTTCAGTCCGCAGGCCGACGCTCTATCCACTGAGCCAAACCAGTTAGGGCCGTATTATTTCTTTATTCCCTCCACCCCCATGTGTATTTTCTCTCATTCTGGAACCCCTATTACTTGTATGTCCCCATGGCTTGTTCCCGAATGATCAGCCCTCATTTCTTCTTATCCACATGTCCTATTGTCTAGTTTTCCTGGACTTGAACACCCAAAACGTTTTTGCTTTTGAAAAAAATTTTTCCCCTCTGGGTAGTTTTAATTTCCTAGGCTTTTCCCTTGATCTCCAAGCTTCCTCTCCGATGGCCACGTCTCTGAGTTTCTCATATTAATTAGCGTTTCTCGGAAGCTTTATCTGCTTTCAGCATGGCCTCTGCTCCTGGTGTGGGGCTTGTTGGTTTCTCTCTCTCATGTGAGAGGCGTTCCTCAGGAGCTTAGAAAGCCTTTGCTGGCTGTTCGTATTTAAAACTGGCTTTTAATCTCGGTGTGAAGAGCAGAGCCTACCCACGGAGAGGCGACGTTGTCGAGCGATCAGGGAGACGTTGGCGAATGCCAACTGGCAGGATCCGATTTTCTCTCTGGATGGTTCAGCTCGTGTAGAGATGGACCCCTGAGTCCTGGTCTTGAGTAGAACCTGACTGTGGGTGTCCTGTCGCCAGGGCGCGGGGGGCAGCACTGGAGGGGTGGTCAGCATGCGAGTGGTCCGTCCACAACCCCCTCCACCTCTCCCCTCACCCTATATTCCTGGCAGCTGGTTTTCCTCCTCTAAACCGCCCAGGTTCCATTTCTGCAGAGAGTTCGAGAGCCTGAGAGTGGTCGCTGTCTGAGCGTGTGGAGGGAGGTGGGAGCTGGGATCTAACTGCATCTTGGGGAGAATTCCAAGCTCCCCAGGCACCCTCCATCGCCACCACGCACACCCCTCCCTGTAACCATGGCACAGCCTCCCGGGTCTTCCCAGGATTTGGAAGAACAAAGCAGGTTCTGCTCAGGGGTAACCCACCCTGTGTAGACACACGTAGTCATCGATCCACTGTGATGCGTAATCGGATTCCTCCTCTCCCTGCCCACCTCCACGCGTCCTGGCTCAGAATTGCACATGTCTCCTAAATAGGTGCATGATGGAGCCCGTGTTTCTATTTCCTGGCAGACGCTGACACCATGCTAAGCTGCCATCTTCGAACAGAAACGGTTTAAATTCCATGTGAACAACCGTGTTCTCTTCTGAACGATCAACATCCCTGAAAACATCGTCTTCCCGAAGCTCTAACTTAACAGCAAGGTTTACAGTGTTCCCTAGCCCACAATCCCATCCCCGTGCTGCGAGTTCACTTTGATCCTAAGAATTGCAGGGGTAGGGACAGGACAACAGTGTCTTCGAAAGGCATACTTGAAGACCGGAAGTATTACCATCTCGTTTTTAAAAAGGAAAAAAATAAATTCAGAACCAGAGGAAAACAAGTGACTCTGACGTCCTAATAAAAGAGAGAGGATTCCATAAAGGAGCTGGCATTTCCCCTGTCCCTGGATGCTGCGCCTACCCTTTCCAAAGGCATTTAAAGTGGGAATTACAGCCCTAAGTGGTTTGGTTCAGTGGCTAGAGCATCGGCCTGCGGACTGAAGGGACTGAAGGGTCCTGGGTTCAATTCCGGTCAAGGGCATGGACCTTGGTTGCGGGCACATCCCCAGTAGGGGGTGTGCAGGAGGCGGCTGATCGATGTTTCTAACTCTCTATCCCTCTCCCTTCCTTTCTGTAAAAAATCAATAAGATATATTTTTTTAAAAAATTTTTAAGTGGGAATTACGTTTCTATCACAAGAGAATGGAGCAAACGGAAGAACAATGTGTTGAATAATGGGATATTTGGGAGGACAGAAAGAGATAATGCATGCGCAAGGTTGTGGGCAAAGTCAAGACTTTACCTAGACCAGTGGTCGGCAAACCTCGGCTCGCGAGCCACATGTGGCTCTTTGGCCCCTTGAGTGTGGCTCTTCCACAAAATACCACGGCCTGGGCGAGTCTATTTTGAAGAAGTGGCATTAGAAGAAGTTTAAGTTTAAAAAATTTGGCTCTCAAAAGAAATTTCAATCGTTGTGCTGTTGATACTTGACTCTGTTGACTAATGAGTTTGCCGACCACTGGCCTAGACGCCAAGGGCGCGATTTGTGTTGATCTTGGTCCCCTCTGCGCCCCCTGGAGTTTTGCACCTTCTCCAGGAGCCACCGACAGGCCTCAGGGTCCAGCTCAGGCAGAACTCCTAGAGCAGCCTTTGATTATTCTGTCACTGTTAAGAATTAGGCTACAGTCGATGGCGGTGCAAACTCCCCCGGGCCCAGCTGCTTCCAGCTCGTGGGAGGTGGGCAGCTCCGAGCACACGGTCCCTCAAGCCACAGGAGGCCACCCAGCTGCCAGCTGGCCCAGCCTGCAGACATGGAGAGTCATTCCTGAGCAACCCTCCCTGTGTGTGGGAGTCTTGACGAAGGCCCGGCCTCCAGTCCTCTGTGGGGACAAGCTAAGCAGGTGTGACACAGCTCCTCACAGGGGGGCGCCTGATCGTCCCCCACAGCGCTGGCTTCTCTTCCCCTTATTCTTCCCCTGTCCCCCCTCCGCTCCGGAAATTTCCTCTTGAATAATTTACCTGAACACGGTTCCTTCTCTCCGGCTTTGCAGTAGGGGGCAAATGAAAGGAAAACATAAACTTCACACAGGATGTGCCTCCACTGTGGACCTATTTCTATTCGCTCCACGCCATTTCCCCAGCATCCGGGCTTCTCGATCTCTTGATCTTAAAAGACTGGAGAATCGTGTCACGGGAAGGGGCTTCATTTGGTATGGATTCTTGATATTTATACGAAAGATTCATTAGGGATGCACGAAGGAGGAACATGGAACTGGAAGCCAGGAAATCCACATGTGAGTCCCAGATTTTATTTTATTTTTTTAAATACATTTTTAATGATTTCAGAGAGGAAGGGAGAGGGGAGAGAGAGAGATGGAAACATCAATGATGAGAGAGAATCACTGATGGGCTGCCTCCTGCACGCCCCCTACTGGGGATCGAGCTGGCAACCCCGGGCATGTGCCCTTGGCCGGAATCGAACCTGGGACCCTTCAGTCCACAGGCTGACGCTCTATCCACTGAGCAAAACCAGCTAGGGCGGGTCCCAGATTTTATTTCCCGGGGAGGAGACTGCGAGACAGTCCTTTTCTCTCTTCCAAAATCCGAGTACCCTGCGTTGCTGAAGTGAAGCCGTTGGTGTAGAAGGTTATGCCCGGGCACTGGTTTTATGATTTTGTGACCTGAGAGTGGCGGTGGCTTTAGTGAAGCCATGCGTGGGGCCTGCCGCGCCATGGTCTCAGCCAAGATGTAGAGCTACGTCTTACCTGCATCCAGGCCAAGCCCGTCCCTTGTTGGACAGTCCCAATGCCTTGACAGCCCAGGGCTGTGGATATTCATACTAGTTAACTTCTGCAAGTAGCGGGTTCTATCTGCTTCCAGAGAATATAATGTAACCAAGTAAACCATGTTTGTTTGTTTTTTAAATATTTTCATTGATTTCAGAGAGGAAGGGAGAGGGAGAGAGAGATAGAAACATCCGTGATGAGAGAGGATCATGGATCGGCTGCCTCCTGCACACCCCCCACTGGGGATCAAGCCCACAACCCAGCATGTGCCCTAACTGGGAATCAAACCGTGACCTCCTGGTTCATAGGTCAACGCTCAACCACTGAGCCACCGTGGCCCAGCCAAAGTAAACCATGTTAATAGGAAACCCCCTCAGGAGCGAAGGCTAGGGCATGCCACGCTGTCCTGGGTTCTTCCCCTTTTCCTACTCAGCCCTCCCAAATCACACACGTCAATGCAAGTGACCTGTGCCCCAGTCACCTGCCTTTGTGTCATTATTCAACAGTGACTCCAAAGGCCAGGATTCTAGACAGAAGGGAGGGGGAGCTGCTGGGGGGGCGCGGGGCGGGAAGCTGAGCGGCAGGGAGGGCTTTGGGTTCCGTCCGGGGCATTGGCTGCCGATTAGACTCTGCAGAAGACTGGCTCGCACGGAGACATTAAAGCTGAAAGTAAAATGGTTCCTTTGTTCCGCCTGGAGATATGCTTAAAGGAAATTCCTGCTCACAGCAGGTGATCAAACAAGCTCTCTTAGAGGCCATTACCTGGAGCCACTCATGTTGCTTTTGCTGCCATAAAATGGTTCATTTTCCCATTTTCTCCCGCTTTAACTTCCAGGTCGTATTAATTAGGTTTATCAGCAATGTGACAACTCCATACTGGCTGCCAGCGTCTTATCAGGACACGTTTACAATCTGTTCTCTCAAAGGAGTCAAGCCCCGGACTACCCACCCAATGACCCACCCGATCCCCCTCATATCTTCCTATCTCGGGAGAAGGGTGAGCCTGTCGCTCCAAGTATTTCACCACAAGCATGATCTCTCCTTCGTCTGAAAAGTTCACATGGATTGGCCTTCCGCTCAGTCATACACCTCAGCTTTCACTAATTCCAACATGACGCACACAATGATTTACTAATTACTTTATCAATCAAAATATCTCAGGGAGAAGAATGTAATTTGTACTTTATGTTTTATTCTAATACTTTTCATTTCTTTGCAAGGATAAAATAGAAATGCGTCCCTTTCTTCTCATGACCCTCCAAACCATTCCAGTATCACATCTTTACCCTGGGAAGTAAATTTCCCCATTATTTGTGTGTGTGTGTGTGCATCCAAAATCCATATGAAATCCAAATGTCAACTCTACTAACCTTGCAAGACAAACAGAGAGATCAAGATAAGTTGTCTATCAAGTGAAGCTAGAAAAAAGGGGTGCCCGGCCGGCGTGACTCAGTGGTTGAGCGTCAATCTATGAACCAGGAGGTCACAGTTTGATTCCCCGTCAAGGGCACATGCCCGGGTTGCAGGCTCGATCCCCAGTAGGGGGCGTGCAGGAGGCAGCCGATCCATGATTCTCTCTCATCATGGATGTTTCCATCTCTCTTCCCCTTCCTCTCAGAAATCAATAAAAATCTACTTTTCAAAAAGAAGAAAAAACAGGCTACTGTGCTCTTCGTGTCTTCAAGCTTCAGAGGCCTCGATTTTTTCTGAGAGCCGCACCCACTGCACAGCCCAGGGATTGATTCCTGCTGCCGGTGTCTGACCTGCCACGGCCCCCGGCACAGGTTCAAGGTGAGCACAGGACCAACAAGGAAACATCCATTTCTCTCCCTCTTTCCCACCCACCTCATAAATTCACCCTCTCACTTTCTTTCCTTTCCTTGGACTTTCCAAACCCATCCCTGCCCACGTCGGAGCATGCTTCGTCATTTGTCTCGACCCCACGCATCCCCATGGTTTGCAGCCTCAGAGGGCGGCCGGGCCACCATCCCTCCTCCCCCACAGCCACTCTCGTTGGACTTGATGTTATAGGAATCATGACTTTTTTTTGCCTTGATCAATGATGACCCGGCTCTACATAAATTCAGTAAGTGGATGGGGAAGATCTGCCAAGGGCTTTGGATATCATAGAATGGGAACTTCTCTATATAAATGTTTGTAACGATCCTATTAGGCGAAGACACTTTAGGGCATGTTTTATTGGCCCATTAATACATGAGTGGAGTGGTAAAGATATCTGGCTCTAAGCCCTGTTGCGTGCAAGCAAGCAAGATGTGGGTTAATGGAGCAATTAAACATCCTTTCACATCCCAGGGCTGGAAGAAGGTTGGGAGAAGGTAAGGGAACCACTGTAACAGTGAGACGGACTATAAACACAGCGAGAGAACTAGAAGCTTAGCTTCTGTGTGAGCGGTCGGGAAACCTATGACAGCATCCACACAGCCGGGACTCTGTAGGGCACCAGAATGGCTGTCTTTACCTGTTTTCTTGTCAAAAGAGCGACTGTGCTTTACTGAGGGGAAGGAGCCGTGCCGTGCAGAGGCCCGCCCTGGGCAGCCTGAGGTCACAGGGTGGCGGGGTGGCAGACAGCAGACTGAGAAATGCTAGCATTCATCTGATTATCAGATGTTGATTGGACGGGACTGTTGCGAAGATTCGGAAGATGTGGGGAGTTGTAAAGAGAGGTCAAGTGCTGCCCTGGCTGGTGTGGCTCAGTGGATAGAGCGCCGGCCTGCGGACTGAAGGGTCCGGGTTCGATTCCGGTCAGGGGCACAGGCCCAGGTTGGGGGCTCGATCCCCAGTAGGGGGCGTGCAGGAAGCAGCCGATCCATGATTCTCTCTCATCATGGATGTTTCTATCTATCTCTCTCTCTCTCTCTCTCTCTCTCCCTCTCCCTTCCTCTCTGAAATCAATAAAAATATATATTTTAAAAAGAGAGAGAGGCCTAACCGGTTTGGCTTAATGAATAGAGTGTCTGCCTGCGAACTGAAGGGTCCCAGATTCGATTCCCGTCAAGGGCATGTACCTTAGTTTCGGGCACATCCCCGGTGGGGGATGGGTGTGCAGGAGGCAGCTGAATCAATGATTCTCTCTCATTGATGTTTCTAACTCTCTATCCCTCTCCCCTCCTCTGTAAAAAAATCAATAAAATATATTTTTTTAAAAAAAGAGAGAGAGAGAGAGAGAGAGAGAGAGAGAGAGAGGTGTCAATGACTAACTGAGAACAGGATCATTGGTGGGAGAGATGCCCTGGGAGGAGATGGGTCCCCCACAACCCTTCACCTGGCTGTCGTCTGCGTTCTTTATCGCCTCCTTTTATCCCTCCCCCCACCCCAGCACCTCCACCTGGTCACGGACCAGTGCCCTCAGAACCCTGTGCCATTGGGAGTCCATGGCCGCCTCATCCTGTAGGCATGTCCACCAGGAACTCCCTCTACTGACATCTACTGACTGTGACCGTTCCCAGGTCTCGAATACCTTTTCTCTGCTTCTGTGGCACTGTCTTCGAGTTGTCCCAACATGTCCTGAGAGTGTCACACCTTTTACTTCACGTCCTCCCCTTTGCTGTTTTGGTTTCTGAACACTGGTTGTTTCCCAGGTTTCCACTGACGCCTCACCACAACCTAAATATGCTTCCCGGATATTCTCCTGGGCTCTCTCCGACCCACGTGTCTCGTACGTGTCGGGGGCCTGCCTCGGCATCCCTCCCATGAGAACCACGCTGACCTTCAGGTGTGACCTTCCGGTCTCGATGGACGCCTCCGCTTCCATTTCCCAAAGGAGAATGAACGCAGCAGGTGGAACACTGAAATCAGGTCTTCTCTCTTTTTCAAGACTCAGATCTTTATTCATCAGGGTAAACCCCAACACAACACACCGATGTGATTTTGAGCAATGGGAGGGGTGGCGGTTCCTGGTTACGTGGGACATGGAGAAGACTTTATTCTAAGCAAACTGGGTGGAGCCTCATTTTGGGGGTATCATTTAGAAAACGGAGACTTAAAGAGGTTAATTCAATAACCAGTTATTCATTGAAAGAAATGAGATTTCAACTCCCCGGTGTAACTAGACCCTCGGCTATTCTCCCCAGTGATCAACACCAGGTCTACTCCATGAATCGCAGCCAGCCGAAGAAAGAAAGGCCACTCTTGTGAGGGAAACGTATTGATCACCGGGACCCAGTTCGTTCCATGGTTCTGGGTTCTTCTTTCTGTGTCAACAGACGTGTGGATTGAACAGTGCCAGGCCGGAGACACGCAGCGCTGCTCCATGAAGGACCTCTGGCGCCAATAAACACAAGGAGGGCATCAGGCTTGGATGCTCCTTGGCCTGACTGAGGATCTGGGGGAGCATGGGGGCCGCAGAAGGCCCAGGAGCAGAGAAAAACACTGCCCAGACCTGTGCCCCCTGCCTCACCCTTAAACATAGTCACCCTCCAGGGCTCAGCCCGGGTTTTAAACAGCAAAACCCAGCTGCCACCCCGGAATGACCTTGACTTCTCCTCTAAGTCACTTCCTCGTCACTTCTTTCTGATACTCGTGGAGACAGCCTCCTCAGTAACCCCTCTGCTTCCGGTCGCTTCCTCTGAAGCCACACTTCTCATAACAACCGCCATTTCACTCTTTTGTTTCTTTTCTTTTTTAAAAAATATATTTTATTGATTTTTTACAGAGAGAGGAAGGGAGAGGGATAGAGAGTTAGAAACATCGATGAGAGAGAAACATCGATCAGCTGCCTCCTGCACACTCGCCACTGGGGATGTGCTGCAACCAAGGTACATGCCCTTGACCGGAATCGAACCTGGGACCCTTGAGTCTGCAGGCCGACGCTCTATCCACTGAGCCAAACCGGTTAGGGCTGTTTTGTTTGTTTCTTGATAATCCTCACTGAGGACATTTTTCCAGGGTTATTATTATTTATTTTTTTTTTAGAGAGAGAGTGGAAGGAAGGGGAAGAGACAAAGAGAAACATGGATGTGAGAGAGACACATCGATTGGTTGCCTCCCACAGGCACCCCACTGACCGGGTCCGGGGATGGAGCCTGCAACTGAGGTACGTACCCTTGACTGGAATCGAACCCAGGACCCTTCAGTCCGCAGGCCGAGGCTCTAGCCACTGAGCCAACCCGGCCAGGGCTGCCATTTCACTCTGTAGATAGAGGAAAACCTTCTGTGGTGCTTTATGAACCACGAGGTGAAATGCCGGGAACCAAGACACAAACTCCTCAGAAATCTGTCCTAGCCCGTCTTGTTGGCAAACATGTACGTTTACCTCCTGCTCCGATCATAGGGGAGGGCGGTCCGTGCTCCCAGCCACCAGGCTGCGAATGGCCAGCGTCGTCTTCCCATCCCCCCTCCTGCTGGAGTGCTCATGCTCACCGTTTCCTGGACATCCTCTCCTTGTCCCCTGAGACGCACAGGATGAGCTAACTCTGCAGGAAGCTGAGCCGTGTCCCTCACCACCTTGACCACACCACCCGCCCCCGTGGGGTGCAGACCATTTTCCGTGCTCCCAGAGCATCGTGGCTTCATCTAAATGACCCCCCTCATTACTTATTTATGTCATAACCAGTTTTCCCAGAAGGACTTAATTTCTTTCCATTCCTACATCTTATGTGTCTCAGGTACTATATGACCAATTATTCCTCTGAACATTCCTTTACATCAAGTACCCTCCTTTTTAGAGTAGAATTTAGATTAGAAAACTGAGACTTAAAGAGATTAAATAACCAGTTATTAATTGGGAGATATGGGATTTCTCTTTTTTTAAATATATTTTATTGATTTTTTTACAGAGAGGAAGGGAGAGGGATAGAGAGTTAGAAACATGAATGAGAAAGAAACATCAATCAGCTGCCTCTTGCACCCCCCCTCCCCCACTGGGGATGTGCCCGCAACCAAGGTACATGCCCTTGACTGGAATCGAACCTGGGACCCTTCAGTCTGCAGGCCGACGCTCTATCCACTGAGCCAAACTGGTCAGGGCGAGATATGGGATTTCAATGCACCTGTATAACTAGATAGGGCCTCAGCTGTCCATCACCTCTGTGGCCAACGTAACCCCCTTCCCATCCCCCCCCCCTGAAATTGTGTGTTCTTCTTAAGTGTCCCTCAGAATGGGACCTAACACAGCTGACATGCAACAAAATTGTGTCCAATGAATAAATGAATCCTGACATCCAATATAATTTCTTTTCCACCGTACCATTCACTGGCCCTTAAAGTAACAGTGGGGGAAAAAAAATGATACCTCTTTAGTATGAACAATTCTGAAAATTCATGTTCTCCAGTTGAATCAGTTTCCCATGGACGTTTTGTTCCCCAATAAGCCTGTTCATTCTTTAACCGTAAGAGTGAAGACTCGTGTGTGCTGAAATGCTCTATCTTTTTCATTCATTTCCTCCATTTCCAGGAGAGTTTATTTAACTTATTAATTATGGCCATTTAAAAGTCTTTGGCTACTAATTCCAAAATCTGGATCATTTCTTGGACCCTATCTATTGACTGTTCTCTCTCTCTCTGGTCAAAATCCCCCCCCCTTTTTTTTTTTTTTTCTTTTTCTTTGCCCCTGCTAAGTTTTTATTGCATGCTGCATTTGTAGAGGTTCCAGCTTGTGTCTTCCTCCAATGAATTCTGAGTGGTGCTGCAGCCAGGGGTTAGATCACTGATGATCCATCGCCTTCCTCCTCCAAAGGCCTAGTTTTGGTCCCATTAGGCCAAATCCATTTTGGTTTCATTCTTTCTGCTAGGGGCATCCTTCTTACCTCTAGAAAGCAGCGTCAGGGGCGTCTAACCTAAACGCCCGAGTTGTTTACCAAGGTCTTGTCACCGTGTCTGGGCCCAAAGTTCCATTATCCTCCCAGGGCTGTGTGATTTCTAGAATCTCTGCGCGGATGTCCAGCGCTGGCCACCGCACTCTGTCAGGCCTTCAGAGTCCGGCCTTGGGGGCACACGCAGCCTAGGAATTCAGCCAAGGACTCGGGGCTTTCTGCATGTTGGGATTTCTCTCTTAGTTAGCTGACAACAGCAGAGTAAGAAATTTATTTTTCCCTCCCAGCCCTTGCGCTCTCTCCCTCACTGGTCCTTCTTGAGTTATAGGTGAAATAGAAAAGCCTATATTTTCTTATCCAAATATTGTGGGGTGTGTGTGTGTGTGTGTGTGCACGCGCATGCCTGTATTTTCCACGCCAGCTCCCTCGTTTACTCCTGAGGTGTAAACTTCCAGGAGAGGAAACGCCAGCACGCCCTGTCTCCACATTGTTCTGCACGAAGACGCTCCACGTGTCAAAAAATCAATGCACCGGGCAGGCTCCCTGCGGGAGCTTTCCACCCGAGCTCTGCGTGGTAGCTGAGCTGGGGCTCCCTCACCGTCAAGTTGGGACCAAGCCCCGACTTCCTTCCAACCCTTGGAAGCAGCACAAGCAAATCAATTGAGCAGAACCTCACCACACAACCAACTGACCGCCCAGCCAACCGATCCCTGGAGCGCGGGGCGCACGTGGGGACGCGTGTGGCGGAGCTGCCCGCCGAGGCCCCCGCAACCGGGCCGAGGCCCTCCGGGCGCAGGACGCCCCGGGAGCCGCCGCGGGGCCAGGCGCAGAGCCAGCGGCACCTGGGCGCCTGGGCATGCGCAGAGCGGGTCTGGGTCTCGGGCGGCCGAGCCTGGCTGCGCCAGGGGGAGGGGGAGGAGGGGGAGGAGGAGGAGGAGGAGGAGGAGGAGCGCGAAGCCGGGAGGAGGCGCGCAGGCAGCAGCCGCCACCGCCACCACCAGGCAGAGGGAGAGTTCGCGAGGGAGAGACCCCGCTCCCACTTGGAGCGCCTCGG
Organism: Ia io; assembly: GCA_025583905.1. Taxonomy (NCBI): domain Eukaryota; kingdom Metazoa; phylum Chordata; class Mammalia; order Chiroptera; family Vespertilionidae; genus Ia; species Ia io. Next base: position 12,266,717 of record JAJQQW010000024.1, on the reverse strand, counting down.
TCTGCTTTTGGAGAAGGAGAATGCGAGACCCAGGAGGAGCCGGGAAGAAGGAGAAAGAAAAGGACGTGAGGGGAGCCTGAGCGATCCGGGACGTGGACGGAGGGCGCCTGAGGGGCAGGGAGCCCGAGGCACCCGGCGCGGCCGGAGCGCGGCCCGGGTGGCAGGTGCCGCGGGCGCAGCGCCCTCGCACCCCGCGCGCACCGCGGAGCTGGAGCGCACGCCGCGGCCGGTCGGTGCCACCCGGAGCCCCCGCTCCTCGTCGGTTCGCCGGGCGGCGGCGGCGCCTCTGGAAGGACGGGCGATGGACCGCAGGGCGGCTCCCGGCGCGGGCGCGCGTTCCTAGGGCGCTGCTCCCTGCGCGCCGAGCAGGAGGGCCCTGCGCCCCCCGCGCATCTGAGGCGCGACGCCGGCGGGGACCGCACGCGGCGCCCGGCGCCCAGGTGAGGACGCCCGCACCGCCCGCCTGGTCTCCCTCACCTACCGCCGGCGGAAGGAGGAAAAGTTTTCAGCTCAGGTAGGAAATGGCTTCGCTTTGAGGGTTTGAAGTGGGTTCTGGAGACGGAGGGGGGAGCCGGTCTGTCCATTTGGGGGTGGGGGCGGCGGGGGCCTGGAACCTGGAGAGTGCGCGGTCTGGAGCGGAGTGGAGCTCCCGGAATGAGGGTGGGGTTGCGGGGTGACACCGGCTGCCAGAAAAGGCCGGGGAAGCGGGGGAGCGGCGGCCAGAGGGCGGGGGGAGGGGGGGGCAGCCCGGGACGTGCCCCCCCTCCCCCGCGCTCGGATTCCTTCGCCCCGATGTCGGGTCCGAGGCACAAAGTGCGCGGACGGGAGGAGCCGCTGGGCAGGGTGTGCGCGGCGCGCGCGTGGGTCCCCCCGTTTGGGTTTCCCGACGCTTTGGAGAAGCTCAAGCAGAGACACCCACCCGCCGACCTTGCGGTGGGCGCTGGTTCGAGGGCGTTTGCAGGCGCCAGTGGCGAAGTGGGCGCTGAGGGCAGCACCTGGCCAAGGTACGCGGCCGCCGCGCGCGGTTCCGAAGCCGGCGAGTCCACACCCGCCACGCGGCGGCGGGTGGATGGCGCGGGGTCTGCTGTCCACCGCACAGCTGGGCTGTCTCCTGCGTGTTCCATACGGCGGATTGGGGGGGACGGGGCGGGGGGGGCGGGCAGGGGGGACCCCAGGGGAATTCGTCCCTCTGCCTCGCTGTGCTGTGTGGCGATCCTTCGGACTGCACGCAGGTGGGCAGTGGCCGAGGAGCCCTAGGCTATTGCATCCATATGGACGGGTTTCGGGAATGCAGGCGCTCATTGGTCTGCGAGCGCTCGAACCTGGCCGCGGCCGCGTTTGCAATTTGCAATGCGAAAGAATGGCTCTGCCGAGCCCGCCGCCGCCTCTCCGGGGGCGGGTGTGTGTGGTGGAGGGCAATCGATGGCGGTGGTTTCAGGGAATGCTTCGCCCACACCTCCCCTTTCTCTCCCCGGGGCCTCTGAGTGCCAGCCACACAGATAGCCTGCTCTCCCCACGTTGGGTCTTGCATGGTGACTATTAGAAAAATAACCTTTCTTAAAAAAAAAAAAAAGAAAGAAAGAAAGAAAGTGTATCTGTTGATTACGTAGCCCCAAATAATTTTATAGTGTGAGTCAGGGTGCCGCATGAAGCATTCATCACGATTTCCTGTGTTTGAAACAATGCCTTGTATTTACTTAAGAGAGAGACCCAGCCTGAGACTGGGCACTTGGGAAAGGCGAGAGCTGTGCCCGGAGCAGATGCATGCGTCCAGGGGCTTCGGGGAAAGAGCAGAGGAATTCATAACTGGGGTGCTTTCGGTTCCACACGTGAGGCCTGGGTGCCCCCTCTTGTCATGGGAGCTGGTATTGCCCAGGGTACGTAGAACACGCCTGCCTCTTTGGAACATGCGTTCCACATGCCACGGAACGTGGTTGGGATCACACACTTCCTTCCCGCAAAGAATCTGCCTTGAGGTGTGTTTACAGGGTTCCTCTCCAGCGGCTTAATGTATACTTAAGCGATTGTTGAGGTGGAAAGCGCCTTCTTTTTGAAATGGGTTTCCATATGGAACTGTAACTTCAGTTTAAATTATTAGCTCAAAATGAATTACATGGCAGGTCTGATCTAGACTGTTTCTGTGGGCTGGCGGGGGCCGGCGGGGGGCGGGGGGGGGGGAGAGGAGGGGTGACCTCAGATTGAATTTAAGGTGAAAACAGCCGTGTTGAAATACTTAAAAACAACCACGACTCTTTATTCAAATGAATGTGATCTCTGAAAAGCAGAGTTTGGGGGGAAAAAAAAAATCTTTGACAATGCACGTCTTTTGCATGGGAAGTTATTGTAAAAGATCAGTGTAATTTGGGAAAAGGGAGAAGCCTGTATGTGGAACGGGTCAAGATTTAGAGAAAGATGGAGACTGTTTATAAGAGTAGTTCTTCATTAACCTACACTTAAACTTAATTCGGAACCTGCCCTTGACAGTTTAGAGAAATGTGTGACTATACATTACCTTATTTTTCTTCCTGTGAAAACAGGTAAAATTTCATTCAAAATTACTATTGTTTTCTTAAGATTCTTGAGGCATACTTACTTAAAAATTATTTACCGTGCACCCTCTCGTTTCCTTACAAAGACACATGATTTCTTTTCTTCCCAGGAATTTGTTATTGTAAGGTTCAATTTAAAAACGTGAATTTCTTTTAGTGCTATTTTAGCTTTTAATTGCATGCAACCTGTTGACAAGGAGCCTGGGAGGTTGTTCAAGAACGAGGGTATCTTGGATTCACACCAGTAAATTGAACAACAGAAAATTAAACAACATGATAAAAGCTACTTGTGGGGGTGAAAATTATAAAGCCGTCATCAGATTTTTTTCTAGAAAGTCCTCTATCATTTCCCGAGCCAACATTTTGCTGTGGCCTCCTAAAGTTGAGGCCATTGGCAGAATGGGTTTCTTACTCCTAAATGGCCTGGATGTGTTCGGGGTAACGTAGAGACTGGGTCTCGTTTGCGGGCGGGGAAGTATGTCTGGAGGACAGCTGTGTGCGGTGGCATTTCGGCTGTGACACGGACGAACTGCGCGTCCTAGGAGGATGGGGCCTGGTCCCTAGAGAGACGCAGCTATCCTTCCCTGGAGGAACCTATAATATTCTGTCGTCATAGATTATTGTCCTCACGTTTTGGTTTGGAGGTGTCCGTGAGTGATTGGATACGTTTTATTTTATGTGACATGTTTCTGCATGTGAAATGCATTCTTCTTCCTCGCAGAAGAATATTATTAAAAAGGCCTATATGGCTCCAATAAAAAGTAATCAAATGCCTCCAGCATGGACGGCTCTTTTGGAAAAGGAGTCAGCGTAATGGAATGTGCCTCCTGCTTAGCCCTGAACGCAGGCTTTCTCCTGGGGGGTGACGGCGGCGGAGGGGGCTCGAGGATTTGTCACCTGTCCGGCCCAGGGGGCCCAGGGGGACCCTTGTCTGGTCATCAGTCTTCCTAGAACTCGGGCATGGAATTTCAGCCTCACTGGGAAGCTTCCGTTTTAGGGGGAAAGGAGAAGAGATTATGTAATGAATTTGCCAGGAGGCATCGCCAGCCACACCGGAAGTTAGTTTCTCGTCTCTGACAGCCTGTCTTCCTCCTTTGAGGACGACGCCCTTGTTCAGATCCATCCAGAGCATCCCCTTGGAATCCCAGCTCAGCCCCCACAGAAAGGACTTGCAGTGCAAAAGGTGCCCCTTTCAGCTGTAACCCAGCCTGGGGGGGGGGGGGGGGGGGGGGTGTCTGCCAGGCCTCTTTATTCCCTAAAAGTTGCATATCCGGAGCGGTTTTGAGGGTTGCAAGGCCTGATGCACGTGGGGGTGCCTTCTGAACGCTCTCCGAAGCGCTGTGACATGCAGGGCACCCACCTCACTGCTCCCCGATGTGCTGAGAGCCGGCGTGCGGGTGGCCCTGAGGCTCGGGAGTTGGCGGCCATGCCCTCCTTTTTGCCCAGAAGTCTGGCAGCTCGTGGACACCCCGGCTCCTGGCAGGCTCCCCCGCAGGCTGGCGCTGTGTCCTCCCACCTGTGGCATCGCCCTGCCCACAGGCTCCTGGGGCCGAGCGTCCTGGCTGGGGAGCGCCTTCCTAGACATCTCCCCGGAGGAGGCCGCCGCTGCGGCTCGCCACGGCGACATAGACCCGGACCCGCTGGGTGGTGACAAGCGGACAGGAGGCACATCTGAGCTCCTGCCATCTTCCTCCCACCAACTGTGCCAGCCCATCCTGAGCCAGGAGGACATGAGCACTTCAAGAAGAAACAACCGCACACTGCCCGGCCGGCGTGGCTCCGTGGTGGGCCGTCCACCTAGGAACCAGGAGGTCGCGGTTCGATTCCCGGTCAGGGCACGTGCCCGGGTTGCGGGCTCCATCCCCAGTGTGGGGCGTGCAGGAGGCAGCCGATCCATGATTCCCTCTCATCATGGATGTATTTCTCCCTCTCTCCCTTGCTCTCTGAAATCAATAAAAATATATATTTAAAAACAAACAAAACACACCTGCATACTATTAGGCCAACGGTAGCTGGCAGGTGCCTGTCGGCTTTGAGGTCCCGCCTTCCCAGCCTGGCACTGCGTGAGATTGCGTGAGACGCGGGCCCCACTTCCGACTGTTCCGTTCGAGGTCTCCCCAGAGAAGGGAGTCTGAGATGGTTGACTGCCCTTCCCCTGGTCAGTGTAGAAATCCCCATGCCCAGGAGCCTCTGTTTCTCTAACTCGTGTCATATTTGCCATTTCATAGCCCTAGGCTTCTCCTGTGTTTGCAATTTGCATTCTTAGTGCTAAAGTCTTGCCTGGGAAGACCTTAGCTATGACCTTGACAGTTAACCTCATCCTTGCCAAGAACTTCTCTCCAGGAGCCAGTCTTCACCAACGTAGACACACTCCCCCTACCTCTCCCCCTCCTCCCCCCCCCCCGCCCCTGGCCGGAGGCACAGACACCCTCCCGACCAGGCGTCCCTTCTGCCTAGAGACGTGGTGGCCAAGTTGCACTTGACAAATAAAATCTCCTTGTGTGTCATTGTTGGCAGGATCAAATCTCAGCTCTCCACACTGCTCCTGGCCGCTGTAATTGGAGTTGCTGACTGTCAGCGACAGAATTAATCCCTCGTTCGTTGGGGTCATTGTTCTAGCCCGGCCCTGGCTTATTTCCTGTGCCCCGTGTTCCCGTGAAACCCGGCACAGCAGCTGAGCGGTGACAGCTGCTGCCGTCAGTCACCTCCGCTGCGGGGTGGGGGGCGGTGCTGTGCAGACATCCTGGGTCAGGCAGGATGCCCTGAGAGCACTCAGGTGAGCTGTCACCTCAGGTGACACCTGCCTGTTTCAGAGAGGACGGGGCCACCAGAAGTCTCCTGCAAGGGACCGTGCATGGATGGGTGTGCGGTGCAGCTAGAGCCGTGGAGTTAGGTTCGTGCAGAAATCCCCTGACAGGAAGCTGTGGGCAAAGGGATCTGCCACAGCTTGGTCCGTATTTTTGGGCACATCACTTCGTAGCGGAGTCCCTCACTAGAATTGCCCATGGGACCTGGGCCTAAGCACCATGCCTCCCCCGCGGCCATTTGAAGTCCCAGCCAGCCAGCCAGCTCTCACGAGACTCCAGTAGACCCCAGTCCAGTGGTGTCTGGCAGATTCCAAGAATCCATATAAACTTCACATAGTATTGAGTTGTATCCACCCACCCACGTGACTATCCATCTATCTCTATGGACATGTCTGTCTTTGTGTTTATTCCTTTAAAACTGGTCTTGAACACAGTGGGCTTTTTGTGGTTCTCAATTTTATTTTTTTTAGTTCAAAATACTCCAAAAGCACAACGTCTGTCATGTAAAGAGCCCTCGCATCGTCTGCATGGAAAACAAGACCCTCCTGTCTTTGTCTGGAACTGCTCAGTGGTTGATGGCCCCTGCCCTTGTGTTTCTTGTGGTCCTTGTGTTTCTTGTGGGAAGGCAGACATACAGGAATCCCGGAATGGACCCAGTGTTCTTTAAGGGGGGGGTCCTCCTTTCTTCCCCCCAAATCCTTTCATCATACAAGAGCCAGCCACCTCTTTAAACGTCCCTCGAGTGTGGCTGAAACTCTACTTTCCCTGGTGATCAATGATTCAAAACCCCTCGATGCATTGAATTGTAAGAAACCTCACATGTATCTAAACAACTGCAAGCCACATGCCCTGCTCTGAGTTCCGGCTGTGCCCTCCATCTTGAATGCTGGATTTCATAGTCAGGGGTAACCCACGGAGCATCTATGATTCTCGCCAAAGAAACTTTTTATTTTTTTTTTAAATATATATTTTATCGATTTTTACAGAGAGGAAGGGAGAGGGATAGAGAGTTAGAAACATCAATGAGAGAGAATCATTGATTGGATGCCTCCTGCACAACCCCTAGTGGGGATGTACCCGCAACCGAGGTACATGCCCTTGACCAGAATCGAACCTGGGACCCTTCAGTCCGCAGGCGGATGCTCTATCCACTGAGCCAAACCGGTTGGGGCCCAAGAAACTCTTTAAAGTTCAACAATCGAACGTTAATTCCATCTGGTCTTCTGTGCCCTTCCTAAATGTTCATGGCCATTCTGGACCTTTGCATTGACCATCAGTGAATGTATACCCCCCCACACACACATACCCCTGTTTCACTCCCCCTTCCTCTTGGTCCTGTGCTCCCTGGCTCCGCCCCTCACCAGGTGCACAGAAACCGCCCTGCCCAAAACAAGAGGCCCTTCTTCAGGGACCCCCTGCAACCTCTCACCAGCCCCTTCAACCTCCTGTAGTTTTCAGAGCATCCTCCTCCCAGCTCCTGCCCTCGGGTTCCTGTTCCTGCTCCACCCAGCTGCCAGCCCCGTCTCCTGAGCAGTGGGAGACCCCGTGGCTTTCTTGCCCCCTCTTCCTTTAGTAACTCTGTTTACACGGTTTCGTTGTTTTCATCAAACCCTTCGGTGTGGCTCCTACCCATTTCGTCAACGCGGCTTCTGGAAGGAGCGTTTCTGGGAGCTTGATGGGCAGTGAGCCTTCGTCTGTGTCCGGCCCTCCTGGGCCTTCCTGTCCCTGGGACCAACGTGACCATCCTGCAGGCCCAGGCTCCCCAGTCGTCTCAGTGTATCCTCTTCCGTTGCCTCCCATATCGAGTCAGACATCAGGCCGCATGACTTCTTTCCTTCCTGCTAACAGCTCCGCCGTCCGTGGCTTTTCCAATGTTCGTGTTTCTTCTCATCACATAGGAACCTGGTTAGCAGGCAGGTCCGGGGCGGGGCCTGGGGATCTGAATTTCCATCCATGCAAGGCATGCCCTCACACCTTTTCCTCAGAGTCTCTGAGCTGCCCCCATGAGATCACGCTCGCTCCTAACCCATTCTCTACAGATGGCTTTGATTGGAGACCAAATCCGATCCTTTTTCTCCTCTCAAATAACTTCTTCGCAGTCCCCTGCAGTCCCCGCTGAAGAGCCGCTAAATGTCTTCCATCAGCATCCCACTGGCACTGGCCGTGTCCCCTGGCTCGGGTGGAGGTTTGAAATTCGGCCTCAAGGTCCTGTTCAGGTGACCCTGAGTCCTTGCTGTCTCACAAATGCCATTGTCCCGACTCTCACAGGTTCTCGTGACGCCTGCTCTTCCGCATCCTCGTGGGTTCAGATTTCAGCAGTTTGTCAAGGACTGATTGCTTGACACAACCCTTCTCCTTAGGAATTCATCTCTCAGTGACTTGGCCGATTCTCATTTGTGTAACTGCTCACATGCATGTGTGTGAGCAAATATTTCAAAGGCTGGAATGTGGAATCCTTGAAGTAAGATCCCAGGTTTCGTCTGTCCTTCAATTACCCTCAAATACCTAGTCCCGGCTTTCCGTCATGCTCCATCTACACATGAACATAGAAAATGGGTAAATCTCGCCCTAAGCGTTTTGGCTCAGTGGATAGAGCGTCGGCCTGCGGACTCAAGGGTCCCAGGTTCAATTCCGGTCAAGGGCATGCACCTTGGTTGTAGGCACATCCCCAGTAGGGGGTGTGCAGGAGGCAGCTGATGGAGGTTTCTCTCTCATCGATGTTTCTAACTCTCTCTCCCTCTCCCTTCCTCTCTGTAAAAAAATCAATAAAATATATTTTTTTAAAAAGAAAGAAAATGGGTAAATCCCATCTTTGCTGTTTTTCTCGTTATAAAAGTAAAATGGATTGCAAGAAATGCAAACATTACTGAGCTGTATTGTGTCAAAAGTGCACACATATCACGGCCCAGAGCCCCCGAAGGTGACTGCAGTAACCATTAGACGTGGGACCCTCTGATACTCATCTATGAACACCCTCACATTGACTTCATACAAAACGGAGGTAAGAATAGACTTTGGCAACCGGCCTTTCAGTCCATCTATTTCCCTGGATTTTAACTCTGCAGCGTGTTCCAGGCGATTGACTGATTTCACTGCATAAAAATCAATTCACGTAAAATGGCCTGGCGATAGAGGGATACGTTGGCTGTGAATTTCTGATCAGGGAAGTATGTCTTTATTCAGCTCTCCGTCTGCCCCAGGACAGCGCTGGAGACAGGGATGTGTAAGCGAGACATGCAGATCCCGCCGCCGGCTGAGCCTCTTCTCCTACCTTCGGGCTCATGTTGTCCATGGACCGACGGAGACCTGGCGGGCAGGTCATCATCCTCGTGTGTGGTGACACGTCCTCAAAGAGAGCTGGATTTCATCCTGAAATTTAAGCTTTCGGATTTGTTGTGTCTGGAAAGACAGGTGACTTATTTTTGAATTCTGGGCATGGACATATGTGTCTAACATACACATATATGTGCATGTTAGTTTTTGTTCCAGGAACGAATATAAACTTGGAATGAGGATCGTAGAAAGCCTTTAACAGATTTAACCGCGTGTTTCTGTATATTGAACAAAACTCCATTTTGGGGAGAAGTGTGAAAAATGAGCTACGTCTTCAAGTGCCAGGGAGGGAAGGCGCAACCTACGACATTTGTCGAACAGCATTCCTGCAGAAGGCACAACCCACACTGCCCTGGGGTTTTGGACAGATAACAAGGTGAATGTTGTCACTGCCGCCAGGTGTGTCATCCTCTGAGATGATCCGTTTGGTGGTGGGGTTCTTCAGGGCCGTGCAGTGTGGGTGCAGGTACAGGTTGGGGATGTGGCCCAGGCAGTGTGGGTGCAGGTAGAGGTTGGGGGCCGTGGCCCAGGCAGTGTGGGTGCAGGTAGAGGTTGGGGGATGTGGCCCAGGCAGTGTGGGTGCAGGTACAGGTTGGGGATGTGGCCCAGGCAGTGTGGGTGCAGGTACAGGTTGGGGGCCGTGGGTGCAGGTAGAGGTTGGGGGCCAGGCAGTGTGGGTGCAGGTACAGGTTGGGGGATGTGGCCCAGGCAGTGTGGGTGCAGGTACAGGTTGGGGATGTGGCCCAGGCAGTGTGGGTGCAGGTACAGGTTGGGGATGTGGCCCAGGCAGTGTGGGTGCAGGTACAGGTTGGGGGATGTGGCCCAGGCAGTGTGGGTGCAGGTACAGGTTGGGGGATGTGGCCCAGGCAGTGTGGGTGCAGGTACAGGTTGGGGGACTCAAGGTGGTCTTGTTTTGTGAAGAAAAAGCTCCCAGGTGTAAAATGCCAGCCGATAGGGGCCAACACTCTGAGGCCGAACGAGGCCTCTACCCTCTGGGTGAGTGAAACGCTGGAAGGAATCGGGCCCCATCTTAGTAGATCTTTTATTCGAGGAAACTGCGGTCCCAGGTGTTGGTGGACTCACCGAGGCACCCAGCGGACGCGCTGGATCTCTGACTCCAGGTCCAGTTTCTCTTCCTTCCGGTCCGATCTCTTCCTAGGAGCCCTGGTGCCTCTCCCTCCACCTGCTCTCGCGCTCTCTCTCTCTCTCTCTCTCTCTCTCTCTCTCTCTCTCTCTCTCTCTCTCTCGGTGGTTTCAGCTGCACTTAGCGCTTTCCCGAGTGCTGGATGTTTCCAGAGAACTGCTTAGGCACCTGTAATGCACCATTTGGACGTTGGGACCCATCACCTTCCTCCAGATGCACCATTCCTCCTGGTAATTGATTGCACCTCCGTCATCCTGGTTTCTCAGCGTGAACCCTGTGGCCGGGTACTTCCTTTCTACCATCGCTGCTAAGTGCGGTCTGTGCATCCCAATGGGATGTGGTGAGCGGCCTCATCCGTCCCTCCCGCCCTGTTCCCACTCCCCCTTCCTTCATCCCGGCTCTTCCTGTCCCCCCTCCGCCCAGTTCCAGGAACCTCCCGCTCGAGGGACTGTTTCCCATCCCCGAGGAGATGAAGTCTCCGAGGAGATGAAGTCATTTCCAGTTTCAGTCCACGTCGAGGTCAGGTCCTTCTCCCTTCTTGCCCCTACGGCGGCCACACCCCCTGCGTGAGGAGGCTTGGGGGTGCCTCTCTTCTCCTGCCTCTGGGTTTCTGGGGGGACCCCCCTGCTCCCTAAAACGGGCTCACTTCCCTCCGCCCGTTAGCATCCCACATGCCGTAGGAAATCTGTCTTCCCAAGAGGCGTCGGCTTTTCCGTCCCGTTTCGTGCGGGATTCTTGTGTCCATTACCACGTTGGCCGTCCCTGCTTCTGCTCCCATCAGTGATGGGCATGGCAGGCCTTTCCTTCCCCCAGGGCCCCTCTCCGCAGCCAGTCCTCGCGGCCAGGACTCCCGAAGGAGTCCGGGTTGGTCACTGACCATCACTCCTAGGGGAGCATCGCCAGCAGCTCTCCGGAGGGCTTCTTGTACCCACTGGACAGACTTCCATGCCAGGGGTTGGCGGTGCTGTTTCTGAAACCCTAGCCCAGGACCGTCCGTCCGCACCAGGGCCATCCGGGTGGGTGTGAAACGTGTCATCTTGGGACTGAAGCCAGGACAGCTGAGGCAGAACTGGGTCAGGGTCTCTCCGTCTGCACTGGAAATAAATACCTCGAGTAATCCTTCCGCTTCGTGAGTTTAAAAACCCAGGAATGGAAGATTAACAGGGAGAGAGAGACAGATGTTGAGACAGAGAGAGAGAGAGAGAGAGAGAGAGAGAGAGAGAGAGAGGTTTTGAGAGAGCGTTTTCTATTTTTCCTGAGTAGGTTAATTGGAGAGAGAGAGAGAGAGAGAGAGAGGTTTTGAGAGAGCGTTTTCTATTTTTCCTGAGTAGGTTAATCGGCCGGATTGGCAGGGCTGCAGACCTGAGCCTGTTCTCTCTGATACGATGACTCATACTCCGTGTAGGGTGTTCTCAGGCTTCCAATAGGGGGGTAGGCTCTTTCTCCCTGGAATGTCAACACACGGAGCAGGGTCTGAGCTCTCGGGTGTAGAGCTGAGACGAAGTGTTCCGTCGAATGTACCCCACGTCTCCAAACAGAGAGTCGGGAGTATGTTTTAATGTGGGTAACCATGCTCACAAGGAGGGGGTGTCGGAAGAGCAACTGTTCTCTCACATACAGCCAGTCCTCAGCGCTTCGGGGAGGTTCTGGGTTGTGGCACAAGCAGCCCATGTTTTTGCACGTGGGCAGTGCTCTGTGTAGGGCAAGCATGTCAAACTCGCAGCCCGCGGGCCACATGCGGCCCTATAATGAATATTTTTGAGGCCCAGCCAATGTAACGGTTTTAATAAAAATTTCATAACTTAAGAAACGTTTTAATAAAAATTTCGTAGCTTAATTTTTACAATACCCTGTTACACATCATTATTAATAAGCAACTGCAGCGTTGGCTAATAATGACTGGTTACTATCATCCTGTTGCATTCATTTCCCTTACGCGTAGGCGCACCATTTCTCTCCATGAATGCTAGCGTTTTAGCAGCCGATGGGGCCCCGTCATTCGTCTTGGACTGACTTGCTTGGTGTGCACAACAGGAAATATTTCGCTTTCGGAGAACAAGAAAAATAGGTTTATTTGCATCACGCTTATTGGTGCAGTTATTCAGTGTCTGGTAAGTTAATGTTCAAGAAAAAGTATTAATTTTCATTAAAAGGTTCTATTATTTTATGTTCACGATGACTCATTTATTTCGGCCCTTTGTATTCCTCATGTCTCTATCGAAATAAACGTACGTTTCTATGAAAATGGAAGCTTTTGGGGGTTTTTTTGTGGCCCACAGACACTTAGACCTTGTTTATTTGGCCCGTGTCAGCCTGTGAGTTTGACATGCTTGGTGTAGGGGTTACCTTTCTGAGCAAGTACATCACATATATTATTGACATGGACCACAGAAGGTGAAGAAAGCAAAGTCAGAACAGCCTGGACCTGTGTGTGTGCCTACGAGTTCAATTCTTAGGAATGTTCCTAAAAATGGACACAGATTAGTTTTGCTCCCTGGTTAAAGGGCATCCTCTGTAGATCTAGAAACGGGAACATTTTTAAAAGATAGACACAATGCAATGAAGACTCTTCACGAGTTCAATGTCAAGCATTACATTAGTGCTAGGAGAATTGAACAGAAGTGTGGGTCACCGAGTTCCTTAGGATTTTGGGGAATCCTGGGGGAGGTGACCATCGTCTGGTCCCTCCCAGCTCTTCCGCCGGCCCTTGGCCTGGCTCAGCAGTTACTCCGTTTCTGGACTTGTCTCGGGCAGTGTTCAAGGTGCTGGAGGTGAAGGGATGACTGAGAGGGCCAGATGCTGTCCCTGCGGACCTTGCGTCCTTGTGAAAATCCGCACGTAGGACCTGGAATCGTGTCCCTACGGATTCTAACGGGCCTTCCCAGTTGCTGTCAGGTCGGGGGACGTGGGGTGTGGGACGGGCATGGCCTGACCTTCCTTAGGCTGTGCTCACCCCCTAGGCCCCCTCTTAACCTTGTGGCTAAGATTGGATTTTTCTCAAAACAAACAAACAAACAGTGACTGTTTTCTAGGAAAATGAGCCTGCTGGCGCTGATTTTTGACACTAGATGGCAGGCATCTGCATTTAGGCATTTCGTGCTGAGCGGAAGTTTGAGAAATTAACGTGAGCTTCCAAACGAGCCGCCTGATGGGAAAGAAAGGTTGTTCGTTTCCCGTGAGCGAGCGGTAGGGTTTGGTTTTATGTTCCATGCTTTCCATCGGCCGTTCTTTCAGTCCGTAGCCTTTTAGCCTTTTTCCCCTTGAGGGATCACCCCTTTCGGAAGTCACACATATCGGCGAAGGGATGACGGGACAGCAGTTTCTCTCGGGTCCTCTGCCCCGTGTTCTCTTTAGATGAGACGTTAAAATCAGCTTTGCAAGTCGAGACACAGGTGGACGCTCTTGGAGCTGGGGAGCCGGCTGCTTTCCCAGGGGCCTGAGAAACAACCGTTTCGTTTTCTGGTGACGGAGAAACAAAGACACTAGAAACGCCCCCACCTGACCGCATCCCCTGACCCTCCATTGGTTCCCGAAATCCAAAAGAAATGCCATATGGGCAGATGCTGTCCCCGGCAAGTCACAGGCATCAGCCGAGATGAGCATCACCATCACAGAACTGGTCCCCGGCCCGAGTCCTACTCACAGAGAGCCCCGCCCACCTTCGGCAAAGAAATAACCAATCGCAGCGCGATGCCCAGCACATCCTCACAGGACGGAGGTCCACAGGCAAGTCCAAACCAGGCTGAGCCGAGCAGTGCCCACGGACTCCCCAAACCCCTGAAAAGCCGCGGTGACCACGGATGCTGCCTTTGATGTCCTAAGCAAGCCGGCCACGAAAGTCTTGACCAGGCGTCCTCAAACTACGGCCCGCGGGCCACATGCGGGTGTTTTTGCCGTTTTGTTTTTTTTACTTCAAAATAAGCTATGTGCAGTGTGCATAGGAATTTGTTCATAGTTTTTTTTTTAAACTATAGTCCGGCCCTCCAACGGTCAGAGGGACAGTGAACTGGCCCCCTGTTTAAAAAGTTTGAGGACCCCTGGTCTTGACCCTCCGTAATCTACACACGTGTCACCTTGTGAAGCAGCGTTATCTGCGCCAGGTTGTTCTTGGGACTCAAAGGGTGGAGGAGCCTAGCCGGGGGGGGGGGGGGGGGGGGGGGGGGGGGGGCGCATCCCAGGACCTGCTTCGTGTAAGGGGTTTCCCTGGAGGGAGACTTTACAGGGGCAGCCAGATGGGAAGAGACGTAGGTGCAAGGTGGACGGTGGAGGCAGAACTTTCCTCATCAGGGCCACCTCCTTGCTGTCTTCTGGGCCCTCGCACTCGCGTTCCTCCCATTTGGAACACTCTTCATCCACAGATCGATACACTTGTTGCTTTACCGACTCTCGATCTTTCCTCAAACGTCACCTGGTCAGACCAGCATTTTGTGGTCAGCTCATCTGAAAGCGGAGGCACCCGCCCCACCATCTCCTCAATCTGCTGCCTGCGCCCCGAGCACTCACCCCCATCTGCATAATGCGTTGTTTTCACTTACTGTCTGTTTACACCTCTGCAGGATGAGCTTGCTGAGGCCAAGGGCTTCGTCCTTTTTTTGAATTGCTACGTCTCCAGTTCCTAGAACTCTGCCCGGCCCAGAGCAGGCAGCCAACAACGCTGACCGGAGAAAGGAAAGCTGATAGACCCACCCCATGTAGTCCTTCCAACCAGGCCTTGGCTTTCGTACGCACCCGTATCGGAGTCATTTACCATGAGTGACAGGATGCTAGACTTGGAAGAACGATGAGATCCACGAGGACACTCAGTCAGACTGACTTGAGGATGCCTGGCTTTGTTTCCAATCCTGCTCTTTTACCCTCGTTTTCTGTTAGAAGTAGATGAGGGTAACAATCTCGTTACCTTCTGTTTTTGAAAATTCTGTTGTTGTAAAGGCTCACTTAGCGAATCATGAACATACGCATTAAAAAGGAAAATCAAGAAATTATCAAAACGTAAAATGGAAGAGGAAGGTGGGGTAGGGCTTTTCTGAATTTGGGATTCTGTGGTGTACCAGCAGTTGAGTACCTACTGTGTGCCACTAGGTAGCATGTGATGGGCAACAGCTGAGTACCTACTGTGTGCCAATACGCAGCATGTGATGGGTAACTCAACAGCAGTTGAGTACCTACTGTGTGCCACTAGGCAGCATGTGATGGGCAACAGCCGAGTACCTACTGTGTGCCCACTAGGCAGCATGTGATGGACAACAGCCAAGTACCTACTGTATGCCCACAAGGCAGCATGTGATGGGTAACAGCCGAGTACCTACTGTGTGCCCACTAGGCAGCATGTGATGGGTAACAGCCAAGTACCTACTGTGTGGCACTATGCAGCATGTGATGGGTAAAGCTGAGTTCTGACGATGGTAGGGTAGAAGGCACTCCCTGTAGTCACTGTTCCTAGGCCACGCACCCAAGTTTAAGAACTGCTTTGACTACATGAGGCCTCAGTTGGGCCTGAATGCTTCTCATCTTAGATCTTGAAACCATATATGTACGTGAAACTCTTGGACTGTCTGGGCTCTGAATCAAAGTGGAAAACAGTATTTGTACAGGTGTGGTTTCAAAGCAAATATGTAGACAGTCAGGCAGATATGGGGTCCCCTGGGAGAGAGTGGTCCAATAGAATGTGGGGCTGTCATGAGCTTGATTAATTGATTTCTAAAAGATAAAGAGATGCTAGGAGTCAGTACCAAGGACGTCCCTGAGTAGGGGGTGTCTTGTTAAGACAAAATCAGTGATCTAGTTACTACAACAATTTTTTAAAAATACATTTTATTGATTTTTTTTTTTACAGAGAGGAAAGGAGAGGGATAGAGAGTTAGGAACATGGATGAGCTGCCCCCTGCACACTCCCTACTGGGGATGTGCCCGCAACCAAGGTACATGCCCTTGACCGGAATCGAACCCGGGACCCTTCAGTCCACAGGCCGACGCTCTATCCACTGAGCCAAACCGGTCAGGGCAACAATTTTGATTTGAGTGTATCTGCTGTTCTTTTCTAACATTTAAAAAAAAAACCAACATTTTGATGTATGGCATTAGATGGATGACATTAACCTTAAAAATGCAATTTTTTTTAAAAAAAAATAAGAACTAGATGTTTGTTGTTTAGAAGTCGTTTCCATTGCAAACGTTTGCTTTGGTGTTTCATCAGAATAATCTAAACCCAAAGGGGAGGGGTTTGTTGACAAGACAGCCGGTTTTTGAAAGAAAGAACTTGAACTTGAACTTGAACTTTAGACTCTCCCGGGCCCTTGTCGTGTGCGGAGCTTCCGTGGTAAATGTATCAGCCGTCCCCCTGTTGCCATCACAGCCGGCGGTCTCTCTGCGGGACATCTGAGCGTGTTTGTGTGCCGGGCACCTGCACCTGTGCGCCGTGTTTCTTCTCCTCTGCTTCCGGCGTAGTCACCGTTTCTTTGTATCGAACACATGCTTTGGTGACATGTAAATACTCGTCCTTGGCATCAATGAAAAGCAGGATTCTCCGGGGAATCACACCCCTTTTTTTAAAAAGCTGTTAATCCCTTCCTCGCTTTGTTTTCCATCAACCTGGGCCATTTCGAACGTTGACTCAGGGGCCATCCGCCTGAGGCCAGTGTCTACAGCCGTTTGATGTTATTTGGAACAGACCGCCTTTCACCGTTTCCCGTTTGCTCTGTGTCATTAAACTGTATCGGCCTTTGCTTTCTGTTTCCTTCAAAGCAGGGAGTGAAAACCTGGCCCGCAGTGAGTGATTTTTAGGTCAGATAACATGCATTTAGGGGGGGAAAACTTGGACTAGCATCGACTGTATGACTACTTCTATACCTTTCCCAAAATCCATCCAGCTGGGACGAAGGTGGATTCATTCATGGCAGGCTAGGAATTGAATCTGTATTTTATTTTGTGACCCATTTCTTGGGAGCTCCTGCCCTATGGGAGGTGTGGCTCGTGGTGGAAATGCCATGAGGTTGTAGGACCCTTCTGTAAGAATGATTCACTGAAAACAATATAGACATTAACATCTGCACAATTTATTGAGTGCACAATTTATTGTGTGCCCGTTCTGTATTAGCACCAAGCACCTCCTCTGCAATAAATCATTCGATCCTTATGCAAGACTCCAAGGTACCGTTTGGGGCACAGACTACATTTTTCCAGTTGCAGCCTTCCGCCGAGGTTTGAGAGTTTTACTCTGGGCGGTACCTGCCTGTTCTGACCCTATAAATCCTGAGGAAGTGGCTCGCCCGGGGCATGTATTTACGAGGGTTCTGGGAAGTCGGTAAATATTTTGCCTTTTTTTTTTCTTTTTTCCTGTTTTACTTTGTTTCTTCAGAACAAGCATTGGAAAGATATCGATTGTGGTGGTGCCGTGTTGAGCTTTATTCACCTGTTTATTTTTATTCTTTTTTTTTTTAATTTAAGAGAAGTTATACATTTTCTTTTTTTTTTTGATATATGTTTATTAATTTCAGAGAGGAAGGGAGAGGGAGAGAGAATAGAAACATCGATGATGAGAGAGAACCACTTATCGGCTGCCTCTTGCATGCCCCCCACTGGGAATCAAGCCTGCAATCTGGACATGTGCCCTTGACCGGAATCGAACCCGGGACTCTCCAGTCCACAGGCCGACGCTCTATCCACTGAACCAAACCAGCTAGGGCTCAGCTGTTTATTTCTAAAAGGCAGTCTCATGCAGTTAAGAGGTAACGTTTTTGTACTGATAAAATCTTGCTTAGGAGTCACTAGGACAAGAAGAAAACCATTTGCTACCGGACAGTGGTAGTCATCTAGAACAAGTCGCTGGGAGGCGGGTCTGCAGGTAGAACAATAGGCGCTGAGCGAAGGTGGGCTTCAGGGCCCTGTGTTCTGCGTTGGGTCTTGGCCAGGTTTCTTACGCTCCGCTTGACCCTTGGTTTTCTGTGAAATGGGGTAGCAACACCAAGCCCACGGGCTGGAGCCGGGACCACATGAAGGAAAGCACCTTAGCGTCTCCTGCACCCACGGTGCCTGCGCCTAGGACATTTCTGGGAAATGGATTGAAACCCCAAAGGAACTTTATTTCTTCCTTATTTCTCCTTTGGTCTTTCCAGGACATGCATTAAAAACGTGGGCAGCAGGTGCACCTCACACTGCTGCGTTTAAAAGAAAATCTTGCAACCAGGAAGTTAGAACTCTCAGGAGAGAAATCCTCTGCTCATGTGCCCCCAGAGCACCTGAATCCCTGGATCCATTTATCCCAAAATCTCTATGAACCCTTACCTGCCCTGGCCCCGCACTGTGGGCAGGATGGAGGGAAGGAGCCGGGGCGGGGGAGGGAGGGGGTAGAGGGGGAACGGGATCAGATCAAAATGCTTTGGAGCAGCATTTTGGGAACCCAAGTCATTGAGAACATTTCGATAACAATCACACAGTATATACTTGAGTGGAATCTAGATAGATAAAAGGCTAATATGCTAAGTGTCCGACCACCCAACCAGTCGCTATGATGTGCACTGACCACCAGGGAGCAGATGCTCAAAGCAGGATCTGCTGAGCTGTGGTGACTTGGCAGTGGCGGTTCTCGGGTGATGCACCCCAGAACCAGAGAGGAGGGAGACGGATTCCTCGCTGGGCCGCGCGATTCCACCTTCGGCCATGGGTTATGTTGTTGCTGGGGCACTGTCGGCCCGTATCTGGTTTACTGCGCACTTGCATTTGCGTTCCACACCCTGTACGACAGCAACTTTGCAGAGTGCCCTCTCGCACTCCGGGACGCCTCGGGGGATGTGGGAGAGCCGGTTTCGGCCCGATCCCCAAAGGCCAGGCCGAGGGATCCCACCTGCCGGAGGGAGCCCGCTCACTCTGCAGACGCCAGGGAGGGACCGTGGGAGGTTGGCTCCACGGCGTGACCGGCCTCTCTCGCCCAGTCCCTCCTCGCCGGCCACCTTCTAATTAATTTCCTTTCAATGTGCACGAATCCGTGCACCAGGTCACCAGTTTTATTATAAAACCCTGTTACTACATTTAGAGTCAGAAAAGGTTATGCAGTAGGATTAAATGAGTACATTTGTAAACATCCCCAGTCAGAGTGACTGACACAGAAGCCCAATAAGTAGGGGGTTTAAACATGTATATTTGGATATATTTAGGGTGATATCGATACACATTAAATATATGTAATGCCATTTTTAAGAAATTGGAAAACATTCAAGCAGGGAGTTTTACGCCAACGACCCACCGTGTCCCCTGCGTTTCCGAGGACGTCCACCTCGCGGGTGTGGGTGCTCCTCGGGCCACAGACCACTCGGGTGTGTCCCCCGGGCGGGCCGGCACCCTCAGGGGAGCTGCCGAGGCCTCGTGCAGCTGCACAGCCTGTGTCCCGAATGCAGTACCCGAAGCATAGACATTTGTTCCTGAAGATGCGTTGAGTTAAAGAATGGGCTTTGAGCTGGGCCTGTAAAGAGATGTGAGGTTTGCATTCCTGGCGGGCATTTGGGGGGAGGGGGGCCCGGCAAGGTCCCTCGGGAAGGGGAGCAGCCCGTACAGATGTGGAAATTGAAATGAACTTGTCATTTCGTTCATTCAACAAACAGCTCTTCGGCAGCTATGCGGTGCCAAGCACTTGAGTGAAAACAGACCCGGCCTCTCCCTCTGGGACTTAGAGGCAAGTGGGAGAGGACAGCATTCATCATGCAGCCCCGAGAGTGAGTGCACAGTTGTACTGTGTGTGTGCCCCAGAGGACACGCGTGTGTGACACGGGGGGGAGGAGAGAGGGGGGGGGGAGTGCTCCCCAAGCAGCCATGATGCAGACAGGACGCCATGGTCTGAGGGAGGCCGTGGGGCCTCGTGGGCCACAGTAAGGGGCTCTGACTTCCTTGTAAGAAGAGTCGGAACCATTGATCCCCTTGAGCGTGAAGTGAGCTGTGGGGGGTGCAGGATCCCCAGGGTTCTAGTCAGGGGTCTGGGCCCCTCAGTGGTGCCGGGGCAGAGTACATTCTGGGAGGCTGTCTCCATCCTGACTTATTACAGAGGCGGCTTGGACATTGAGTGCTAAGGATGGAGACAGAGTGGATGGATACTGGGACAAAGGAGAATTAACAGCACCCCAGATGGTATGGCTCAGTGGTTGAGTGTCAACCTGTGAACCAGGAGGTCACCATTCGATTCCCGGTCGGGGCACATGCCCGGGTTGCGGGCTCGATCCCCAGTGTGGGGCGTGCAGGAGGCAGCCGATCGATGTTCTGCTCTCACATAGATGTTTCTCTCTCCCCCTCTCCCTTCCTCTCTCTCTCAAAATCAATAAAAACATTTTTTTAAAAACACAAAGAATAAAAGTGGTAAATTTTGCATGACACAAAATTAAACAGTCCCCAAATAATGATCAGATTCTGATGATGCCCAGAACTTTATGCACTGTTACTATTTTTTTTCTTCAGTAAGTGACTATTAATGCGTGTATTTTTCATGTGTAATGTGAAAGCACCCCATTCCTGCTGGTCATTTTGTTCCTTCAGACGTGGCTGGTGGTTCAGGGACCCTCCCCTCCCTGCCTCTGTGATTTCAACAGGAGCCAGCTTGCTGGCTTGCTCAGGGCCAGATGCACCCATCCTGCCAGTCCTGAGCCAGTGATGGTGTTTGGCAGCTTGGAATTGGCAGTGATGTCACTGTTTTCATCACAGACACCGGTGAGGGCTGTAAATCAGAGTTTTGTCTTTTTTCCTCAGGAAGCTGGTTGTTAATGATTTTCTACCTAAGGCCCGGTGCACGAATTCATGCATGGGTAGGGTCCCTCAGCCTGGACGGCAATCAGGGCCTATGGGGGGGTGGCGCCAGCCGGCAGGGGGGATGGACCACGGGATATTGGTCGGCCAGCCGGGGGGAGGGGCCGGGGGAGGTTGGCAGTGGGCGTGCACTGACCATCAGGGGGCAGCTCCTGCATTGAGCGTCTGCCCCCTGGTGGTCATTGCATGTCATAGCGACTGGTTGACCCGTCATTTCTATTGTTTGGTTGTTCGGTCGTTAATGGTCGCTTAGGCTTTTATATATATAGATTATACTATTGCTTTAAGTTAAAAAATTTAATGATGAGTATATTATCTGAATTCTTAAAATGTGTGTGTGTGTGTTTGAAGTGATTGGGAGCTACTTATAACCCCTGCAGACAAAAGTGGAACCCTGTTATTCGCATCTTCATGTGGTACTTCATCCTTTCCATCACCCATTCAGCCGCCCCACTTCCTGGTGCACAGAGCAGGCACGGGTCTCCCTCAGGGAGATCGCAACCTGGTCGGTGAGAGATGCAGAGATTCCTGAACAACGTGGGAGGATGGGTTCTGAATGGAGGCGGAAGCCATGATGGGAGAGGACGTGGATTTAGGAATTATGTGGGGGGGTAGAGCTAGATCCCTTGATAACAGGTGAGAGAGGTTGGAGGGAACTGCCCGTTTTCTAGATTGTGCCGGGGGGGCTGGGGGTTGTCTCGCTCTAGCATGAAGCTCCAGGCAGAGAAGATGGGTTGGAAGGAGGAGGGGTGGGTTGGGAGGAGGTGGGTTGAATTTGGGGCATGCTAATTTGAAGCTATTTTAGAATATTTAGGAAGTCTTTGACACGTGTATTTGGAATTGGAAGACGATGGGGTGACAGTGATAGAAAGTCATTCGCAGGTGGGAGTCATTAAGGCGGAGTGAGAATGAGATGGAGTTCGTCAGGATCCCGGCAGGAAGCAGATGCCACACTCCAACGGGGTAATTCAGGAGAATTTGAGGACATGGATGTCCCTAATGGTGACGGGCAGCATGAAGGCCCCACCGGAGCCGACGGAACCCGGGGCCTCGTAGGGCAGAGCAGGGCGGGGCAGCCTGCGGGGGGGCGGGAGGGGGCACGGTGGAACCTGTTAACATGGCAGTATAACCCTTTGATAACTTTCTTTGAGGGCTAGTATGCTCTGTGCCAGTTTTTCTACATGTTCTGTCTATAATTACGTGTCGCGTCTCCTTATTAGCTGTATAGTTAGACATCCTCCCACTCCTTTATCATCCTCCCTTTCCATGGCATAGAAATAGCTTATCCAGAAGGTGCAAGATGGTCCTCAGCTGTTGCCCGATCCATGGTTCGGATGTTTGCGTTTTTCATGTTGTTACTTTTGTAGGTAGACATACGGTGAGGTCTCGCCCAGAAGTTTCCCCTGAGTTTTGTTTGGGGTGTTTCCTTGGGAAATATTTTGGGTTTCCTGAAGTCCAATTACGAGATCCAAGAGCAACCTCCTTGTGAATGGGTCGTGATTCAACGGAAGGCTCCTTGATATTGTTTCCTAAGCTGGCTTTGAACAAGCACAGTATTCATTCCTTCCGCACCTTACTTGTCTGACAGCGCCCTCCGATGAGGGACTCTAGCGGCATGGCGGCCTGTGGAACGCAAAGGGGAAGAGGGAAGTGAATCAAGTGACTTAAAACCCCTTTTCCCTGGCTACAAAGGTTAAGGGGACAAAAATCCTTCCTACACTGAACTGAATCTGGCAAGTTTTAAGGTTTTGCTTCACGATTCTGGAGTCCCTGCCTGGGACTTATCGCAATCTGGCAATGATGTGCTGTCGTGCTTCAAACCGGATCAAAAGGCTAGCGGTGACCCCAGCCAGGCCCCGCCAGGCAGCATATGCTCAGCCCAGGGGAACGTGCGGGCGTGGGTGACTGGGTGTCTCGCTGCGGAGCTCGGGTGCCCACACGTTGGTGCTCTTTCGCACTCCTGCCCATGTGCTAATCCTCGCATCTGCTATTTTCATCTGACGCATCTGATCGCACTTCCTTCTCTTTGCATTTCATGTTCTTCCCCTTCTGTCGGTGGTTTCCACCCGACTGCACGATCATGAGTGTTTCTCCTCTAGCATTTCAGTGGTGATGCTTCTGAAGTTCTCCAAACGACCTCCTCCACGTGGGTGCCGCCATCGTTATACTTCTGAAACGTCTTAAAAATTGTATCACCATTAAAAAATAAATCAGTCAGTGCTTAGTTGTAGAAAATCCTTTGGTTCGGGAAATAAACACACAGGCGGCCCTGTAAGTATTTTTGCACAGTATAAAACCAGTGAAAGATGTAACCTGATACGTGTTTATGTTTCGCTTTGATTCCAAATTAAATAAATAAATGCCCAAAACGCATATCTACACTAATAAGAGAAATATGCATATTGACCGTACCTCCGTGATGCCCACCAGCCAATCAGGAGTGAGTATGTAAATTAACCCAACAAAGATGTTGGGTTAATTTGCATACGCAGGCACAGAGTGGCTGGGCGGGGCAGGACGCCTGCTATGAGGGGGAGAGCATGGGGGAGGGGGGGCAGAGGGAGCTACAGGAGCGGCACTCCCACCAGAGTGAACACTGAAGGCTCCAGAAGGAGTAAAGGCCCGGGTCCCAGGTGCCAGAGGAAAACCGGTGCTGGCAGCCATGGGAAGGAAGGCCTATTCTTGCACGAATCTTCATGCAACGGGCCTCTAGTAGTTTCATAAACTTTCACACACTACCAATATATTTGTTGGGGGGAGAGGGGGGAGGGGTCTGTGTATAAGTGGATTTATGCCGTCCAAACTCATGTTCTTCAAGGGCCAACATATTAAAAGGCTGATCACCTTCTTGCTGTTTTCTTACTGACTTTTTTTGCATTGCCATGTTGCCTGATACTTGGATTTTTTTTTTTTTTTTTTTACAGTAGATAAGTTTGTTATAGGAGTTTTCAAAGCATGGAAGGAGAATAATGGCTAAGGAGGTCTTAGTTCCTTTTAATGTTCAGTGAATAATACAAAAGCATTTTCAACATACTGTCAACATAACATCTATTACTTTTCATTGACATCGGAGTGTTTTAAAACCGCTCTCTCTGCCTCTAGCCCAACCAGATCATGCTCCTGCGCCAAACTTCTCCCTGTGTGTGACGGAGGGTGGCCTCCCTCACCCCGACGTACTGAAAAGTCTAATGAAATCGGCTCATTTATTCGCTTGTTCATGAAATATTTATAGGCACCTGTTGTGCTCATAAAATGCTCTGGGCACAAAAGGAGTCAGATTAAGTTACATAATAACTGTGCCACCTGGTCTGTTTCCCCAAAATAAATGTGTGAGCTCATGAGGATCACATCTCACTTCTTGTTCTAGCCGTTCCGCACAGCGTATCAGATCTGCTTCATTGATTGTCATTTTCCAAAAAAGGGTTTTTAAAGGCCATAAAACAGCAATTACGGTGCCTGAGGCCCAGATGCCAAATCATGAAATCCACAACGCCCAGCGGCTCCCCGTGGCTCAGTAGCCTCTCTACTCACAAGGAAATAAATATTATCCCTAAAAGTGACTATGTGTGGACTTTGGGTTGAGCAAAAAATAAACCCAGCATTGAAGGTCAGGCAGTCCTTTGAGAAGAGAAAGACGTCCTGTCTGGGGGTGTAAGTGCCTCTGGCGTGCTCGGGCGTTGACATGCTGAACCTCTGGAACATGATCCTCAGCTACGTTCAGTTCCCTGGCGCTGCACCCAGATGCTCACTCCCAGGAGTCGGGGGTCTCCTCTGAGGCAGAAACTGGGGCTGTGGCCAGGGGTGAGAACGCTGCACCCACCTGCAGAGCCTGGGGCACGTGCCGGATGCTCACCACGAACCATCCCCCTCCCCCGTGAACTTGGATACCAGAGGTGTGGACAGGGACACTACCCAAGGTGGTTGATGGATGGATGGTGACTGTCCCCGGGGCGAGGGGGTAGGTGGGGAAGGCAGGATAGACAAGTGAGAGGTTCCGATTCAAAATCCTTCTGTCTGGTGGTCACCTCCTCAGTCATCTCCGGGGAAAACCCTGGGAACATGTTATTGGTGGATAACTTTGCGGGAGCATTAAATCGGCCAGTCTGTGGCCCTGTGATCCCACCTGACAGATGGGGAAGGTCATTCTTCCTCTGGGTTTATACTGACATGTGTTATTCCTCTTCTCGAGTCACCTGGGCTTCATGTCTGTCTAATCTTGCTGGTTGACTGCCATTGGCTGGGAGAGTGGGTGGGGGCGGGATCTGTGTGCAGGTGATGGGCAGGTGGCTTTGGCAAAAGTGCATTTCCAGTGACCCCACGACATGTCCTTTTAAGTGTTAGGCTCGGGCCGAAACTGGTTTGGCTCAGTGGATAGAATGTCGACCTGCGGACTCAAGGGTCCCGGGTTCGATTCCGGTCAAGGGCATGTACCTTGGTTGCGGGCACATCCCCAGTGGGAGGTGTGCAGGAGGCAGCTGATGGATGTTTCTCTCTCATGGATGTTTCTGGCTCTCTATCTCTCTCCCTTCCTCTCTGTAAAAAAAATCAATAAAATATATTATAAAAAAAAAAGAAAAAGAAAACTATAAAAAGACATTCTACATTATTAAAAAAAAAAGTGTTAGGCTCTGATATCTCCCTTGTTTACTTTGAAAGGCTGGTTTTCACGTTCATTATGCAAAACTGTGATGTCATCAATGGCAAGATAATGGAATGTGTGCATGAACACCCATCATGGTGACCACACCCGAGGGAGACAGGAAGAGAAACATTTAACCCTTTGCACTCGCTTGCTTTTTTCTCGATTCCTTTATTCTACTCGGGATTTAATTTTTTAAATACCCCAGATTTTACAAAGCGCGGCAGTAGAATAAAAAACTGGAGTTTCTTTTCATACAAACTTATTTATTTGGATTTTTTTATATTTCAAATTATTGATACATTCAAAGAGTTATTTTAATCTCGACATCCGAGTGCAAAAGGTTAAGAGGAACGAAGGCAAAAAATCGACATGAATCGTGTATGCTTTCAGCGTACGGTGCTATTTGAGCTTCACTGGAGACTTAGAACAGAAACAGCCCGGGTGTTCATTTTTAAACTGTCTGTAAATGTCTGTTTTCTCAAACGCTTCCTCTCAGACGGCAGGTGGGACATCAGGCTGTCTCGGATTGTCACTGAGCGCTGAAGACACATTCGATGCATGCTGGTCTCCGCGAAGGCAGGGACGGAGACGGCTGGGGTAGAGTGTTGTGTTCTGGGGATGAATGGGTTTTTCGGGTTGAGAGAGGTGGGCTGTCGCGGAAACAGAACGTGTTCGTGTCCGGGTCGGGACCAGACACGTTTCTTGTGTCTACATGACTTTGCCCTCCTTCGCCATTGGAGCCTACATGAGAATGGGAGCTCTTGGGCTCTGACAGCTGTGCTCCGATGGGAGAAGAAGAGAAGAAGACTACACGCAGGGAATGGTCAGGGGCTGATTGAACGTGTGGCACGGTTTTTTTTGGGGGGGGTAGGAGGGGCAGCGACCTGAACTCTCCCCGGGGCCAACAGTCACGGGGAGAGAATGAAATGTTCGCCTCTTGTCCCTGCCAGTGCTCGGGCCTCTCTCTCTGGCAGCCGCCCCGCGTTGCCAATACGCTCAGGTCCAGGGCGACGTTTCCATCAAGTGTAAGGTTTTAAAAACTGTATTTACAAACGAGATCCCCATTTTAGCAGATCCCCCTCTCTTTCACGTTGCTATTTGATGGTTTTATGTGTTTAATCTATTGTGAGATAACAAAGCTTATTTTATTCCCTTTATTAGCGGATTACAAACGTCTGAGGTCACTGTTCTCTCTTATTAAAAAATATATATATTTGAAGGGAATTGACAATATTTTTCTCCTCCGTACGTGACTCGCAGTGTTTGGTACTCACAGAGGGTGGAGGTCACGTATGGCCCAGGCGTGCATGTGAGGAATAATCTGGCGATGGTGTCATTGGTCATGACTCATAGAGTTTCCTAATATGGTGCTAAAGCAAATCCTTCTTCCTGAGGTCTCCCGCCGCTTCCCACAGAAAGCTGCTTTTTACAGCGTTATGGATATAAAATTGATATTCGTTTTTCTAAATAAATAAGTTGGAGAAGGTCGTTTCTGGGAAATATCACGAATAAACGGCTTTTTTATATGAGCACTGATGAGGGTGGAATTACGAAGGCCACGTCCCAGTGTCTGAGGGAGCCTGCCCGTGAGACAGAGCTGCCCACCGTGTACATGACTGTGACCTAGAAACCTGCACAGAGCCAATCAGTGTTTTTCTCGGAAAGTCACATGATGAGGAATCCGGAGAAGTGCTTGGGAAGAGAAAATGTGAAGAAAGTAACTTTCCTCGTTTGGGCACTAATCAGTATATATGTGGACTCATCAAAGGCTGGATAAGACCCCAAACTTAGCTGAGCGAGACTTCAGTCGCCACAGAGAACATTCCAGAATAAAAGGAGATTCCGTGATACATGTTGTTGAGGTCTCCTTTGACTCCCGATTACATTGGTTGAGCTGTTTTGTGTACATGCGTTTCATATGTTACAGTTTTCAGAATTCTTCCACGTATGCTGGGCCATGGAATGCCACCCAAACAGTAGCTTCTGAGGTGTTGGGTCTTAGTCATTGCAAAGGGGACCTTTGAGGACAGAGCAGAGCATCCTGCCCCGCAGGCCTTTCTCCAGGTTTGGGGGAGCCCTCGAGCCTGGGCATTAGCATTTCTGCCTCACTGATGCGTGGAAAGCCTTAGGCTGGTTATGGGTCTGCCCTCCAGAGCCACACAGTTCATATGTATCAGAGAGAATATGGGAAACCCCATATATGTGTGCGTGTGTGTGTGTGTGTGTGTGTGTGTATATACATATATATACATTTATATAAAAGAATCATTTATTGATTTGAGAGAGAGAGGAAGGGAGAGGGAGACAGAGAGAGAAACATCGATGTGAGAGAGATACATCGATAGGCTGCCTCCTACTGGGGATGGAGCCTGCAACCCAGGCATGTGCCCTGACCGGGCATGGAACCAGCGACCTTTCCGTGCACAGGATGATGCCCATCCACCTGAGCCCCACTGGCCAGTGCAAAACCCCATTGTATTTTCACAGTGCCTGGCCTTTCTCTATATATCTTAAATTGCTTTTTTTTTTTAAAAGAACAAGTTAGCAAGTGGGGTGGAGAGGAAGGACAAAGAGGCCCTCCAAGGTGGAGGGCCTGGATTTGGGACCGTTTGCTTGTTGGGGCCGATGGATAGAGAAGGGACAAGAATGGTGCCGAGGTTTCTGCGTTCCCGACGAGGGGATGGAAGGTTCGGAAGGCTTGAGGAGGTAGATGATGACTTTGTTCTGTGCTGCCGACCAGTGGGTTTGGCAGTGAGGGGAGGCTTGGCATTGGAAGTGATTCGATTGTAGTGTTGAAGAGATTGTCAATGTGGCGAATTTGAACCATGCGCCTGTTAAATGCTTTTTTTTTCGCCCTAACCGGTTTGGCTCAGTGGATAGAGCGTCGGCCTGCGGACTGAAGGGTTCCAGGTTCAATTCCGGTCAAGAGCATGTACCTTTGGTTGCAGGCACATCCCCAGTAGGGGGTGTGCAGGAGGCAGCTGATTGATGTTTCTAACTCTATCCCTCTCCCTTCCTCTGTGTAAAAAATCAATAAAATATATATTTTTAAAAATACTTTTTTTTTCCAGAAACATATCTAGCTTGGCAGAGGAGAAAGGATGAGTCCCTGGGGGGTGCTGGCTGGTGTGATCATGAGGATGCTGATGGGAGTGGCTGAGGTCACCGCGATCTCCCAGGTCCAGGCATTGCCGGCCGGTCTGCTGTCTGCTCTGCTTCGGGCTCCGCAGGGTGGACACGTGGTCCCTGTGCATCACTTTCCACATCAGAGTCTCAGGCATTTTACCCAAATTGTTAACTTTAATTTTCAACTATCACACATTGAGTAAGGGACTTGGGAAATCATTCATATGTGAGGTTGGAACCCAGCATCCATTTCATTAAAGGATATCTTGAATTTAGTGAATTATTCTGCCAAGTGGCTGAGAAATGACAGGTAATATTGGTGATAAGCTTTGAGTAAAGATAATTGATTTTTTTTAGAACAAGAACACTTCATCAAGTTTATAACGTATATTGAGTCCCATTTTACCTCAGACAGGAAAAGATTACCTAAGCTGTTTAAAAATTCAAATAAAGGTTTCCTTAGAAACATCCACAATGATATATTAATAGACGACTTTATCATGGCTAAAATATTGCTGGTGCAGCAAGATAATGTTGAAAGATGACAGAAGATTGACAATAATTATTAAAACATCCAAAATTTTATTACAGGCAGGTAGTTAATTTTTTTTTTTGTCAATCTGATTAAAACTCAGCTAAACTGTGAGAAAAGATACTGGAGGGTTGACAGGATATAAAAATTTTAGACCAAAATTCTCCCTGGATGGATATGAGGAGTCGAGGGCTGGTGGGTGAGTCTTTGCATCCCAGAGTGCAAAATTGGGGGGAATATCAGATCCTTTTCGACTCCAGGCCGAACCCGGAGCCTCCTATTTGATTTCTAACACACGGCTCTGTTTATTATAACCGCTTGTGACCATAAAAGTATAAACTGAAAGGTAGCGATGATGGGTGAGGGTAATATATTACGTTAAGTAAACTTGTCCCGCGCGCAGTGCGAGGAGAGCTCTGTTTACGTTACAGTAAGCTGTTTTCTGCTGCATTTACAGTTCTGCTATGCAGATAAATCCAGAGGGTTGGTGACCGCACAATTAGTTTATCTGGCCAGCCCCAAAGACAGCATTAGGATAATTTTAGCATATTTAACTCTGTTTAGGTCATTAGTAACGCGATATCAACAAAGTCCTTTTTTTTTTTTTTTTAAGCTGATCAGTTAGAAAAAAAAAGAACAAAAGAAAATTACTGGGCAGAAACCTGAACAGTGCAATCCAACATACATCAAGCTTGCAAAACGAAATGAACATAAAGGTCAGGGTAGGAGCTCGAAGAGACATTTAAAATGGAAGGATATGTAATAAAAGTTCGTTTGCATGCTCCCTCTCCCTTTAAACAGGGCCTGAAGCGCCTCCCCCCTCCCCGCCCCCCAGATCTCCTACTGAAGCAGGATTGCACACTTCTGTAAGAAGTCTTTAAAAAGTAAGATCTTTTTAATAAATTTAACTTGGTAACCAATAGGAAAACATCCAGCCAGCCAAGGGATGGGAAAAAATAAAATACTTTTCACAATGCAGTATTATTGAATGCAAGGTATGTGGATGACGTGGTTCAAAGTAAAACATAATGCACCAAGTATTTGATCTTCCTAAATTCTAGTGCCTGTTAAAACCGCGTATTTGTCAACCAAAGGTCATTGGCGTCAACGCAACACCAATAGGAATCCCCAGTGTGGGATTCGGTGAACACTGGTCGTTCTTCTCCTCGGAGAGACATCATCAGTGTTTCAACACCAGCCAGGCAACAGCAATCCTCAGTGCGAAGGGGAACTGTGCTCCTTCGGTGAGGGGAGCTGACTTATATAGACAGAAGGCCCCGCCCCTGGTCTCTGATTGGTCCATCCTCATCCAGTGAGGACTCCACATCCTCCCAGGTTGATTGGTCTAACAGTCACTGTCCTGAGGGGGGGGGGGGGTCAGCATGGAGCCACTCTGATGGGTCAGTGAGAAAGCTGATGGGGATTTGGCTGTGCAGTTCCTATTGGATGGGGAAAGCCAGTCCTATTGGTTGAAATAGGATCCCGGGAGCTCCTTTATAAGGGCTGCTCAGGTGCAGGAACACGGTGCAGGCTTCTCCCTGAAGTGCAGTTTGTGTGAGAGGCCCCTGTAGAAGTGGCTGCTAAGCTTTGTTTTTTAAATCTGAGCCCAGTTAACCACCAATACCTGAGCAGGTATCTTCTTTCTCAGGGTCCACATATCCTAGAATACCTATTTTATTAGACTTCAGAAATAAAATAAGTTGATTAAAAGCAATATATTTTGAAAAAAATAAAAGCCTAATATGCAAATCGACCGAACAGCAGAACGACTGGCCGCTATGATGCGCACTGACCACCAGGGGCAGACACTCAATGCAGGAGCTTCCCCAGCCCACAGGCCCCAGACCAGCCAAGGCAGGTGCCTGCAGGCTCCCCCTCCAATCTCCCCACCAGTCGCCCCACAGATAGGCCCTGATTGCCGGCCAGGCCTAGGGACCCTACCCATGCACAGATTTCGTGCACCAGGCCTCTAGTTTTGAAATAAAAGAAAATGTGACATTTCACTACACTTTTATATAATTCAGTTACATAACTTTCTTGCTTAAATGTGCTTTCCATAAAATATTGTTTATTCTTTCAAAGATGATGTCTATCCATTTTTTCGTAACTGTGTGTTACAAACTGATACCCACCTGTTGTAATTCAAACGCCCTGCATTCTTCCCCGATTCAGGCCACAGGAAGGAGAGAGAGATTCCATGTCAGGATGATTGTGAATACATCTGTTCGAATTACTTTAAATCTGGATTTGAATCCCATAGTTTCAGTAGGAATCACTGGCCACTTACAGGAGGTAATTACCACTTGCTTCTTTAAAAAGTCTGTGTAGTTTGTCATTACACAATCAACAACACTCTCACCACCCAGCCATGAATGTCTGCAGCGAAAAGCGACCGATGACGGTTGTGGGTCTGGGGTGAGGGTGAGAAAAAGACCTCAGAAATCCTATCAATTCAGTGCTTCCTGACACCCTGAATGTAAAGGTCGTTTCCTATTTTAACAAACCTCTGCCTGGAGAATCCCTGAGTTCTAAGTATGTTCCAGAGTTTCCAGTTTCCACCCCAGCGAAGACCTTTCACAGGATGTAGTCGCTTCAGTAACCGGGCCTACCTCCCCCCGTCAGCAGACAATTAATAAAGGTGTCAGATCCATGACCCATAGGGAGGCTCACTGGTAGAAGCACTCTAGATTAATATCTGGCCGTTTTATTAAAAAGCAAGTCACTCTTATCCCGAAAAGCAGCCCGAATTAAGAAGATGAAAACCTCTTGCTTTCGGGTTTCATTAAAGTCATGGGGGTTGGAGGGGGGGTGGATG
The DNA here is from genome assembly GCA_025583905.1 of Ia io. Lineage (NCBI taxonomy): Eukaryota > Metazoa > Chordata > Mammalia > Chiroptera > Vespertilionidae > Ia > Ia io. Next base: position 12,234,987 of record JAJQQW010000024.1, on the reverse strand, counting down.
AGAGAGATTGGAGGACGGGGAATCGGCCTGTTGGCCCTTAGACCTTCAGGCTCACCATGTCCTCAGGACACTAAGTTAACGCCCCATTTTATTTCAGCTTCACGTCTGAGAGAGGAGAATGAGAAAGTCCTCTAACTAGTCCTCTTTCCTTCCACCTCATGGTGTCTGTTGGTGTGAAATGGTAGCTGATTCAGAGTCGCCAACGGAAACCATTCCTTCTCCCCCGTGACTGCAATGGAGGCTGGGCAGAAATGCCTGCTTTCAGAAGTCGGCTGTTTCTCCCATGTGCTCTCCTCTCCGTATGTGCCAATGTCTACAGCGACATCCAGCGTCTCCTTTTGAGTGACAAAGCGACGTCCCTGTGTCGGCTTACACCAAATGGTTGTGCAGACGCATTCGATGTTAGAAACGAGACATGGCCTGCTGATACTCCCACCCAGCGAACACGGATGCATTCCAAACGGAGTGGGCAGGTTGAGCCGTTCAGAGCGGAAGGTTGCCCGCAGGTATAAAGTGTGCCTAGTCCTGTGGTCGGCAAACTGCGGCTCACGAGCCACATGCGGCTCTTTGGCCCCTTGAGTGTGGCTCTTCCACAAAGTACCACGGCCTGGGCGAGTCTATGTTGAAGAAGTGGCGTTAGAAGAAGTTTAAGTTTAAAAAATGTGGCTCTCCAAAGAAATTTCAGTCGTTGTGCTGTTGATATTTGGCTCTGTTGACTAATGAGTTTGCCGACCACCGGCCTAGTCCCAGGCAAGGCATTGGTTATCCCTTCTCTCAGGCAGTCCTGGTGCTGAGATTCCAAACAGAAGAGTTCGTCTCAGGAGTAAGCATGACTGTGTACTTGGGAAGCAAGCTCCGAAATAGAGTCAGTGCCCCACAGGGGTGCTGGGGACATGCCTGTGAAGGACGAGGGAGAGGGAGTGGGCTGGACAGGGAGGGCCTTCAGGCCCCACTGCAGGTCTGGCCCCTCTGATGGGTGTGCGGGAGCCCCAGACCACACCAGGTGAGGGGAGTCTCGGGCCCGAGCGAGTTCTAGTCTCAACCACTGGCTCTGAGCAGCTGGAGGGGGCAATGTGGGGCTGGGCCTGGTGGCGAGGCCGGTGCCCGGCTGAACACAGCAGAGTGGATCAGAAAGGACAGCGAGTGCCCTGGCTGGTGTGGCTCAGTGGTTAGGGCGTCAGCCTGCGGACTGAAGGGTCCCAGGTTCGATTCCGGTCAAGGGCACATGCCCGGGTTGCAGGCTCAATCCCCAGTAGGGGGCGTGCAGGAGGCAGCTGATCCATGAGTCTCTCTCATCATTGATGTGTCTATCTCTCTCTCCTCCCTTCCACTCTGAAATCAATAAAAAAAATTTTTTTTTAAAAAAAGGACAGCGAGCCCTAACTGGTTTGGCTCAGTGGAGAGAGCATTGGGCCTCTCGATGTGGAGGCGGCCTCGCCCCTGGCTTCCTCTGGGTCATCAGAGGCGGGTGCCTGGGCTTTTTAAGCCGCCGTTTTCTCGGTTGTAAACCGTGAAGGATAATGTCAAGGCTTAGAAGTGAGGATTTAGTGAGAGAACATGAATAAAAACTCTTGATACAAAGCCTGGCCTACAAGCATTAGCGATTGTTATTGTGACTGTAGGTTTTGAGACTCCTTCTGTTACCTATACATTTTACTCTTCTCCTGAACTATCTGGTTCCTCTATCCAGTGGTCGGCCAACTGCGGCTCGCGAGCCACATGCGGCTCTTTGGCCCCTTGAGTGTGGCTCTTCCACAAAATACCACGGCCTGGGCGAGTCTATTTTGAAGAAGTTGCGTTAGAAGAAGTTGAAGGTTAAAAAATTGGGCTCTCCAAAGAAATTTCAGTCGTTGTACTGTTGATACTTGGCTCTGTGGACTAATGAGTTTGCCGACCACTGCTCTATACATTGCTTCCCTCTGAGCGGACAAGCTTTGCTCCAAAAGCTCCAATCGTGGATAAACGATGCTGGAAACCGAAAAATGTCCTAAATGAGGGCCTTGCCTCGCGCTGCACGCTTTCAATGGGACGTTTTGCCGATTTCCTCACAAAGTCACAGGCCCTCGATGTGCACTGAGACTTCATATTTCTGAGGAACAAAAATAAACGTCGGGGGCTCGTGACGCTTAGGTGTGAAAGGAAGCTTGGGGCCCGTCTAGGCAGAGGCCGGGCCACCTGCCACCGATGGAGGCTCGGGGGTGAACCGAGAAATGCTACAACCTCTGTCGCTTTTGTCGCTTTTGGGAAATGCTCACCCTGAAATCACTGCCTGCCTGAGAATGGGAGTGGGGAAGGCAGCTTGAGAAAGAGATCGTACGCTCCGCTCCAGGGCGTTGGAACGCAGCCTGTCACGCGGACCCAAGCCATTCACATTCAGTGGATCGTGTACTGTTTTCCTTGGGAAAGTGCATTCTATCAGGGCGGGCACATGTATGCACCATCTGTGAAACAGGTATGCTAGCACCACTTGTATCGTGTGTTAAATTGGCCATTGCACTTGCATGCTAGTATGTATTTGTAGCTTAATTATCATGGGTTCACTGAGTATATGAAACATGGAGATAGTCAAGTACATTCTCAGTCTCAAAAATATGTATATCGCCTTAACCCAGTGATCGGCAAACTCATTAGTCAACAGAGCCAAATATCAACAGTACAACGATTGAGATTTCTTTTGAGAGCCAAATTTTTTAAACTTAAACTTCTTCTAACGCCACTTCTTCAAAATAGACTCGCCCAGGCCGTGGTATTTTGTGGAAGAGCCACACTCAAGGGGCCAAAGAGCCGCATGTGGCTCGCGAGCCGAGGTTTGCCGACCATGGCCTTAACCAGTTTGGCTCAGTGGATAGAGCATCAGCCTGCAGACTGAAGGGTCCTGGGTTCGATTCTGGTCAAGGGCATGTACCTTAGTTGAGGGCACATCCCCAGTGGTGGGTGTGCAGGAGGCAGCTGATCGATGTTTCTCTCTCATCGATGTTTCTAACTCTCTCTTCCTCTCCCTTCCTCTCTGTAAAAAATCAATAAAATACATTTTAAAATATATATGTATATCTATTAAGTGCTTACTGATTGCTAAGCACAAAAAAAGAATGCATTTGCTCAGAAAGTATGTAGTAAATGCCTCTGCGAGGCCCGGAGCTGTGTTACATAGACGAGGCGTGAGGCACCGTCTGCATCTCTGAGGTTTGAACAACGTGGTGGGAAGATATCACCCAGACGCAGGGACCTGGGGAATGTAGGTCAGGGTAGAACGGGGATGCCCGTCTCACACTCTGCCTTTACCGATTGTTTACTCCGTGGAGAATCGCTTTGGGAGTGATTTTACTATTTTTGACCTGCTGTTTTCTCCCCGGGCCCTTCCCTGCACCCCCTTTTCTGAGCACCAGTGTCCGATTTCTGCGCCCTCCGTCTGGCTCGGCGTCGGCAGAAAGTCATCAGCGTAATCCCCGTAAGAGGACTTTGTTTTCCTTTTTGTCACCCAGCACATTTTTATTGTCAGCGTGGTTGCTAATCACTCATTTTTATTTACTCTAGCTGGGGAAGTTTTGCAAATAGCTTGGGACTATTTAGGAAAAAATGCTTTAAATCCTGGGTTCTGTCCTAGCCTGTTGACTGGCGAACACAGCGCAGACTCCGACCTCGTGACCCCCCCTTCCCCCACCCCCGGGATTAAAACATGAGTAACAGACAAGGTCTGCCTCCCCTTCTGCCAACTGGGGTTTCCTGGCCCCACAGCCCCCATCCTCCCAGACCAGGCTCAGCTCCAGGATGTCGGAGCAAGGCTGTATTCCTCACAGGTTTGGTTGGAATAAATGTTCGGAGCAGCTGAGATAGAAAATAAAGGTACTTGCCCGGCCGGCGTGGCTCAAGGGTTGAGCGTTGACCTAGGAGCCAGGAGGTCACGGTTCAATTCCCGGTCAGGGCACATGCCCAGGTTGCGGGCTCCATCCCCAGTGTGGGGTGTGCAGGAGGCAGCCGATCCATGGTTCTCTCTCATCATGGATGTTTCTCTCTCTCTCTCCCTCTCCCCTCCTCTCTGAAATCAATAAAAATTTGTGTGGTTTTTTTTTTAAAAAAGAAAGGTACAGACCATTATGTCTATTTTACAGTTTTCTTAAACTGAATTAAAATATTTAGTAGTGTATTTAAGAAAACAGGAGAGGGCCCTGGCTGGTGTTGCTCAATGGTTAGAGCATCCCCTGTGCCCCAAAAGGTCACTGGTTCGATTCTGGTCAGGGCACATACCCAGGCGGTGGGTTCGATCCCTGGTCAGGGAGCAAACAGGAGGCAAACGATCGATGTTTGTCTCTCGCATCGGTGGTTTCTCAGAACTCTCTTCCTCTCTCTCCCTTTCTTTCTTGTAAAAATCAATGAAACGTTTCCTCAGGTGAGGATTCATTAGAAAAATAAATAAAAGAGGAGCGATAGGGTAGGATTAAACGTGAAACAGATGACAAAAAAACCTATGACATCCATGATGAATTCTTTGGAAGCGGATGAAAGTGGCTCAACCCTTGTGTTGAGAAGAGTAAGAGTTGGACGAGAGGAAGCCGCCTTAGGGTCCGGGTTTTGCCTGCCCCAAAGGGCCAGTGTTGGGGACGTCTCTCCTCGGTTAGGACGCGCCCCTGTGGCCCGTGTGAAGAGCACCTGCTGGTTGTGTGGCCATCACGGTGCCCAGGGCACAGAAATCCTAGTCCCTGGTTCTCAGGAAGATCACGAAGACCTTGGAGTCCTATTGACTGAGAAAGTGGTATTTTCATTCTAATTTTTTAATATATTTTATTGATTTTTCACAGAGAGGAAGGGAGAGGGATAGAGAGTTAGAAACATCGATGAGAGAGAAACACCGATCAGCTGCCTCCTGCACACTCCCTACCGGGGATGTGCCCGCAACCAAGGTACATGCCCTTGACCGCAATCGAACCTGGGACCTTTCAGTCCGCAGGCCGACGCTCTATCCACTGAGCCAAACCGGTTAGGGCTGCTTCCTTTTTTTATTTTATTTTTTTTTAAGCTTTCCTCTGCAGTGTTGCTTTCATTTTTCATTCCCATTTGAGAGAGGAGACTCCTTGGCCCTATCTAGTGATCGTGCTCGGGGAACTTGTGAGGCAAACCTTGCCCACAGGGGGGGTCTGTCCATCTTCCTCCCGCCCCCCACGCTGGTCTCTGAGAGTGATTTCTGTCCGCCCTGCTCCGCCTCGGGGAGCAGACAGCCGGGACCTCTGGCGTCTGGGGATTCACCTGTTGCAGGTGCTTCCTGTCTGCGTGAAACATACCTGAGGCCGAGCCGAGTCAGAACCGACGGGAAGTTCTGGAGGTGTCTCGGTTGCTCTCTTTCCGTGGATTTTCGCTCTGGAATCACACCAAAGCCTGTCACCACGTGACCGTGGTCCCGGCGGCCGTGCAGGCCTCCACGTGAAAACTGGCCAAGCCGGCCTTGGACCGCGGCCCGCGATCCGCGGCGCGGATGTTTCTCAAAGCCAATGTCAGGGCTTTAGAATTTCAGGACTCAAAACACAGACAGGAATAAAATGTGAGACGCGCTTCGAACCAAAACCTCCAGTCCAGGATGTAATCCCCTCCCCATTCTTCAACGTCTCGAGGAGATTATTCTGACGTTGGCCACGAACTTACATGTCAAAGCTCCAGGTGTTCTGTAAAGGTTGCAGGAGGCTGGCAGGTTCCCGTGTGCTTCATGGGCGCCGCCTGTGCTGAGGCCCGTTCCACGTGTGTCCTGGGAGTTTGGGGCACTTGATCGCTCCCTCTTCCTTCTAGGTTCTGTCCGGTGCCCCTGGAAAGAGAGGGAAGGTTGATGCTCAGCCATTGAACCACACCAGCCAGGAAGTCACAGTTCGATCCCCAGTCGGGGCACATGCCCAGGTTGCAGGCTCGATCCCCAGTAGGGGGCGTGCAGGAGGCAGCCGATCAGTGATTCTCACTCATCATGGATGTTTCTCTCTCTCTCCCTCTCCCTTCCTCTCTGAAATCAATAAAAAAATATATTTTTTTAAAAAGGGAAGGTTGAAGCTTCGGCTTTATTTAAGAGGAACACTGAGACTTCCCAGTACAGAGGCCGTCCTGGTGAGCTGGGTTTGCAAACAAGGCTGATGGAGAAATCTGGCTTCCGCTGGCGGCACCCTCCGCGCTCGTATAGAAAGCAGGTGCACGTCCCCTCCTGGAGCCAGGGTTGACCTCAGGTCAGGGTCACATGCTCATCACAGGCCAGCAGGGGCGGCGTGGGCTGACCATCAGGCCACGCAGAGCAGACACGGAGGCCTCCCCCCCTCCCCCCCGTTCCTCCCTGCAGATCCGTGGCGCCCACCCCAGGCAGACAGCGACCCCTGCCTGTCCCCACGCCTCCTCTGTAGCCATGACGGGTTATCAAGGCTCCTTTTCTCTTGATGGGGAATATGGTGGAAGAGCCACATAAAGGTAGAAAGAGAGTCTTTTTCTCCTCCGCCCCCTCCCCCAGCACACACAGCCCGGAGGACTGCCATGGAGAGCTGGGCTCCCCTGCAGGCCTCCGGGGACTTGGGGGCACAGGGATGCCGTGGGGTGCTCGGGGAGTTCGGGTGGGGACCTGCCTCCAGCCCCTGACCACCGGCCCCTCTCTGTCCCTCACTCCCTCCTCTCTCCAGCTCCCTAACCCCTGAAGAGCAAAAGTCCCTTTTCCAGGGCTTCATTCCGGAGTTGCAGTCACAGCTTTATACAAGCATGTTCTGGCGAAAGAGAAACCCTGTCTCAGGTTCATATATACACAGACTTGCTCACGGACTGAGCAGCCCAAGCAGCCTCCTGTTGAGTTAAAATTCACAGACCTGACTTAACCAGCATAGTCTTCTCAACACGTGCTGATTCTACACCGTTAGGCCCATGAACACGTCTTCGATTCCACTACCACGGCTTCTGAAACGTGGTTTTTGAACATCTTCTTGGACCAGTGGTCGGCAAACTCATTAGTCCACAGAGCCAAATATCAACAGGACAACGATAGACATTTCTTTTGAGAGCCAATTTTTTTTAATATATTTTATTGATTTTTTACAGAGAGGAAGGAAGAGGGGTAGAGAGTTAGAAACATCGATGAGAGAGAAACACCGATCAGCTGCCTCCTGCACATCCCTTACTGGGGATGTGCCCGCAACCAAGGCACATGCCCTTGACCAGAATCCAACCTGGGACCCTTCAGTCCGCAGGCCGACGCTCTATCCACTGAGCCAAACCGGTCAGGGCATTGAGAGCCAAATTTTTTAAACTTAAACTTCTTCTAACGCCACTTCTTCAAAATAGACTCGCCCAGCCCTAGCCGGTTTGGCTCACTGGATGGTCGGCCTGGGGACAGAGGGGTCCCAGGTTCGATTCCGGTCAGGGGCGTGTACCTTGGCTGCGGGCACATCCCCAGTGAGGGGGGTGCAGGAGGCAGCTGATCGGTGCTTCTCTCTCATCGATGTTTCTAACTCTCTATCCCTCTCCCTTCCTCTCTGTGGAAAATCAATAAAATATTTATTTTTTTTTAAAAATAGACTCACCCAGGCCGTGGTATTTTGTGGAAGAGCCACACTCAAGGGGCCAGAGAGCCGCATGTGGCTCGCGAGCCGCGGTTTGCCGACCACGGTCTTGGACCCACAGAGGAGCCACACCTCTCTGCTCTCTTCAACCAGGGAGCGTATTTTTAATTCTGTGCGACCCCTGCATAAAATGCGGAAGGCGTGATGCCGGGTTCTGCTTTTAAATAAACTTGACTGATGGATCGGCCCGGGCGCCGTCCTAGGTAGAGCCCCTCCTGGCGGCCCCCTGCGCGTGGACGAGCCTGGGACGGTGGTGTTTACGCAGCTCGAGGTGAGACGGACCAGCCTCCCCGCCGCCCAGTTGACAGCCTGTTGGGGATCACGTCGCACATCCGGAGGTGTCGTCTGCCATGTGGAGGTGTTTTGCTGATGGTTAGGCGAGTGCCGGGCTGGAATTCACGGGCCTCCCGTGCGTAGCCGTGCACGCAGGCGGGGGAGGCGCCACACACAGTTGCTGGCCGAATCGCTGCTCGGGGAGGCGATGTGTGTGGTCTGAATCCAGCCCCCCGCACCCCCCACCCCCGAAATGTCAGTGTCCTTCCCTTTGACATTTCCGATTATCGTGTTCTGATGGAGAACGTAGCCATCTTACTCCAGCGAACACAAGATCCTTTTTGAAAAATCCAGCCCTAGCTGGTTTGGCTCAGTGGTAAAGCATCAGCCTGCGGACTGAAGGGTGCAGGGTTCGATTCCAGTCCAGGGCACATGCCCAGGTTGAGGCTTGATCCCCAGTAGGGGGCGTGCAGGAGGCAGCTGACCAACAATGGATCTCTCATCATTGATGTTTCTCTCGCTCTCTCCCTCTCCTTTCCTCTCTGAAATTAATAAAAGAATTTTTTTAAAAAAAAAAAGAATCCAAAAAGAAAAAGGAAAAGAGAGCATTAAGACACTTTGAAAAACATACACGTTTCAGCTGTCTGTGTCTTTTTCTGGGACAAAGGAACGGAATGCCAGCGGGACTGGCTGCACGGACTGGGGAAAAGACTGCTCATTACAGCATTTCACAACAGGCTGCTCAGGTGTTAGGAACGAAGAGTCGAGGGGTGACTGCATCCAAGTGTATACGAAACTGCACACACGCCCAGATCACATTGCGGAAAAGGACGTCGGTCCATAAAGCCATCCTAGATCTGCAGATGTTCCAGGAAAGTTAGAGTCCTACCTTAACCGAGTACTGAAGCACTCTTATAAGAGAGAACTAAAAAAGGATGAACTTATGCCCTAACTGGTTTGGCTCAGTGGATAGAGCATTGGCCTGCGGACTCAAGGGTCCCAGGTTCGGGTCCGGTCAAGGGCATGTACCTTGGTTGCGGGCACATCCCCAGTGGGGGGTGTGCAGGAGGCAGCTGATTGATGTTTCTCTCTCATCGATGTTTCTAACTCTCTCTTCCTCTCTGTAAAAAATCAATAAAATATATTTTTTTAAAGTATTAACTTATGAATCGTCAGTGTCCTGATTACAATGCTGAACTAAATTTAATATCAGATACATCACTAAACTAAATGAAAATGGCCTCCTGCACGTGTAGGCCTCTCTCTGCCAAAAAGTCATATATTAATGCATTAAAATTACCTAAAACTATATATTTCTGACCTTGCCTCGGAAGTGCTAATGTAAGCACCCATTAAATGCATGCCTTTAGAAATAAGGCCATTTAGCCCGGCTGGTGTGGCTCAGTGGTTGAACCAGGAGGTCACGGTTCAATTCCCGGTCAGGTCACATGCCTGGGTTGCAGGCTCGATCCCCAGTGTGGGGCGTGCAGGAGGCAGCCGATCCATGATTCTCTCTCATCATTGATGTTTCTCTCTCTCTCTCCCTCTCCCTTCCTCTCTGAAATAAATAAAAATATTTAAGAAAAAGAAAAGAAGGAAGGCCATTTATTTTCAAATGTCACAAAACGCCTTAGTGGTAAATATAAAACAATAGGATCACTCATATCTATATAAGAACCCACATTTTAAGCATCCTTAATTTTTTAAAACCTATTAGTTTAGATTTCTCTATGCGGCATATTATCCTGTTTGTATGTAAATGACCTTGGGCCTAAAATCATGAAGGTGCTGGATCTGCAGGAGACTCAAGGTCACCTTCATAGCTGGCCTAGTCTGTCTGACTCCCATCTCCCAGGCCAGGCCATGGCCTTGGCCCCTGCGGCTCTGCCTGTACCTAGACGATGGTGGACACTGCATGTTTGCTGACACGATGACCGAATCCCTTTCCCTCCTGCTTTACAGTTTATTCAATCAGTAAACATCTGTTAAATGTTCATTCTCTATCTGGGGATAAGGACGAATAAAATATGACCCCTTATGCCTGAGAACTTGACAGTCTAGCACCATGGTCAGCAAACTGCGGCTCGCGAGCCACATGCGGCTCTTTGGCCCCTTGAGTGTGGCTCTTCCACAAAATACCACTGCCTGGGCGAGTCTATTTTGAAGAAGTGGCATTAGAAGAAGTTTAAGTTTAAAAAACTTGCCTCTCAAAAGAAATTTCAATCGTTGTCCTGTTGATATTTGGCTCTGTTGACTAATGAGTTTGCCGACCACTGGTCTAGCATGAGGAGAGGACCAATCAGCAAAGAAGGGCAATACCTTTTATCAATATCATGACCTACGTATAAAGCAAGATGTATTTGGGACTCAAAGCAAGGGTGGCCAAGTCTCCTTGCAGCAGGATTAAAAGTTTAACTAAGGTTGGGGGGCATGCGTGGGGAGGGGTTTGGGATGGGAATGGGGGGATGAGGACAAATATATGATACCTTAATGAAGAAATTTTAAAAAATAAAATAAAAGTTTAACTAAGGGACTATGTTTTAACCATTTTTAGTAAGATGGAACTTTATCACTTCAAAAAGTCTTGATAATTTAAAAAAGAGAGAAAGCGAGAGAGAGACCAGAATTTTTCCCTGAATCTGCTCTAGCTTCTCTCACCGCCCCATCCCCCTTACGAACGTCGAACCACATTCCGCAGGTGCACTTTTAATGTGAAGTTCCTCGCTTTTTCCAGGGAAGATAGAAAGTACTGATTGGTGCTCCTTATTTAGCAATCTAGATTTCTTTTGGCAGGCTGCATTGCTGGATCAAAACCAAAAAAGATGAAATATAACAGGAATAAACATTAAATCTTATATTTAAATTAAAAGTGTTATACAGATTTTTTTTAAAAAAGAGAAGCATGCACTGATGTGGGAAAAATAAAGTCTGAGGCTTTCAGCACAAACTTAAAGATAAGCCCCTTGTAGGATGTGGATGCTAAACACCAAAGCCTACCTTCTGCGCACAGCGGGCATCTCGGGAGACAAACTGCAGGTCACAGTTGGCGTTCTTTGTGCCCGTCCTGCCGGGCACTGGTGAGCGCCCATCCGAACAATGACCGGCTCAGTCTGCGCGTCACGTTCACGATCACGGAAAACCGGAAGCTTCGTGTGAGGAGACGGGACGTTCACACATGCATCCCAGGCCAGCTTGGCTGCGAATGGATCTTCCATTTCAACCCGCCGCTGACTTCTCTCTCCTTCTTGTTTGTAACAGTGATCAATCATTCCATCAATTCAAACACTTCTCGGTTCTATGAAATGGACTCGATCTCCCTTCCCTGGGATGAGCGCCTCTCCCCGTAACACGCGTGTCCTTTCCTGGCGCCAACACCCACCCGGACGGACGGACGGACGGACAGCTCCGGGTTTCTTCCCTCCTTCCCCTTGGCCTCAGCTTTTCTGACGGCCCTGGCACCAGAGCCGGGGCTCACACACTTCATTGTCTTGCCTTTAGCCTCAGTCACCCTGCTCTGAGTGTCCGGGCCTCTGTTCACAGCTAAGGAGGAAGAAGATGCTCACACCATCCTAACACGCTGATGCCAGGACTCACATCGACCCCTGAACACGTGTTCTTTCTTTCTGTTTCAGTAAAGGCTATTGCAACACTTTCCACGCATGCCTTCTTGATTGGAAAAAGGACAGACACTTCGCCCTAGCTGGTTTGGCTCAGTGGGTAGAGCGTCAGCCTGTGGACTGAAGAGTCCCCGGTTCAATTCCGATCAAGGGCACGTGCCCAGGTTGCAGGCTCGATACCCCCTCCCCAGTAGGGGGCGTGCAGGAGGCAGCCAGTCGATGGTTCTCTCTCATCATTGATGTTTCTATCTCTCTCTCCCCCTCATCCTTCCTCTCTGAAATCAATAAAAATATATTTTAAAAAGGAAAGACACAAGAAGGCTACTCCGAACGTGTATTCTGCACGGGAGGTTTTATAACCGCTGAAGTAAATGTGTGGGTGTCGGCTAAAAGCCCAGAATCACCGAGTCCCTAGTAAGCATGTTCTGGGGCCCTGTGTCTGAGAACGCACTAAAGTGTCACAGTTTGAAGGTCATCTGGGTAGGACTGGTGCAGAGCTGTCCTGGGAAGTGACGGAAGTCGGTCTATTTGTGTAAAGAGGAGGGGCCAGTTCCACTTCCTTCAGGGCGCTTCCTCCGTGGGACGGGAGATTCTGGTCTGGCTCAGGCCCAGGAAGTCCGAGGTCAAAGGGCTCCTTCCCAAGGCCTCGCATTGATGGTCACTCAGAAGCTCCCGCTCGCTCCAAACCCCAGGTTGGCTGAGCCTAGTCTTTTATTTGCTCTCTTGTGGGTGGCTTGCTTGCTGTACCTGGAGCTGATTCACTTGAATGAGGTCATCTCACCACATCATCATTAAAAATAGGTGGGGTCCCTGCCCTAGCCGGTTTGGCTCAGTGAATAGAGCATTGGCCTGCAGACTGAAGGGTGCTGGGTTCAATTCTGGTCAGGGGCACATGCCTGGGTTGCGGGCTCAATCCCCAGTGGGGGGCGTGCAGGAGGCAGCCGATCAATGATTCTCTTTCTTCCTCTCCCTTCCTCTCTGAAATCAATCTATATATATAAAAGCCTAAGCGACCGTTATGACTGGATGGCCAGATGACCGGATGGTAGCTATGATGCACACTGACCACCAGGGGACAGACTCTCAACACAGGAGCTGCACCCTGGTGGTCAATGAGCTCCCACAGCCAACTTCCCATGGCCGACCAACTTCCCGTGGTCCCTCCCCCCGGCCGGCCCCAATTGGCCCCGATCAGAACTGGGTGAGACAGCCCCGATCGGCCCGATCGCCAGCCAGGCCAAAAGACCCCACCCATGCATGAATGCGTGCACCGGGCCTCTAGTAAAAATATATTTCTTAAAAAAATAGATGAGTTCCCTGACACATGACATCCATACATTCTTTAGTGTCCCAGACACTGTAGTGGCTCGGCCGTATTTAAAAATGAATTTTACTCTTCGAAAGCTTCATGCAACAAAGAGGTGGTGACTGTGGTTTTGTCCCTCAAAAATATGGCTGATGTAGAAATAGGGGGCCCTAATAATTTTTTGAGCATGAACTGACCTGTCATGATTGAACTTAAAACTAAAATGCTATTCTTCATCGATAGTAGCCCTACCATTTTGTTTTTCATCAGAAATTGTCTGATTAAAATTTTTTTTTGTGGGGGGTGTTCATTTTAACTTTCTGAAGGGCCCTAATTTCTCATTTCGTTTCCAAAGTCTGTTTGTGTCAGACCAAAGTAACAATTAGATATACTTGATTTATTTCTTACTGTAGACCATTCTTTTAGAAAAAAGTAAATCCCAAATAATTTATTCCATTTGGCCGAGATCAATTCTGTAATCTGTTCAGTAGGTTGGTATAATTCAGCATTGAGTTTATATCATCTAAGAAAAATGATATTAACTGATATTTAAAAAAAAAAAAACAATAACTACATTCATTTCAGCAGCTGCTCCCTTTTCCTTCTCTTCTCCATTTCCAAAAACAAAGGGTCTAGCTTTTGTCTTATTTTCTCTTATTTGTACTGATTTCTCTGAAAGTGTGTTCTTAAGGACTAACTCATAAACTGAAGATAGCAATTTTCATCTCGTTGCCTGATGGTGACCTCGTCATTGAGAATATAGACATTTCTCTTTTTTTAATATATTTTATTGATTTTTACAGAGAGGAAGGGAGAAGGATAGAGAGTTAGAAACATCGAAGAGAGAGAAAAACATCTATCAGCTGCCTCCTGCACACCTCCTACTGGGGATGTGCCCACAACCAAGGTACATGCCCTTGACCGGAATCAAACCTGGGACCCTTCAGTCCACAGGCCGACGCTCCATCCACTGAGCCAAACCAGTTAGGGCAAGACATTTTTTTATGAAGCTCGGAGTTTCGCGAGGAGGGGACCATGGCGTGGTTTGGGGTGACACGACGTTACCCCGAGTGGTTCTGGACGATGATAGTCCAGCAGGTCACACCTTTCAGCACGAGGACATGGTGCCGAGCCTTCCACGAACGATCAGGTTCAGCAAAACATCCCACGGCTAGGAACCTTCATTCATACCACAGTTGATTAGAAACGTGTTCAAACTTATCACCTGTAACCCATACTCAAAGCAGCTGCCGTTACGTTGTAAGTAAATCTTCAGGATTACAATTAAACTGTGACGTTCAGCTTCATTGATAAGCAGGTTCATCATTTTCTGCTCTATAGAGACACTTCATTTCTGCTCTTGGGTCTGTTCTTTGCTATTCACATCCTCCCCTTCCCTCCCCCCCTCCCCGCCCCATTAAGCCGTATTAGTTATCAGGCACGGACGATATCAGAGAGTTTTGTAAAGCAAGTACGTCGATAACCTTTTTCTCCCTTTTGACCTCTAAATTATGTTGCTAGGCATAAGCTATTTCTGTATCCTGTGTTATGACACAATTCAACATTATTAGTGTTAACATTTGGAAATCAGGAGTGAAGTACTCTTCAAAGGATTCGTTTGATTAACAATCAAGGAAATAAAACTGCATTTCTAAACGCAGGCGAATTTGATCCGAGCAGTTGTGCCGCTTGGGACACACACACACACACACACACACACACACTCACGGCTGGGTTTTCTGTGTGTGGTGCGTATGGTGAGGCGCATTGATAACCCATTTTGCGAGTCGTTTGTGTTCGTATCTGTACAGGACTCTCTTGATTGTGTTACTGTTGTCCCTTCATCGAGGCTACAATCTAAAACCGGTGCCTTGATGGTGACGGAATCAATGTCATTGGTCGGTGAGGTTCGGTTGCGTTCAAGGTCGGCTTCAGACCGCCTTTAATGCTTCAAACTTTTAAGGAGAAATTGCGATTTCAGATGCATCAGTGGCCGTTTCTCAGTTTGGTCCAAGCCTCACTGTTCCATTTTTTCCAAGGCCATGCGGAAAACTGCTGGGACACATGCTTAAAAGAAAAAGTATTTTAAGGGGGGGAAAAAAAGGATTAATTTGATAACTGAAAGAAGAGAATGTCCTCAGAAGTATTTCCCATAAGTTAAGGTACCGACATAGGCAACTAGCCCTCGACTGTCTGGATCCTTTATACTTTATTTTTATAAAACATAAGATCACTGGATTTACTTATGTATTTGTAAACCATGTATTTTCAAGATGTTTGTCATACCCGAACATTTTCTAAACTTCTCTTTGGATTCTCCAAGACTGTGAGCAGCAAATAACCTTTGAAATTATATTTAGAATGTTTTCATCTGTGTGGGAGGGATTAGAGTTTTCTGTTGATAAATTATTTTAAGTTTTTATTTATTGATTTCAGAGAAGAGGGGAAGGGATGAGAGAGAGAGAGAGAGAGAGAGAGAGAGAGAGAGAGAGAAACTTGTTGACCCATCCACTTATGAATTCATTGATGTTTGTATGTGCCCTGACTGGGATGGGACCTGCCACCTTAGGGTATTGAGGACCCACTGAGCTACCCGGCCAGCCCAGGGCAGACAAATCTGAACCCACCTTAACTCTCTCACTATAAAATGGTCAAATGAGCTCGGGTGTTGTTGGGAGTTGGATTGTGCCCCGGGAGAAACGTGTGCTGACATGACCATCGATGCCAAAATGCAGTCCTGTTCGTCTCTCGTACACTTCACTCGCTGAATCTCAAAGTTGATTTTTAGAATATGCGAGCTTTGGCAGCTAGTCCCACGGTTTTAAATGCTAAGAGACGGCACCTCGAGGCAAGGTTTTAAGAACCAGCATTCGTTCCTGCTCTCAAGTAGCTCTTAGTGTTAATTAGAGCAGAAGAGAAATCCACCTTAAAATGTATTCCACCTGCACAGATGCGTCCAATTCGGACGTTCAGGAATGCCATTCCTGAGTGGTTCTTCCATCTCTATTTTCACGGAAGTCGCTGAAGTGCCTTAGACACGAGTCCCGTCGGGATAACTCCTCCAAGGCTCGCTCCCTCGCTGAGTCCCGTAATTTTCCATCTCTGACTTCACCAGCACCATCCGCAGCTCCCAGGACATTTCAGCTGCTCACACTTTAGGAACCTCCAACTCTGCGTGGGTGTTGGAAGCCGATTTGAAACACGGAGGCGGAAGGAGAGCCATATGTCCCTAATGGTTTGATTTTATTTTTATTTTTTTTTTAAGTGAACGCACTGCTTCCAGCTCCGAGGGGAGACGGGGAGCCGCTCCGACGTAAGAGCCGCCCGAGAGCCGAGCCGGCCGGGCGAGCTGCGGCACGTCCATCCCCCGCAGGAACAGCAGCCGGCCCGGGGCTGCTGGGAGAATCCGCAGAGTTCAAACGTTGCTGCGGAACGATGCTGCTGCGATCTGGAGGATAAAACAAAATTGTGTTGAAAGGTCAGTGATTTCGCCTGATACGTTTGAATGAATAGATTCGCCGGTTCATTTTAAATCCGAGCGTGGACGCCGGTTCCCGCCCTTCCACTTGGAGAAGGGAGCTGCTCGCAGCCCCGCTCTGGCCCCTGCCGCACCTGCTGGCGTCCGTGACCTCGGGTGACCCCTGTGGGTGACGGTAAAGCGGGTGCGTGTTGAACGGATGAGAGGGGCCCTGAACCTGTATACAAAAGCTGCTTATACTTGTAAGGGCTGCACAAGGGACCAGTGTTTTTAACAAGATCCAAGGCTCAGAAAACCAAAGAAGTTTCATGTTCCTAAGCGTGTCCGTGGGAGGGTGGGGTGAGTCCCTCGTCGTGCGTTTCCCACCTTCCCACTTCGAACGGGAGCTTGTGATTGGTGAGCCCTCCTTCGCGTTCAGGTAAAAGCAAGATAAAGGCCGTTTCAGCCAATATTTGTTCTCCTGGCAGCTCCACCGAGCTTAGCTCCACTGCCTGGGGCTTTCTGCGTGTTTATCCCTGGATTAGACTCAGAGGAGGCAGATGGGGTCACGCCCCTGAGTCCTTCTGACCGTTTTCATCTGGCGATTCCGGTTCTGCTGTTTTGCAGAAATGCCCTTTGACGGTGAACACACCCCAGGCATGTGCCCACGGGAGGAGAGGGGGATCCATAGCTCATCATCCGCGTGGATGTCTATGTCACGGCTGTAGCCGCGGGCTTTCGGGCGGGCCCCATTGGGTGTCTGGGCTGTACATCGCGGTGCAGACTCCGTGCCGGAGCGGGAGGCCTCTGAGAACAAGGGAGCCCTCGGGGGAAGTGGCGGGTCCTCACGCCCATCCTCCCGCAGCCCGTGGGAAAGGGCTGGAATTTGTGTCCTGCTCCGAGCACATGAAGGGTAGATCTCTGTTTATCTCCATGAAGAAAGGACATTGTGTGTGTGTTTGTGTGTGTGTGTGTGTGTGTGTGTTTGGCACCTGTGATGGCAGGAGCAATTGATTGCTTCCGAAGGCTTTGTCCCAGCGCCAGCCCCGGCAGGATTTTTAAACTCTGAACTTGGAACCGGGCACCGGACACACACGCACGGGAGACCTGGGTACATTGTTTCGGTTCTGAAGGGCAGGGTGGAGGCTTGAACCTCTGCATTAGCCGTGTCGTTGCCACAGTGGTTGTGGCTCAGGAGCAGGGACTGGCCCTGTCATATGTCCCACCTGCAGATTAGTGAGGGTGGCCCGTGGCGTGAAACCTATGGGTTGGCACTTTTATTAAGTAAGCATTAATGTTTTCGGGGCTTCTGAAAATAATAAAGAATGAGTAACTCATGGATGACATAAGTAAGTCAAAATAGTGCGTTTACACTGAGTGGCCAGATTATTATGATCTCTGAACTCATAATAATCTGGCCACTCAGTGTAAATCCTATATAATAAAAGGCTAATATGCAAATTGTCCCCTCAACCAGGAGTTCGACCAGCAAGCAGGCCGGCCAACCGCCCATGTCCCCTCCCCCTGGCCAGGCTGGCCGGACCACACCCATGCACGAATTCATGCACTGGGCCTCCAATATATAGATATATATATACATACACACACACACACACACACACACACACACACACACATATAAATATATATTCACACACACACACACACACACACATACACACATATATATATATATTCACACACACACACTGAGTGGCCAGATTATTATGTGTTCAGAGATCATAATAATCTGGCCACTCAGTGTATATTTTAATGGTGTACAGAAAAACTGCCCTCCTAACAGATTACAAAGAATGAAAAAAAACCTTTAAGATATTGTCAGTCCAAATGAAAACATTTCATAATGGGAAGTGCAAAAGCCATGTTAAGCATATAATCTGGTTGGAGATTATAGGCGCTCGTCTGTATTATGTACGCTCATGAACAACTGGAAGAAGATTCAAACGAGACAAAAATATAACGATGCCGCATGAAAAAATAGATGCTGCGGCAGGTGAGGGCGGAAACTGAGCTAATGGGGCAGATATCCAGGACGAGGAGGTATTTTTAAGATGGACCTTAAAAATGAGTAGAGCCCTAGCTGGTTTGGCTCAGTGGATAGAGCGTCAGCCTGCAGACTGAAGGGTCAAGGGCACGTGCCTGGGTTGCGAGCTTGATCCCCAGCAGGGGGCGTGCAGGAGGCAGCCAATCAGTGATTCTCTCCCATCATTGATGTTTCTAACTCTCTCTCCCTCTCCCTTCCTCTCTGAAGTCAATAAAAATATATATATATTTTTTTAAAAAAAGGGTTGAGAGTCTGTCCCCTCAACAAAGGGTAGGGAACGGCATTTCAGACCCTGAAATTCTAGAAGGAAATGAAAAGTATTTCATTTCCAATTCTCATTCCGCGTTTGGTTCAAGGAACAAGCATTTAGATACAGCGCCGCATATTTGATCTTCTTCCCCATAAGTCATTCCATTTCTTTCATGTTCAGCCAAAGCCTGTGAAGCAGAGTAACCACTTGGTTTTGCCGGGTGAGTTGGAAAGATGTAGTCACCTGGAAAATGCTAGAAGGACGACTGAGACCGGTTTTCTTCCAGTCTTGGGAGAGGTGCCGGGTTTCATCAGGTTGACTTGGTAGCTAATGACACAGAAAGAACCTGCCAGACACGTTCCCAGTACCCTTGGCTCTCTGCACCCAAGCCTCCCTGCACCCAGTGAGTTGTGTGAGTAGGTATTATTGCCACCCGCCCACCCCCACCCCAACTAAGTATTATTTTTGTCAACTTACAAATCTTTCCTCTTGCAGTTTAATAGTAAAAAGGACACAAATAACAAAATTGGGAGACTTCGATTCCAGTGTTGACATTGTTTCTTCATGCGCGTCATAGCTACCGGTGGAACGGTCGGACGGTCACTTAGGCTTTTATTTTTATATATATACACTAGAGGCCCGGTGCATGAAATTCGTGCACGGGGTGGTGGGGAATGTGTGTCCCTCAGCCCAGCCTGCACCCTCTCCAATCTGGGACCCCTCAAGGGATGTCTGACTGCCCGTTTAGGCATGATCCAGGTAGGATCGGGCCTAAACGGGCAGTCGGACATCCCTCTCACAATCCAGGACTGCTGGCACCCAACTGCTTGCCTGCCTGCCTTCCTGATTTCCCTAACCACTTCTGCCTGCCAGCCTGATCACCCCCTAACCACTCCCCTGACAGCCTGATTGATGCCTAATTGCTCCCCTGCCAGCCTGTGTGCCCCTAACTGCTCCCCTGCTGGCCTGATCACCCACAACTGCCCTCCCTTGCAGGCCTGGTCCCTCCCAACTCCCCTCCCCTGCTGGCCATCTTGTCACGGCCATCTTTTGTCCACCCACATGGGAGCAGCCATCTTTGACCACATGGGGCAGCCATCTTGCGTGTCAGAGTGATGGTCAATTTGCATATTATGCTTTTATTAGATAGGATAGATAATGAAGATTCTATACAATATGTGCATGGCAGGCCACGCATTGTATTGCTGCTCCGTGTGCTTAATGAATAGCTACTCAGTGGAAGAAAACTAAGATGAAACTAAGATGTGAAATAGCTGAGCAAAGTCACCAGGCTGAGGGGACCCCACTGGTGCATGAATCCATGCACCGGGCCTCTAGTTTAAAGCATAAAATAAAACTTTCCACAAATAGTATGTTTCACTCAGAACTAAGTTACCATATGCAAGAGGGGCATTCCTGATGATCCTTCCAATGCATTCTTTCCAGTCTGGGAAAAGCTATGCGTGGTGTTGTAGGAACAGGCATCAACATAATGGTGCTTTGTTGAATCTCGTGTTTCTCTGACTTGGGTTTCATAAATATGTGTACGTTGCAGGGTAGATAGAGAGCAGCTATCTCCTAGGAGAGCAGAGAAAAGATTCAAAGGGGAAGGAAAGTCAAGCTCGGCTTGTTTGATTGCCATCGCTGTGCTAATCTGTTTTGATTAAAGCGTGGCCGCTCCTGCCCGTGCATATATTGTTCCGAGATTAGCATGTGGGTCCGTGGAGACCTGAGAGCTTACTCAGTATTCCCTGAGTCCTCTCTCTTATTTCTTCTGTGTAATGTGAGAAATATTGCTGCGTTGTAATGTCAGTGCCACCTAATTCTACTTGCATTAGGAAGAGGTAATCACTTCCATTTATTTAGGGCCACGGAGGCAAGACCACTCAGGTATTTGCCAGAAATACTCAATATGTAAGCAGTCCCCTTCGGTGAGCATGAGACAGTGCCTAAGGAACTTCTTTGGACACTTATCCTGAGGGTAAAACGAAGTGTTTTTCTAAAATGTAATTGAATTATTGCTTTTCAAAAAGAATTTTAATATCTTGTCAATATTTTTCTTGGAGATGTCAATAATTTATATTATCTTGATCAGCGATGATATGAACAGAATTAGTTGGGGTTTTTTTTACTTATTTGGACTTTATATTCTCAACTCTCTGTGTTTTAGGTGCATGATGGGTAGATAAGGGCAGGCACATCCAACAGTTAGGCAAGCATTTGTCCGTCTCCCGGGCCGCTGTTACTGAACCACATTCTGCAGCTTCCAACCGCTGGCCCAGGCCGGACGGGCGTGTGTGCCGACACACACCCTGTACCTCACCCCTTGTACCCCACACGCCTGTCACGTGTAGGATGGATTAAATAGCACCCCTGCCCTTTGGTGTCGGTCGTTGGAGATGTTTCTAGAACTAGACTGGGAATTGCTGGGGTCTGTGTGACTGGCCCCGAGCTAATACAGCCCTGAGGGGCCTCCTCCTCTCTCCACTCATCTAGCCCCTGCTGATTCTGGGATTTTCGGTTATGGTCCCAGGGTGCAGACTCCCACACCAGTGGCCCCAGGGTGCAGGCTTGCCACACCAATTCAAGTAAGTGCCCCAGTTTTTCCGGAAATCCAGGGGCCTTCTTGCCTTTGTGGACCCTGGATGATGCTGACCTGAAGATAATGATAGCATAGGAGGGCACATGCCGGTCCTTAGAAACCTCCCAGATTTATAGAAATACGAGAGGCCCGATGCACGAAAATTCATGCAAGTGTAGGCCTTCCTTCCCCCGGCTGCCGGCACTGGCTTCCCTCTAGGACCCGGGACCCAGGCTGGCTTCCCTCAGACCACCTGCAGGCACCCGGGACCCAGGCTGGCTTCCCTCCGGCCCCGGCTTCATCAGGAAGGACATCCAGAAGGACATCCGGAATGACGTCCGGTCTAATTAGCATATTACCCTTTTATTATTATAGATGTCCCGAACTTTTAATGGCGTGTATGTAGCCCATGGGACTCTCTTTATCAGGCGGTTTGCTGAGAATACACATGGCGAAGTCCACACACTGCTCTGTGGGGCTGGTGCTGGCCGGAGCCATCACCCTTGCAGCATCTTCAGATTGAACTGGTTTATGATCACAAGATGTAGTTGTGGTCAAGAAGCAAACGAGGAATATGAAGGACCGGGTTTGAGTCCAGGCCTGGCCGCTCGTTGAATTGAATGTGTTTTGGAAAGTGGCCTCACCAGACTCTCGCTCCCTCACTTGTAAAATGCGTTCCCCGGGCAGGGGCCCTGGTGAAGATTAATGAGGTTCCACATGCAAAGTGCCTGGTGCGAGGGACACGGGGAATAAATGCTAATGTCAGAATAGTTTAAAGGGATGACTCATGGCTCTGGCATTTGCTCCACACGGGTGCACAGCTCACAGTTCCTCCATCTTCCTCCCCCGGATCCTTGTGAATTTCTATTGGTTATATTTCAACTTCTCCCAACATCAACTTAGCTAGAAATTCCAGTGGCTTCCTCTCCCTTCCCAACCCTACACACAGAATCTATACTAATAAAAGCCTTGGGGGCAATCAGGCCAGCAGGGAAGGACAGTTGGAGGTGATCAGGCTGGCAGGAGAGCAGTTAGGAGTCAATTAGGCCGGCAGAGGAGTGGTTAGGGGGGGATCAGGCTGGCAGGCAGAAGTGGTTAAGGGCAATCAGGCAGGCAGGCAAGCGAGCAATTAGGAGCCAGAGGTCCCGGATTGTGAGAGGGATGCCCGGCTGCCGGTTTATCAGGCCTAAACCGGTAGTCGGACATCCCCTAAAGGGTCCGGGATTGGAGAGGGGGCAGGCTGGACCGAGGGACACCCCCCTCATGCACGAATTTCATGCACCAGGCCACTTGTCTGTTAATAAGGCCTGATGCGTTTACCCTCGATGTCAGCGGTCACCAACCGGCGGTCCACAGACTGTTGGCGGTCCCTGAGGTCCGAAAGGTTGGCGACCGCTGCTCTAGGTGGTCTGTGTTCTTCTCTGCATCCTTACGCGAGAGCCAGCCTGCGCCTCCTCCTCACAGGTGACCTGGCCTCCTCCCCACCCGCTGCCTCCCGCACTGTCTCGTGCACAAACCACTGGCCTGGGTCAGAGGCAGTCCTTCTGCGTTCCCCTGGGGAACCCCCGCGTTCGCTGCCCTCTGTGAACACAGACATGACGGTTAATGGGGACCGTGGATGCGCCAGGCACCCTGGTTTGTGAAAAATTAAGAATCATGTCTTTGTTGTTAGCTTTTTTTTAAATATATATTTCTTTTTTTTTTTAATATATTTTATTGATTTTTCACAGAGAGGAAGGGAGAGGGATAGAGAGGTAGAAACATCGATGAAGGAGAAACATCGATCAGCTGCCTCCTGCACACCTCCTACTGGGGATGTGCCTGCAACCAAGGTACATGCTCTTGACCGGAATCGAACCTGGGAACCTTCAGTCCACAGGCCGATGCTCTATCCACTGAGTCAAACCGGCCAGGGCTTCGTTATTATCTTAAGGCCGGCATCTTGCCTGACAGATGTGTTTGTCTGAGTGCATGCGATGCAGGAGAGCATTGCCGATGTTCCGGAAGCTACTAGGACACAGCTGAAAATATTCCTTGTAGAGCCAGCAGCCGGGGCCTGGAGTCCGGCTTCCCTCGCTACCTCCGTCCCTGGACAGGTGAGTTACACGTGAAGCCACAGGGAGTCATCTGTGTGATGGGGTCTCACGGCACCGCCTTCGTAAAGCCACTGTGACGATCGCGGGGTAGGGTCCTGCACCCCGTGGACTGAGCCCACGGCAGGCCTCGGTGAACGTGGATACCGTCACGCGTTAACGTGACTCCGAACGGAGGGGGAAGCCCATGTTGAAGGGTCCCCCTTCCTGAAGGCCTTCGTCTTCTGTTTGCATAGAAGGGTGATTCCGAGCGGCTGGCCCCCGCGCCCGAAAGAATGGAGATTAAAATGTTCTCTCGTTTCCAGATGTCAGGTTTGTACTTTCTCGGCCCATTGAACCCTTGACAGCGAGGCACTCTCTGTGACCTTTTTTGGTCTCGCCCATTGTTTAAAAGCCTCTGATTTTAAAAGGGCTTTTGTGCGGCTTTTTCCTGATGCTTATTATAGGTTGGGAATTGTGAGCTATAAAAAGGATTTGGCTGCATCGTGCCTTCGCCACGTAACTTCGTGGGGTGCTCTGCCCCCACAGAGCAGCCAGGGTCAGCGTGACTTTTGTAAGAGTCCGTGAGAGAAGCGTTAGAGAAGGGGAGGAAAACCCCCTCCCACGCACCATCCCCCCACACACCGCACCGAATGGAATACCGCACACTCCTCGGGCCCATGTGAGTCTCACCTGGGCTGTGGGCACGGCTACCCCAGGGACAGAGCACCCCCCCCCCAGACTTCCCCAGTAGGAAGGGTCAGCACCCACATCCGCTCGGTCTGACCTGCACCATTTGACCATCCCAGGGCCAAGGCACCTAGCACACACGACTCTGATATATTACACCCCAGTTAGGGGGCAGACTCGGCAGTCACGGGAGCCCCTAAAGCAAAGCCCACTCCACAGGGTCAGCTCCTGGCCAACAGCTCCTCCACTGAGTCCAGCCGGTCCTCAGCCAGCCAGCAGGAGGGCAAGCAGCCCGCACAGGGACACACAGCCCGAGCGCTCAGCTCCGGGGACCCGGGAGACCGTGGCTCTGGACCCCCCACTGGACACGACTCCACGGGCCACCCCACCAAGACTGGGAGACAAAGCCGCGCGGCCTGATACACAGAAGCAAACACCGCAAGGAAGCCAAAATGAGGAGGCAACAAGACGTGTCCCCCAAGGAGAGAACAGCAGAAGCCAGAAAAAGAACTAAACAAAATGCAGATAATCTAGCAGATGCAGAGTTCCACTGGTTCTGAGGATGCTCACTGATGGCAGCGAGAACTTCAGCACAGAGATAGGAAACATAACAACGGAGATAGGAAATCCAAAAAAAAAACCAGTCAGGCCCTAACCGGTATGGCTCAGTGGATAGAGCGTCAGCCTGCGGACTGAAGGGCCCCAGGTTCGATTCCGGTCAAGGGCATGTACCTTCGTTGCGGGCACATCCCCAGTCGAGGTTGTGCAGGAGGCAGCTAATCGATGTTTCTCTCTATCCCTCACCCTTCCTCTCTATAAAAAAATAAAATAAAATATATTTTTTAAAAAAAACAGCATCAGTCAGAAACGAAGAAGACAGTCACGGGAACAATTGGCCTGAGGACACATCTTTAGCATGTTCTGTGTGCATGGTGTGCAGCACACGCAAGTGTCTGCTTCAAGCCGAGGCCAGGCGCCGGTCTTGACTCAGAGGAGAGCACGCGTTTCAACCGCCAGCTGGACGGCCGTTTGTCCTCGAAAAATGACGCATCGACGGACTCTGGTGGTTCAAATGGGCTTGTTGCAGGTATTGTTTTTAAAAAAAAAAGGGATCCAGGGAGCTGTCACGTCAAGGGAAATAAGTTGACAGCGCTTGTTGCCAATGGCAAAATGCAACCTTTCAAGCAAAAATTAAACTTCGGAGCAAGTATATCTCCTACTGTGAGTGTGACAGCTTTATAGTACTGAGGGAGTTTTCTGATGAGACAGGTGGTGGTATTAATTAATGTGGCTTTTGTGGATTATGTAATGAAATGTGCTGGAATTGGGAAGAGCTGCGCACTTCAGGGAACCGAGGTTTTTAAAAACAACGCAGGATGCTGCCAGTTCTTCATGGGAAGAAGATTCACTCAAACTGCAGTGGGTGTTAACAGAACACAGTGTGAGGACTTCATCGGTGGGTGAAGAGTCCACCTCGCAACCCAGTGGATCTCTTAGTTAAGAAACTACCACTGTTGCCTTAGCCAGTTTGGCTCGGTGGATAGAGCGTCGGCCTGCGGACTGAAGGGTCCCAGGTTCAATTCCGGTCAAGGGCACAGGCCCAGGTTGTAAGCACGATCCCCAGTGGGGGGCATGCAGGAGGCAGCCAGTCAATGATTCTCTCTCATGATGGATGTTTCTCTCTCTCCCTCTCCCTCCCTCTCTGAAATCAATAAAAAATTTTTTTTTAAAAAAAGAAAGAAACCACCACTGTTAAGTGTAGGTGTAGTTTCAAAAGTAAAATACCCACAATTATCTTTTTTTTAATATATTTTATTGATTTTTTACAGAGAGGAAGGGAGAGGGATAGAGAGTTAGAAACATCGATGAGAGAGAAACATCGATCAGCTGCCTCCTGCACACCCCCTACTGGGGATGTGCCCGCAACCAAGGTACATGCCCTTGACCGGAATCGAACCTGGGACCCTTAAGTCTGCAGGCCGACGCTCTATCCACTGAGCCAAACCGGTTAGGGCACCCACAATTATCTTTAAAAAATATTTAAAAACTACTCTTTTAACTACATACTATCGGTGTGAAGCTGGATTTTCTTCATATATTTCCATCAGAACAACGTAGCTCTTGGCAGATATAGAATCAGCAGCAGACCCAGAATCTAGCTGCTTCTGTCAAGCCAGACCTCGGTGTCATTTGCAAAAATGAAGAGTCGTGCTGCTTTTACCGAAAAATGTTTGTTTTATAAAATACAACCTCTTTTCAACAGAAGTATACTGTCTTAATTATTATGTGATGTTTTATATTATGTGTGTCATTGGGTTGTTGTTATTTTAAGTTCTTTTTTAAATTCTCAGTTTTAACTTTTCATATGGTAAATATACACTGAGTGGCCCGATGATGATGATCTCTGAACGCATAATCATCTGGCCACTCAGTGTCTATCCTATATAATAAAAGGCTAATATGCAAATTGCCCCCTTGACCAGGAGTTGAACCAGCAGGCAGGCCGGCCAACCGCCCATGTCCCCTCCCCCTGGCCAGGCTGGCCAGACCCCATCCATGCACAAATTCATGCACCGGGCCTCTAATATATTTATACACTGAGTGGCCAGATTATTATGCGTTCAGAGATCATAATAATCTGGTCACTCAGTGTAGATAGATAGATAGATAGATAGATCCCCATAAACA
Source organism: Ia io (assembly GCA_025583905.1). NCBI lineage: Eukaryota > Metazoa > Chordata > Mammalia > Chiroptera > Vespertilionidae > Ia > Ia io. The sequence goes on along the minus strand of JAJQQW010000024.1, from coordinate 12,208,420 downwards.
AAAAGTCTTTGGTGTCACAGTCATTTTAATGCAGTGAAGAGGACAAGGGTTGGGGACCCAGGTTTGAGAACTGTGTGTTAGGCACAGGGACTGCAGCCTCAAAGACGTCTCCACCTTCGCCATCTGATAGGGAAGCAGAAGGAGCAAGGCAGCTGGGACATCCCATGGGAGACTGCCAGGGCATCTCGGAGGGGCTGTGGGAAGAGAGGTGGGAGGGAGGCCTTCCGACGGGAAATGTCACTCATCTGAGTCTTAACGGTGTTTGTCTGAACCCTGAAGTTCAAGTGCACAATAGGCCGATGAGGGGAGGGTGGGCATTCTTATAGGGAACAGTGTGTCCAGGAAATCGAAGGCAGGAGGACATGCCATGTTCTGGAAACTGCCCATTTCGGATCGCCTGAGTGAGCCCTGGGTGCAGGAGGCGGGCGTCAGAACATGGATCTGACCCTGGGGGGGCGGGGGAGAGTGTAGGGGGGCCAGTAGAAGGTTCACATCCTAGGGGGTAACCCCAGCTGCAGCATGGAGGTTGTGCGGGTTTGGGACAGACTGGGGAGAGGAAGAAGTACTTTAGGACAGCATGGCGATGGTCGGAGGGAGAACTGACCCAAGTCTGCACTGAGGCCTGGCGGGGTCAGGGGTGAAGAGGAGGATGGAGCAATGCTGATGAGGTTGAATTTATAGGACCAACCAAATGCCCAGTAGGATGAAGAAAGTGGGAAATCGGTTGACGTTTCTGGCTCAGGTGCTTGGAGAGCAAAGGTGCCCTTTTTTGAGTGACAGACAGGAGCAGGGCAGTAGGAATACGCCGCAGTGATATTGACGATCATAGGACACGGAGTTCTAGTCTGAATATTTATTTATTTTAATGCTCCCCGGAGGAGTTTTTTGTGTGTGTTTTCCCCCCCATTGATTTCCAAAGACAGTGGGAGAGAGGGAGGGAGGGAGGGAGGGAGAAGCATCGATGTGAGAGGGACACATCAGTTGGTTGCCTCCCAAACATGCCTCGACTGGGGGTGGGGATCGAACCCATTTCCCAGGTACGCACCCTGGACTGGGCATCGAAATGAGCCCTTTGGCTATCCACTGAGCCACACCAGCCAGGGCTACCGTTTGTTTTCAACCCCCTTCACCTGAGATTAAGGAATACCCCTGGGGATGGTCTGTGTATGCGTGAAGAACGCCGTGGCATTCTCTTGTCACGCTTAGCTTTGTAGGCTCTTCGTGTATTAAGCTGTCTGCATCCTTGCGGTGTGAGTAAGAGTAAAGAGGGAGTGAGGGAAGCTGGAATCCGGTGAATGTGCCTGAATTAGGGAAACGGTGAGCCTTTTCTAGTACAAATCTCTTCTTAAATACGTGGCGGCATTTAGATCCTTTTTTTTTTTGGCCAACTATTTGTGATCTATAAATAGTCATTAGAGCCCTAACCGGTTTGGCTCAGTGGATAGAGCGTCGGCCTGTGGACTGAAAGGTCCCAGGTTCGATTCCGGTCAAGGGCATGTACCTTGGTTGCAGGCACATCCCCAGTAGGAGGTGTGTGGGAGGCAGCTGATCGATATTTCTGGCTCTCTATTCCTTTCCTTTCCTCTCTGTAAAAAATCAATAAAATATATTTTTTTAAAATAGTCATTAGATTGTTCCCTCAAAAACACTTAAAAATCTCACCCTTGCTGGTTTGGCTCAGGGGATAGAGCATTGGCCTATGGACTGAAGGGTCCCAGGTTCGATTCCGGTCAAGCGCACATGCCCAGGTTGCGGGCTCAAGCCCCAGGAGGCAGCCGATCAATGATTCTCTCTCATCATTGATGTTTCCATCTCTCTCTCCCTCTCCCTTCCTCTCTGAAATCAATTTAAAAAAAAAAAACACTTAAAAATCTTTACTGCTGGCCTTGATGATTGGCCAGAAATGATGGCCCAAAACTGAAAAATATAACTAGTGATTACCTATCTGTGCCTGTGTTTTACACTTTAAAACATAGATTAGACTACTGCATGAGGACTGTGTTCTAGGATATAAGAGTAAATATAAATTATTAACCATCTTCACACTCTGATTCTATCTCAGAAGAACCTGAGTCTAGTCCGTGGTCAGCAAACTGCGGCTCGCGAACCACATGCGGCTCTTTGGCCCCTTGAGTGTGGCTCTTCCACAAAATACCATGGCCTGGGCGAGTCTATTTTGAAGACGTGGCATTAGAAGAAGTTTAAGTTTAAAAAAATGTGGCTTTCAAAAGAAATTTCAATTGTTGTGCTGTTGATATTTGGCTCTGTTGACTAATGAGTTTGCCGACCACTGCTCTAGGAGACACGGCTCCAGGCCGGGGCAGGGAACGTTCCGGCTGAACCTGGAGTATCTTGTGGCACCAACAACGAGGAAGCCAAAGACTCCGAGCCGACCTGGTGGGCTTCAACCCACCAGGGGAATGGGGCTGCAGCTCTGTGGGTTGGTAATTAGACTCGAAAACTGGTAGCTTTTGGAGAATGCGAGGACCTCCCTCGGTATTCTGGAAACTGGTCAATAAAGGGAAAGACTCAAGCTTTGTTTTTCTGCTTTTCTTTTGCGTACTGTTTCTCCAGCCGTGCCAAGTCATGGGTGAGGGAAATGTTATTTTTTAGAAAAAAAAATTCCAGTTCATAGCTGAGGAAGAAATGGTAAACTTAGAATAGAACGGCTTTTTTAAAAGCCTTGCATGCAATCATGCATGTGGGCAGGGATCATCCGTTGCTGTCAGAATCGTTAGCGGGAAGGATGAAAAACAAACCAGGACCTTCAGCGAAGGCGAGAAGCAGGACTCGGAGATCAAGAGAACGAAGGCCAGAGAGAGGCAACGTGTGGGCCTTGTTGGGACCCTGATTTGAAGAAATCGGTCCTAAAATAACATCTGAGATAGAACCAGAGAATACTCTCAGCGAGCATTCAAGGAACCTTGGACAGCTGGTAAGCGTGGCGTTAGTAGGGTGCTTATGTATGTAGGATGGGCAGGCGGGCATTTAGGTGAAATACAATTGCCATGTGTTGGCAGTGTCTGAACCTGGGTGATGGGGTTCATCATGCTATCTCTATATCTGTGCATGTTGGAAATGTTCCATTATTTAAAGTGAAAATTGATTTTTTTTTATTATTATTCCACTAGTGGCCCGGTGCACGAAATTTGTGCACGGAGGGGGGGCGGTTGTCCCTCAGCCCGGCCTGCACCCTCTCCAATCTTGGATCCCTCTTGCAATCCGGGACTGCTGGCTCCTAACCGCTCACCTGTCTGCCTGCCTGATTGCCCCTAACCACTCTGCCTGCCGGCCTGCTCACCCCCAACTCCCCGCCCCGCCAGCCTGCTTGCCTCCAACTGCCCCCCCCCCCGCTGGCCTGCCTGCCCCCAACTGACCCCCTACCGGCCTGCTTGCCCCCAATTGCCCCCCCCGCTGGCCTGCCTGCCCCCACCTGACCCCCTGCCGGCCTGATCGCCCCCAACTGCCTCTGCCTTGGCCCCGCCACCATGGCTATGTCCAGAAGGACGTCTGGAAGGTCTCCCGGTCTGATTAGCATATTACCCTTTTATTAGTATAGATAGGGTGCCGTCTTTTAAAATACAAGGCATTTGTATTTGGTTCAAAGGGGTGATTATGCTAGAATGGGGAAAGAATGATCGTATTTTTAATTCACCTATTTCTGTAGGGGAGAAAGACAGTGTATGTGCTGGGGAAAAGAAGCATAGCACTGTGTTATAAAACCGGCGTGATGTGAGTTTGTCATCCCCACTGTCACTGGCTGGGATCCCTGTGTCTGGTCTCCGAGTGCCCTCCCTGCAAGGGACTTCCTTCAAAGGAAAAGTCAGGCCGTTCCCACCGTCACATTCTGGGGGGCCCTGTATGCTGAGCCCCCCAGTGCAGTTCAAGTACGTTGCTTGGGTCTGTCTCCTGCGCTCCCCAGTAACCCTGCTCAGCACTGTGTCTGCCGCCACAGACAAGTGGTAAATGGAGACCATTTCCCCCTGCTTTCACTCTCCTTTGAAAGATGAGCCTCTGGAAAAATCACGGAAAGGTTTTCAATATTTTAGTCCCAAACGAGTCCCTGTCAAACGGCTTCTCCCCCAGGCATGGATTCATTACTTTGGAAATCAAATCAAACTGAGAATAAAACCAACCCGTGATCCACGAAGCCATGTCCTGGCTAGAGGTAGAGGAGTGTCTGTGGCGTTTCTTTCTCTGACAGCGTGATTGGATCTGCGCCTCCTGAGGGCTGAATTGGTCTCGATTGCTTCTTTTGGCCTTGAGCATTTGCCACCCAGAGAAAACTGCCTCCCTGAGCAGGAGGCTGAGGAGCCGGCGTGAGTCTGTCATTTGTGCAACCAGAATTACACCACAGAAGCAGTGATCCTGAAATCGTGTGGCGCCCGAGACCACACCGGTGCGAGGGTGGGCCCGGACCCATGCTGGTCACGCCTTCAGCCATCAGAACACGCGCTGAACACATACCTCAGTGACAACCGGGTCCCCGTCCTCACTGCCTCCCGCGCTGAGGTCTGAGCCAGAGGGCGAGGGGAGCTAAACAATGGGGATGTCCGAGATCCTCGATCAAAATGACAGCAGTTCCCCAAGCCCCACTCCTCCCCGTGCCAGACGTGGCTCTCCTGCTCTTCATGCATCCACACCTTTCCTCTTCCGAGAAGTTGTTTGTTGAGGCACACGTGTCCCCCGAGGAGCTGGTGGCTTGTGGGAAGTCACCTGCCCCAAATCAACAGGCTGGACTATGCTAGAATCAGGATTTGAACTCTGTAGTCAGCACTGAACTCTGCCATTCCCCCCCCCTTTTTTTTTTTTTTGGTGCCCTAATCAGGAATCAAATCGGAGAATTCTGGTGCATAGGATGATGCTCAACTCACTGAGCCACACCGACCAGGGCAAACCCTGCCTTTTCATCTCTCTTCAATGAATCTCCTTGAGGATGGATAGGTTATTAGCATCCGCTAAAAAAAAAAAAAAAAGGTGTCGTTAAAAGCATAACCAGTCACCGGTAATATACACTGAGTGGCCAGATCATTATGATCTCTGAACAGATAATAATCTGGCCACTCAGTATATATATATATATATATTAGAGGCCCGGTGCATGAATTCGTGCATGGGTGGGGTCCAGCCAGCCTGGCCAGGGGGAGGGGACATGGCCAGTTGGCCAGCCTGCCTGCTAGTCAAACTCCTGGTCGAGGGGAAAATCTGTATATTAGCCTTTTATTATATAGGATATACACTGAGTGGCCAGATTATGATGCGTTCAGAGATCATAATAATCTGGCCACTCAGTGTATGACAAGATGGAAAACAACAATGTTAGAGTTTGTTAACTCCATCTCCACGTTAATCCTGCCCTAACCACAGCGCCTCCCCCGCCCCCCCACCCCCGCGCCTTGGTTGTGTATACCCGGGGCGGGTGGGGGGGGGGGGGGGGGCGTGCATCGGTGTGTCCACAGGTCTTGCTGTGGGAATAAAGGATTTCTTTGGGGATGTCTTATCAGATGTTGAACCTAGTGGCTGTCAGATTAACACAGAAGGCTACAGATTTTGCTTTATCTTATGGATTTGAAACTGCATCTTAGTTTTCGTTTCTGAAATCGTTCCAGGATGAATTGCTGATCTTAGTTCCATAACAGACGATGCCAATAAAATTGATATTGGCAGCACTAAGTTGTTGACGTTTTGTTTCCTCCAAACATAATACAGTGTCGTGAAGTAACTTGTGAAATCGCCTGTAAAATGGCTGCGAATTAAACTTTTTCGTTGGGCACTCATAGAAATCAGCGCTCTGCTTTTAACTTGGTTTCCCAGGGAAGTCCACTCTTGCTGGAAATGTGCGAATACACTTATATAACATTTATATTTGTATAGATCTGCTGAGACTGCAGAGTATTTTTAAATAGCTCATTGTTGTTGGTTGTTTTCAGGGATGTTTTCCCCTAAAGCTAACTTCTGGGCAATCCTATATAATCCTATATAATAAAAGGCTAATATGCTAATTGTCCGCTCGGGAGTTCGACCGACCAGGAGTTTGACCGCTCGCTATGACATGCACTGACCACCAAAGGGCAGAGTGGAATGAAGGAAGGCCCCAGCCGGCAGCCAGCAGCCGGGGGAAGGAAGCCCCGAACGGCCCTGATCACTGTCCAGGCCTAGGGACCCTACCTGTGCACAAATTTCATGTACCGGGCCTCTAGTTAAGTATATATTTGACTTCATATCAACATTTTCCACGTACATGCCACCTCCACTAAGTCGCTCAGAAGGACATATTGAAAATGGTGCGCCTGAATCTACTCACAATCGCTTGTCACCCACGCATATTTATGTTAGTACTAGAGGCCCGGTGCACGAAATTGGTGCATGGGGGGGGGGTGTCCCTCAGCCCAGCCTGCACCCTGTCCAATCTGGGACCCCTTGAGGGATATCCGACTGCCCGTTTAGGCCCAATCCCACCAGGCAGTTGGACATCCCTCTCACAATTCAGGACTGCTGGCTCCCAACCGCTCCCCTGCCTGCCTGCCTGCCATCCTGATTGCCCCTAACCACTTCTGCCTGCCAACCTGATCACCCCCTAGCTACTCCCCTGCCAGCCTGATCAATGCCTAACTGCTCCCCTGCCAGCCCGATTGCCCCTAACTGCCCTCCCCTGCCAGCCTGGTCACCCCTAACTGCCCTACCTTGCAGGCCTGGTCCCCCCCAACTGCCCTCCCTTGCAGGCCTGGTCTCTCCCAACTGCCTCCCCCTGCTGGCCTGATCTCCCACAACTGCTCTCCCCTGCTGGCCATCTTGTGGTGGCCATATTGTGTCCACATGGGGGTGGCCATCTTGCATGTTGGAGTGACGGTCAATTTGCATATTGCCTCTTTATTATATGGGATGTTGTTTAGTGGAATTTTTAGCCACATCTTAATGACAAAATGCCTGTTATACTTTTTGTTGTCTTTTGTCACCGTGGTAATAGGTAGACCCACTGTGTGATGATCGCTTTGCACAACGTGAGTTTCTCACAGACATTCTGGGCAAGTCATGGAACGTAAATCCAACCACGAACTCCAAGGTGGTTCGTGGGAAGTGTGGTCATGTTCCGTGGGGATCATCGCTACAGATCATTTAAAGAAAGGACAAACCAGAACAGACCACAGGGGCAGGTGTTCAAACGTTTCGAGTGCCATTGACCCAAGTCCCCCACGCACAGCTCAGGGCCAGCGCTCTGCCCAGTGGTGGTGCTTTGCTCAAGTCCCCTCTGCTCCGCACCCTGAAGACACGACTGATCTCCTCTTGCATATTGTGTCCCGGCTTCTGCAGCTGAGCCCTGGCCCCACGGGGGACCTGGGCAGTGTTTCCAGGCAGGGCTGGCCGTGTGACCAAGACGAAGCTGCTTCCTGCTGCTTGGGTTCGCGTGACTTGATAGCTTGCTCAGAAAACCCTTCCCGAAACACCCCAACGAGGAGTGGGTCCTGGGGGGTCGATGACAGATGCCTGTCCGAGTGTCTTTGAGTCACAGCTCCAAGAGCCAACAAGTGCCGTGAACGGGCCTCGCAGAACACGCGTGAGCATGGTGTTCCTTTCTCATGGTCAAACGGATCAAGCGATCACTCGTAGAGGTAGCTTCTCTCGTGTTCCTGTTGCAAGAACTAGGAGGAACACTTTATTTTTTTTTTAATATATTTTTATTGATTTCAGAGAGGAAGGGAGAGGAAGACATAGAAACGTCCATGGTGAGAGGGAATCATTGATGGTCTGCCTCCTGCACGTCTGACCGAGCCCGCAACCCAGGCAGGTGCCCTTGACCGGAATCGAACCCGGGACCCTTCAGTCCACAGGCCGACGCTCCATCCACGGAGCCACACCAGATAGGGCAAGAGGAACACTTTAAGTGGCTGGTGTGGGCGGAGGGTGACATGTCCTATTCCGTGACGGTGGACCAGCATCGACGTGACTGAACCTTTTCCGTCATCACGTTCACCCCTGCGCCTTCATTCCTCACTCGGATGCCATCTGCCGTTGTGGGACCAGCTCTGTGTGCGGGATTCCTCGGCCTGCGAGCCTGCACCACCCCCACCCCCGCTCTGAGAGCCCTGGTTGGTAGTCATCCCTGTGCTTAGCGGGAGGGACACTGGGGGTCCCCGCCAGCCAGATGGCCTGATCATCAGGGTCAGGTTCGGAGGTTTGAGGAGCAGGGATTGTGTATAAATGGGAGATTGGGCACACACTCATCCCAGGGCAGCCGGAAGCCTCTTTCTCCCCTGGCAAAGTGTGACCCTGATCTTGGGTGGGTGGGTAGATGTGGTCAGTTTGGTACTAGAGACCGTAAACTGTATGTGTTTTTTTTTATATATATTTTGTATTGATTTCAGAGAGGAAGGGAGAAGGAGAGAGAGAAACAACAATGATGAGAATCATCACTGATCGGCTGCCTCCTGCATGCCCCCTCATGGGCATCGAGCCCGCAACCCCGGGCATGTGCCCTGACCGGGAATCGAACCTGGGACCCTTCAGTCCATCCACACACAGAGCACAGGACAGAAGACCGGCTCCATGAGGGCTATGCTGTGTCCTTACAGGAGCTGGGATCCTGGGTCAGCCCCGGCCAGAGGCCAGTGAGGAGGAAAAACTTCAGATCCGAGGGTTGCAGGCTCCCCCTCAGGGGCTGAAGCGGGAAGAAGCGGAAGGAGGGTTCCTTTGACGGTCCGTCTGCTGGAGGGGGACATGCCCACTTCAATGACCAGGTTCAGGTCCTCAGTGCATTGGGAGTGTTCAGACCCAAACCCTGCCCTGACTTCACGGGATTACGGGTTGGATTAAGGGGCTTTTCTGTTCCAGGGAAATTTACAGGAAGTTCCCCACTTCACCCAAGTGCAACTCTCTTGAATTCTAATGAGATGTTTCCTTTCTTTGTTCTCTTAAAGCCGAATTCAAAGCATGTCCTTCTCAATGCTTCCATACCAGGTTCAATAATCCAGGGGACTCTGGCCTCCTAGTTTTTAGAGGGAATCTGCTCTAACCTCCCCGCCCCCCTACCCCGTGTCCCCCGGGAGCTGGGGCTGGGACCCCGCAGGCTGAAGGATTCACCACCTCAGACAGTGAGGCAGCCTCCGGCTGTGTGTTGGAAGCCGTCGTGTTTGATTTCAGTAACAGTAAAACCTCACTTATCAGGAAGCGCCTTCTCTGTGAGCATCACATGTGTAGGACAATTTCCTTTTCTTTTTTCTTTCTTTTCTTTTCTTTTTTTTTTTTTCCCCTTGATTTCCAGGCCAAAACCAGAAAGCTCTCAGACTCTCCTGGGAGTCGATTTATTCTCAATTTAAGCTCAGCGATCTGGGTCTCTAGCTTGCAACTGATCGAAAAATGCGTAGCCTGCCTGGCCGGCGTGGCTCAGTGGTTGAGGGTCGACCCGTGAAACCGGGAGGTCACGGTTCCATTCCCGGTCAAGGGCATAGGCCCGGGTTTCAGGCTTGATCCCCAGCGTGGGGCGTGCAGGAGGCAGCCGATCGATGATTCTCTCTCATTATTGATGCTTCTCTCTCATCATTGATGTTTCTCTCTCTCTCCCTCCCCCTCTGAAATCAATAAATATATATTTTTTTTCTTTTTGTAAGAAAAAGGAGCAGCCAGAGCCGTGTCTAGCTGAGGTGGAGGGCTGGAGCAGGAGCTTGCCAGCGAGGAGAAGGTGGTGGGGGAGGAGGTACCAGAATGTGACTTGAAAACGATAAAGGAACTCCCAATCCGAGGGAGCGTTCCGAGGGGGCGTCCAGAGGCACCATCGGCCAGGGCTGCTGGCTCCCGGCTGGCGAGAGAAGCCGGTGGCACGTTTTAGAAGGTTCCTCTGTATTTGTGATTAAAGTTGTGTTCGTTATCAGACTAAGCTGTGGCTGTCTGGGGAAAACCCACTTTATCTAGAAGATCTAGTGGCCGTTCCACGGCTGCCCCGAGCAGGCAGCACAGGTAAGCTGTCATCCTCACCCGCGGCCGCCTCTCGCATGCTGGACCGAGTTTTCCACCTTGTGTTTCTGCCCTTTCGCTACAGAGGTCCGTGTTCCAGGCGGTTCCTGTTTCGGTGTATGAGGAAATCCTGAGATGTAGGTTATCGTTCGGGTTCCTGGGCATTCGACGCATGACTTGCACCAGAGCAACAGGAGATGAACCAGAGCAAGAGAATTCCTCCGTCCGGGGATTTTAACTCCGAGGTTTTTAGGCGCCCGCAGTGGCCCCACCCGCTCTGGGCAAGGATCTCTGCTCCCAGGAATGACTGACAGGCAGTAGCACCTTCGCCAGGGCTCCCTGGGGAGTGAGCTCGCAGCTTCCTGGTGAAGCTGCCCAGATGGCCATGCGGGTCATGTCTGGCCTTCCTTTGCCTCCTTTCCTATTAACACTAATAACTAGCTAATGGCAGTATTATCAGTTGCAAGTCTCGGGGGGACCCTTTAAGTTTAGGAGAAAGTAAAAGCTCATGCCCTAAAGGAGCATGGGCGGGGACCCCGAGAATTCCCCCGCTGGTTCCCTTGGTCTTGAGGGATTTTTTTAATATATATATATATATATATATATATATATATATATATATATATATATATATATTCTATTGATTTTTTTACAGAGAGGAGGGGACAGGGATAGAGAGTTAGAAACATCGATCAGCTGCCTCCTGCACACTCCCCACTGGGGATGTGCCCGCAACCAAGGTACATGCCCTTGACCGGAATCGAACCTGGGACCCTTCAGTCCTCAGGCCAACGCTCTATCCACTGAGCCAACCCGGTTAGGGCCGTCTTGAGGGGTTTTCTCTGTGTGTGTGGGAGAGATTCTTAGGGGAGGGTTTCAGCCGAATATTCACCAGCTTCCACTTTGTGCATTTGCCCCTTGAGAAGGATAATAACAGGGCCCTTTGGGGTGAAAAGCTGGGCAAAGGAGGCCCACCTTGATGCTGAGTTGGGAGCGTTCCCCTTGGCCGGTGGAGTCTGCCCCCTCTTCCCTCACGTGGAGGGAGAGGGGAAGAGTCTGCACAGTCTGTGGGGGTGGGCGCTGAGTGAGTTTCCACAGACGTGGCTTTTGCACTAATTCCACAGAGCAGGCCAGCCCAGACGTGTGCTCGGCGTGGGACTGGGCCTTGCAGAAGGCGACGTGGAACGGGGATTTCAGTCCAAAGGGGTTTCAGTGGTGTCTGGGGGGAGAGGGGGGGCACCCTCTGACCCCCTGTACCCTTCGGTGTGCACACGCAGTTTCCACAACAGAAGACAGGTTAGTTCCTCTCTGGGCTTGGCAAGCCCCCCTGGACAGGCAAGGGTGTTAAGAGGGTCTTATCTAGCCCAGCCGGCGTGGCTCAGTGGTTGAGCATCAACCTATGAACCAGGAGATCACGGTTCGATTACTGGTCAGGGCACGTGCCTGCATTGCGGGCTCAGTCCCCAGTAGGGGACATGCAGGAGGCGGCTGATCAATGATTCTCTCTCGTCATTGATGTTTCTCTCTCTCCCTCTCCCTTCCTCTCTGAAATCAACCAAAATATATATATTTTTTGAAAGACAGTCTTGCCCTAGCTGGTTTGGCTCAGTGGATAGAGCGTCGGACTTCGGACTGAAGGGTCCCAGGTTCAATTCCAGTCAAGGGCACATGCCCAGGTTGCGGGCTTCATTCCCAGTTGGGGGTGTGCAGGAGGCAGCTGATCCCATGATTCTCTCTCATCATTGATGTTTCTCTCTCTCTCCCTCTCCCTTCCTCTCTGAAATCAATCAAAATATATTTTTTTAAAAGAAAGTCAGTCTTGTCCAGTGAGCCCGAATGGCCCTTGGTTGGGAATAAGTGTGACCATGTGAAGGAGCCACCACTGAGAATTATACGACTCTGCAAGGTCTTCTCCGCCGTTCCCACGCTGTACAGATCAGAATATTCCAGAAAGCAAATCCTAGGCCCAGTTGGAATCATAGGCTGAGAATAGTCTGGACATGAAAGGGACCCAGATATCATTGCACCCCCCTCGTTTTAATGATGAGGAGACAGGCCAGGCAGAGTGTTCCGGAAGGTGCTGGAGCTGCGTGCTGCTGCCTGGCCTCTCCAGGGAAATGCTGGCCTTTCCCCAGGGAGGTCAGCCAACCATCCCCAGAGCCCAGGCCCTGCTCCTCTCCTCGAGGCCCTCCCTGCCCTCGGGCAGCACACAGGCCTTTGCTGTGGCCCCTGGACCAGCTCACTGTCATGTCCTCGTTACTATGGCGACAGTCCTGTTCAGGGTCAGGTCGGGTTAATGCTTTATTATTTTCTAGTTATGGCCATTGCGATGCTAATTGTTTATGGCAACAGACAGTAGGAACCTATGCAGACTTCATTTGGACAGTCTGTGACATTTGACAGAAGTAAGCTGAAAAGAGTTTCAGGTCAAAAGACCAGGAGTTGAATCTTTTGATGTGCTGGTTTCAGATCGGGCCTGAAAACTGACATCTTTCTTTTACACAAAAGGTGGCTTTGTAGGGGAAGAGCCTCCTTTCTGGCTTTTATCTATTTTTATTTCATAGAAGAATGACGGAACATGGTAGAAAGGTGACCAAGCAGTCAGTATATTGAGCATCATTTATCTGATCATACTGGGGAGGGGGGGGGGAATCAAACTGGCAATGAAATAAACTTAATAAAACGAATGGGTATTTTTAAACAAAGACAAATGCTCGAAATGGGAGCAATAAACAAGAAGAGCTGGTGTGTATAAATACCTGAAATTCTGAGAGCTATCCTCAAATGTGGGGTTACCGGCCCAGCCAGCACGGCTCAGTGGTTGAGCGTTGACCCATGCACCGAAAGGTTGCCGGTTTGATTCCTGGTTGTGGCACATGCCCAGGTTGGGGTTTGGTCCCTGGTTGGGGTGTGTACTGGATACAGTTAATCCATGTTTCTCTCTCTCTCCCTCTCTAACCTTCTCCTCTCTCTAAAACCAATACAATAACATAAAAGCGTTAAAGCATGTGTGGGTACAAACTACAAATAGAGTTCATAGGGAATATACTAGTATCTACACTAATAGAAGAGAAAGATGCAAATTGACTGTACCTTTGCGACGCCCACCAGCCAATCAGGAGTGAGTATGCAAACTAACCCAACAAAGATGGCGGGTTAATGTGCATACACAGGCACAAGCGGCGGGGGCGGAATGCTTGCATCATCGCCATGGCGACAACGCAGGCGTTCCGCACCGCCCCAGCCGCTCCGGGCCTGTGGGCAGCATGGGAAGGCGGAAAGGCGGTGCCAGGCCTGAGTGAAGGTGGTGCCGGCAGCCAGGAGAAGGAAGGCCCATTCTTGCATCAGTCTTCGTGCATCGGGCCTCTAGTATATTAACCTTTTGCACTCGGATGTCGAGTGTGACTCAACATGGTTAGCATCGAGATTAAAATTACTCTTTGAATGTATCAATAATTTGAAATATAAAAAAATCCAAATAAATAAGTTTGTATGAAAAGAAACTCCAGTTTTTTATTCTACTGCCGTGCTTTGTAAAATCTGGGGTATTTAAAAAATTAAATCCCGAGTAGAATAAAGGAATCAAGAAAAAAGCAAGCGAGTGCAAAGGGTTAAATAATGTGGCAGAAATAGAAAGTGTGGACAGAAAGAATTTTTACCTGCTAGTCAAAATTTATTTTTCATTTAGTTTCACCTCTTTCCCAATCGGCTTTTGCCTATTCTTCTTTCTGATTTAATAGCTCAGGAAATGTCTGCTACATACAACATGAAAATGAGGCTGGTGTGATTTTTTTATATGAAATGGATATTGGTTATACATGCCTAAAATAAACTGAAGTTGAGTCGCTACTTAAATATCAGGGTCTTCATTTGATGGCATAAAATGTGGGTCCTCAGGAACCTAAGCATCTCGGACGGGAGACTTCAGTCCCGTTCTGGGTGTTCCATTTCTCCCCCGAGGAAAAGGGGGAGGAGTCGGAGGACCATCTCACACCACGTCAGGCTCCTTCCTATTTCTCCAAAAGCACAGGTACCTCCAATAAAACAACTCCTTTGAAGAAGTAAAGGGGCTTTTCGGGGTATGAAATTCCCCTCTTAACACAGTCAACATTCGTTATTAAGAACTTTCTAGAATCAAAACTATGAACAGATCAATTTTGGTATTTGGAATCAGTCGCCGTAATTACGTATTACGTAATATATAATGAGTGAAGTACATGTAGAAAATAAATGATAATCATAACATGGCTCTAGCTGGTTTGGCTCAGTAGATAGAGCATCAGCCTGAGGACTAAAGGGTCCCAGGTTCGATTCCAGTCAAGGGCACATGCCCAGGTTGTGGGCTCGATCCCCAGTGTGGGGCATACAGGAGGCAGCCAGTCAGTGATTCTCTCTCATCATTGATGTTTCCATCTCTCTCTCCCTCTCCCTTCCTCTCTGAAGTCAATAAAAATATATATTTTTTAAAAATCATAATATGGACTATTGTAATGCCACGTGATTTATGTAAATATTACTGATCTAATCGGCTGTCGGCCGATCGTCTAAGCACCGTGTCCCCAAGGGGTGTCACATTTCGTATCAGTTTTGTCGCCGTCGCTTCTCTCTCTCTGGATCGCTCACTGGTTTCGTCCCTGTCTCTTCTCCACATTCACAGTCATGTGCTTGGGACCCACCTCTTTCTTTCAGGGCAACCCTTAACTTCCTTTTGCTCAAATCCTTGTCTGTTAGGGGGGGCTCCTTTCCTCTTAAAAATTGAGAAACAAGAAAACCACAAATGTAATACCATGACCTCATTTTTAAAGGACTCGTCCGATTTTAAGGCGCTCGGGATTAGGAGTCACAAGAGCTCTGGGTTAAAAGCTGTCCCACATGCTTGGAAAAGCCAGCTGACTGCAGCATCTTCCGATCTAGCAGCTTTTCTTCCAGCCAGGTGTCCTCGCTCTCGACTCCGTGAGCGCTAGCCTGTGGATCCGAACCGGCCCCGCGGCCAGCGGAGAGGGGGGCCTGGACAGGACCCGTGTTTACATGTTCCCTGACTTTGTGGCCCTCTGGTAATCTTAGCTTAATCGGGTAATGCCTGTGACATGGAAAACTTATTACTTTGTGAAAAATGGCTATAAAGTGAAAAAGATAATTTTAGCAAAAGGTAAATAATATGTTTCACTTGTGGTGTGAGGATATACACAGGAAAGAGGTGACTTCCGATGAACATGTGATTCAGAAGAAACCTAGGTGGCTGCATAAACATTTCAATAGTCATGATGTTAAGGATTCAAGGATGTTTGCCTCGGGCGTGTGGTCCGCTGTCCTGGGGGGTGAGAGGAAGGGCCGAGGGGAGACGCTGTCGAGGGGACTGGGAGAGGCTCATGGTGCCAACCTTGATCGTGTAAAGAATACAAACCAGCCCTGGCCGGCTGGGCTCAGTGGATAGAGTGTCATTCTGTGGACTGAAGGGTCCCGGGTTCAATCCACAGAGGCAGGGAGAGGGAGAGAGAGAGAGAGAAACATCAATGATGAGAGAGAATCTATTGGCTGCCTCTTGCATTCCCCCTACCGGGGATCAAGCCCACAACCCAGACATGTGCCCTTGACTGGAATCGAACCCAGGACCCTTCAGTCCACAGGCTGGCGCTCTCTCCACTGAGTGAAACCATCTAAGGCATCACTGTGGTTTTATTTGAGACAAAACAATTGGGGATCTCCCTGACAATATGGAAATGAGGGCATTTACTCCACTGCCTGGATATTATAGAACAAGAATCAGAACGCTTTTTCTGTAAAGGGCCAGACAGTAATAGCTTAGGCTCTCCACACCTACCGTCTCTATCATAATTACTCAAAAAGCAGCCATAGGCAGCCCATAAGCAAACGGCTGTGGCTGTGTCCCAATAAAACTTTATTTACAAAAGAGGAGCGTGCTTACTTGTTTCCAACATACAGAAGTCTGAGAAAGGTGGCCCTTGACCTTCCGTTACATGCTCAATGCTGCCATTTCCATCTCCACTCTTGCTATTAACTGTTCCTGTGAAAAGCACTTACTGGTATTTGAGAAACTCCAGTATGTGTATTTCATCAGCCAGCTTTGTAAGAGGTACCGGACTATCTGCGAAAGGTTCAAGGTTCTACCCAGGTTGAGAGGGTGCGGGGGAGTGTTTTTGTTTTTGGTGTTTTTTGGGTTTTTTTCAAACCTTCCCCAAAAGAATTCTGCTGTGAAAAAGGTTTAAAAACACATGATCTTGCCCTAACTGGTTTGGCTCAGTGGATAGAGCATCGGCCTATGGACTGAAGGGTCCCAGGTTCAATTCCAGTCAAGGGCATGTACCTTGGTTGCAGGCACATCCCCAGTAGCGGGTGTGCAGGAGGCAGCTGATCGATGTTTCTCTCTCATCGATGTTTCTAACTCTCTATCCCTCTCCCGTCCTCTCTGTAAAAAAATGAATAAAATATATTTTTAAAATAAAATAAAAACACATGATCTTTTGTAATATGAATAGAGACAGAAAACTCCATTCATCTTAAACTTGTGCTTTCAGAACTTCCGAAGCCTCGCCCGGAGCCACGGTTTCTGCTCTTCCCGGCTGGCTGGACGATGCGGCGGCGCCTTCCTGTGCTTGATCACAACTCCACGCTCGGCTCCTGGCGCAGGGAAGCCCAAGGTATGGTGCGGATAAACCGGGGTACCGTGTGGTGCATTGGGCCGGGCGTTATATAGTCGGTGGGAAGTGGAGAAATGGACTGTGATCGGGAGGAGGGAGGAGAACCCGCTTGCGATTCTAGGGATGCTGCAGGTGAGTTCGTAGGAAGGGGGGTTTCTAGGGAGCAGTGATTTGGGGTGAGGGGGTCCCCTCGGCACTTAGAGGCATCTCGGCACTTAGAGGCTTGGAACCTGCCTGGATATTTGTGGGCCTGCAGTCCTGCCGTGTTCATATGTGTTGTAAGAAGAGAAATTGGATCAGTTTTGCCCAACCGTGTTTTCTTTTGTGCATGTTGTGTGTGTATTCCTCCATTCATTTTCTCTGTACCATCTTCTCTGTTGAGAGAGGCATCCAATGATGATTTGGCCGCTGTGGGCCTGTCTCCTGTTACTTCCATAGCAGCATAGCAGCAGCTAAAACCACAGGCTTTGGAGCCAGACTGCCAGGGTTTGAATCCAGACTCCACCTGTTACCAATGTAGTGCCTCAGTTTTCTCATCTGTAAAATGGGGGCAATATTAGTTCCTCCTTTATAAAGATTTTAGGAATTAATGAGTTAAAGTTCTCAAAGTAATATTTATTTTTTTCTTTATATTTCTATTATGAACGATAATAACACACATACATAAATACGCACAAAGTACGAATGTATAGCTCAAGGAAAGCAAGATCCACATAACTACCCGGAATAGAGCAATGCCCACACCCAGCTGCTCCTCTGCCAGTCCCTCCCACTTTATTTAAAACATAGTGGGCATTTTATAAGTGTATCTTAAATAAATTTTTAAAGCACATTACCAGTTATTAAACGGGGGAATAATATAAAGGAGTGCTTGAATCATCTCTTTTCCCCCAGCGTTGCTACTCAGAACAGGATGCCACTCTCCACACCCCCCACACCCCGGCAGGCAGCAAGCCCTTCACGCAGTAACACGAAGGGAAGGGAGGAGGGAGAGGGAAGGGGAAAGGATCCGCTAGATGAGGCCGGGCCTGGGAGCGGACTGCATGGAGGAGCAGGCAGTTGTGCTTCCTGCATCCATGCACCTAAGCAGGAATTCTCTCAACCAAAGGTGTCCGACTGCCTGTGTCATGCCAAGAAAAGGTTGTAAAATGGACCGTTGTGAACAGTAGAAAAGCGGAATGCATCCCCAGGGATGAACAAGAACTCAGCCAAAGACAGGAGAGCCAAACCAACATCATTTTCCACGGGATGCGAGAGCTGAGTGCGGCATGCACTGTGCAGCCTCATTCCAGAAAGACATTTGACAATTTTTCAGGCTGCTATGACTGACTAAAATATATATATATATATATATATAGTCTACCTAATAAAAGAGTAACATGCTAATTGACTGTACATTCACGACGCCCACCAGCCAATCAGGAGTGAGTATGCAAATTAACCCAACAAAGATGGTGGGTTAATTTGCATATGCAAGCACCAAGCAGGCGGGGGGCAGGATGCTTGCATCATCGCCATGTCGACGATGTAGGCATTCCGCACCACCCCAGCCACTCTGGGCCTCTGGGCAGCATAGGAAGGTGGAAAGGCGGCTCTGGCCAGAGCGAAGGCAGTGCCGGCAGCCAGGGAAAAGAAGGCTCATTTCCGCACGAATCTTCGTGCATCAGGCTTCTAGTATATATATATATATATATATATATATATATATATATATATATATATATATATATATATATATATGTATATATATATGTGTGTGTGTGTGTGTGTGTGTGTATATATATATATGTATATATTACTTAAGATGCAAGAGCTGGATGTTTAATTAGATCAGTAGTTATAAAAAAGAAAACTAACATTATTCCATAAAACTTCCTTCTGAAAACTGTGCGATTTGGGGTGGGATAGTTAGGATCAGCTGAATCGCAGTGAAGACCTCAGGCAGATAACACGTTAACCATCTCCCCTTTCAGTCAGTGGCCATGAAGGCCCACATTCAGGCACCGTTTCTGCTTACATAAATGAGGGGGTGGACGTTGCACAAGGTGTGGAAGCATAGACTCTCGGGCTCTCTGAGTGCGGGGTTCCGGCTCTTCACACACAGATGCCGTGCCGGCAAGCACTGGCAAACGGGTCAGCGCCAGCCATGTTCCCGGTTCCATGTGCAACATCAGCCACACCCTTTGGAGCCTCCACATTGGCGGAGGCTCCCATTTCTGGGCACCGATAGAGCATGCCTTCGGCCAGCTTCTCTTCTCAAGGAGGACACAAGAAACGCAGAGTTGGGTGTGCGTGTTGGCCATCCATTCTCAGCAGAATCCAGGAGCACATGCGGCAAGGTCATATCCCTACACTCAAACGTACAAGAACCTCGTCTGCAGCCCGGCCAGGTTGCTCAGTGGTTAGAGCGCCATCCTGTGCCCCAAGGGGTTGCAGGTTCCATTTCTGGTCAGGGACGTACCTAGATTGTGGGTTCAATCCCTAATAGGGGTGCATACAGGAGGCAACCAACAGATGTTTCTCTCTCTTTCTCCCTTCCTCTCTCTGTAAAAATCAATAAATATATACCTGGGTGAGAATTAAAAAGAGAGAATAGCCCTAACCAGTTTGGCTCAGTGAATAGAGCGTCAGCCTGCAGACTGAAGGGTCCCAGGTTCGATTCCGGTCAAGGGCATGTACCTTGGTTGCGGGCACAAACCCAGTAGTGGGTGTGCAGGAGGCAGCTGATCGATGTTTCTCTTTCATCAATGTTTCTGACTCTCTATCCCTCTCCCTTCCTCTCTGTAAAAAAATCAATAAAATATATTTTTTTTTAAAAGAGAGAGAATATAATCTGCATCCCAACATTATAGGCATATAGTCTGAACACATAACAGTGAACTATTAGACGTGATAAAAATATCATGCAAACCATCTTCTGGTTCGATACGTTGTCAACCTTTAGCAATTCCTGAAGGAATGAGGGACCAATGCTGACTGTGTACTGATTAAAAACGGGGCTTTTATTTCATCCTAAATGTACTTGTATAATCTCCAAGGCAGCACCTCCACCCTCCCTCCCCAACTCCAGGTCTCAAGAGAGTCTGGCCATAAAAGTTCCATGTTTACCACACTCACACCCTTTCGATGTTTATAAACTGTCATCCCCTCCCTCTTCCCCAGTCATCCCGGCAGAGGAGAATGCAGACAGATTTAACAGCTCCCTCCCGCCCTGGGTCACTTCTGCTGCTTCTCTGATCCTGGCGGGGCAGGGACCGGGACCGCAGCCCCATCCCCCCCCCTTTACCCCCCCGCCCCCGCTGTGGGCGGGTAACGGGGTTGGTTGGCGCAGTGTTTTCCTGATAGCGGCTTGGGGGGCTGGGTTTGATTCGGAAATGACTTGGACGTTCCCCACACACACCGTCCGTAACGCCTCTCCTCAGAGCCACAATGACAGGGGGTGCCAGCTCCTATTCAGTTTGGCCTTTTTTGTCCAACTTTTCCTTCCCCCGTTTGTAAACATTGGCAATGACCATACAAGGGCCTGTCCTTAAAGGAGACGCACGCGGTGACGGCTTCAGAAAGGTGATGGTGGAGCTCCGTGGCTGTTCTTGCTCCTTCAAAACGGGCAGGTTAGCCATGTCTGCTCGTCACGTGTCAGCAGGATAAGTGGACAGTGGCACCTTTCTTGATAGTGACAGTGATCGCTCACGAATCCATCTCGGTGTATAGGTTTGTGTTACTTGTTGGCATTATCATCTGAACGAACTTGTTAGGGCAAGGCCGCCCACAGCTCATTGGAGCCCCTAAATCCTTCTCCTCCCTTGATAAATATTTGGGGTGGGAGGCACTTCATTAATCTAATGTCTGTCCCTCTCTGTTTTTCTGTGGTTTTAGTTTAGTCTCTTTTTAAAAAAATATATATTTTATTGATGTTTTACAGAGAGGAAGGGAGAGGGATAGAGAGTCAGAAACATCAATGAGAGAGAAACATCGATTCAGCTGCCTCCTGCACACCCCCTACTGGGGATGTGCCCGCAACCAAGGTACATGCCCTTAACCGGAATCGAACCTGGGACCCTTCAGTCCGCAGACCGACGCTCTATCCACTGAGCCAAACCGGTTTTGGCAGTCTTTTTTTTTTTTTTTTTTAATATATATATTTTTATTGATTTCAGAGAGGAAGGGGGAGAGAGAGAGAGAAACATCAATGATGAGAATCCTTGATCGGCTGCCTCCTGCACACCCCCTACTGGGGACTGAGCCCTCAACCCGGGCATGCGCCCTTGACCGGAATCGAACCTGGGACCCTTCAGTCCGAAGGCCGATGCTCTCTCCCCTGAGCCAAACCGGCTAGGGGCTTAGTTTAGTCTTTTTCCTCTTGGATGGCTTGCTAGATTTGCATAGCAAATCGTTAGTTAAAACCAAATGGAATTTCACCCGACAGTTGTCCAGCGTTCCCAGGGCCTCCTCCGTGCCCTGCTCTTTCCAATTTGCCGTCTGTCCACTTGCTGACTTGGCAGTATGTCCACAAAGCCAGCAAGTATGTCTGCCAGCTTTGCAACCTCCCAGCCAGGCTTGCAGCTCCTCCTTCCGCCCAATTTGAGGGTCTCCGTGTAACTAGAACAGGCCGGGGCGGTGGGGGGGGGGGTTTGGGGGCAGAGGAAGCACCCAGCCTCCCCCATGAAGTCATGCGGCTCCAGGCCAGCATCCTCCCGGCCCGGGATTGTGGGTGGAGCCCTGTGACTGCATTTAGGAGTTTCATTTCTATAGATCAGATGAAATCATGGGACGGGAAACACTAGAAATCCTAGTTTTGTAGCTTCTTAACGTTAAATTGTGAGACGTTAAGGCTGTGTTATTCTTCATTGGTTTTGGAATTTAGTTGAGCAAGTTGAGGATTTAAACATAGAACAATAGCCCTAGCTGGTTTGGCTCAGCGGCTAGAGCATCGGCCTGCAGACTGAAGGGTCCCGGGTTCGATTCCCGGTCAGGGCACATACCCTGGTTGCGGGCTCCATCCCCAGTAGAGGGCGTGCAGAAGGCAGCCAATCAGTGGTTCTCTCTCATCAATGATGTTTCTCTCTCTCTCTCTCTCCCTCTCTTCCTCTCTGAAATCAATAAAAATATGTATAAACAAATAAGAATAGAAAATAATCGTGTGAGCTCCTGGCTGTCTGTCGACTGCAAGGCGGCCACCTGGGTAGTTCATCTGCCTTTGTGGCATCTCGCCGACGTCCAACGGTATAACTTTGTGCAAAGCACTGCTAACAGGAAAATTCACAATAAAATTATGCAGGTTTGCATTATTTTACTAGGAAAGTTGCGCACGCGCGCGCGCACACACACACACACACACACACACACACACAGAGGAAAAGATCTGCAGCAATCTCTCCTAAAGAAAAAAATAGCATGACCTACAGCTTGCTGCGATCGATAGAGTGTCTCTAAACGGGGCACATTCAGCCATTTCAGTAAGATCGTTAGAGGATCTGCTGAGGGAGGAGAAGTGAGCGTGAGGACAGCCAGAACCGCGGCCTCGGCGGCCCTAGAAACACTGCTGTCGGCGTTTCTGTGTTTCTGATCAGTCCCACGTTTGCATGTCTGACAACAGTGCGTTTTCCCAGCCTCCTAAGACTTGCTTCCTCTTGGGAGATCGCAACCCAAGCAGAAGGCCCAGGACAGTCTCTGCTGATCTGAGACCTTGGCAGAGGGCAGGGGCAGGGGGCGTTTCTCCTGGCACAGCCACTGAAATGGCGTGAAAGGAGGAAGCAGGTCCTGTGGATAGAGAGCGGGTAGGCTCGGCTGAGAAGGTGAGGTAGGCCAGACCGAGCCCCGAATCCATGCACCAGGCCTCTAGTATGCATATGAGATCTTTGGTTAATCTCTTCCCGCCCTCCTCCCTCCCCACTTCTCTCTGAGATTCATCAGTCTTTCCATGCCTGTGCATTGAGCGTCTGCTCCCTGGTGGTCAGTGTGTGTCATAGCTAACAGTCGGATGGCAGCTTACGCTTTTATATACGTAGGTGACTTATTGAGATCCCGTAAAATACTGCTGTCTTTTTTTTTTTTTTAGGGGGGCGTGGCCTTTGGCAATGAGTAGTCGAAAGGTATGGTGAGAATCGTTTCTTAATTCTCGAGGGAGTACTGGTTGCTTGTTTTAAGGTAGTTTTATATTTACTTTAAAGAGGTTAAGATTTTCTTCTGCCCTGGACGAATGGTAAATAAACGCACAATGACCTGTTCAATTTCCCGAGGGTAGAGTTGTCAGCGTGACTGGCCACACTGCCCCTGGGTCAGAATTTGCTCTGGGATTCTCCTGGATTTAGCACGATTCCAGAAAGCATGAGGGGACTGTGACTCACATTAGGGACTTTTTGAAAATGGGTGTTAAGCAATAATGCCATAAGCTTGAAGCCACATGACTCCTGGGAGCCTAGCTGCTCAGAGAGAAGGATGAGACATGTCGGGTCAGGGGTCATGGAGGGACAGCCACTGCAGGTTCTCTTACCTTTTGAGCTTTTCAGCGCGAAGACGTTTCCTCTCCTAGGATTGGGCAGAATGCCCTCGAGGGTAAGAATGTGGCGTCTCTCCTCGGCTTTTTGAGGCATCTGGGGAATTCTCCCCTCATGACAACCTTCTTCTGTGTTGAGTCGGCCAATCTGTAACTATTTGAGGGAAATGAAATGTGAATTTTCTCCTCCGATTACCTGTGGTCAGATGTGTAGGTTAGAAAATCGTATCGCAGGTACAGCAAGTCTTTCTGAATGGAAACTACAGAGGTGTCCCTAGCTGGTTTGGCTCAGTGGATAGTGTCAGCCTGCAGACTGAAAGGTCCCGGGTTTGATTCCTGTCAAGGGCACATGCCCGGGTTGTGGGCTTGATCTCCAGTGGGGGCTGTGCTGGAGGCAGACAATCAGTGATTCTCTCATCACTGATGTTTCTATCTCTCCCTCTCCTTTTCTCTCTGAAATCAATCTACACTAATAAAAGAATAACATGAAAATTGACCATACCTTCATGATGCCCACCAGCCAATCAGGAGTGAGTATGCAAATTGGCCCAACAGAGATGGTGGGTTAATTTGCATATGCAGGCGCCGAGCGGCCAGGGGCAGGATGCTTGCATTGTCACCATGGCAACGACGCAGGCATTCTGCATTTCCCCAGCCGCTCCAGGCCTCTGGGCAGTGTGGGAGGCAGAAAGGCGGCTCCGGCCAGAGCGAAGGCGGTGCCGGCAGCCAGGGGAAGGAAGGCCCATTCTTGCACGAATCTTCGTGCATCGGGCCTCTAGTAAAAGTATATTTAATTTAAAAGAAAAGAAAGAAACTACAGAGGTGGCAGTGAAATAAGTGCTACGCCAGGTCCTACCTCCTGTCACTGAGAGGAAGGTGTGCACACAGTGAGAGAGAAAACCTCCGCGAATTGCAAACACCTGGAATGAACCTGCATTTGCCTCTTCCTCTTATGAGTTTGTCATCTTCCCTTGGGCTGCCCTGTAGTTTGTGTTAGAGTTACTGTGGGGCCACATGACTAAAAGGGACATTGTCCATGACAGGCCAGCTCTCAGACACGAGCGCCAGAGGCGTGGTGACCAAGAATCAGCTCTGGAACTTCTGGAACTTTCGTTTGCATTAACGTCAGCCATTTGATACCTAATCTCTGTGTGTGTGTTCATTTTCCCATGGATAAGAGCGGGGACTGGCCCTAGCCGGTTTGGCTCAGTGGATTGAGTATCAGCCTGTGGACTAAAGTGTCCTGGGTTCGATTCCGGTCAAGGGCACATGCCCAGGTTGCGGGCTCGATCCCCAGTAGGGGGAGTGCAGGAGGCAGCTGATCAATGATTCTCTCTATTCATGGATGTTTCTATCTCTCTCTCCCTTTCCCTTCCTCTCTGTAACCAATAAAAATATATTTAAAAAAGAAAAAAAGAGGGGGACTGGGCTCTTCAGAGGTTTATGAGTTCAGAGTCTGGCTTCTGCCGAAATTCTGTCCTTTTAATTACCCCCGCTGTGAACCATCCGTAGAGTTTCTGTCTGTTCCATTTCAAATTGTATAAGACAGCAAGCCACTTCTAATATTAAGCAACCGATGGTATTACATCGATACACCTTCTCTTGCATGTTCTATTTTCAAGATGTTTCTGATCCCTCACTGCCTATGTCAAGTGCCATTTGCCTGAACGTAACTCTGTAGACACGGCCCTAGAGATGGCAGCACACAGACCCGTGTCTACCATTCCGCCACGCGCCAGGCTCGCCAGCCAAACCGATTACCTTTCAACAAGGGTGACAGAGGAGTCGCGGCCTCCGGGAGCCGTGGGCATGTGGCCACAGGAGAGAGGCTGTGTTCCCCTCTCGGGGGAAGGTTCTCTCTCCTAAGGGATGATGGTGCTTTTACAAAATCGAGTGTCTTTCCGGGTGTTTCCACGGATGGGGGCCCGGGAAAGAGCAGCCGTGTCCTGACTGCTTGCCTAGGACAGTGGTCGGCAAACCGCGGCTCGCGAGCCACATGCGGCTCTTTGGCCCCTTGAGTGTGGCTCTTCCACAAAATACCACAGCCTGGGCGAGTCTGTTTTGAAGAAGTGGCATTAGAAGAAGTTTAAGTTTAAAAAATTTGGCTCTCCAAAGAAATTTCAATCATTGGACTGTTGATATGTGGCTCTGCTGACTGATGAGTTTGCCGACCACTGGCCTAGGACTTCTTGGGCCTCATTCACTCAGCCGTCACTGTGCCTGGTGCAGGGTAGAGCACACAGCACACACATCTGACATCGGGCTGTAACAGCTGCGTCCATTGGGGCAGACGGGCAGGGAGCCAGGGAGCCGCAACCGGGACGGGACAGGCGTGTGCCCGGCAGAGCTGGCAGCGGCGTCGAGGCCCTGTGCCCGCGGGCACGTGGCAAGGCTCCCCCCCCGGGAGACGGGCCTTTCGCTGTTCACCTTCGGAAATGCACGTGCTGTGGAAAGACACGCCACATACCTGCTATTGCATCTCCTCCAACAGAGACACATTTTAATGTCTTGTTCCTTCCATTGTTGAGGGCAGGCAGTTTGGGCAAGGGAAGAGAAACAGTGAAAAAAAATGAGAAATACAAGGCATCTGGCAAATTAGATGTACTTTCATTATTTTTTTCAAGACAAAGATGTTAAAGAATTCATAGGCGAAACCAATAAGAAGCGTGTGTTCTGTTGGAGAGTGGCATCTGTCACCGCCACGAGGCTGCTCCCGCGTCAGGGAACATTCCCAGTGGCTGGGGCTCCGCGTGGGCTCTGATGGGAATGACCATGAAAACCCCGTTCATACGGTTTCTTTTTTAAAATATATATATTTTTTATTATTATTATTTCAGAGAAGAAAGAAGAGGGAGAGAGAGATAGAAACATCCATGATGAGAGAGAGAATCATGGATCGGCCGCCTCCTGCATGCCCCCTCCTGGGGATCAAGCCTGCAACCCGGGCATGTGCCCTTGACCGGAATCGAACCTGGGAATCCCCAGTCCGCAGGCCGATGCTCTATCCACTGAGCCAACCCAGCTGGGGCGATACAGTTTCTCTCTTGGAGCTTAGGGTTGGATGCCTGCGTCCAGCCGAGATGAGGCTTCAACAAACACATTCTTCTGCGGGTTTCAGCTGTTACCACAATGTAAACATAAGGAAAGAAACAAGGGCCTTCTTTGGGTGGAAAATCATGTGACTTTCTAATCTTTAAAAACCCAGTTCCTTTTTACTTCTTCAGAAAAAGGCAAGTAGCTCCGGCTCCCTAATGCAGCCTTGTAAATAACTATCCTCCTGGCCCTTTACCAGTGGGTTTTATAGTTTCGTGGCAAGAATAATGTCTATAGGTTGGCCCGATCCTAAAGATGACCTTGCTTGACATTGACCTGCCATTTGGACATCATCATTTTGGCAGCGACCACCTTCCGCATGCATCCTGCTCCGCTGTGGGCATGACGCCCATCCATCGGAATGCGGTGGGGAGAGGGGGGGGTGCTCCCAGGAGAAGAGAGGTTTGGAGACGTGAATGGAAAATGTCGCCTCTGTTTAGCATGAATGAGCCTGGGATTTAAATAACATTCTTTGGGCCAGATAAATCATTTTTCTTTGCCTTCCTAGGCATGTGTCGACTTCAGATGTTTAAGTGAAATGTTTTCTGGCTGTCCTCAGTCCGTCTTTGATCTTCCTGTTTCCCTGTTGTGTGTTAAGTCTTCAGCTTCCCCAGTAGGGGGTGTTCAGGAGGCAGCCAATCCGTGATTCTCTCATCATTGATGTTTCTCTCTCTCTCTCTCTCTCTCTCTCTCCCTCTCCCTTCCTCTCTGAAATCAGAAAATATATATATGTATGTACTAGAGGCCCGGTGCATGAATTCGTGCATGGGTGGGGTCCCTCTGGGTGGCCTGCAGGGATCGGCCCAAAACCCACAGTCCAATGCCACCTGCAGCTCCTACCTGCCGCCCTGCTCATCCAGGCCCCACTGTGCTCGCCAACCATGAGCCCTGCTTCTGGTGCCCTCCCAAGGGGAGAGGCCTGCGGGATCAGGTTGAAACCAGCTCTCTGACATCCCCCAAGGGGTCCCAGATTGTGAGAGGGCGCAGGCCAGGCGGAGGGATCCCACTGGTGCATGATCAGGCTGAGGAGGGACCGTGGGAGGGCTCCAGGGCATGTCTAGCCCATCTCGCTCAGTCCCGATCGGCTGGACCCCAGCAGCAAGCTAACCTACCGGTCTGGGCATCTGCCCCCTGGTGGTCAGTGCACGTCGTAGCGAGCAGTTGAGCCGGCTTAGCATATCATTAGCATATTACACTTTGATTGGTTGTGTCGGTTGTTCTGATGTTCGGTCTATTTGCATATTACCCTTTTATTATATAGGATATTTGCACATATGTATATAGATATATGTACATATATATATAGATAGATGTAGATAAGATATATTATTTTTGAAGAGTTCTGGAGACAACGGTGGTGATGGTTGCCCAGCAGTGTGAATGAATCCAGTGCCAGCACACTATGCACAACACGGTTGAGACAGTAAACTTTCTATTCTGTGTATTTTGACACAATTAAAATACGTTTAAGCCGTTACTCGTGTTCATTCCCCATCCCACTCACGCGTGAGGAATTTGAGGGGCCTCTTTCCATCATCGTGCCGCTGCCCCGTGCTCTCCACACCCCGGAAACGTCAGGACAGCAGACACGCTCAGCCGGCATCCTCGCACACGACGGCAAAGTGAGGCTCAGAGGGCGGGAGAGGGCCCCTCCCCATCGTAGCCTCTCTGACCTTCCTCCGGCTGTGTGTGTGTGTGTGTGTGTGTGTGTGTGTGTGTGTGTGTGTGTGTGTGTGTGTGACAGTCACCGTCTACACGCATGAAGGTCAATCGGCCGATGGTTTAAGGAGAGGACTAGGTCAGTTAGTCTGTGGGGTAAGAAGAGGACCGTGGCAAAGAACCAAATGAGCAAAAACGCACCGCAATCCCAGGACTGGAGAAGTGGAAGGAATCCGGTAATCAATAGAAAAGCCAGCTTGGAGATCAATATGGAAGTAGGGCACTTCATTAAATAGATTTTGATGAAAGGGTAGCAACAAGCACAATCGTGAATAAAAGAAAGCTGCGAGAAATACGAGCGGTATGGATGAAATCAGATGAGAGGAGGTATATCCATATAGTGAGGGGAAATGCAAAAAAAAAATCCTTTCCACAGCACAGGGAGAGACATGGATCAATGGAAGTAATAGATATTCCTTTCCAGGCCAGTGCCAGACACAAGGTGCAGAGCCGGCCCGTGCCGGAAACTGCACGTGTTACTGGCAGCATAAGTAAAGAGACAACAAGCAGCCCTAGCCGGTTTGACTCAGTGGATAGAGTGTCGACCTGCGGACTGAAAGGTCCCAAGTTCAGTTTCGGTCAAGGGCATGTACCTTGGTTGCGGGCACATCCCCAGTACGAGGCGTGCAGGAGGCAACTGATCGATGTTTCTAACTCTCTATCCCTCTCCCTTCCTCTCTGTAAAAAATCAATTTAAAAATTTTTTAAAAAGGGAAAGAAAAAAAAAAGAGAGACAGCAAGCAGCATATGGAGAAACACAAAAATATCCTCCTTGGCCACCCGTCTCTTCAGATGTGTAGGAAAACCTAGAGGAGCCCGAGCCAGTATGGCTCAGTGGATAGAGCGTCGGCCTGTGGACTGAAGGTTCCCGGGTTCAATTCCCTGTCAGGGCACATGCCCGGGTTGCAGACTCGATCCCCAGTGGGGGGCGTGCAGGAGGCAGCCGATCAATGATGCTCTCATCGTTGATGTTTCTCTCTCTCTCTCTCCTCTCCCTTCCTCTCTGAAATCAATAAAAAAAATCTTTAAAAAAAAAAAAAAGGAAAGAAAAACCTAGATGAAGTGCAGCAAGAGTGGCAGACAGCAAAGTTACAAATTCAAGGCCACCCACAGAGCCAGCATCAAGGCTCAAGCAACACCCTCCGGAAACAGTCCCGTCATTGGCTCCGTGTATTTGGGGAGGTCCTTCCTGAGTTCCCATGACTGTATCTGCCAAATAAAGATGGAAATGTGTACTGCTCAGAGTTGTTATAAAGATTAAAAGAGGAAAGGTATTTAAAGGGCGGGACAATATACCCTTTACCTCTCCACACTGGGTAACAACAACGTGTGCAACGTAAGCAGCCCAAGTGAAATGGAATGGGGGCTCCCGAGACTGAGAAACAAAATGTTTCTGTGACCACACTGGGTGGGAACGAGAAAGTGAGGCCACGTGGGCAGTGGGGCGTGAGCGAGGGTGGCGGGCCTGGGCAGTGAGCGTGGGCATTGAGCATGGGCATTGGGGTGTGAGCAAGAGTGATGAGCCTGGGCAGTAGACGTGGGCAGTGAGCGTGGGCAGTGGGGCATGAGCCTCGGCGGTGAGCGTGGGCAGTGAGCGTGGGCGGTGGGGCGTGGGCAGTGGGTGTGGGCAGTGGGGCAGTGACCCACATACGTGCTGCCGCAGACCCCTGCCCAGCCTGGAGCGCCAGCCTTGTTGTTTGGTGTTTTCTCCGTCCCACTTCCAGAGCATTCTGTACCAGTTGGCTGAGGAGGCAGAGAATTCCCGTGTCATTTGGTGAAGAGATTTTCGGAATTGCCTTTCTCTGTGTCTGGGACTCCCATTTCCATGTGGGCTTTGTACTTTTTTTTTTTTTTCCCTTAAACACATTTTATTGATTTTTTACAGAGAGGAAGGGAGAGGGGATAGAGAGTTAGAAACATCGATGAGAGAGAAACATCGATCAGCTGCCTCCTGCACACCCCTCACTGGGGATGTGCCCGCAACCAAGGTACATGCCCTTGACCAGAATCGAACCTGGGGCCCTTGAGTCCACAGGCTGACGCTCTATCCACTGAGCCAAACCGGTTTCGGCTGGGCTTTGTACTTTAGAAGCACATTTAGAAGATTATGCTCATGCTACACAACATCTCGTTGTCTATGTCCCTTTAAATGTCCCCCGGAGAGGGGCAGCTGCCTTGTTAACAGGAAGAGGATGCCAGGAGGGGATAGGTGCTCCACACACCCCTTAGCCAAAGGCTCTGTGATGAGTCGTCTAACCTCTGCCTTTTCTCAGCTCTACGTGGAAGACATTGAGGGAGACGCTCCGCAAGGCCTTCTTCCCAGCGATAACGCTCCGATCCCCTGCCGTCAGGTTACCTGAGAGGTGACGCTCAGGTGGCCACCAGGACTGGGAAAGGACGAGCAGGCTGGGTCCGGGTGGTGAGCCTTGGGCAGCAAGGGCTTTGTAAAGACCCTCGTGGCCAACGCGAGGGAACGGACAGGCCATCGGAATACTGCAAGGAACCATTTTCTCTGCATATGGTTTTTTTTAATATAATTTTTTTTAATATATTTTATTGATTTTTTACAGAGAGGAAGAGAGAGGGATAGAGAGTCAGAAACATCGATGAGAGAGAAACATCGATCAGCTGCCTCCTGCACACCCCCTACTGGGGATGTGCCCGCAACCAAGGTACATGCCCTTGACCGGAATCGAACCCGGGACCCTTGAGTCCGCAGGCCGACGCTCTATCCACTGAGCCAAACCGGTTTCGGCTTAATATAATTTTATTGATTTTTTTACAGAGAGGAAGGGAGAGGGATAGAGAGCTAGAAACATCGATGAGCGAGAAACATGGATCAGCTGCCTCCTGCACACCCCCTACTGGGGATGTGCCCACAGCCAAGGTACATGTCCTTGACCGGAATCGAACCTGGGACCTTTCAGTCCGCAGGCCGACGCTCTATCCACTGAGCCACACCGGTTAGGGCTGTATATGAATTTTTAAATGCGCCCCTCTTCCTAACCCCGTGCTTGTAACTGTTCTGGCAGTGCGAACAGACCAGAGAGCTGAGAGCGTCGTCCTCCACAATTTTGTCTCCAGTTACACGAGCATCAGAGAGGCGGAGAGGACCGCTAAGCATCCTTACAAGGGGACAACATCAGCCTTAGCCAGTTTGGCTCGGTGGATAGAGCGTCGGCCTACAGGCTGGAGGGTCCTAGGTTCGATTCTGGTCAAGGACACATGCCCAGGTTGCAGGCTCGATCCCCAGTAGGGGGCGTGCAGGAGGCAGCCGATCATCATTGATGTTTCTTTCTCTCCCTCTCTCTTCTTGTCTGATATCAATAAAAATATATTTACAGGAGGAAAAAAAAAAAAAAAAGCCCAGCTGGTGTGGCTCAGTGGTTGAGCATTGGCCTATGATCCAGGAGGTCAGGGTCTGATTCCTGGTCAGGGCACATGCCCAGGTTGTGGGCTCCATCCCCAGTGTGGGGTGTGCAGGAGGCAGCCGATCAATGATTCTCTCTCATCATTGATGTTTCTCTCTCTCCCTCTCCCTCTCTGAAATCAATAAAAATATATTATATACAAAAAAACAACAACATAGGGACAACATCGTTTCAAAGTTCACGTGACAGGTAGCCGTTCTCTGAGGACCGTCAGTTCAGCCCCTGAGGCTGGAGGGGGGCCGAACTGCAGGGAGCTGGATGGGGGCCGGGGCAGGGGCGGGACTTGGTCCAGGAGCCCCCGGAGACAGTCTACGAAGTGCCGTTGGTTAAATCGAGGTGTTGTGTAGGTTTTTACAGATGACACTTCTGTATTGTATCAGGGATAAAGTAAGACTTCTAAAACAGAATTATCTCTTCTTCTTGATGGAAGGTGAGCTGGCGTTGGCATCCTCTGGGCTCACAGAAG
Source organism: Ia io (assembly GCA_025583905.1). Classification (NCBI taxonomy): domain Eukaryota; kingdom Metazoa; phylum Chordata; class Mammalia; order Chiroptera; family Vespertilionidae; genus Ia; species Ia io. The sequence continues at coordinate 12,176,608 of JAJQQW010000024.1, read as the reverse complement.
GCGATGCCGTTTGTCCTCGGCTGTCATGCTCACTGTTTGCTCATGACCTTTATGGAAATGAGGGGAGAGAATTAACTCTGCCAGCGTGTGGTCTAGGACAGGCTGTCACCTCATGTTTTAAGGGGCTCCCCTGGGTGCGGACCGACCGCGTGGTCCCTGCACTGGACCGCCGATTCCTGCCTCCCGTGGGAATCAGGGCTCCTCCGTGGGGCAGTGACCAGCCGTTCGTTATCTTTGGCACATCCTTGTCCTTCATTTATAATTTTGTCAAACGTTTTTTTAAAATATGTTTTATTGATTTTTCACAGAGAGGAAGGGAGAGGGATAGAGAGTTAGAAACATCGATGAGAGAGAAACATCAATCAGCTGCCTCCTGCACACCTCCTACTGGGGATGTGCCCGCAACCAAGGTACATGCCCTTGACCGGAATCGAACCTGGGACCCTTCAGTCCACAGACCGACGCTCTATCCACCGAGCCATACCGGTTTCGGCTCAAACTTTTTTTTCTAAGCAGTTTTTTGTGTGTTTGTGTTTTTTTGGTTAATCCTCACCCGAGGATATTTTCCCATTGATTTTTAGGGAGAGTGGAAGAGAGAGGGAAAGACAGGGAGAAACATCGATGTGAGAGAAACACATCGATTGGTTGCCTCCTGCACGAGCCCTGACCAGGGCCCAGTCCGGGGAGGAGCCTGCAACTGAGGTACCTGCCCTTGACTGGAATCGAACCCGGGCCCCTTGGGTCCGTAGGCCGACGCTCTATCCACTGAACCACACCGGCCAGGGCTCATTTTGTCAAACGTTTGAGCCAAGAGCTGCCACACCTGGTGGAAAGCACACAAATCCTGAGCCTGTTCTGACTCTGAGGACAGCTAGCTCTCCAGGGCTCCTTGTTCGGCTCCAAATCCCATTTTTCCTTGCAAAACCCCCGGCCTGCGTCTCCATTCTTAGACACGCAGGCGCCCTCCACCCGCTGCATCTCCCCCTCATCCGAATGCTCTGAGCCGCACAACCACAGGCCTGCTCCCTCATCCTCCCCGGGGCTCGGGGCTGTGCTTTTGTATTGACCTGACCTGGGTCCCACCTCCCCAGTCATAGGCGTGGGCCAGGCGGGGCCACTGAGAGGGATGGGTCACTCCCCCTGGAGCTGAGGCTTTTTCCTTGAGTGGAGCTGACTCCCTAGACTCCATCCTTCCTCTGAGGAGGTCTTCCTCCACAGACTTCCCGGTGGCTCACGCAGACACCCACGCCTGGTCCTGTCCCCGGGGTGAATAAACCCCCCAACCTGGAGCCGACGCTCTGGAAATCAGGAGCTTCCCGTCCAGGCAGAGAGCGAGAGGAGGGAGGGTTTTCCCCAATTTCTCCAGGCGGAGACTTCTCGGAGCCTCTTCCTGCGCCACATACGTACGCAGTCTTAGGATCTTCGCACCAGTTCCCAACGGAGGCTGTCACACGACACCCCGAGCGAGGCTGATGCTCTCCGACGTGCGGTTCGTGGGACTCAGCCTTCACCCCAAAACTCGCTGTCCCCGCGGGGGAGTGCGATCCACTGACGACAGAGGATTCTCTGCACGTCGCGGCAGAGATGACCGTCTAGGGCAGTGGTCGGCAAACTCATTAGTCCATGGAGCCAAATGTCAACAGGACAACGATTGAAATTTCTTTGGAGAGCCAAATTTTTAAACGTAAACTTCTTCGAACACCACTTCTTCAACATAGACGCGCCCAGGCCGTGGTGTTTTGTGGAAGAGCCACACTCAAGGGGCCAAAGAGCCGCACGTGGCTCGCGAGCCGCGGTTTGCCGACCACTGGTCTAGGGGACCTCTCCCTGACGGAACTCGCAAGAGGCTCTTGCTTCTGGTTCCTTCTGCGTCCGTTGCCTCGTCCCGCTGTCCTCCAGGTGCCTCTGCGTTCAGTCCCAGGTCCAGGCCGCTTCACAGCAGATTCCCGAGCAGTGAGATGGCCGGGGACACCCCCCTGCTCCCACACTTGTTTCCTGCTCATGTTCAATAAATGGTGAATTGTTGTGGGGGGTTTTTTTTGCTTTTTGATTAAGAGCCAGGCCGTCCACCAGCAGCTGGAGGGTTGCTTTCTATCTATATGCAAATGGGCTGCCGGCTCTCTCCAGCCGCTGGGAAAGGGCCTTTTAACCAAAGGACTTCTATTTCCACGTCTTCAGGTGGAACATTAGTGGGATGGGAGCCAACCGCCTGACTTCCCTTCCATGCGGGTCACCCACATCCGGAACCCTGGCGAGGACGAGGTTTGCACACACCCGACAGTCAGGGAATAAACAAGTCGTTGTGATGCCCAATAAATACCTAGCTCCCGCCCTCGCCGGTTTGGCTCAGTGGGTAGAGCGTCAGCCTGCGGACGGAAGGGTCCCAGGTTCGATTCCGGTCAAGGGCACATGTCCGGGTTGTGGGCGGGATCCCCAGTAGGGGGCGTGCAGGAGGCAGCCGATCCATGATTCTCTCTCACCATTTGTGGTTTTCTCTCTCTCTCTCTCTCCCTCTTCCTTCCTCTCTGACATCAATAAAAATAAAAATGACCTAGCTCCCTGCCATAACACTCAAGCTTCTTCTCACCTTGATAGCAACTCATCCCGGCTACACTTGCCCCTCAAACCACTCAGCAGCCCCGCTGCACCTGCCTCTCCCGCAGCCACGTTCACGTGGTCTCCAGTGACCCGAATGGCCCTACCTGCCTACTGGTGGTAAGCTGATCCGTCCTCCAAGCCTTACTCAGAAGGTCACCTCCTTGTGAGCCCTCTCCCTGGACTTGACGTCTCACCCCTCGCAGAGAGTGTTTCTCTCACTGGGGGTCCAAGGCTCTTTGCTCAGACATAGGGTGCGATGCGTGGTCTATAGCTGCAAAGCTCACTCTGCATACATGGGGCCCCCCCCCCGCCCCCGCCGCCTGCTTCCTGCCCCTGCTCTCCCGCCTGGCCTGCTGTAGAGCTAGTCCCCCATGACACTTGTCAGTACAACTTCAGTAAGTTCTGCTGGGGATCGGCCTTTACAACGAAGCTCTTTAAGCTAAAGTTTAACAAATGCACACGGCGCTAACCGTGAGGTCAGTGCGCTAGGGCAAGCCCGGGGAGACTTGGGCAAGCTTTGGTTCCTGGCTGATTGGTTCGTTTGGATGACTTGGAGATTCGAGGACCAACGTGCCGAAGATGCAGGCGGTGGCGCTAGAGATGGAGAGCGAGGGACCGTGCCCCTCCGGGTTGCCATTTTGATGTAGGCGTGTTTCCCCTTTTACAATCGTTTGTCCACGCGGTGACATAACATGGAGCTGTCACGGGCCAGCCTGAGACTCCGCAGACCTCCCGTCTCGGCCTCTCCGTGCCAGCTCGCCCTGCGCTGGCTGTTTGAGGATGAGCAGAGCTGGCCCAGCCTTTCGCTCTCCCTTCCCGCCCACCCCTCCCTCCAGGGCAGACATGAGCACCTGAACCTTTTCTCAGGTTCGCAGGCCTCCACGGGCCCCCCAGGTCCTCTGCATCCCAGGAAACGCAGCGAGGGAAATCGGAAGATCTGTGGGCAGTGCCGAGAAAGAGACCATTTTTCTTGGAAAAGAAAAAGGGAGCCGTCTTTTTACAGCGAAGACGCTGTCAGAGACGGAGATCAGTAAAGCATGTTTCTCGACCTCAACGTCCTTAGAGTTTCCAGCAATGGTTTTCAAGGTTCCAGTCATGAAATCCATGTATTCGATTAGGGGGTGTTTTTACTTATTTATGATAATACAAAATAGAAAGTCCTAGCTGGTTTGGTTCAATGGATAGAGCATCGGCCTACGGACTGATGAGTCCTGGGTTCAATTCACGGTCAGGGCACATGCCTGGGGTGCAGGCTCAATCCCCACTAGGGGGCGTGCAGGAGGCAGCCGATCAATGGTTCTCTCTCATTATTCATGTTTCTCTCTCTCTCCCTCTGGCTTCCTCTCTGAAATCAATAAAAATATTTTTTAAGTATATTTTATTGATTCTTTACAGAGAGGGAGAGGGATAGAGAGCTAGAAACATCGATGAGAGAGAAACATCGATCAGCTGCCTCCAGCACACTCCCCACCGGGTATGTGCCCGCAACCAAGGCACATGTCCTTGACAGGAATCAAACCTGGGACCCCTGAGTCTGCAGGCCGACGCTCTATCCACTGAGCCAAACCGGTTAGGGCAGTGGTCGGCAAACTCATTAGTCAACAGAGCCAAATATCAACAGTACAACGATAGAAATTTCTTTTGCGAGCCAAATTTTTTAAACTTAAACTTCTTCTAACACCACTTCTTCAAAATAGACTCGCCCTGGCCGTGGTATTTTGTGGAAGAGCCACACTCAAGGGGCCAAAGAGCCGCATGTGGCTCGCGAGCCTCAGTTTGCCAACCACGGGGTTAGGGCAATAAAAATATTTTTTTTAAAATAAAATAAGATAGAAAAGAGCAAAGTGTCTCCCATGAAATGAGGGTCTTTGGCATGAAATTAATTCTCAGGAGGAGGGGTATGGGTGTGCCCTGGGGCATACTGTAGAGTTATTCTTTCTGTAAGATTCAGAAGAATCATGAACATGGACATGAATCCCTACAGCTCAGGTGTTAAGAAATTGACATTGAGAAGAGATGTGGGGGTGAGAGGACTCAGTGTCAAACCAATAAGCTTCAAGGGTCCCAGAGGCCAGGTCTGCATCGAGCCTGTGCCACGTTGCCCGTCCTTCCGGGACCAGGCGTGGCCTGTTTCAGCTGAGAGTATTCATGACAAGTAGAAGGGTGCTGATGAGGAATGCTGTGAGGATGTTATTCCTATTCCAGTATGTTTCCTGGCTGGGGTGCTGCCATCCGAGCTGATTCTGTCTTTAACATCCAGCTCTGCTTAGAAGCGTGGGATCCAGATTCCTCCCCCTCCCCCATCTCCAAGCACAAACCCCAAAGCTTCCCTCACCTGGCAGAGACCCTCCTGGAGGCCCGGACACTCCCCGGGGTGCAGCCTCGGCAGCGAAGGGAAGGTTGTTGGCGTATGAGGTGGGTGCGGGGAGTCCTTACACAGACCTCAGTGCCTGCCGTCAGGGATGCCTGACCCAGGGGGCTGTGCTCTGTGGATGGCCCACTGGATAGCTAGCTGAGTCATACACTGGGGCTCTGTCCTGCCTCATATTTTCCCTTCCTTTCATTCCCACACTCGCCCTTTGAAGAGTCTGTTTAGAGCCAATAACATGATGCATCGGACACATCCTTAATGATGGCTCAAGAAAGCTCGAAATACACTGAGTAGCCAGATTATTATGATCTCTGAATGCATCATAATCTGGCCACTCAGTGTATATCCTATATAATAAAAGGCTAATATGCAAATTGTCCTCTCGACCAGGAGTTCGACCAGCAGGCAGGCTGGCCAACCACCCATGTCCCCTCCCCCTGGCCAGGCTGGCCGGATCCCATGCACAAATTCATGCACCGGGCCTGTAATACACACACACACACACACACACACACACACACACACACACACACACACTGAGTGGCCAGATTATTATGCATTCAGAGATCATAATAATCTGGCCACTCAGTGTATATCCAGGGATCTAGAGTCACAGCCGCAAAATTAGAGTGACGCTGTGGCGATCACTCCATCCGCCTCCCCCCCAGGCCTCCTGAGCCCGACCTTGCCCATCAGTCCTGGCCGGGCAGGACCCTGGGGGTCAGCACAGCCCTCCCTGCCCCCTCTCCTAGCCTCGCTCTCCTTAGGAAGCTGCAAACCCTGGCAGACACTTTCAACCAATCAATCCCACGGGCTTCATGGCTACGTCGTGTTACATTGTAGGTTAGAGTCCACAGGACTGAAGGTAAAACCATGTCTAACCTTCCTCTCTCTCTTTAAAAAAAAAAAAAAAAAAAAACCGGGCAGAATATGAATATGTTTCAACTGATAAAAGTACAAGCCCTGTGGTTATGTTATTCCTGTTCCGGTGTTTTCAGTAAGAACTGGGTGAAAGTCCTGGATTGGAGTTTCTGCAGAATATCTTTGCACCTAAGCACTGAACTAGACAATTACACATTTCTTCTTCCGAATTTCATAGATGCTGATTTGACCTGTTTATCTGATCCCCAGTCTCCTAAAGAGGCTTGGCGTTGCAGGGAGGGGGTCTCCTTTTGATAATTCGTTTGTCAGTATCTGCTGAATGCAGTCTCGCTCACTCATTCGCTCATTCGTGCCTCATTTGCCGAGTTCCTATTAAGTGTGACAGGTTGGGCCAAGCTGTGTAGATACTATGAGGGTGAAAAACACTGGTTTTGCCCTCGCTGATTTGGCTCAGTGGATAGAGCGTCGGCCTGTGGACTGAAGGGACCCAGGTTCAATTCCAATCAAGGGCACATGCCTGGGTTGCGGGCTCGATCCCCAGTGGCGGGCGTGCAGGAGGCAGTCAATCCATGATTCTCTCCCATCATTGATGTTTCTATCTCTCTCAACCTCTCCCTTCTCTCTGAAATCAATAAAAAATATATTTTAGAAATATGGGGTTGACGGCCTGGAGGGCCAGGCTTGGTCGTGGGCGTGGACACCATTCATCTGGGACAGGATGTTCGATTTAGGATTGTTACTAACCGAGGTGCAGACCGTTATTCTGGGGTGACGTGCTAACGATCTTATTTTAAAGACAAAACCAACCGGGTGGAGGGGAGCTATGGGGGGGGGGGAGGAGGGAGGAACAACTGTAATAATCTGAACAATAAAGATTTATTAGTAAAAAAAATTTTTTTAAATAGCCCTAGCCGGTTTGGCTCAGTGGATAGAGTGTCGGCCTGCAGACTGAAGGGTCCCAGGTTCAATTCCGGTCAAGGGCATGCACATTGGTTGCGGGCACATCCCCAGTAGGGTGCGTGCAGGAGGCAGCTGATCGATGTTTCTCTCTCATCGATGTTTCTAACTTTCTATCCCTCTCCCTTCCTCTCTGTAAAAAATCAATAAAATATATTTTAAAAAATAAAATAAAAATAAATTAACTTAAATTTAAAAAAAAAAAAAAAAAAAAAAAAACAAGACATCGAGGACCAGAGACATCTCGTTTCTTTAAATTCTCAACCACCGGTTAGAATAAGAAACGTTGGCCGTGGCGTTTTCTTTTCAAAACTTCCAGGGTTCTTTCAGCGTCTGATATGCAATTGAGAAGCTGAGCACACTCACTGCTTGTTCCGTTTGTTGGTGATTGACATTCATCGCTGTCACCCTGACACATGAAGTGGTTGCCTCTTGACGCGTGGTGTGTGTGTGTGGGCAGCCACAGACCCCGGGGAAGTATCACAACCTTAGCCTTTTACAAAGGCCCAGCCGCCAGGACAGGTGCTCCGAGGTGTGTCCCTGCACCGGATCAGACACCTGCCTGCCTGTGGCTGCAGTCCTGACGCCCAGAATCTTCTTCAGTGCCGGGCAGCGAGTGACCTCAGATCTGATAAAGCTCTGACTCGGACTCTGATGGTCTCTCGGCATCAGCCTCTGCTTGAATGATAACAGGTAGTAGATGTCAGATACTGGCCCCGGGGGATGGCGGGGGGGGCGCGCACAGAGGGGTGCAGGGGTCATTGCCAGGGCTTGCAGGGTGAGGTCTTCGTACGTTCCCCAGGCGACTTCGGGAGGAATGTGGGATTTGGTGACACATGTCGGAACCTGATGTTGCATTTTTGGTAAAACAGATTTATGTTAATTTTTTAAGTATTTTTATATGTTCTTTTTTATTGATTTCAGGAAGAGAGAAAGAGAGATAGAAACATCAATGATGACAGAGAATCACAGATCAGCTGCCTCCTGCACGCCCCCGCTCTGGGGATCAAGCCCACAACCCGGGCATGTGCCCTTGACCGGAATCAAACCCGGAACCCTTCAGTCCGCAGGCCGACGCTCTATCCACTGAGCCAAACCGGCTAGGGTTTATGTTAACTTTTGATGATCCATTGGGATTCACTGTAGAATTTTATTGTGCCCAGATTTGCAAACGTCCTTCAATGGTTCCCTCTCATCATTGATGTTTCTATCTCCCTCTCCCTCTCCCTTCCTCTCTGAAATCAATAAAAAACACATTTTTTTTTAAAAGTTGGTTCTTTTTTTTTCTTTTTTTTATTGATTTTTTACAGACAGGAAGGGAGAAGGATAGAAAGCTAGAAACATCGATGAGAGAAAAACATCGATCAGCTGCCTCCTGCACACCCCCTACTGGGGATGTGCCCGCAACCAATGTACATGCCCTTGACCGGAATCGAACCTGGGACCCTTCAGTCCGCAGACCGACGCTCTATCCACAGAGCCAAACCGGCTTCGGCAAAACACATTTTTTAAACACGGGGTCTACGGGCCTGGGGGGACAGGCTTGGTCATGGGGTAAAACAAAGAACAAAATGCTGTTTTTGTTGCCTTGCTGTTTTACATGAAGTCCACAGGCCCCAAATATTCTCCAGCACAAAGAGAAGTTTCCATGTACGCATGTCATTTTGGTAACTGAGGTGGAGGAGCGGGGAGGGCTGGGCCGAAGGTGGAATTCTCCAATGGGCAAGCAGAGCGAAGGGGCTTACAGGGTGTCTCGTCTTCCAACCTCCAGACAAAGGCGCGATTTAATCTGCCTTTCAAGTATGTGTCTGTTGTAAACACAGCCGCGGTCACGGTCACAGACAGGCTGAACAGCGTGAGACCAGGCGAGAAGGCCGGGCTGAGGTCACGGTTTCTCACACTCCGCGTAGGTAAACAAGTCTCCTAGGACAGTCTTCGGCAAACTCATTAGTCCGCAGAGCCAAATATCAACAGCACAACGATTGAAATTTCTTTTGAGAGCCACATTTTTTAAACTTAAACTTCTTCGAACGCCACTTCTTCAAAATAGACTCGCCCAGGCCGTGCTATTTTGTGGAAGAGCCACACTCAAGGGGCCAAAAAGACGCATGTGGCTCGCGAGCCGCGATTTGCCAACCACTGGCCTAAGGAGACGTCAGAAACTGCCAGAAGGGCTTCCTCGATGCGGCGAGGCAGGGAGACGGTGTGAACGAGACCGTAGCAAACGGCAAGCGAGGAATCAAACCCACACGTGTTGGGTTTTTTTGTTTTCATTTGATTGTTTACCCTGCTGGTTGTTTGGAGTCTGCTGAACTGTTTGCTTTGCTTTTAATAATTAGTTGGACCGCATGGCATCTGCCCAGGTCCCGTCCTCTCCTGAGCATGGACCTGCCATTCGCGCCAGCTTTAAGAATACTTTTTAAGCTGTTGGAGTTCACGAAACGAACAAGGCATACTTTTTATTTCCGAAACAATTTTGCCTGAAGAGGCTTTAAAGGAAAAAAGACAACAACAAAACAGTTAAAAGCTTCATTCTTGCATATCAAATTATGACTTCTTTTTTTTTTTTAAGTATATTTTTATTGATTTCAGAGAGGGAGAGAGAGATAGAAACATTCAATGATGAGAGAGAATCATCCATCGGCTGCCTCCTGCACACCCCCTACTGGGGATCGAGCCCGCAAACTGGGCAAGTGCCCTTGGCCGGAACCGAACCTGGGACTCTTCAGTCCGCATGCCGATGCTCTATCCACTGAGCCAAACCGGCCAGGGCTCAAATTATGACTTCTGACCCATTTTACAGATGTTTGCCAAAACCCACTTCAAGCATGAATATGCATGTATCACTGTAAGCCAAATACTTCCAGATGGTCCCTCGCTTACGCTTTTTAACTTTCTTTTTTGTTTTTCTGAGGAAAGATCACTTCTAAACGTTGTCTTTATCAAAATGGGTCTTAAATTTGCATTGATTTTACAGAATAAAGGTTCGGAAGAAAGTAATTTGTCAATAAAGGACGAGGTAGGAACATTTTTTAAGTACACACTACTAACATTTTAACTGTTGAGGAAGAAATTGTATCTTGATAAATTGTATCTCAGGTTCAGCTTTTTTTTTAAGTGAATATCATAACATTTTTAAAAGCTATGATTTAAGAGACATTTTCTGGGCCTGGGCTCGTGTTGCTAGAATAGGTGTGCTCTGTTTTCTTGTTCATTTTCTTTCTGACATCCATGGCGGTGTTCATGTCATCTTAGAAGTAAATTTCAGAAAATGCTCTTTCTTGAAAGGCCGGTAACAAAAATCACATTCTAGGGACTACTGTAGGATTCGCTATTTGAGACCCGAACATTTTAGCTAGCCATAAAGGAAAAGTTACTCCAACTAGATTATCTTTTTGTTGTTGTTGTTATAAACTCAATAAACATCCAATAGACTTTATCTAAATTCAATCAAACTAATCACCTCCCTGTTACAGAAGGAAAAGATGTTCATCTAATGCTCTAATGGGCAAGATGATGAAAAATGCCCCAGAAGTATTATTGATCCTTTTTTTTTAAAACATCCTGGTGTTGCAGGTGATTTTTATATGATTTTAATGATTCTTCAAAACTGTGTGAAAAACCATTGCAATTCACTGACTGCTGGCAATTCACTGACTGCTGACTGCAATTCACTGACGGCTGGTCTGTATACATTTTGACACTTTAGCCTCATAATGGATTACCTCTATTTTTCCAAGGAAACTAACGGATGCCCACACCTAGAAAGCAGTAGGTACAGGCTCTGGCCCCCTGTGCTGTCTTTCTCCAACTTGGAAAGAGACTCTTCATCCGCTCAGAAGTACGTATACCTGTTTGAGTTTATCTCTGCCAGGGAGTCTCAGGATCTCACGTTTATGTCTAACAAACAACCCACACCTATCGTTTACCATCGAGAATAGGTAGAATGAGCCGGGAACTAACTGTACGAATGTGTCACGTGTCCACAGCTCGGGCAGAAATGCAGTTCTTTTTTTTTTCTTCTTCTTCTTTTAATATATTTTATTGATTTATTTTTTTATTTATTTTTTTTTTTTTACAGAGAGGAAGGGAGAGGGTTAGAGACCTAGAAACATCGGATGAGAGAGAAACATCGATCAGCTGCCTCCTGCACACCCCCCCACTGGGGATGTGCCCGCAACCAAGGTACATGCCCTTGACCGGAATCGAACCTGGGACCCTTCAGTCTGCAGGCCGACGCTCTGTCCACGGAGCCACACCGGTTAGGGCAGAAATGCAGTTCTGAATACTCATGGTCCTGTAGGCTTGAAAATCACTTTATCGTCTACAAGGAATGTCACCAAAGCACTGTTAGAGTAAAGAGCTTCCAACGTAAAGTATTTCCTTTTCACCATGAAAACTTTGAGGCTTCGTTCGTACGGGTAGACGTTAAACAATTTGGAGGAAAGGGATTGGATGCTAGTTTCAGCTGATCATATAAAAAAGTGATGATGGATAAGTGGGGTTTTTTGTGTGTGTGTGTGTTTTTAAATCAACATCTGTTTCCTATGTGTCGTGCAGTCATATTTGCTTAGTGTACAATTCGGGCGAAATCCGGGCTGTTTTTAGCAAAGCCAACACATCAATGGAGGGAAAAGCTGAATGCCATTCTGATTTTGCTTACTTACTTCGCTGTCCCAGGAGTCTTTGCTCCTGGTGATGACTCAAGTATCATTGTAACACAAAGATAAGACCAACAGCTCCGTTCTTTCATCTGGAGACAGTGCCTATTTTAGGGGCAGTGACCGCATGGGAGCTCAGTCATAAAACAGATGTGAAATCCTGAAGGCATGGGGTTTTCTACTTCCCCTCTCTGAAAACTAGGAAAAGTGTCATGTGAAATGATTTTATAAATTTTTTTTTAATTTTTACAAGAAATAAAATATGGGCATTTATTGTGCAGCAAAATACAGAGATCCTATTGACGTATTTTAACATGGGCCCCTATTCTACAGTGGTAGGTTGATCTTGATTTCAAAGATGCTGCTGCTTTTTATCCATTGTGTGACTTTGTTGATTAAGCTCTTGTTCTCTCATTGCCTCTTCTAGTAAATAATGAGGTAATAATGGTATTTGCTTCATAAGGTTTTCCAAAAAATAAGAAAGTGGCTATGGGTAAAGGTTTTTGGAAGATACCATTAAATGGTGGCTACTTTTGTTAGTATTCGTAGTAAGTGTCATTGGTATCTTCAGCTCATGAATCCTGGTTTTCTTATTGCAATGAACCTGCTCCCTTTTTTATATTTGGCATACCCTTTAAAAACAAAAACAAAAAAAAACAAAAAACTTTATTGCCCTAGCCGGTTTGGCTCAGTGGG